>CM076575.1:64807503-65424562 GCA_034641835.2 Pinus albicaulis | reverse complement strand
CCCTTCGAAATCAACCAAGGTATACGCTCCTTTCTTAAGGACCTTTTTAATGATAAAGGGGCCATACCACATAGACTTAAACTTTCCTGCCCCCAGGGCATCTTTTTCTTGGGCATAGACCAAAACAAGGTCACCTTCCGAAAAAAACCCTGGGTTTGACCGCCTTATCGTACTGAACTTTTACTCAGGTTTTATGCCCTTCATTCACCGTGGCGGCATCCCGACGCTGCTCGTCGAGATGTTCCAGATGAAGGAGCCGTTCTTCAAGACTAGAAGTGTCAGGAAGAAGTTCAACAACTAACTTAAGAGAAGGAATCTCGCATTCAATAGGGAATACGGATTCCACCCCGTGTACTAGCTGAAACGGAGTAAAGCCAGTTGCAGTTTTCACTGACGTCCTGTATGCCCAAAGTGTAGGATATAGCATAATATGCCAGTTGGATCTCGCTTTATCAATTGTCCTTTGAAGAATTGTCTTCAAGGATTTATTCACGGCTTCCACTTGCCCATTGGCTTGAGGATAATACGGAGATGAATGCTCCTGGAGGAAACCCAATTTGAGAGCCAACTCAGCCATCATACTATTCTGAAAATGACTGCCATGATCAATGACAATCTCTCTAGGAATACCAAAACGAGCGATAACCTGGTTGAAAAGGAAAAGAGCTGCAGTCTCACCATCATTCCCAAAAGTAGGCATAGCCTCGACCCACTTCGTAAAGTAGTCTACTGCTACGATAATGTACTTGTGACCTTTAGCCGAAGGCGGGTTACAAGTAGTATAATCAATACCCCACTTTGTAAAGGGACCGATAGTAACGACTGGAAAAAGCGGAGCTGGATGAGCGCGCATTTTTCGAGTATAGACCTGACACGGATGACACTTTTTGACCGATTCAATACAATCCTTGAAAATCGAGGGCCAAAAGTATCCAGCACGCAAAATCTTTTGGGCTGTAGCAAGCCCAGATAAATGACCCCCACAAGCTCCACTGTGAGAATCATTGAGCATAGCCTCAGCTTCTTCGAGAGTTAAGCAGCGTCTTAGGATTGAATCAACCCCTCGACGGTATAAAGCATCACCAATAATCAAATAATTCTTGGCCAAGTGACGCAACTTACGATGCTCATCTTTCGAAAAAGTAGAGGGAAACTTCGCAGTCTGAAGATACACAATGATATCTCCATACCAAGGATCCTGTGAAGAGATAAGAAATAAATGTTCATCCGGAAAGGATTCATCATAGATCATCTCTTCCCCACAGGGAAACTCGGAGATCAATTCCGCAAAAACCAATGATTTCTTGGACTTGGCAGACATGAACTCAAGATCAAATTCCTGTAAAATCACAATCCATGTATTATATTTTCCCCCAATTAGCTCAATATACCATTTGGCAGCGTTTCTAGTTAGGGTGTGTTGAAAAAATCTCAACCTAATCGAATCATCGATTAGGGAGTTCGAGGAACACCATAAATGGAAAGTGATAATGTGGCCAGCCGGATCTTCTCCATTCTTACCTTCAAACTTTGGAATGTCTGAAGGAAGATTGGTGGGAACCGGAGGCCACCTCGGACCATAACGAATCGGATCATTAGTCAACTTCGACAGATCTGGCAAGTTTAACGTTGCCAGAAAAGGTAAGTGAGATGGAGCCTAAGGATTCCATCCTTGATGGGATGGATTCCCAATATTCTGAAAAGAATAGCCTGGATTTGATGAGGCACCAGGTTGCCAGAAAGGACTCATAGAAAAAGGAGAAGAACCTCCTCCCAACGCAGAGTTACCAAAGCCCAGACCAGTTCCCCCCGCTGAAGTATGAAATGAAGAGGAGAGCCCCTGATAGGGGTTCCAGTAATTAGAAAGAGGAGAAAAGGTCTGATAAGCACTCGACGAAGGGAAAGAAGTATTCCCTTGATGACCTGCGTAAAACTGATTCCCTGCCATCGCTGTAGTAAACACAGGGTTCCATCCTGTAAAAGTAGTCGAACTTTGCCCCCCAGACCAGGGGTTGAAACTCTGGGTCTGGGAAGTAAAAGGAAAGGACCCTAAAGAAGGATTGGAACTAGGAATGTGCCCAATTCCAAAGGGGAAACCCTGAAAAGAAGCTGATCCACTAGCCATGGAATACATGGGTGTAGATCCAGCTGCAGCAGCGGAAAAGGAAAAAGAGGGATTCCCACTAGTGGGCATCCCTGAACAGAAGGGACCAGAATGAGAAGCATGTGCTTGGGTGAAACCAGAGCCAAACACAGCAGCACTAGAAGCAATCGAAGATAAAGCAATAGTGCCCCCTCCTTCTACAAAAGTAGGAGTCTGAATGCCTGCAGCACTCACGGCAGAAGCCGCGTTCCCAGTCGTGGCCATCGAAAGGTATGAATGATACGGAAGATCTTCTGGTCTCTCTGACTCAGGTCCGATGTAATGAACAAAGAACGGATAATCAGGAGGAAGAGGAGACGGACCTGACGTAGGAGGTTCAGGTACTTCTTTGATTTGAAAATCTTCTTCCTGAGGAAATAAAACTCGCGAGGTGAGCGGAACGCTCCTCTCGGAACCGACACCAGAATCAGCTATGAAACCTTCAGATCTTTGTGGAGGATCTCTCTCCACTGCGTCAGACGTCACAGAGTGGTAACCACCTGCTAAATCACTCCTACGCCTTCTCGAAGAAGGCTCTGGATTCTCGGGAGATAACCCCCGGATTCTCCTCGATCGTCGAGGCGCTTGATCAGCCACTTTTATAGATTTTAATTAGACTAAAAAAAAAGTGAAAAGCTAGGCAAGCTAGGAGCAAAGAGAACTCACTATAAGAAAAATGCTTGAGATACAATCAAGCAAACAACCTTCAAGTATTTCCACTTCGGGTGATGAGGACCAGACACCAAAATATAGGAAAGCGAAATATAGGACCTCCCGAAAGCAGTCTGGGATAATTACGGTCTAGAAAAACTAGCGAAGGTATCAGAAACAGTTACGCTGACCTCCAAACGATAGCCTTTGCCGGCTCACGCACCCAAGCTTCGCAAGGGCACCCCCCAGAAGTATTGCTGAAAGTGATGCGACGTCTGCCTCAGGTACCACGGGTATTCCCCCCCGCAGTCACCTGTGTGGAACTTAGGAGTGGCAACTATGGGCACCAATTCGTGTCAGAAGCAGGGCGGAACGGTCTTGAGGTCAGATTCAGCTAATCAGAGAGGGGGTATCCCTCTTCTCAGCCTTCACTTCCCCTCACGCTTGACTCTCTGGAGGAGAGCTTTCCCGGTCCACCTAACGGAGTTGGATTTCGCTCAATTAATCAACTTCTATGTTTTGTTTGAGCAGCCTTGGAGAGTTAACTCTCCACTCACCTAATCCAAGGCCCTACAACCTAGCTAGTTGGTGTATGACACTTAGAAAACTTGCTAGTTGATTATATCGCTTATTTTAATGGGCTGTTATGTTAAGTCACAAGGATGCGGAAATGAAACTTATGATGTTTTGACACAGAAAGAAATTAATAAAAACCAAACTACATGCAAATGCAGTTATTGTCTTTCGATGAAAATCAACTTCTACACGGGTTCTACGAGATTAAAAATTGTATTTTTTCTTTTCAGATAGCAAACTCACACTCACAAAAACTATGAAAGTGACTAAATGTTTAAATGCACCTAATGAAAATCACTACAAGCATGCAAATCCTAAGATGCAAAATCTCCTAAAGCAGAGTGAAATTTCCCAAAATTCCTTCAGTTTTAACTCTCCTTGGTTGTCCAGAAAGCTAGTTCCCGAAATCAAGAACTCTTAATATGAAGACACCAAAGAACGCTTAAAAATAAGAGGAAGAAATGAATGACAACTCCCTTCCAAAATCAAGCCAAAATCCGAAGGCAAGAAACCTCGACAAAGCTTCAAAAGATACAAAGAAACGAAAACAAAAATGTGAAAACAAAAGCAAACAACAAAGCAAAATTTTTTTTTGAACTTTTGTGTTTTATAAAAGAGTTCGAAAAGACCAAGTAAAACTATAAAATTTCAAGCCAAACAACACTGAATTTCAAGCAAAAAACTTCCAAAAATGCTCCAAATCTTATAGGGCTAACTAGTAGCAAGATCAAACGAGCAAAAGAAGACAAGAAAACTCAGCCACTCAGCCTAAAATAATAGTGCAACCCTGCCGCAAGCAAAAACTCCAAAGAACCAAGAAAGACTCTTCAAAAGTTGCAACAAGACCTAGCCAACTGAACTCAAGAAAACCAATCAAGAAATAGGCAACAATCGTAGTGCAAAGCAAAACGCAAAGACAGGAAAGAGTAAACGAGCAGGAGCTCTCTGTTCTGATGAAGCAGAACAGCCAAGAATGCCCAGAAAGCGATCTTGGTACTCAAACCAGAAGCGCCAGCACAAGAAACAACACTTTGCCAAAAAGACTAGTTTTCAATCAAACGAAAGAGAGAAAAGACCAAAGACCACCTTCTTCACAATCCAGAGGGTACTAAGACACTGCAGGAACAGGTCTCCACAGACAGAAAGGACTAAAAAGCCAAAGAATCCAAAATTTCAAAATCTGCCTAGGTATACGCTACTTCACAGTTTAGCAACAAGCGTGCATACGTGACTGTGCTAAAGGAAACACGCGTATACGCGAGTCCCTTTAGAAAAAATTGCATGTATACGTGACTGTGTGCAGAAAAAAGCGCGTATACAAAGGTAAATAATGAAAAAACAAAAAGGACAATCCTGGATAAGAAACCAGGACTTCAATCTGACTGAGAAAGAGTAAACTGGACTGCAAATGAAAGTTAAAACTGTTGGGAACCTATCAAACAGCTGAAACCACCCAACAGGGGAATCACAAGAATGCAATCCCCAGTGGAGTCGCCAGTTCTGTTTCGGGGAAAATCACCCTAGAGGTTTGTTGGGCTTAAACCTCCACAGAGCAGGGGCATGCTACTTAAGAAGGACTCACACAACCATACATGTTCATGAAAAACTAAATAGAGTAGATCGAGGAAGTTACCCGTAGGTCCTACGGTTGAAGCAGATCCCGCGGGGTCCAAACCCCCAACAACCCTTCTTCCTTCTTAACCTGAAAGACAAGAAGAAACAAGCACGAAGAACTGGTTGTACAACATATATCTACTGTAAATGTTAGTGAAATCCATATGAAACATTAGATAAACCATAATGAATGCTTAAATAACAATATTCTCATATATGTAAGCAGACACTAACACGTATATTTCGGGAACAAGATGGTACTTCTGTATTATAAATAGCATGTACAGAAATAACGAGTGGAGAGATCACCTGAATCCTTTCACGATCTTTGAGCAGACCGTCCTCCGGATCCGTCCCACCCTTGCCTCGCTAAGATTCCTTCCGAAATGGTGTATACGAGATGACATATAAAGGAATGAGCATCTCCAAGAAACAAAGGTTTCTTGTAATGAACTGGGAAGTGCAGGAGGCACGGGAATTCAGACTTGGATAGGGAATACCAATAGAGTATAATATCAATAATTCTCTCTCTCCCTTAGGCCATACACATGAGGTGATTTTATACTCCCTCCAAGTAGTTTCAACAGTTGGAAATAGTTGGCCACGTGCTGGGGTGGTTGAACTACCAGAGTAACCATCAATCCAGCCTGAAAATAGGGAATTTTTATATATTTTTTAATGATTTTAATGGCATACGCGGAAAAGTGCAGTTGGACTCGCGTATACACGCGGAAAAGTTTGGGCATAATCGCGTATGGGGATTTTTACACAGTTTTTTAGTGAATTTTTCCAAGTCTGTAGGAATGGTTGCCCACAGCCATAAAAGAAATCATGAATCATATGAAGGTGAGAAATGATGCTATAACACTTGCCCCCTAATATATGAGGTCAGAAGGGGTACATGATGGCCGAAATGTATTATGCACATAGAAAGAACTTCGCAAGGACAAGAGAGGACTTCACCAGAGTTCAGCCTGCCAAAAACAAATGAAAGAAAACAGAGAGTCAACTCATGCTGAGGCGGGCATACCCATGCTCAGTCAAAAATACATCATATAGAAAGTACTAAATAGATCCAACATGTATACAAGTATAAATGAACTGAAAGTACATAATGAATCATCTGAGCATGGCCCGGAAGTGTAAGTCTGAATCAATGTCCAAGTATCACATATAGAAAGCTGATCAAAGATGCTGCAAGTGGATGTCTGATCAAATAAATAACTGACTCTCCAAGTACCAAATCATAAAGGGTGGAACAAACGATACTATCACGCAACTCGGGAGCCAAAATATAGGATGCTGCTGTACTGAACTGCAACATATAAGAGTGGACGACATCACTGGCAGAAACTGAATGGACTGTCAAAAGTGAACCGAGAAATTCTGATGCAACCCGAGGTCTTCACCGATCACTATGGCACAATTCTACACAATGGGAATAAATGAGCTGAAGTCGACCATGTGAGAAATCGTTGGATTACCGGTCAATGATGTATACCGTTAACCAACGCGAGATAACCCACCGATAATGAATTTGAGTGTCAAGGTGCCCCAGTACAATCTAACAAGTGCGAATGAATGAGTTGAAGTCGAACACTTGAAAGAATCTACCAATCAGGAGGCAATGATGAATTCCCACTGTCGATAGCGAAGAGTCTGCCACTGATGACTACAAACCCTTAGGTACTGACAAAAAGACTCTAGACCTTATTCCCAGAGCAATGAGTCGGAGTCGATGGGAAAATATCTGCTGGAAGGAAGGCATTAAGGCATCCCACATCAGTCCAGCGCGAGTGTAACCCGCAGGCCAAGATTTGGAAGGAATCGGACGAAGTAGAGTGATGGAACCAAAAACCGAAGTACGTTTCCGACATGCACAATATGAAGCTAGCGCATGGAAGAAACCCTCTGAACCAACCAATAATGAAAGATGACACAGAGGCGAGAAATCCACTGATAGGGTCAAATGGAAATCAAGGTACTGCACGAATCCCCAGTGTGATAATGTGTGCTGACGTCGAACACAGGGGAAACCACTCAGTCAAAGACCCATAATTATGATCAAATGCTGAGCACAAGGTCACTTATTAATGATGGAAATAGGGCCAGGGTGCGGCTCTAGGTTTGCTCTCAGAGCAATGTGTCGTAGTCGATAAGAGACAAACCCGCCAGCAAGAAGTCAATGGGGACCTTCTCAAACCAGCACGAGCAGAAGACCAAAACATCTGATGTGATAGAACATGATACTGACAAGACCGGGAAGGCCGATTGAATAATGAGTCAAGAGACACCGCAGAATGGCCGACTCAGGTTAGACTTCCCTTGAACAAAAGCATGACTCGTGATGACCATGGCAGTAAAAAGTGACACTGTATAAGTCTGTTATGCAGGAGGCAGAACAAACTCTCCATATGATTGGAAGAGATAACCAACCGGGGGAGGACTGACAAGTGAAACAAGGTAAAGGCTGAACCTAGGTCAAAACTAAAACCATCCCAAATGTAGGAGATATATATAAGTATATGTGCTTTGCTCAAGGGCGACAAACTGACTCTGTACTGCCATCAAAACAACGAAGATACATCTCGTTCCCGCTCTTTTTGTTATATTTGATTTTTTTGTCTTTTTCATATAATAAGCCTGAAAAAGAATAAAAGAATGCTATGGTACAATGGATAGAACGAGTATCAAAAAATCATATGCACTAGTTCCTGGGATTGGAACAATCCTATGCTCAATGCAAGGTGGCGAAAACTGGTAAGCGATACTCAGAGGAACGTTCCATCCATGGGTAAAAAGGTGTCAAGTCGTGATAGCCAAGTGCATGCAATGGTTAACTTGTACAGAAAGTCAAGGTCAAAAGTTGGCTTAAACATCGAGTCCAAATGAAGCCGGCTAAAGGCCAGGATAAACAAGTAGCCAATATGCAATGCAATAATACAACTTAACGACACCAGGGAGCCTCTAGGGTAATAGCCAGAAAAATGATAGTGAGGAAGAAGAAGAATGAAGCTTCAACACATAAGTCATGGCGGGACTAAAGAGGACTCCCGAGCCTACATAAAACGCAGCATAGGCAACAAGTGATAGCGAGGAACTAACTAGGAAGCCCATGTAAAGGAAGGCTCTACCACCAAGTCATGATTAAATAATCGGCGAGTGAAATGGGTGTAATACTCATGACCTGATGGGATCGACCCTATGGCAAGTGATCAGTATGGGGGCTAGTATGCAAGATGCAGCGGAAAGTGATTTCCCTAACCTATATGCCAGTGAAGATCAGATACCTGCCGTGACGAGTCGGTAATCATGGATAAAAAATCGGGAAAAATCTCAAAATCATACAAATGTACCTGAAAACATACCAAACTGGGCACTTCCAAGCATCCGGGTTATGCAGCATAAGATAGATAAAAAAAATGAGCATAACAAATTTTTGCAAAAATTTTCAAAATAGACATAAATAGACAAATTACCTCATATTTGGTTCATTATTGTATTGCTGATTTGGAAAAAAGTGCTCTGGAGCAAAAAAATTCTTTCGTCAAATCAGGAACAACCGACCGTCAAATCGCACCGAATTTGTCAAGTAGGCTCCTCAATCATCTTTGCAAATCATTTTGTCCATTTGGAAATTAAAATTTAGTGAATTTCACCATTAAAACCCTTGCTAAAAAACTCGGACTTGCGCATACGCGGGTTGGTAATAGGAAAGTCGCGTATACACGCGACTGTGCAAAGAAAAAGTCGCGTATGCGCAGGTCCGAATCAAAAAATGCGTGGCTAATGGATGATTTGTTGAAATTTGACAGGATGAAAATCTCATGGAGGGAGCGTGAACATAGCGCAATTGATCAAGAGGTCATGCAAGATCGAGCATCGCAAAATATCCTTCGGAATTGCGGATTGTTCAAATTTTTGAAAATGCCAAATATGAAAAGCAATCCTTGGTTGCTAGAAATGCTCGTCAATTACTGGGAACTAGACCAAGATTTTTTCATGATAGATCAGATGCCAGTACGCATTGAAGTGGAATACATATACTTTATTACTGGACTCTTTCGGAGGGGTGAACCAGTAGACTTGCACGGGAAGCCCCTGGGAGGGCTAACCGTGGAAGATTATGTCCACGTGTATTGCGTAGAGGGTTCCAAGAAAGTTGGAACTCAGATTGCTATTAAAGATTTACGAAATTTGCGCATGAAAATCCTCCTTTTCACCATTGGCAGAGTGGCAGGATCTGCCTCCCTACATCAGGCGTCCAGGACGCAAATGAACATAGCAGTAGAATGCTTGACTCATGTGTATGATTGGTGCACAGCCCTTTTACTGAACATGAAACAACAGTTGACCTCAATCCGCCAAGCAAAGACCAAACACTTTGGGTACGGTACTATTTTGATGACATTCTTCTTTAAGAAGATACCAGCATTGAGACCCAGAGTTATCTCTACCATCAGTAGCCCACGGGACCCAAGAATTTCCTGTTGGGCGGACATGATGAAGAGATTAGGGGGAAGTGAAGTTCCCCGGACCACTTGGGATGATGAGTTCTTCCTTTGGTGGGGAGAACAAATCATCGCAGTGGACAACTATCCCTATGCCGAGATGGATTTTCGTGGAGATCCAGATCTATTTCTTCCACCAGGCATAGCATGGGGCACAGTCGGTAAGTTTGCAAAAATTTTTTGACTTATGTAATTTTTTTGGATTTTTTCAAATATGTATGAAAAAATGAAAATAAACCTATTTTTGATTGGATTCATAATGACTGACAATGTAAACATGATCATGATACAGATATTGGACCAGTGCGACCTGAGGGTTTCCCGCGCCACAAGCGTCGCAGGGGCGAAGAAGATACAGTGGATTCAGATAGGACCCTCCAGGCTATGCAGAGGAATTTGGAGGGGTTAACCCGCCAAATACCTATGGCTGCCGTGGAAGACCTGCCGAAAGCCATCCAGAGACGGGTGGTAGGAGTGCCCCGAGACTGGGTACGATTATTCCGTCGAGTTGCCACCGCGGTCACGTTCTATAGGAACACGAATTCTGTGCAGGGACCTCAGGAGTAGACAGATATTATGTATTAGATGACTGTATATTCTTTTTTGAGACTGAACATGATCGGGCATAAGCCCAAGTTTTGTATGACCTTATGGATCCAAATTTTTGTAAAGTTTTTGAACATTCTGATGATATATATACAACGATATTTGATGTGATGTGATAAATGTATCAAATGTGTGATGTTTTTGATGATTAAATTTTATTGTATGGAATGATTAATATGCCAATCAATTGCTTGATTAGCTAATGAGTCTGCTAACTAATTGTCAGCTCGAGGAATATGAATGAAAGTTAAAAATTGAAATGATCTTTGTAACAAACATACCCTCAAGAAAAATCGTAATAAAAATGGGTCACGAACCCGATAAGTATTTTTCAACTGCGACACCACCAGCCGAGAGTCCAAGAAAACTACCAACGAATCAACACCCAAAGATATTGCCTCCGAGAGTAGATAAACAACTGCAGTGTATTCTGCTATATTATTGGAATCAGGACCAATGCAGACCCCTCTTGATACTAACAGCTGACCGGAAGGATAATGAAGCACCCAAGCCGCGGAAGCTACGTTCCGGGTGTGTCTACTAGCACCATAGGCGAAACCAAAATGACTCATGACATCCAACACAACCCGCCAAAGAAGATAAAAAAACATCACCAACTCATCAAAGATCGAAAATTAATCAGATATGTACAAAACAAAAACTACTATATACAAAAGAAATATGCCAGGCCGAAGCTTAGGCATAATACTTCTTCAAATAGAGCCCATTTCGGGGCTCCGGCAACTCGTTCCCTTCGAAATCAACCAAGGTATACGCTCCTTTCTTAAGGACTTTTTTAACGATAAAGGGGCCATACCACATAGACTTAAACTTTCCTACCCCCAGGGCATCTTTTTCTTGGGCATAGACCAAAACAAGGTCACCTTCTGAAAAAACCCTGGGTTTGACCGCCTTATCGTAGTGAACTTTTACTCGGGTTTTATGCGCTTCATTCACCATGGTGGCATCCCGACGCTGCTCGTCGAGATGTTCCAGATGAAGGAGCCATTCTTCAAGACTAGAAGTGTCAGGAAGAAGTTCAACATCTAACTTAAGATAAGGAATCTCGCATTCAATAGGAAATACGGATTCCACCCCGTGCACTAGCTGAAACGGAGTAAAGCCAGTTGCAGTTTTCACTGACGTCCTGTATGCCCAAAGTGTAGGATATAGCATAATATGCCAGTTGGATCTCGCTTTATCAATTGTCCTTTGAAGAATTGTCTTCAAGGATTTATTCACGGCTTCCACTAGCCCATTGGCTTGAGGATAATACGAAGATGAATGCTCCTGGCGGAAACCCAATTTGAGAGCCAACTCAGTCATCATACTATTCTAAAAATGACTGCCATGGTCAGTGACAATCTCTCTAGGAATACCAAAATGAGCGATAACCTGGTTGAAAAGGAAAAGAGTTGCAGTCTCACCATCATTCCCAAAAGTAGCCATAGCCTTGACCCACTTCGTAAAGTAGACTACTGCTGCAATAATGTACTTGTGACCTTTAGCCGAAGGCGGGTTACAAGTAGTATAATCAATACCCCACTTTGTAAAGGGACCGACAGTAATGACTGGAAAAAGAAGAGCTGGATGAGCGCACATTTTTCGAGTATAGACATGACACGGATGACACTTTTTGACCGATTCAATACAATCCTTGAAAATCGAGAGCCAAAAGTACCCAGCACGCAAGATTTTTTGGGCTGTAGCAAGCCCAGATAAATGACCCCCACAAGCTCCACTGTGGGAATCATTCAGCACAGCCTCAGCTTCTTCAAGAGTTAAGCAACGTCTTAGGATTGAATCAACCCCTCGACGGTATAAAGCATCACCAATAATCAAATAATTCTTGGCCAAGTGACGCAGCTTACGAGGCTCATCTTTCGAAAAAGTAGAGGGAAACTTCACAGTCTGGAGATACACAATGATATCTCCGTACCAAGGATCCTGTGAAGAGATAAGAAATAAATGTTCATCCGGAAAGGATTCATCATAAATCATCTCTTCCCCACAGGGCAACTCAGAGATCAATTCCGCAAAAACCAATGATTTCTTGGACTTGGCAGACATGAACTCAAGATAAAATTCCTGTAAAATCACAATCCATCTATTATATTTTCCCCCAATTAGCTCAATATACCATTTGGCAGTGTTTCCAGTTAGGGTGTGTTGAAATAATCTCAACCTAATCGAATCATCGATCAGGGAGTTCGAGGAACACCATAAATTGAAAGTGGTAATGTGGCCAGCCAGAGCTTCTCCATTCTTACCTTGAAACTTTGGAATGTCTGAAGGAATTTTGGTGGGAACCGGAGGCCACCCCGGACCATAACGAATCGGATCATTAGTCAACTTTGACAGATCTGGCAAGTTTAACATTTCCAGAAAAGGTAAGCGAGGTGGAGCCCGAGGATTCCATCCTTGATGGGATGGATTCCCAATATTCTGAAAAGAATAGCCTGGATTTGATGAGGCACCAGGTTTCCAGAAAGGACTCGTAGAAAAAGGAGAAGAACCTCCTCCCAACGAAGAGTTACCAAAGCCCAGACAAGTTCCCCCCGCTGAAGTATGAAATGAAGAGGAGAGCCCCTGATAGGGGTTCCAGGCATTAGAAAGAGGAGAAAAGGTCTGATAAGCACTCGATGAAGGGAAAGAAGTATTCCCTTGATGACCTGCGTAAAACTGATTCCCTGCCCCCGCCGTAGTAAACACAGGGTTCCATCCTGTAAAAGTAGTCGAAATTTTCCCCCTAGACCAGGGGTTGAAACTCTGGGTCTAGGAAGTAAATGGAAAGGACCCTAAAGAAGGATTGGAACTAGGAATGTGCCCAGTTCCAAAGGGGAAACCCTGAAAAGAAGCTGATCCACTAGCCATGGAAGACATGGGTGTAGATCCAGCTGCAGCAGCGGAAAAGGAAAAAGAGGGATTCCCACTAGTGGGCATCCCTGAACAGAAGGGACCAGAATGAGAAGCATGTGCTTGGTTGAAACGAGAGCCAAACACAGCAGCACTAGAAGCAATCGAAGATAAAGAAATAGTGCCCCCTCCTTCAACAGAAGCAGGAGTCTGAATGCCTGCAGCACTCACGGCAGAAGCCGCGTTCCCAGTCGTGGCCATCGAAAGGTATGAATGATACGAAAGATCTTCCGGTCTCTCTGACTCAGGCCTGATGTACTGAACAACGAACGGATAATCAGGAGGAAGAGGAGATGGACCTGACGTAGGAGGTTCAGGTACTTCTTCGATTTGAAAATCTTCTTCCTGAGGAAATAAAACTCGCGAGGTGAGTGGAACGCTCCTCTCGGAACCGATACCAGAATCAGCTATGAAACCTTCAGATCTTTGTGGAGGATCTCTCTCCACTGTGTCAGACGTCACAGGGTGGTATCCACCTGCTAAATCACTCCTACGCCTTCTCGAAGAAGGCTCTGGACTCTCGGGAGATAACCCCCGGATTATCCTCGATCGTCGAGGCGCTTGATCAGCCACTTTTATAGATTTTAATTAGACTAAAAAAAAAAGTGAAAAGCTAGGCAAGCTAGGAGCAAAGAGCACTCACTATAATAAAAATCCTTGAGATACAATACCGGACACCAAAATACAGGAAAGCGAAATATAGGACCTCCCGAAAGCAGTCTGGGATAATTACGGCCTAGAAAAACTAGCGAAGGTATCAGAAATAGTTACGCCGACCTCCAAACGACAGCCTTTTCCAGCTCAAGCACCCAAGCTTCGCAAGAGCACCCCCCAGAAGTACTGCTGAAAGTGATGCGACGTCTGCCTCAAGTACCACGGGTATTCCCCCCCGCAGTCACCTGTGTGGAACCTAGGAGTGGCAACTATGGGCACCAATCCGTGTCAGAAGCCGGGCGGAATGGTCTTGAGGTCAGATTCAGCTAATCGGAGGGGGGGTATCCCTCTTCTCAGCGTTCACTTCCCCTCGCGCTTGACTCTCTGGAGGAGAGCTTTCCCGGTCCACCTAACGGAGTTGGATTTCGCTCAATTAATCAACTTCTATGTTTTGTTTGAGCGGCCTTGGAGAGTTAACTCTCCACTCACCTAATCCAAGGTCCTACAACCTAGCTAGTTGGTGTATGACACTTAGAAAACTTGCTAGTTGATTTTAAATTATATCGCTTATTTTAATGGGTTGTTATGTTAAGTCACAAGGATGCGGAAATGAAACTTATGATGTTTTGACGCAGAAAGAAATTAATAAAAACCAAACTACATGCAAATGCAGTTATTGTCTTTCGATGAAAAGAAACTTCTACACAGGTTCTATGAGATTAAAAATTGTATTTTTCTTTTCAGATAGCAAACTCACACTCACAAAAACTATGAAAATGACTAAATGCTTAAGTGCACCTAATGCAAATCACTACAAGCATGAAAATTCTAAGATGCAAAATCTCCTAAAGCAGAGTGAAATTTCCCAAAAGTCCTTCAGTTTTATCTCTTTTTGGTTGTCCAGAAAGCTAGTTCCCAAAATCAAGAACTGTTAATATGAAGACACCAAAAAACGCTTAAAAACAAGAGGAAGAAATCAATGACAAATCCTTTCCAAAATCAAGCCAAAATCCAAAGGCAAGAAACCTCAACAAAGCTTCAAAAGATACAAAGAAACGAAAACAAAAATGCAAAAACAAAAGCAAACAACAAAGCAAAATGTTTTTTGAGCTTTTGAGTTTTATAAAAGAAGAGTTCGAAAAGACCAAGCAAAACTATAAAACCCCAAGCCAAACGACATTGAATTTCAAGCAAAAACTTAAAAAATGCTCCAAATCTTATAGGGCTAACTAGTAGCAAGATCAATATGAGCAAAAGAAGACAAAAAAACTCAGCCACTCAGCCTAGAAGAATAGCACAACCTTGCCGCAAACAAAAACTTCAAAGAACCAAAAAAGACTCTTCAAAAGTTGCAACAAGACCTAGCTGACTGAACTCAAGAAAGCCAACCAAGAAACGGGAAAAAATCGTAGTGCAAAGAAAAACACAAAGATAGGAAAGAGTAAACGAGCAGAAGCTCTCTATTCTGATGAATCAGAACAGCTAAGAATCCCCAGAAAGAGATCTTGGTACTCGCACCAGAAATGCCAGCACAAGACACAATACTTTGCCAAAAAGGCTAGTTTTCAATCAAAGAAAAGAGAGAAAAGACCAAAGACCACTTTCTTCACAATCCAGAGAGTACAAAGACACTGCAGGAACAGGTCTCCACAGACAGAAAGGAATAAAAATCCAAGAAATCCAAATTTTCAAAATCTGCCTAGGTATACGCAACTTCACAGTTTAGCAACAAGCGTGTATACGCGACTGTGCTAAAGGAAACTCGCGTATACGCGACTCCCTTTAACAAAAAATGCGTGTATATGCGACTGTGTGCAGACAAACCCGTGTATATAAAGGTAGATAATGAAAAACAAAAAGGATCAAGCCTGGATAAGAAACCAGGACTTCAGTCTAACTGAGAAAGAGTAAACTGGACTGGAAATAGAAGTTAAAACTGTTGGAAACCTATCAAATAGCTGAAACCACCCAACAGGGGAATCACAAGAATGCGATCCCTAGTGGAGTCGCCAGTTCTGTTTCGGGAAAATCACCCTAGAGGTTTGTTGGGTTACAACCTCCACAGAGCAGGGCATGCTACTCAAGAAGGACTCACACAACCATACATGTTCATGAAAAACTAAATAGAGCAGATCGAGGAACTTACCCGTAGGTCCTACGGTTGAAGCAGATCCCGCGGGGTCCAAACCCCCAGCAACCCTTCTTCCTTCTTAACTTGAAAGACAAGAAGAAACAAGCACGAAGAACTGGTTGTACAGCATATATCTACTCTAAATGTTAGTGAAATCCATATAAAACATCAGATAAACCATAATGAATGCTTAAATAACAATATTCTCATATATGTAAGCAGACACTAACACGTATATTTCGGGAACAAGATGGTACTTCTGTATTATAAATAACATGTACAGAAATAACGAGTGGAGAGATCACCTGAATCCTTCCACGATCTTCGAGCAGACCGTCGTCCGGATTCGTCCCACCCTTGCCTCACTAAGACTCCTTCCGAACTGGTGCATACGAGATGACATATAAAGGAATGAGCATCTCCAAGAAACAGAGGTTTCTTGTAATGAACTGGGAAATAGCAGGAGGCACGGAGAATCATACTTGGATAGGGAATACCAACAGAGTATAATATCAATAATTCTCTCTCCCCCTTAGGCCATACACATGAGGGGCTTTTATACTCCCTCCAAGTAGTTTCAATAGTTGGAAACAGTTGGCCACGTGCTGGGGTGGTTGAACTACCTGAGTAACCATCAAACTAGCCCGAAAATAGGGAATAATTATATATTTTTTCATAATTTTAATGGCATACGCGGAAAAGTGCAGCTGGACTCGCGTATACACGCGGAAAAGTACGGGCATAATCGCGTATGGGGATTTTTACACTGTTTTTAAGTGAATTTGTCCAAGTCTGTAGGAATGGGTGCCCAAAGCCATAAAAGAAATCATGAATCATATGAAGGTGAGAAATGATGCTATAATAGATGCCCCCTAATATATGAGGTCAGAAGGGGTACATGATGGCCGAAATGTATTATGCACATAGAAAGAACTTCGCAAGGACAAGAGAGGACTTCACTAGATTTCAGCCTGCCAAAAACCAATGAAAGAAACAGAGAGTCAACTCATGCTGAGGCGGGCATACCCATGCTCAGTCAAAAATACATCATATAGAAAGTAGTGAATAGATCCAACATGTATACAAGTATAGCTGAACTGAAAGTACATAATGAATCATCTGAGCATGGCCCGGAAGTGTAAGTCTGAATCAATGTCCAAGTATCACATATAGAAAGCTGATCAAAGATAGTGCAACTGGATGTCTGATCATATAAGTAACTGAATTTCCAAGTACTGAATCATAAGAGGTAGAACAAACGGTACAATCACGCAACTCGGGAGCCAACATATAAGATGCTGCTGTACTGAACTGTAACATATAAGGGTGGACGACATCACTGGCAGAAACTGAATGAACTGTCAAAAGTGAACCGAGAAATGCTGATGCAACCCGAGGTCTTCACCGATCACTATGGCACAATTCTACACAATGGGAATAAATGAGCTGAAGTCGACCATGTGAGAAATCGTTGGATTACCGGTCAATGATGTATATCTTTAACCAACGCGAGATAACCCACCGATAATGAAAATGAGTGTCAAGGTGCCCCAGTACAATCTAACAAGTGCGAATGAATGAGTTGAAGTCGAACACTTGAAAGAATCTACCAATCAGGAGGAAATGATGAATCCCCACTATCGATAGCGAAGAGTCTGCCACTGATGACTGCAAACCCTAAGGTACTGACAAAAAGACTCTAGACCTTATTCCCAGAGCAATGAGTCAGAGTCGATGGGAAAAGATCTGCTGGAAGGAAGGCATTAAGGCATCCCACATCAGTCCAGCGCGAGTGTAACCCGCAGTCCAAGATTTGGAAGGAATCGGACGAAGTAGAGTGATGGAACCGAATACCGAAGTACGTTTCCGACATGCACAAGATGAAGCTAGCGCACGGAAGAAACCCTCTGAACCAACCAATAATGAAAGATGACACAGAGGCGAGAAATCCACCGATAGGGTCAAATGGAAATCAAGGTACTGCACGAATCCCGAGTGTGATAATGTGTGCTGACGTCGAACACAGGGGAAACCACTCAGTCAAAGACCCATAATGATGATCAAATGCTGAGCACAAGGTCACCTATCAATGATGGAAATAGGGCCAGGGTGCGGCTCTAGGTTTGCTCTCAGAGCAATGTGTCGTAGTTGATAAGAGACAAACCCACCAGCAAGAAGTCAATGGGGACCTTCTCAAACCAGCATGAGCAGAAGACCAAAACATATGATGTGATAGAACAAGATACTGACAAGACCGGGAAGGCCGACTGAATAATGAGTCAAGAGACACCGCAGAATGGCCGACTCTGGTTACACTTCCCTTGAACAAAAGCACGACTCATGATGACCATGGCAGTAAAAGTGACACTGTATAAGTCTGTTATGCAGGAGGCAGAACAAACTCTCCATAGGATTGGAAGAGATAACCAACCGGGGGAGGACTGACAAGTGAAACAAGGTAAAGGCTGAACCTAGGTCAAAACTAAAACCATCCCAAATGTAGGAGATATATATAAGTATATGTGCATTGTTCAAGGGCGACAAACTGACTCTGTACTGCCATCAAAACAACGAAGATACATCCCGTTCCCGCTCTTTTTGTTATATTTGATTTTTTTGTCTTTTTCATATAATAAGCCTGAAAAAGAATAAAATAATGCTATGGTACAATGGATAGAACGAGTATCAAAAAATCAGATGCGCTAGTTCCTGGGATTGGAACAATCCTATGCTCAATGCAAGGTGGCGGAAACTGGTAAGCGATACTCAAAGGAACGTTCCATCCATGGGTAAAAGGGTGTCAAGCCGCGATAGCTAAGTGCATGCAATGGTTAACTTGTACAAATAGTCAAAGTCAAAAGTTGGCTTAAACACTGAGTCCAAATGAAGCCGGCTAAAGGCCAGGATAAACAAGTAGCCAATATTCAATGCAGTAATACAACTTTACGACACCAGGGAGCCTCTAAGGTAATAGCTAGAAAAAATGATAGTGAGGAAGAAGAAGAATGAAGCTTCAACACATAAGTCATGGTGGAACTAAAGAGGACTCCCGAGCCTACATAAAACGCAGCATGGGCAATAAGTGATAGCGAAGAACTAACTAGGAAGCCCATGTAAATGAAGGCTCTACCACCAAGTCATGATTACATAATCGACGAGTGAAATGGGTGTAATACTCATGACCTGATGGGATCGACCCTATGGCAAGTGATCAGTATGGAGGCTAGTATGCAAGATGCAGCGGAAAGTGATTTCCCTAACCTATATGCCAGTGAAGATCATATACCCGCTGTGATGAGTCAGTAATCATGGATAAAAAACGGGAAAAATCTCAAATTCATCAAAATGTACATGAAAACATACCAAACTGGGCACTTCCAAGCATCCGGATTATGCAGCTTAAGATAGATCGAAAAAATGAACATAACAAATTTTTGCAAAAATTTTCAACTTTTTAGGCATAAATAGACAAATTACCTCATATTTGGTTCATTATTGCATTGCTGATTTGGAAAAAAGTGCTCTGGAGCAAAAAACTTCTTTCGTCAATTCAGGAACAACCGACCGTCAAATCGCACTGAATTTGTCAGGTAGGCTCCTCAATCATCTTTGCAAATCATTTTTTCCGTTTGGAAATTAAAATTTAGTGAATTTCACCATTAAAACCCTTGCTAAAAAACTCGGACTTGCGCATACGCGGGTTTGTAATGGGAAAGTCGCGTATACACGTGACTGTGCAAAGAAAAAGTCGCGTATGCGCAGGTCCGAATCAAAAAATGTGTGGCTAATGGATGCTTTGTTGAAATTTGACAGGATGACAATCTCATGGAGGGAGCGTGAAAATAGCGCAATTGATCAAGAGGTCATGCAATATCGAGCATCGCAAAATATCCTTCGGAATTGCGGATTGTTCAAGTTTTTCAAAATGTCAAATATGAAAAGCAATGCTCGGTTGCTAGAAATGCTCGTCAATTACTGGGAACCAGACCAAGATTGTTTCGTGATAGATCAGATGCCAGTATGCATTGAAGTGGAAGACATATACTTTTTTACTGGACTCTCCCGGAGGGGAGAACCAGTAGACTTGCACGGGAAGCCCCTGGGAGGGCTAACCGTGGAAGATTATGTCCACGTGTATTGCGTAGAGGGTTCCAAGAAAGTTGGAACTTAGATTGCTATTAAAGATTTACGAGATTTGCACATGAAAATCCTCCTTTTCACCATTGGCAGAGTGGCAGGATCTGCCTCCCTACATCAGGCGTCCAGGACGCAAATGAGCATAGTAGTAGAATGCTTGACTCATGTGTATGATTGGTGCACAGCCCTTTTACTGAACATGAAACAACAGTTGACCTCAATCCGCCAAGCAAAGACCAAACACTTTTGGTATGGTACTATTTTGATTACATTCTTCTTTGAGAAGATACCAGCATTGAGACCCAGAGTTATCTCTACCATCGGTAGCCCGCGGGACCCAAGAATTTCCCGTTGGGCGGACATGATGAAGAGATTAGGGGGAAGTGAAGTTCCCCGGACCACTTGGGACGATGAGTTCTTCCTTTGGTGGGGAGAACAAATCATCGCAGTGGACGACTATCCCTATGCCGGGATGGACTTTCGTGGAGATCCAGATCTAGTTCTTCCACCAGGCACAGCATGGGGCACAGTCGGTAAGTTTGCAAAATTTTTTGACTTATATAATTTTTTTTGGATTTTTTCAAATATGTATGAAAAAATGAAAAACAAACATGTTTTTGATTGGATTCATAATGACTGACAATGTAAACATGATCATGATATAGATATTGGACCAGTGCGACCTGAGGGTTTCCCGCGCCACAAGTGTCGCAGGGGCGAAGCAGATACAGTGGATTCAGATAGGACCCTGCAAGCTGTGCAGAGGAACTTGGAGGGGTTAACCCGCCACATACCTATGGCTGCCATGGAAGACCTGCCGGAAGCCATCCAGAGACGGGTGGTAGGAGTGCCCCGAGACTGGGTACAACTATTCCGCCGAGTTACCACCGCGGTCACGTTCTATAGGAACACGACTTCTGGGCAGGGACCTCAGGAGTGGACATATATTATGTATTAGATGACTGTATATTATTTTTTGAGACTGAACATGATCGGGCATAAGCCCAAGTTTTGTATGACCTTATGGATCCAAATTTTGTAAATTTTTTGAACACTCTGATGATATATATACAACGATATTTGATGTGATGTGATAAATGTATCAAATGTATGATGTTTTTGATGATTAAATTTTATTGTATGGAATGATTAATATGCCAATCAATTGCTTGATTAGCTAATGAATCTGCTAACCAATTGTCAGCTCGAGGAATATGAATGAAAGTTAAAAATTGAAATGATCTTTGTAACAAACGTACCCTCAAGAACAATCGTAAATAAAATGGGTCACGAACTCGATAAGTATTGTTCAACTACGACACCACCAGCTGAGAGTCCAAGAAAACTACCAACGAATCAACACCCAAAGATATTGCCTCCGAGAGTAGATAAACAACTGCAGTGTATTCTACTATATTATTGGAAGCAGGACCAATGCAGACCCCTCTTGATACTAACAGCTGACCGGAAGGATAATGAAGCACCCAAGCCGCGGAAGCTAAGTTCCGGGTGTGTCTACTAGCACCATCGGTGAAACCAAAATGACTCATGACATCCGACACAACCTGCCAAAGCAGATCAAAAACATCACCAACTCATCAAAGATCGAAAATCAACCAGATATGTACAAAACAAAACTACTATATACAAAAGCAACATGCCAGGCCGAAGCCTAGGCATAATACTTCTTCAAATAGAGCCCATTTCGGGGCTCCGGCAACTCGTTTCCTTCGAAATCAACCAAGGTATACGCTCCTTTCTTAAGGAATTTTTTAACGATGAAGGGGCCATACCACATAGACTTAAACTTTCCTGCCCCCAGGGCATCTTTTTCTTGGGCATAGACCAAAACAAGGTCACCTTCCGAAAAAACCCTGGGTTTGACCGCCTTATCTTACTGAACTTTTACTCGGGTTTTATACGCTTCATTCACCGTGGCGGCATCCCAACCCTGCTCATCGAGATGTTCCAGATGAAGGAGCCGTTCTTCAAGACTAGAAGTGTCAGGAAGAAGTTCAACAGCTAACTTAAGAGAAGGAATCTCGCATTCAATAGGGAATACGGATTCCACCCCGTGCACTAGATGAAACGGAGTAAAGCCAGTTGCAGTTTTCACTGACATCCTGTATGCCCAAAGTGTAGGATATAGAATAATATGCCAGTTGGATCTAGCTTTATCAATTTTCCTTTGAAGAATTGTCTTCAAGGATTTATTCACGGCTTCCACTTGCCCATTGGCTTGAGGATAATACGGAGATGAATTCTCCTGCCGAAACCCACTCAGAGCCAACTCACCATCATAATTATTCGAAAATGACCCATGGCCGTGACAATCTCTCTAGGAATACGAAATGAGCGATAACTCCGGTTGGAAAAGGAAAAGAGCTGCAGTCTCACCATCATTCCCAAAAGTAGGCATAGCCTCGACCCCCTTCGTAAAGTAGTCTACTGCTACAATAATGTACTTGTGACCTTTAGCCGAAGGCGGGTTACAAGTAGTATAATCAATAACCCACTTTGTAAAGGGACCGACAGTAATGACTGGAAAAAGCGAAGCTGGATGAGCGCGCATTTTTCGAGTATAGACTTGACACGGATGACACTTTTTGACCGATTCAATACAATCCTTGAAAATCAAGGGCCAAAAGTACCCAGCACGCAAGATTTTTTGGGCTGTAGCAAGCCCAGATAAATGAGCCCCACAAGCTCCACTGTGGGAATCATTCAGCACAGCCTCAGCTTCTTCGAGAGTTAAGCAGCGTCTTAGGATTGAATCAACCCCTCGACGGTATAAATCATCACCAATAATCAAATAATTCTTGGCCAAGTGACGCAGCTTACGAGGCTCATCTTTCGAAAAAGTAGAGGGAAACTTCGCAGTCTGGAGATACACAATGATATCTCCGTACCAAGGATCCTGTGAAGAGATAAGAAATAAATGTTCATCCGGAAAGGATTCATCATAAATCATCTCTTCCCCACAGGGCAACTCGGAGATCAATTCCGCAAAAACCAATGATTTCTTGGACTTGGCAGACATGAACTCAAGATCAAATTCCTGTAAAATCACAATTAATCTATTATATTTGCCCCCAATTAGCTCAATAGACCATTTGGCAGCGTTTCCAGTTAGGGTGTGTTGAAATAATCTCAACCTAATCGAATCATCGATCAGGGAGTTCGAGGAACACCATAAATGGAAAGTGGTAATGTGGCCAGCCGGATCTTCTCCATTCTTACTTTCAAACTTTGGAATGTCTGAAGGAAGTTTGGTGGGAACCGGAGGCCACCTTGGACCATAACGAATCGGATCATTAGTCAACTTTGACAGATCTGGCAAGTTTAACGTTGCCAAAAAAGGTAAGCGAGGTGGAGCCTGAGGATTCCATCCTTGATGGGATGGATTCCCAATATTCTGAAAAGAATAGCCTGGATTTGATGAGGCACCAAGTTTCCAGAAAGGACTCGTAGAAAAAGGAGAAGAACCTCCTCCCAACGAAGAGTTACCAAAGCCCAGACTAGTTCCCCCCGCTGAAGTATGAAATGAAGAGGAGAGCCCCTGATAGGGGTTCCAGGCATTAGAAAGAGGAGAAAAGGTCTGATAAGCACTCGACGAAGGGAAAGAAGTATTCCCTTGATGACCTGCGTAAAACTGATTCCCTGCCCCCGCTGTAGTGAACACAGGGTTCCACCCTGTAAAAGTAGTTGAACTTTGCCCCCCAGACCAAGGGTTGAAACTCTGGGTCTGAGAGGTAAATGGAAAGGACCCTAAAGAAGGATTGGAACTAGGAATGTGCCCAGTTCCAAAGGGGAACCCCTAAAAATAAGCTGATCCACTAGCCATGGAAGACATGGGCGTAGATCCAGCTGCAGGAGCGAAAAAGGAAAAAGAAGGAATCCCACTAGTGGGCATTCCGAAACAGAAGGGACCAGAATGAGAAGCCTGTGCTTGGGTGAAACCAGAGCCAAACACAGCAGCACTAGAAGCAATCAAAGATAAAGCAATAGTGCCCCCTCCTTCAATAGAAGCAGGGGTCTGAATGCCTGCAGCACTCACGGTAGAAGCCGCGTTCCCAGTCGTGGCCATTGAAAGGTATGAATGATACGGAAGATCTTCCGATCTCTCTGGCTCAGGTCCGATGTATTGAACAACGAATGGATAATCAAGAGGAAGAGGAGATGGACCTGATGCTGGAGGTTCAGGTATTTCTTCGATTTGAAAATCTTCTTCCTGAGGAAATAAAACTCGCGAGGTGAGCGGAACGCTCCTCTCGGAACCGACACCGGAATCAGCTATGAAACCTTCAGACCCTTATGGAGGATCTCTCTCCACTGCATCAGATGTCACAGGGTGGTAACCACCTGCTAAATCACTCCTACGCCTTCTTGAAGAAGGCTCTGAACTCTCGGGAGATAACCCCCAAATTCTCCTCGATCGTCGAGGTGCTTGATCAGCCACTTTTATAGATTTTAAATTAGACTCAAAAAAGTGAAAAGCTAGGCAAGCTAGGAGCAAAAAGCACTCACTATAAGAAAAATCCCTGAGATACAATCAAGCAAACAACCTTCAAGTATTTCATTCCGGTGATGAGGACCCCAGACACCAAAATATATAGGAAAGCGAAATATAGGACCTCCCCGAAAGCACCGGGGATAATTACGCCCAACAACTAGCGAAGGTATCGAAAAGTTACTTACTTACCTCCAAATGACCATAGTCTTCCTCAAGCACCTGCTTGCAAGGATAAACCCACACCGCCGAAAGTGATGCGACGTCCGGCTCGGTGTACCACGGGTATTCCCCCCCGCAGTCACCTGTGTGGAACCTAGGAGAGGCAACTATGGACACCAATCCGTATTAGAAGCTGGGCGGAACGGTCTTGAGGTCAGATTCAGCTAATCGGAGGGGGGGTATCCCTCTTCTCAACCTTCACTTCCCCTCGCGCTTGACTCTCGGAGGAGAGCTTTCCCAGTCCACCTCACGGAGTTGGATTTCGCTCAATTAATCAACTTCTATGTTTGTTTGAGCGGCCTTGGAGAGTTAACTCTCCACTCACCTATACCAAGGCCCTACAACCTAGCTAGTTGGTGATTGACACTTAGAAAAACTTGCTAGTTGATTTTAAATTATATCGCTTATTTTAATGGGCTGTTATGTTAAGTCACAAGGATGCGGAAATGAAACTTATGATGTTTTGACGCAGAAAGAAATTAATAAAAACCAAACTAGATGCAAATGCAGTTATTGTCTTTCGATGAAAAGCAAATTCTACACGGGTTCTATGAGATTAAAAATTGTATTTTTTCTTTTCAGATAGCAAGCTCACACTCACAAAAATTACAAAAGTGACTAAATGTTTAAATGCACCTAATGCAAATCACTACAAGCATGCAAATCCTAAGATGAAAAATCTCCTAAAGCAGAGTGAAATTTCCCAAAAGTCCTTCAGCTTTAACTCTCCTTGGTTGTCTAGAAAGCTAGTTCCTGAAATCAAGAACTCTTAATATGAAGACACCAAAAACGCTTAAAAACAATAGGAAGAAATTAATGACAACTCCCTTCCAATTATCAAGCCAAAATCCAAAGGCAAGAAACTTCAACCAAGCTTCAAAAGACAGAAAGAAACGAAAACAAAAATGCAAAAACAAAGAAAAACAACAAAGAAAAATGTTTTTTGAGCTTTTGTGTTTTATAAAAGAGTTCGAAAAGACCAAGTAAAACTATAAAATTTCAAGCCAAACTACACTGAATTTCAAGCAAAAAACTTCCAAAATGCTCCAAATATTATAGGGCTAACTAGTAGCAAGATCAAGCGAGCAAAAGAAGACAAGAAAACTCAGCCACTCAGCCTAAAATAATAGTGCAACCCTGCCGCAAGCAAAAAATCCAAAGAACCAAGAAAGACTCTTCAAAAGTTGCAACAAGACCTAGCCAACTGAACTCAAGAAAACCAATCAAGAAATAGGCAACAATCGTAGTGCAAAGCAAAACACAAAGACAGGAAAGAGTAAACGAGCAGGAGCTCTCTGTTCTGATGAAGCATAACAGCTAAGAATGCCCAGAAAGCGATCTTGGTACTCAAACCAGAAGCGCCAGCACAAGAAACAACACTTTGCCAAAAAGACTAGTTTTCAATCAAACGAAAGAGAGAAAAGACCAAAGACTACCTTCTTCACAATCCAGAGGGTACTAAGACACTGCAGGAACAGGTCTCCACAGACAGAAAGGACTAAAAAGCCAAAGAATCCAAAATTTCAAAATCTGCCTAGGTATACGCTACTTCACAGTTTAGCAACAAGCGTGCATACGCGACTGAGCTAAAGGAAACACGCGTATACGCGAGTCACTTTAGACAAAATTACGTGTATACGCGACTGTGTGCAGAAAAAAAACGCGTATACAAAGGTAAATAATGAAAAAACAAAAAGGATCAAGCCTGGATAAGAAACCAGGACTTTAGTCTGACTGAGAAAGAGTAAACTGGACTGCAAATGAAAGTGAAAACTGTTGGGAACCTATCAAACAACTGAAACCACCCAACAGGGGAATCACAAGAATGCAATCCCCAGCGGAGTCGCCAGTTCTGTTTTGGGGAAAATCACCATAGAGGTTTGTTGGGTTTAAACCTCCACAGAGCAGGGGCATGCTACTTAAGAAGGACTCACACAACCATACATGTTCATGAAAAACTAAATAGAGTAGATCGAGGAAGTTACCCGTAGGTCCTACGGTTGAAGCAGATCCCGCGGGGTCCAAACCCCCAGCAACCCTTCTTCCTTCTTAACCTAAAAGACAAGAAGAAACAAGCACGAAGAACTGGTTGTACAACATATATCTACTCTAAATGTTAGTGAAATCCATATAAAATATCAGATAAACCATAATGAATGCTTAAATAAAAATATTCTCATATATGTAAGCAGACACTAACACGTATATTTCGGGAACAAGATGGTACTTCTGTATTATAAATAGCATGTACAGAAATAACGAGTGGAGAGATCACCTGAATCCTTCCACGATCTTCGAGCAGACCGTTGTCCGGATCCGTCCCACCCTTGCCTCGCTAAGATTCCTTTCGAACTGGTGCATACGAGATGACATATAAAGGAATGAGCATCTCCAAGAAACAAAGGTTTCTTGTAATGAACTGGGAAGTGCAGGAGGCACGGGAATTCAGACTTGGATAGGGAATACCAACAGAGTATAATATCAATAATTCTCTCTCTCCCTTAGGCCATACACATGATGTGCTTTTATACTCCCTCAAAGTAGTTTCAACAGTTGGAAACAGTTGGCCACGTGCTGGGGTGGTTGAACTACCAGAGTAACCATCAACCCAGCCCAAAAATAGGGAATTTTTATATATTTTTTAATGATTTTAATGGCATACGCGAAAAAGTGCATGTGGACTCGCGTATACACGCGGAAAAGTCTGGGCATAATCGCGTATGGGGATTTTTACACTGTTTTTTAGTGAATTTGTCCAAGTCTGTAGGAATGGGTGCCCAAAGCCATAAAAGCAATCATGAATCATATGAAGGTGAGAAATGATGCTATAACAGATGCCCCCTAATATATGAGGTCAGAAGGGGTACATGATGGCCGAAATGTAATATGCACATAGAAAGAACTTCGCAAGGACAAGAGAGGACTTCACCAGATTTCAGCCTGCCAAAAACCAATGAAAGAAAACAGAGAGTCAACTCATGCCGAGGCGGGCATACCCATGCTCAGTCAAAAATACATCATATGGAAAGTACTGAATAGATCCAACATGTATACAAGTATAGCTGAACTGAAAGTACACAATGAATCATCTGAGCATGGCCTGGAAGTATAAGTCTGAATCAATGTCCAAGTATCACATATAGAAAGCTGATCAACTGGATGTCTGATCATATAAGTAACTGAATCTCCAAGTACCAAATCATAAGAGGTGGAATAAACGGTACAATCACGCAACTCGAGAGCCAACATATAGGATGCTGTTGTACTGACACTGCAACATATAAGGGTGAATGACATCACTGGCAGAAACTGAATGGACCGTCAAAAGTGAACCGAGAAATGCTGATGCAACCCGAGGTCTTCACCGATCTTGACGACACAATTCTACACAATGGGAATAAATGAGCTGAAGTCGACCATGTGAGAAATCGTTGGATTACCGGTCAATGATGTATACCGTTAACCAACGCGAGACAACCCACCAATAATGAAAATGAGTGTCAAGGTGCTCCAGTACAATCTAACAAGTGCGAATGAATGAGTTGAAGTCGAACACTTGAAAGAATCTACCAATCAGGAGGCAATGATGAATCCCCACTGTCGATAGCGAAGAGTCTGCCACTGATGACTGCAAACCCTAAGGTACTGAAAAAAAGACTCTAAACCTTATTCCCAGAGCAATGAGTCGAAGTTGATGGGAAAAGATCTGCTGGAAGGAAGGCATTAAGGCATCCCACATCAGTCCAGCGCGAGTGTAACCCGCAAGCCAAGATTTGGAAGGAATCGGACGAAGTAGAGTGATGGAACCAAAACCGAAGTACGTTTTCGACATGCACAAGATGAAGCTAGCGCACGGAAGAAACCCTCTGAACCAACCAATAATGAAAGCTGACACAGAGGCGAGAAATCCACCGATAGGGTCAAATGGAAATCAAGGTACCGCACGAATCCCAAGTGTGATAATGTGTGCTGATGTCGAACACAAGGGAAATCACTCAGTCAAAGACCCACGATGATGATCAAATGCTGAGCATGAGGTCACCTATCAATGATGGAAATAGGCCCAAGGTGCAGCTCTAGGTTTGCTCTCAGAGCAATGTGTCGTAGTCGATAAGAGACAAACCCGCCGACAAGAAGTCAATGGGGACCTTCTCAAACCAGCACGAGCAGAAGACCAAAACATCTGATGTGATAGAACAAGATACTGACAAGACCGGGAAGGCCGACTGAATAATGAGTCAAGAGACACCGCAGAATGGCCGACTCTGGTTTAGAATTCCCTTGAACAAAAGCATGACTCGTGATGACCATGGCAGTAAAAGTGACACTGTATAAGTCTGTTATGCAGGAGGCAGAACAAACTCTCCATATGATTGGAAGAGATAACCAACCGGGGGAGGACCGACAAGTGAAACATGGTAAAGGCTGAACCTAGGTCAAAAACTAAAACCATCCCAAATGTAGGAGATATATATAAGTATATGTGCTTTGTTCAAGGGCGACAAACTGACTCTGTACTGCCATCAAAACAACGAAGATACATCCCATTCCCGCTCTTTTTGTTATATTTGATTTTTTTGTCTTTTTCATATAATAAGCCTGAAAAAGAATAAAATAATGCTATGGTACAATGGATAGAACGAGTATCAAAAAATCAGATGCGCTAGTTCCTGGGATTGGAACAATCCTATGCTCAATGCAAGGTGGCGGAAACTGGTAAGCGATACTCAAAGGAACATTCCATCCATGGGTAAAAGGGTGTACGGGGCTGCCTCTATGTACAGAGGTGCTTGCACCTGATCTTGATATTTTCTTTCTCTTTGTAGGATTTGCAAGGGTTGTTTTTTAAATTGGGGATTAAAAACCCCTCTATTCTGTCTTGCAGGCTTACTATCTATTTCCAACTTTACCAATTTATTTGAAAGATTTTTTATGAACTTATTCATGTCTTCAATTCTCTGATCTTGAGCCGAGGCTTCTTCTTTAGCCTTTCCTTTATCTGAGACTTTACCAGCAGCGGACATATTGGCTTCAATCTCCAAAGCATCAGTTTGGATCTGTTCCAACGTAGGAGACCGTCTTTCCCCCAATGTGAAACTGAATTTTGGTTCAAAAGCACCAGAAAAAACAACCCTTGCTCCAATAGGAGGGGGTTTCATTTCAACAGGCAAACTATTATACAATTTGTTAAATCTTTTAACAAAATCATTCATATTTTCATCGAATTTCTTCTTGATTGCATTAAATTCTGTCAAAGAATAGTCGTGGTCCCTTTTTTCGCCCCATCTCTCAATAAAACGTCTTTCCAGGGCATCCCAATCATTAATGGAACCATTCGGTAATCCTTTGAACCATTTCCTTGCCTCTCCACTTAGAGACTGAACAAAGAGTCTCATAACAACATCCAAATGTTCAACGTTTAAATTCTCTGCAAAAGTGAAAAACAGGGGCAAGTGCTGTTCTGCGGTTATTTCATCTTCACTAGTAAATATAGGGAGTAACTTGAGATACTCCTGAGGCATATCATGCAATGGTTGTGGTAGATTTAATGGTGCATATCTGTTCATCAAGAAAGCAGGGGCTGTAGGAACTGTCATGTTTACGCCCGGGTTAACTGCTCCTTGAGCGGGGGTAAAATGAATACCAGTTGTAGGAAAAGATGAATGAGGTGAAACAACTGATATAGGAATTGGACTATGAACGATCGCAGAAGAGCTGGCAGCTGTATGGGGCTGAGTTTCTATAAAAGGAAAAGACACAAACTCCAAAGATTGCTCTTCTAATGTGGGTTCTTGAAAATGAATGGGTGATGGTGATGATTCTTCTTCCGAGAAAATGAGTTTCTTGGAAGCTTTCTTGGATGAGAAAATGTGTAAACTGCTGCCAGGTGCGAGCAGTGTAGTGTCAGGTGTATCTAATATTTTTGGTTTCTGGCCCTTCTTTGAAACAAGCTTCTCAGGATCTGACAAAACGAGAACTGTTTGCTGAGAGGTATCTGACCTCGTGTGAGGTTTCTTGGGAGCCAAAGCTATTTTCAAACAATCACAGTGTACTATTTCCTCCTCTCTGAACAACCAGAGGAAATGTAAAACAAAACCCAGGGAAAATCTTCGACTCTTCGTTCCCCGACAACGGTGCCAATTAATGTTGTTCCTTGAGAAACAATTCCTTGCTGTGTACAGGAATCCGTGCTCAAGACATTAAATATTATGTCACAAAAAGCGTATGTCTGTCTCTGTTTATTAAACCTTCAAATATTAATAATATATTTCCCAAATATCAAATCTTTACAAGTTCTGCAATGCCATGTTCCCTTTATATTGAAGTGAGCGAATGGAAGACGAAGAAAGAAAAGGATTTTAAATTGCCAGGCTGCTTAAAATAGAATCTACCATATAAAATCCTGAAGAACTGAGTAACAATAAAGCTAAAATAGAGGAGCGCCCATTAAGGATGTTTAACTCTTAGATACACAAATATCAAGAGACCTGCTGCTCAAATCACTCTACTTTATTCACAGACATGGAAATGAAATGAAAACCAAGAAAACTCTTCAACACGGATGGAATAATGGAAACTTGCAAAAATTTTCATTCATTCAATATTGTTCAGTACAAAATTAGCCTTAAAGGTCCAAAACTCAGAACCTTCTTCATTCTTTCAATTGTCTTTAAATACAATATGATCAAAATGGTTTCCAGTAATGAAACCGATTCTAACTAACTCTAACTGCTTAACTGCTCACCTAGTGGAGGTACATGCCTCGTAAAGTTCTATTACATTTACATGAATTCATTTAAAACATGATAAAATGTGATAATCCCTAATCAAGGGAGCTGATGCTCCTGAAATATTGGCTGTCTCAATGACTATTGGTGGTTGAACGGCTACCTGTGGCTGAGTGGCTGGAGTTCCCTTTTCTGTGTCCATAGAAAATATTTTGCATTCTTTCCAGAGCTTATCCTGAGTCGTCCGAGTGTTCTTATAACGATGATATTCCAGTGTAAACGCAACAACCTGCTGTGAGTAAGATTACCTGTGAAAAATGTCTTCACCATCCATAGCAGAAGGAAATGCCTTTGTAAGAAATTAAATACCGTTTCTCCCTTCAAAACCTGTGTCTTCTCATGCCGGCCATCTGCTCTGCTTTTTGCAAATATCAACTGATCTTCATAGAATTTCCAGGACATAATCTCCCCTCTCTCCGTCCAGCATGAGGGCAAACCTGTTCTCGTCAACTTGTCAAATGATATATCAAATTTCTTAATTATCTCTTTAATTCCCTGTAACCGCTTCTCTACGGCCTTTAGAAGGTCGTTTTTGATGATCATTTTATTTACCTCTTCAGCATAGAAGTACCTATCCTGTATCCCCATATCTCTTAACTCTTCATCTGTCTTGGCATTAATAAAATTTATGAATTTTCTGGCCCAATTCACTCTTTTAATAGTGGCCTGCTTCTCCGATAATAGCTCCTTTTCATGCTCTGAAACAATGTTTTTCTCTCTGGCAATTATATTCATGGAACCCCATTTTGACTGCATTTCTGAAATAATTTCATTCGAGATGATATCCTTAGCTTTAATCAGAGAAATATTTCCCTTTAATTTCTCCTTGAGCTCTTTGATTTCATCCTCAGCTTTCTGTAGCTTCTGCTTGTTCTCTTGTGCTTTTTCTTCCCATCCCTGCATCATCTTGGTAACTGTGACCAATTCTGACTGGGCTTGTTTACAATATCTTTCCGCCATCTTTCATTCTGTGTTTAGATGAATAACCTGGGCTTGAGGGTCAGCTTCACCTGCAGAAAAATCAAAAGTACAAGTATGGTTCTCGATTTGATTCTGTAAGGTTATAGCAGTCTGCTTTACCTTAGTGAGTTCTTCGTCCTTCTTCATCAATTGCTGTCGCAATTCCTCTTTCTCCTTTTCAACCTCAGCTACTTCGGCTGCCAATGAGTGCTCTGTAGCTGGTAATTTCAACTTTTTCCTTAATGAAGATATTTCGGCTTCTGCACTTTTCATAAGTTTTTGAATTGCGGCTTTATCATTTGGATCCACACCGATTTTCATAATGATCTTCTTCAGCTCTTCATTTTGAGTTGTTAATGCCCTTGCATTAGCTTTCTCCATTTTGCATTGTTTGATGACCTTTGCAAGCATGTTTTTAGTCTTGACTGCTGTAGCATTGGTCTTGCTCAAATCATTTACAATCAGCTGACCGGTCTGCATGTGAAGATTCATTTTGTCCCACAAGGGGATCTTTTTAACATCCATGACTATGTTTAACTCCTTAAAGCTGCCCGAAGGTCCAAGGGACATTCCTATCGGATGTGACAGAGCCATCTTAAACTGATCTTTCTCCAGATCCATCACAGTCAATAATCTGGTTTGGTCAGCAGGTATATGGTGCTCTGCTTGTGCTTCTATATTGGCTTTTATCCTCTAGTTCCTTTCCTCAATCTGTGTGAACACTTGCTTCATGGAAGGAGCCTTTTCCAAATGAAGTTCCTGTCTACTAGGAGATGAGGGGAAATCTTGTTCTTCATTGACCTGGAGAGTAAAACCAGGTGAATTGGAAGAATGGTCTTCGGCTAGTTTGGTCCTTTTTTCCTCTCAGGGCTCCTCATCATCGATTTCAATAACATCCTCTCTACCTCTTTTGCTCATTCTTTCCAAAATTGCAGGTGTTTGAATACTGGTCTTTGATGAACTTGATCCTCATGGATTAGCCAGTTTTTCCAAATTAGGTTTACTTACATGAGTAAATGCAGCATACCCATTCTCAACCCTTTTCTGAGAAATTATCCCATGTGGATCATAGGGCCATTTCTCTCCCAACAACAACTACGTCCCTTCCAATATTTTTGATACTTCTTCAAAAGCTTGTCTTGTGTTAACAACAAAAGGGCCTACACTCATAGGCAACTTGTACATCAATCATTTCTTCATGGGCAGAAAATGAACTTGATCTACATTAAGACTTTGCCTTATAAATTCCAGAGCAAAAATTCTCATGGGAACAAAGGTTGGGAGCCTGTAGGGCTCAATACTAACTCCATACAGCCTTATCTCAGAGTAATCTTCAAAAACAAACCAGTCTCCAAATTTACAATTGGGTCCTAACTGTAGGAACTCCTGGGCCTTTGGCAGAAAGCATGGAGGAAGAGTTCCATTCAGAATTTTATAAGCAGTAGACATGAAATGGTCAGCAAATTCAAACAGCCCGGCTTCATTCTCTTCTTTTCTAACCATATCAGTCCAGAACAAAACTGACTGCTTATTTTTATTACTATCCATTATATTTAAACCCACACTCATGAACTCTTCAACATTTTGATATAAAAATAAGTAAACTACCAATGATGGAAATCTGAAAAAACCTGTTAGAGGGAAGGCGATCACTTGGGAATTTACTACTTCCTGCCAAAAATATGGGATGTCTAGCACCACCCCTGGTTTCATCATAAGAGCGAACATCCCCAAGACTGCCTTATCAATTTTGTGATCATCATCTCTTCCCAAAATCTCCATAATGCAGCTAAGAACTGGCCTATACTGAACACTGAACGCTTCCAAACTGAACTTTCCTGCTTCAAATTGAGTTTTCTCTGGACTTGGTATCAAAAACGACATGCAACGATTAAACTCTTCATTTGAAAGCTCCTCGAAATACTGAGCCAATGAATCTTCGAAGAATTGCAATGGAGACTCATCTTCTGGAAAACATAATGCTTGACGCATTAATTGTGTTGAAACCTGCAGGATATTTTCCCCCTGAGAATTCATAATGAAACACTTGCCAGGGTACATAGACGAAACTAACCAAGAAATGAATTTGGGGAAGAAGTGAGTTTTCGGAACACAAGCGGACAACACACCCGAACTTTTCATAGCAGAGAACACAGGGGACTTGTCAGTGTTCAGGGTTACTTGGTAATGCAATAGGGGGTGGTTGACGGACGACGCGGTATCATGAACATCCTTCTTGCTATCTAGGAGGAGACTAAGACTTGATGAACCAGACAACGATGCTCGCTTGGCCATGGCTGACAGGAATTCGAAAGAAATTCGCTAGGCAATGGATAATGCAAAGGTGGTGGGACGCAGTTAAACAGGGCAAACAGTCACATATAAATGAAAACGGGATGGAAAAACCCCTTTTATAGGCTACGGAAACCATAATAAATGCAGGAGTGACGTGGAAAAACAGTTGAAAGTAGATGATAGCTGTTTTCCATCTCGGCTGATGACGTCATTGCGAGGGGTCTGTGAGTATGGCGGAAGAGTTTGATCCATACCCCCCGTAATAAATCCCAGCCGTTGATCATGACATTTCCAAGATCTGATTGGTCAACTGCGGGGGGTCGGGATTTGATAACTGACGGGCTGATCACCCCCTGCAATAGCTTATCCGTAAGCTTCTTTATGTGATTGCGACTTCCGCTCAGGAATTTGCTTGGGTCATAACCTTGAAATATATATATATCAACCTAAGGCTGACGACCGCTTCATGTATAGAAAAATTAGAAATACATTGCATTCCTCTTTTTGTTTATGCTAAAGTATTAACAACTTCATACTATAGCACATTTTCGAATTCTTATTATTTTTATTTTATTTTTTCTTTAAAAATTTCGAAATGAAATATAAAAAGGATATGTAGATAATGATCTACAACACCACAAAACCCCCAAAATAATAAGAAAAACATCAAAACAACGAAGTAAGAGAATAGGACACTTAGGCACATATAGTGCACTACACTTCATCAAAGTTACAAGCCCTGGTTGATAATTAATGGAAGCAATTTAGGACACTAAATTCACTAAACATTTTGGCGCCGTTGTCAGGGAAGTGTAACTATGTAGCCTTATTTCTTACATCCCAAAAACAATGATATGCGTAGAGAAAGAGACTCTAGGGGTAGATTTGTAAGAGGTAAAAGCTTAATCCCTACAACACCACTCAATCCACCTAGGCCAAGAAGTAGTGCACCTCCCTATCAAACTCATATCCCATACTATATTGGTCATAGACTTCTTAAAGTTTTAATATCATATATTTAGTTAAGAGGATCTCCCACTTCATCTATTGAGGCAATCTTGGAAGAAGAAGATCCTAGAACTCCAAAATAGGGAATAACCTTCTTCACTTCTATAGAGGAATATATTCGAGCAGAAGAACTAGAAATCACTAGTGAAGAAGAAAAGGAAGAACCTTTCTTGAACATACCATTGATAAAAGAACCAGAAGAAAAATTGCTTCTCCAGGCTGAACCTTATATCAGTTCTGAAGAATCTATCATGGTAGGAAGAGGAGAATGAGGGGAAGGAGAAGGAGAAATCCTCAATGGAGAAAAATTGATATTTGGAGGAGGTAGAGGTAGAGGAGGAGATAGAGGAAGAGGTAGGGGAAATGCAGAAGGAGGTATAGGTAGAAGGGGAATTGAAATTTCCTTTGGATTCCCCATAGTAGATGAAGAAACAAATGCTACCATGAAAAATATCTCACCTTTTGTTCTTCCAAACTTGCATGGGTTGAAAACTGAAGACCCTGAGACATTTTTATTTGAATTTGAAGTTTTGTGCAGAACTTATGACTATCTACAAGATGCTCAAAAACTCAAATTGTTTCCTTCAACATTGAAAGGAGCAATCCTAAAATGGTTCATGAGTCTAATCACTAGTTCTATTGGGTCATGGAATGATATGAGGAGAGAATTTCTAGAAAGGTATTTGGACTATTTTATACCTGTTAATTGTAAATAAGAAGTGTTTAAAATGATGCAAAAGGAGGATGAAAATTTGGAAGATTTACTTGAAAGATTCAACTACAACATCAAGAGAGAAAAAATGCAAAATCTAGACCAAGATACTCTAAAAGCTCTTTTGTTGAAAACAATTAGAGATGAATGGATAGATATCCTTAACATGATGGGGAAGGGAGACATATATCAACTTCCATTAGTTGATATTGGAGAACTTTGTATTAATCTCTCAAGAGGAAAATTAAAGATTTTGAAAGGATCAAGAGACCCTACTCTTGCTAGGGTAAACAAATCTGCAACTGGAACAGTAAATAGGGAAGAAATTGGAAACATGTTTGATGTGTTCAAAATTGACATTCTAGGGAGTCTTAGTGAGAAAATACACACCCTTAAGCTACAAAACAAGTAGAAAGCTGAAAATGATGCCTTAGCAATCTTCTGTCCCAAATGTAGAAAGAAACATGCCTTAAGAGAATGTCCTCTTGATGCAAAAGTAATAGAGACTTGTGTGATTTGTTCAGAAAACCATGAGACCAAGAATTTTCCTTCAATTCCTGGTCTTAAGGCTGTCTTTGAAGAGGAAACAACTAAAAATCCCACAAAATATCTTTTTTTTTCTCTATAAGACCTTGGTAGGGGCCTCAAACTCAAGGGTTTAATAATCAAATGTATAATCAGCCCCCACCAAATTGGAATTCTTGGCCCCAATCTCAAAATCAATCTCAATCTTGGGCTCAAGGGATGAAAAATCCCTATGGAAGGTTCTCTTAGTATTATCAATATCCACCATCTTATCCATCCTATCCATCTTATCCAAATTATCCTCCCTAAAAAAATACACACCCTCAATCTCGAAATCAAAATCCACCACTTCCACTACCATTCCCTCAAAAACCAAATCAATTATCTACCCAGCCAATACCAAACCCCAACATTAAAAATCCTCAGAATACATATATGATAGAAGGTCAACAATTTCCAACTTATTTAATTACTCCTCTAGATCTTAATGATGTCCAACTTAGATCTGGAAGGATACATGAAAAGAATAAACCTTCTGTAGTAACACAAGAACAAGACAATTATGAGGAAGATTCTCTACAAGTTAATAATTTTTTTTAGGAAATCATATCTCTTCAAAACGAAAACATTGAAAAGAAAAACAGAAAGAACCAATGAATTCAACTCCTGTGTTAGAGAAACCATCAACATATACTTCTACACCTCCTTTTCCTGAAAGATTACAAATTGATAAGGGTGTAGAAAAACATATTATGTTGCCTAACTATGATTTCGTATATGAATTGAGAAATGTTTGCATTAAAATTCCATTACTACAAGCCATCAAGTAAATCCAAATTTTAGCTAAAACAATAAAGGAGTTGAGTATGAAAAATCAAGGAAGAAAAATAAAGGAAATAAAGAAAATTCAACTGGTAGGACAAATAGCTGACATAATGATGGGAAAGATTGCCATTCAAAAATATCTAGATCCTGGAAGTCCAGTTGTTAAAACTCATACCAATGGAATTGAAATCCCAAACACATTAATTGATATAGGAGTAGCAATAAACATCATGAGTAAGCAAACCATGGAACAACTTAAGCTTCCTAATCTTCTTTATACACCCACATTACTACAATTAGCAGATAGGTATGTAATCAAACCAGATGGTGTATTAGAAGATATTTTAGTATCCTTAGATTCTTGGGAGTATCCTATGGAATTTATGATTTTAACTCCTAAAAATGATCTAGGAGGACACCCTCTTATACTAGGAAGACCTTGGTTAGCTACAATTGATGCTTTCATGAGCTGTAGATCTGGTGATATTTACATCTCTGATGGTAATTCAACCAATAAATTCACTTTGTATCCTCCAGAAAGAACAATCGTAGAAATAGATGACAAACAATGGATTGATGATAAAGAAGATATACAGTCTCTCTTCACTATTTCAAACATTAGTGAAGATAGTCAGATCTTAAATGTTCTAGAAAATCATGAATCTTCTTCATAATATGGACATGAACAATTCTAAGAATAATCTAATATTGAATTTTTTTCATCTACGCATATGTCTCTTTACTGTATGGAAGAATTTGGCAGCTCTGCAATTGAAATATTTCTAGGAAAAACCTTGAACATAAACAAAAACCTAGAAAAATTACAACAAAAGGAGCTAGTTAAAACATTACAAAAAAATTCATCTACATATGCATGGGAATATACTGACATGAAAGGGATTATTCCTAAGACTTGCACTCATCACATCTACATAGAGGAAAATCGTAAACCTATCAGACAACCTCAGAGAAGGATGAATCAAAATATTAGGGAGATTGTCAAAGAAGAGTTGCAGAAATTGCTGAATGTCAACTTTATCTATCCCATTTCAGATATTTAGTGGGTTTCTCCTTTGGTTATTGTACCCAAAAAAAATGGTAAATGGAGGGTATGCATTGATTGTCGAGAATTAATAAAGCTACTCTTAAAGATCATTTTCCTTTACCTTTTATAGATCAAGTGTTAGATACTTTAGCAGGCAAAAATTATTTCTCATCTCTGGATGGTTTCAGTGGTTATAATCAAATACAAGTTGCACCTGAAGATCAGGATAAAACCACATTCACTTTCCCTTGGGGAACTTATGCCTACCGAGTACTACCTTTTGGATTATGCAATGCACCTGCAACATTCCAAAGGGTAGTACTAGGAATATTTTCTAATCTAATACATGATTGTGTAGAAGTTAACATGGACGACTTTACAGTTTATGGTAATTCATTTGAAGAAGCTTTAGAAAACTTGGAAAATGTTATAAAAAGGTGTAAAGAAGCAAACCTTTCACTAAGTCATGAGAAATGTTTCATGATGATTACTGAAGGAATTGTTTTAGGACATCACATCTCAGGAGATGGAATTAGAGTAGATGAATCAAAAGTTGAAGTCATCTCTAGACTATTAGTTCCAAGTTGTTAGAAATATGTTAGAAGTTTTCTAGGGTTTAAAGGGTACTATAGAAGGTTTATAGAAAACTTCACCAAGATAGCATCTCCACTCTTCAAATTACTCACTGAAGATTGTGAATTCAAATGGAATTCTAATTGCCAGTTAGCATTTGAAACCCTGTAAGAAAAAATCTCTGAAGCACCCATCTTAAGAGGGCCTAACTGGAAACTACCTTTTCATATATCAACAGATGCTTCAGACACAACTCTAGGAGCTATGTTAGGACAAACGGACCTGATCCCTTATGCCATCTATTATACAAGTAAAAATTTGACTCCTCTAGAGTTGAATTATACTGTAACTGAAAAAGAATTCTTATTCATTGTTCATGCTATCAATAAATTTAGACATTACATAACAGGCTATGAAACTTTTATTCACACAGATCACTCTGCAATTAGGTATTTAATGAATAAATCTATCACTAATAGCAGAGTTATAATATGGTTATTTCTCCTACAAGAATTTAACATCACTATTCTAGATAGGCTTGGAAAACAAAATACAGTTTTTGATTTCCTATCTAGAATTAAAAATATCAAAGACAACACTCCAGTTGAAGATAAATTCCTTGATGAATATCTCTTTGCAATAACTGCTAAAACTCCTTGGTTTGCAAATATTGCCAATTACTTAGTTTCAGGGAAATTTCCTTCAAATATGAATGCTAGAGAGAAAAGAAGAATCATCCAAACAAGTGAAAAATTTTCATGGATTACTAATGAATTGTATAAGATAGGTCCAAATCTTATTATCAGAAGATGTGTTCGAGAAGATGAGATGCTTGAAATTCTTAAGGCATGTCATGATGAATCCTGTGGTAGAAATTTTTATTATAAGAGGACAGCTTATAAAATCCTTCATTTAGGATATTATTGGCCATCCATCTTCAAAGATGCTAAAGAATATGTCAAAAGGTGTGACAGTTGTCAAAGGGTAGGGAAACCTGCTCCTTCAAATGAAATTCCATTACAACCTCAGGTACATATTGAACCTTTTGAAAAATGGGCTTTGGAATTTTTTGGGCCTATCAATCCCCCATACAAACAAAAGAAGTATATCCCGGTATGCACTGATTATGTCACTAAATGGGTAGAAGCTAAGGAATTTCCTTTTGTTAATGAATCATCTGTAGTCAATTTTCTTTTTGAGGATATTTTTACTCGTTTTGGTGTTCCAAGAGAAATTATCATAGATCAAGGAGCTCAATTTACATCAAATATGGTACAGAAGATGGTAGAAAATTACAAAATCAAGCATAGGAATTCTACCCCTTACCATCCACAAGAAAATGGTCAGGTTGAATCTACCAACAAGGTGATTGAAGGAATTCTCACAAAGATTGTTCATCTACATAGAAGAGATTGGGAAGAAATGTTTCCTGAAGCCTTATGGGCCTACAGAACTACATGGAGGAACACAATAGGACACACTCCTTATGAACTTTTTTATGGGAAACAAGTCCTATTCCCCATAGAATTCCAGATCAAAACCTTCAAGATGGCAGTCCAACTGGGACTTGATTTGACAGAAGCATAGAAGCATAGACTGGAGAAAATTAATGAATTAGATGAAATCAGACAAGATGCAGTCCAAAGAACCAGCATAGTCGAGCAGAAAAGGACTAAATGGCATGAAACATATATCAAAGAGAAGAAGTTTCAAGAAGGGGACTGGGCACTCTTGTTTGACTCAAAATTCAAGGATTTCAAGGGAAATTTTAGACTCATTGGCTTGGGCCATATGAGATTGAGAAAGTCTTTGAAAATGGAGCAGTGAAGATCGGAACAATAGATGAAGAAAAGGTATCATTTCTTGTAAATGGTCATAGGCTAAAAGTATATCATAAGCCACTTTCAAGAGAAGAGTTTGTCAGAAAATTGCAGGACAACATTGATATGGAGTTAGTGAAAAATAATTCTTCTTCTTCACTAAATTAGCTTTTATTTTTCTATTATTATTAAAAATAAATAAATAAATAAAATACATAAAGTATAAGTATGAAAACCAATAAATGATTGGCATACTTATGCAGAAAGTACAGGGTAAAAATCAGAACTTTCTGACATCCTATACTTTCATTTTTTTCATTTTTCTGTAAAATAAGTGTTCATGTTTGCAAAATACAATTGAAAAATTCATTTCATTACATTTCCATTTTGTTTCACTTTCATTTCATCATAATATTTTTCACTCCATATTCATATTCCATCTCACTCCACATTCACATTCCATATCCATACTTCATACTTGTTTTTGACAGATCACAGTCTGCAGCTAGATCATATTTTGTAGCCAGGTACATTTTGCATCTATTCATTCTGTAGCTGATTCTGTCTTGTAGCTAATCTAATCTTGCAGCCTACTCCAAAAAATAAGGATAATATGATTAAAAAGAGGAACTATGGGACTCTATTCTAAAGATCACCATGCCACAAAAAGGAGGACCTAAGGAACATACACAACATACAAAAACATCAAGTTCTAAGGTAAATTATGTAAAATTATTTTAATAGAAAAAAGTTAAAATATGAAATAGATTCAATGTGTATAATCATATTTTTTCCTAAACAACCTATCATTCGAATCTTGGCCATATCCCTTATCCAATATTCCCTAATGGTCCTCATTAAAACCTTGATTAATGACTAATGGTCATAATCACAAACGTAACCTACTAGTCCATGTCTCCTTAAGATTGTATCATTCACTTATTTCACCACAAGCTCATCATAAATTATCCATCAGATCTATAGCCAATTCATTTTTCCTCATAGCTTAATTACCTCCATCCATTCACCTCCATTACAGTTTGCATCCAATTCATATCTAAGTACAGAGAGGCAATTTTGAGTGTGAAGTGTCATTCTGCAGCTAATCTATCTCCAAACACAGAGAGAAAATTTTAAAGGGAAAGCATTAGACTTTGCAGCCAATTTATCTTTAAGCATAGGAAAGTAAATCTGAAGGGGAAGATACTCTGCACAGGTGAAGAATGGGTCTACTTTTCAGAATAGAGCCAGTAGGAGTCAAGTATCTGGAAGGATATCCACAAGTCAGGGAGCTACTACAACAAGTAGGATGGTTGAATTTTATAGAAAAATTTGATGACTTCCATAAGGAGATTACAAAATCATTTGCTAGATCTTTTGATGGAGCAGAATTAGAGATTGGAGATATCAAATTCACAATAATAGAATCATTTTTGGTTGAGGCAAAAAGACTCCCAAGGTAAGGAGAACGATGGTTCAAAAACAAGGAATTTCATAATGAAACTTGGAAGAATATACTGAAGAATCCAAGTATGGATGTTACAATCTTTAGAAAAGGAATTCGAAGCACTTCTTTAAAAAGTAAATGGAGAAACATGTTGCTAATTTTGAAAAAAATTATAACATGTGAAGGGAGGTTTGGGACTATGTATGTTTACCATATCAGGCTATTAATGAATTTCCTAGAAGAGGGTGAGATAAATCTACCTTTCTTTTTACTCAATAGTTTAAAGAGAATGGCTTCCAATGTTCAAAAGAGAGTTCAATTTTTAGAAACCACTCTATATCATCATGGTGTAGTAAAAATACTAATTGAATTCTATCTAAGGAGCATAGAGGACAGTTGGGAAGGATTTCTTATAAGAAATCATTTTCAAGAATAGGAAGAGTCACCACCTAAAGAAGAGAATGTTAGGAAGAGCAGAAGAAGAAAAACTGACATGGTTATTGAAAATAAACTTGACACTCCACTACAGGAGGAAGATGAAGAACCAATTTCTGAAAAGTTAATAGAGATTAGAAAACATATTAGGGCCAAAAGAAAGGAAAATAAAGCAAGTGAGTATACTGATGAAGAAGATGAGAATCCACCAAAGTTAAGGAGAAGTTCTAGACTCATAGGAATGATGAAAAAGACATTGATAAAGGAGGCAGGAATTGTAAATATAGAGGATGAAGAAACCCCATTTCAAACACCAGTTAACAACTCTCCTACATTCAGTCCTCAAAACTCTCCTGTACATCATTTTGAAGAAGGCCCTAGTAGGAGAACTCTTGATATAGACCCAGTCCAACAACAAATCTATGATTATGTGGAATCCTTGGAAAGAAATGCCTCAAAGAGACAATAGAAACCTATCACCCCACAAGAACCTCCAATATAAACCCTCAATCAATATAAGTATGAATTGGAGATACTGAATAGGCACATTAAGAATTAAAATGAGATTTTGAGAGAGCAGGTTAAGTTGAAAAATGCTATGAATGATAATTTCATTCTACAGCTGGGGACACTACACAAAGAGAACAGGAAATTGAAGAAGAGGAACAAGAAATTGAACATAGCCCTCATAAACCTCAGGTTTAAATTACTCATGAAAAAACCCAGGATGACACTAACTTCCAAAAGAAATAGAAAAATAAGGCTGGATGTTTTGCCTGAAGTGTCAGAGTATATGGAGTAAGGAATAGGAACTTAAAAGTTTTGGTAAATTGCATGAGGACATGCAATGGTTTTGTAGTGGGGGTATATTGAACCCTATAATTTCCTTTTCCTTTACAAAACCATCATCTCATATCACCTCTCTTTCATAAATTCATAAGTCTAAATCAATGAAGAATGTTTAGGATTGTCCTAAGGATATATGCAATTGATTAACATATTGTATTTTCATGGTTTTTGTTGTTTTAATAATTTTGTGCAGCATAGCTATAGAATAAAAACGTTCCGTAGCCGATCAGGTGTTCCAAAACTATTTTTGTGTTTGAATATGTTACATGTGTCAGTTGAAGAAATGGCTTACATGGGTAGTCTCAGAATCCTTCTTACATGGATTTCTTCCTGTCCACAAGGAATAGATCGACAATTGAAGGGATCTAATCCGATAGTCAAAGCTAAAGTCAAAGAGGTCGTTTCATACATAAATTTGGACTCTTGATTTGCTCCATAGAAAATCATGAGTCCTAAGAGTCCCAATTTGATTGTAATTCAAAGATACACTTGTAGCTATCTTTATTCATAGTTAGTTATGCAATTTCCTTATAAATAAAGGTTCTGTAGAGCCGAGAAAGCTAAGTCTTTTGTTGCACAAGTTCAAAAATATAGTAAGATACTTTGTTTTATAAAAAATATATTTTAATAAAGGAGATCATTTCCCGGATGCTGTTTTGATGAAACTTTTAAGGAATTAAGGAGTTCACCAACTTGGTAGCAGAGGGCCCCTGCTGCCTAAGGAGGTTTTTTTTTATGCTTTCTAGCTAGATTTGCTTCAAATTCTGTTTAGTATTTCTTTTTTCTCATGCTTAAGTTTATTGCTTTCATAAATTTCCAATTGCTATGTCCAAATAAGTAAAAACCATTTTCCTATTTTACCAAATCTTTACAATGAATGGTTAATGACTTATAGGTACAATGATTGTTTAGATTTCACTTTCTTCCATTGCTTTCATAATTGCCAATTGCTGTGTCCAACTAAGTGAAAACCATTTGTCTATTTTACCAAATCTCTACACTGAATGGTTAATGACTGATAGGTACAGTGATTGTTTAGTATTTCATTTTCTGTCATTACTTTCATAAGTTTCCAATTGTTGTATTCAACCAAGTAAAAGCCATTTTTTTCTATTTTTAACAAATCTTATACTGAAATGGTTAATGACTTATAGGTACATTGATTGTTTAATATTTCATTTTTTTGTCAGTTTCTTACTAAAATTAAGAGAGCCATACGAAGGAGTGAAGGCTTCAGGATTGGATGAGACTTGATAAGTTAGTTATTCACTTAATTAGTTGTAGTTAGAAGATCCTCATCCCATTGCAACTAGCAATATTTAAAGGTCATTTTGATAGAAACTGATCTGAATATGATTTGCAAGAATGGCTAAATGATTAGATTCAATGCAATGTTTGAGTTATCAGTTGCATTTCCTATTTTCATTTCTTAGATCTCAATTGAGTTATAGATCAATGGATTGGGCTTACTTATTGAAGTACTTGCTTTATCTTTTTGTTTAGAACTAGGCCTTAAAACTTGTTAATAAACTTTGGTTTCTTTCATAGAAATTAACTTATTTTTATAACAATTCCTTTTCTTCCTTTTTTATTAGATTTCCTTTCACTTTTTAGCCTAGGATATCATACTAACGACTAAACCACAAAACCCCCAAAATAATAAGAAAAAAATCAAAACAACAAAGCAAGAGAAAAGGACACTTAGGCACATATAGTGCACTACACTTCATCAAAGTTACAAGCCCTGGTTGATAATTAATGGAAGAAATTTAGGACACTAAATTGACTAAACAAACCTCTCAAAAAATAAACAAAAAATCTCTGAAGCAAAATGGAAGTTCACCCTCCCTTGTGCATGATCACGACATCTATCTAAGGCTATATAGAATTGTCGCAAAAAAATGGCAGACCACCTGACAAGTCGTGGCTCCTATACTAAAGAATCAACATAATATAGAAGAGAGCAACTAATTCATTGCCCATCATTGGTGATGTGTGAAATGGTCAAAATAAGAAGTGAGAGGCACCTCACCTCCTCACTACCAAATGCACCCATACATAACTGACCTCCGGAGACATGAAAATATGATGGATACAATATATCTACGCTAATGTATCTCTGGGAGTACACCAACTGACTCCTTGTTGCATAGCTAACTAGAACCTCTAGGAACAAGGGAAAATATAGCCCTCTCCTCAACAACTTTGTAATGAAATATATGTCCTCCTCAGTGGGCATGTACCAATGGTTAGGATAAACCCATAAAGCCTGTTGGTGGGCATTCCACCTACGGATAAGATGTCTCAAAAACACACCACGGCCCTTTAGGGAAGTAGCCTCCTCATAGAAATTGAGGAGGCTTACCAGCCTTAGGAGCCTATGGTTAGCTGTTGTGATAGGGCGAGGGTACACATCTCTCTCCCTCTCTTGTGCCTCCCACAGGTGAACCATGTCATACTGCTCTGCCTCTTATTGCTATTGCTACTCCCCTTCTCTTTGAATGATTGAAATATTAATTTTTTTTTTTTATTAATTGAGACATGTATTTAGGAATATACATATATAATTTTTTTTTGGAAAAAAAAAAAAAACAGTCGGTGTGCCACAAAAAACATTCATGCACTGGTTCCGGTGCATATTTTTTTGGTTGCACACCCGTGGCGGTGCCCCAGATGATATTCAACGCACCGTAGGTGGTGCAACTGAAAATTTTCAGAGCACCGTTGATTATGTACAATGTTAGGAGTGCGGTGCGTTGAATAAAATCTATGCCTCAACGCGTATAGTTGGGTGAATGCACTGACCCCATGACTTCATTACATAGTCAATGGTGCGGTCTTTTACCAGGCTGCACAGTTGACCCCGTAGAAATGCCGAATGCGGCGCATTGTCAAAAATACACGTCCTGGGGTGGATATTTCAGTCAATGCACCACATTGCCGCTATTCCACATGGTCAATGGTGTGTCCAGCTAAACGATTGCACCGCACTTCTTTTAAATTTTAAAATAATACAGTGCACCTTTCGGTACCATCCCGAAAACGATGCGGATACCATTAGCACTGGTTGTGGTGCGGCCTGTAAATTTTACAGGCAGCACCGCTTGTCGGTGCGAATCGAATGGCTCGAGTGCATTGCACAATATTTTTTTTTTCTTTTAAATGGTTAATTTTAAGGTTATTTGAAATTATGATCCGCTAAAAAGCTTAATTATGGAGAAACAAGAAAAAAACCTGTACATTTGGCCATCGAGGAGGCATATTGGCCGTAGAATTTGCAAAAGAAAATTTTCCCACCATTTTGCAAAATGCAAGCTGGAGATTGGTGGGCAATGCACAATAGCAGTGCGTGCAATGGGTGCAATGGGAGCACCGATGTTAGGGTGGCTCAGACAAGGATAAATTGCACCTGTGCTTGAGAGCTCTGGAGCACTAAGAAAAGTGAAAAATTCAGTTTCTTTGTCGTAATTTTTTTTTATTTAACCCTGTTCTGACATGCAGGGTTTTATAGTCGCACCGATGTGGTTTCTTTAGACCGCACTGGGCATTTTCTATTTTGGTGTGGTGTTTTATGATGCACCAGTGTGGAAGAGTTGTAAAGCATCGGTGCTCTACAGTAATAAGATGCACCGAGCGGGTGTGTATGGAGCGCATGGTGTCCGGTGTGCCAATGTTTTGTGCACGCCTGTGCTTTCTCTTGTTGAGCGCACCGGTGCGGTTTAGGATGATAAGCGCACCGAACGAAAAACATCAGCAAAAATCTCCTCCCACCAACCTCCTCTAGTAACCTCTTCTAGAAACGGATTCTGGGGTATTTTTATAAGGGGTTCTTCAAAAACATCGCTAGAGGGTCTTGTTCCTTTTCTTCCTCCTTTTCACAATCTATGTAAACTAATTTCTTCTCAACACACTTATGAGCTTTAGTGTGTTTTCTATCACAACTGTAACAATGCTCGTTTTCTCTTTCTTATACCAATTGTTTTGGTATCAACCTTATAGGTTGTGGAAGGCTAGAAGTAGAAACACTTCCATATTTATAGTTATGAGTGGCAGGCTTCCTTGTTTCCATAATTTTTCTTTCAATTTTTTTTGCCAACCTGAATGCCTTCTCTAATTAATTAGGTTCCCAAAGGTGAACCTCATGTTGGATGTTATCCTTTAAATTCCCTATGAAGACATCATTCCTATGCTGCTCTAGAATATCATTTACCCTTATATTCAATTTTTGGAAGTCCTTAATGTGCTTCATCATTGAACCATTTTGTTTGAGATTTATCAATTGGCTAAAGAAGGCGTTGCTATTTGTATCACCATAATGTGCTATCATTTCCTCCATAAAATTTGACCAAGTGACAATTTATTTACGATAGAAAATTCATTGATACTGTTATCACCCAAAAATTCTCAAAAAAAACATCATTGTGTCATGTTTGTTTTTGGTCATGTTTCAAAATGGGTTTAGAAGTCATTTTAGGATTTGGTTAAGGGTAGGTTAGATTTTTAGAAGTTTAAAGGTCATCATTAAGTTCAAATAAAGTTTTTCAAAGGTCCATTAATTGTCAAATATCCATAATTTCCATTTAGGAGTCATTCCATAAAGTTTCATGTCAAAACTCTACAATTAGCCAAGAATCCACGTTTTCATAGTTCCATTAATTCATAAAAGTTGATTTTCCCAATGAAATTGTTGAAAGTTATGAAGCAAAAACTCTCTTTTCTGGTTTTGAGTATTCAACTTCCAAGGAGGTTTCTAAGCAACTGAAAATGAATTTAGGACAACTGAAATACATTTTTATTCCTAACCGACCTAAATACAAAAACCTCTCTTAGTTTCTTCAAATTCATTAGGAGATGGGAGAAAGTTATAAATTAAAATGCGCGACGAAACTGTTGTTACAAAACTGTCCTGTACATGACCGTTTAGCAGTCAACTTAAAGTTCAGTTTCTGGCCAAATGCAAAAGTATTTTAGAATTCTGAAAGAGGTTTGTCTTCATCACAGCCCCAGCTACAATAAAATCTCTCACTTTTATCACACGTGTTATAAGTTTTGAGTTACAAGGCTTTCTTTGAAGCCATATTTTCAGAAAACAGAGTTCTCCTGTTTTACACATGTATTTCAAAGGCAGTTTCTGGATAGCAGGAGATGTATTTCAAAAAACCAAGAGAGGTTTTTATTCATGACACAATGGCGTACAAAACATCCTTTAGTTTCACAAACTACATCATGTATTAGGAGATATAAGCTCTGTCTCATGACCTATTTTTCAGATAAAAACAGTAGAAATCTGCAAGAAGTTAAGAAGTTATGAAGGTTGGAATGACTGTGTTTTTAGTTCATATGGCTTTTGATATGATGAAATAATTTTAATTTTGAGCTTTGGCACATTTTCAAATTTTCATTTTAGAAAATTTTGGACAAAACTGCTCACTCAGCAGTTTCGTAGCACAGACAATGTAAAAAGAGTGAGAAGCACTACGAAACTATTGTTGCAGCTTTTTTCACTCTTTCTCATCAAATTTTGAAGGGAAAAAGTTTGAATTATGATCTGAAATTGCTAAGGAGGATGTATTTTGAGATAATGAAGACAATCCTTGAGGAAAGAAATCAAAATTTTGAAGAAAAAAGGGTTAAAAAGCAGCGCTACGAAAGGCGCTATGAAAATGTGTTGTTTTCGTAGCGCAGTCTATTTCAGCTCATTTGAACAATCTAATGATGGTTTTTGGACACCTGGATCTTAGGGAGGATTCTTGTAGGTGTTATTTCAGTTTCCAAAAACAAAGGAACTCGAAATAATGAGTTCATGGTGGTCAGAATGTTTCAAGATGTGTAAGGAACCCAATTCCTAGAAAACAAGAGATTGTTCCTATTTTGGTGGAGGTCAGCATCATGGTCATCAAGAGTTGAAGTCTATCTTCTGGATTTGACCATGTTTTAGTATACTTGGAAAATAATGTAACTTAATTAAGATAATGTGGTTATAGATAGTGTTTAAGAGTTGAATCCTATTTGTAATAGGACTGTTTTAATAGATTAGTTGTCTTTTTGTAATAAATACCATGTCATATGGTTAGACAAGTGGCCAAGAGTCAGGATTTCGAGGTATATAGAATAGTATAAGGTTATCTCATGTTCTATAGCATAGTATAGCATAGTATATAGCATAGTAAAAGGACAAGAAGTCGAATTAGCAAAGGGTTGGACATTTTTAGCAAAAGAATGTGTTTATTGTTAGTGACTGGTTTCCAACTTAATACAGAGATTTCTACTTAGCCAACTTGAGATTCATAAAGAGGTCTAGTGTGTTCTTGTTCTAATTGCTTCTTTTTACTATCCTATTATCGTGGTGTTTGCTTATGTTACTCAGAATTCATCTTAGATGCTCTGACTTCCTACATAGACAAACTGACTATGTATTTTATAGTTTCACATGTGTATCTCTTGACTAGAACCCTGATGTGCCTTGACTTCCATGCTAAGTATATTTTTTGGTTTTACTGAAGCTCTTTTGACTCCATAAGCCCAATGTACACTTTATAATGTGATTTACAACCAATATCTATCATTTATCTGCTTATTACCCCACATAGAGTTAGCCATCTATATTTCTATCAAAAATCATTAACCCTTGAGAGAGCCATCTCAGGTTGAGGAGGCTAAGCCTCAATCAAAATATTGGTTTGAAAAATTTACATGAGACTGATTTTATTCACAACCTATCAAGTCTAATTTTGTGATAACGTTTTGGTATGTCTGCTAGGAGTCTGAAGATTATACTTTCCCAAGATTTTGAAGATGAACTTCTGAAGGTAGCAGGAGCTCATGAAGCTTTTTGAGGCTGCATCTACCTTGGAGACTCCACACATCAAATAAAAAATTGGAAGGTGACTCCACTGCTTGAAGATCAATAGCTTGATGAAATTTCAAGATGAGTTCCATTGCAAGAATAAATGCCAGGTATGCCCCTATGAATTCGTCTCACATCCCTGGTTTTCTAAATCCTATGCCAAAGGTTGAATGGTTAACTGATATTCCTATATTCAAAGACGAAAAGAAAGACAATGTTGCTCTTCATTTGGTTAGATTCCATATGCATGTACACAGTCTAAAGGTTCAGTTCCCTGAGGATTGTCTCATGAAGATGTTTATGGCCACTTTGGAAGGAAAATCACAGTCTTGGTATGAAAGCTTGCCAAATGGTTCATTATATTCTCTTGCTGATTTCCATGTTGAATTTTATGAGATGTATAAAGAGTATCATCCCTCCTTATTGCTGGTCAAAGACTGTTGTAAACACTGTGTGAGTTTTATTGAATATTTGGAGAATTTTTATGAAGATAATGAGTTCATGGATGAGGAAATTTTAGAGGCCCTTTATGACAACCCGTTTCATCACTAAGAAGAAAGGATATCTTCTCTTTTGAATGAAAATGAAACCTAACAGGAGCCTATTTATGATAATCATGTTACATTCTTTGTGTTTGATGAAAATTTGTAGCAGATTGGTCAATATTTTGATCATTGGGAGTATGAGAATCATTTCAAACAGCAAGAGGAAATATTGGAAAATTTTTGCTACAATCCTCAGGTATAGGAAAAAGTTGATTCTTCATGTCATTTCTTGCATCAGCCTAAATCAAATGATGATTACACTAATGAAGAAGTAGGTGAAAATTTTTCTTTATCCTTGTCTTCTAATCTGAAATCATTTGAGTGCAAGTTATAAGATAAAATTCAATCTCATAATATTCATGATCAAGATCAGTCTTCTCAAATGATTTTTATGCCAGAAAATAAAGAGAGGGTGTTGTCACCTTTCTCCTTTGAGTTTGAAGAAGAATACATTGTTTTTGAAAATCAGTTTGAAAAGTAGTTTGAGAGCACACAATTGAAGTTTTATGGTTGATCAAAGCATGTATGAGTGGTCCAAAGTTGCAGAATGTCATGAGAAGCTTCAAACAGATTATGTCTTCTATGATTCTATAACTGACTACATGGAAAAGATTTACAGTTCAGATTTCCAGTTATATTTTCATTTTGAAGATCAATTACATCTCATGTTGCCTTGGTCATTTTCGTATCATGTTTACTTTTGGTTCAAGCACAGTAAATAGGTTCAAGCGTCATATTATATCAATGACTGGCTTCACTAGAAGTTTCATGTTGCTTGAGTAAAAAATGGAGATTGTAGCTGATAGGGTAGGTAGGAGTATGTGAATAAGCTCAAAGTTGATTAAGCATATTTTCAGTAGGTACAGATTTGGTTCTTCTGTAGTTATAATCAAGCTTGAGCCCGAGGTGAAGGCTATAAGAGTTTGATGAGAAAGCTTGGTAATTTCAAAGTTTTTTCTATTTTGGTCAAGAAAATGGATAACAACATTGGAATTACTAGTTCTTAGTATACCACAGGGGCACACTATCCCAAGAGGAGCCTCTGTTATCACCCAAAAATTCTCAAAAAAAAAAAATCATTGTGTCATGTTTGGTTTTGGTCATGTTTCAAAATGGGTTTAGAAGTCATTTTAGGATTTGGTTAAGGGTAGGTTAGATTTTTATAAGTTTAAAGGTCATCATTAAGTACAAATAAAGATTTTCAAAGGTCCATTCATTGTCAAATATCCATAATTTCCATTTAGGAGTCATTACATAAAGTTTCAGGTCAAAACTCTACAATTAGCCAAGAATGCACGTTTTCGTAGCGCCACTAGTTCAAAAAAGTTGATTTGCGCTATGAAACTGCTGAAATTTATGAAGCAAAAACTTTGTTTTCTGGTTTTGAGTAGTCAACTTCCAAGGCGGTTTCTGAGCAACTGAACACGAATTTAGGAAACTTGAAAGAGGTTTTTCTTCCTAAAATACCTAGCTACCAAAACCTCTCTCATTTTATTCAAATTAATTAGGAGGGGGGATAACTTGATAAATTACAATGTGCTACGAAACCGCTGTTACAAAACTGTCATGTACATGACTGTTTAATGGTCAACTTAAAGCTCATTTTATGGCCAAATTAAAGATTATTTTAGAATTATGAAAGAGGGTTTTCTTCATCACAGCCCCAGATAAAATAACCTCTCTCACTTTTCTCACACATGTTATCAGTTGGGAGATAAAAGGATTTCTTTGAAGCCCTATGTTCAGAAAACATAGTTTTTATGTTTTACACATGTCTTTCAAAGGCAGTTTCTAGACAACAGAAGATGTATTTAAAAAAACCAAGAGAGGTTTTTACTCAAGACATAATTTCATACAAAAACCAACTTCATTTTCTATAAATACATCATGGATTAGGATATATAAGCTCTGTCTCAAGACCTATTTTTCAGATAAAAATAGGAGAAATCTGCAAGAAGTTAAGAATTTATGAAAGCTGGAATGATTGCGTTTTCAGTTCATATGGCTTTTGATATGATGAAATCAGTTTCATTTTGAGTTTTGGCACATTTTCAAATTTTCATTTTAGAAAAGTTTGGACACAACTGCTCACTCAACAGTTTCGTAGTGTAGACAGTGTAAAAAGAGTGAAAAGCGTTAAGAAACTGTTGTAGCAGCTTTTTTCACTCTTTCTCATCAAAGTTTGAAGGGTAAAAGTTTGAATTATAATCTGAAATTTCTAAGGAGGATGTATTTAGAGATAATGAAGACAATCCTTGAGGAAATAAATCAAAATTTTGAAGAAACAAGGGTTAAAAAGAAGCACTACGAAAGACACTACGAAACTGTGTTGTTTTCGTAGCGCAGTCTATTTCAACTCATTTGAACAGTCTAATGATGGTTTTTGGACACATGTAGCTTAGGGAGGATTATTTCAGGTTTTATTTCAATTTCCAACATCAAAGGAACTCGAAATAATGAGTTCATGGTGGTCATAATGTTTCAAGATGTGCAAGGGACCCAATGCCTAAAAAATAGGAGACTGTTCCTATTTTGGTGGAGGTCAGCATCATGGTCATGAAGAGTCGAAGTCTATCCTCTGGATTCGACCATGTGTTATTATACTTGGAAAATGATGTAACTTAATTAAGATAAGGTGGTTATAGATAGTGTTTAAGAGTTTGAATCCTATTTGTAATAGGATTGTTTTATTAGATTAGCTATGTTTTTGTAATAAATACCATGTCATATGCTTAGAAAAGTGGCCAAGAGTCAGGATTTCGAGGTATCTAGCATAGGATAAGGTTATCTCATGTTGTAAATGGTCTATAAAATGCCAAGAAGTCGAATTAGCAAAGGGTTGGACATTTTTACCAAAATACAGTGTTTATTATAAGTGACTGGTTTTCAGCTTAATACAGAGATTTCTACTTAGCCAACTTGAGATTCATAAAGAGTTCTAGTGTGCTCTTGTTCTAATTGCATCTTTTTACTATCCTATTGCAGTGGTGTTTTCTTATGTTACTCATAATTCATATTAAATTCTTTGACTTCCTACATAGACAAACTGACTATGTGTTTTACAGTTTCACATGTATATCTCTTGACTAGAACTCTGATATGCCTTGAATTCCATGCTAAGTAGATTTTTTTGTTTTACTGAAGCTATTTGGAATCCATAAGCCCAATGTGAACATTCTAATATGATTTACAGCCAATATCTATCATTTATCTGCTTATTACCCCACATAGAGTTAGCCATCTATATTTCTATCAAAAATCATTAACCCTTGAGAGAGCCCTCTCAGGTTAAGGAGGTTAAGCCTCAATCAAAAGATTGGTTTGAAACAATTACATGAGATTTATTTGATTGGAAGCCTATCAGGTCTAATTTTGTGATAACAGATACCATACAAATGTATTGTGTTCTAAATATAAAGTTGCAATGTATACCTTTTGTGTGTTTTTCACATTATGGAGATCAAAATATTTCTCCATCTGTAGTATCCATGTTACAGGATCCTTGCCCTCAAACTTCCTCATATCAATCTTTGGAATATGGTAGGTCTTCAATCCAACGTTAGAGTCGATGAAATCATTATTAACATTTCTTGAGTTTCCTCTACTACCTTTTCGCCATTAGGAATTTTTTCTTGTAGCAACTTTGTCAAACCTTCCATGTCTTTCTTCAAATCTTCCATGTTGTCTTTCAGTTTTGCTTCTATACCATCAATATTAGCTTCCATTCCATTCTTCAACCCATTCATGCCATTATTCAACCCATTCATGCCATCCTTCAAACCATCCATCTTAACTTCCATGTCTACTTTAAAACCATCCATATCACCTTTTAGTTCTATTTTGGTTTTTCTATGTGAGAGAAAAATTTATTGCACTTGGTCTTGTAATTTTGAGATATAATGTTGCAATTTGTTGTGTAACCAGCTTAAAAAATAGAAGAAAAGAGATATCAACGCCTTAGAAATAAGCCACTTCGAGGGGGCAACCTCCAATACATTACATAAATGAAAAATTCTTGTATGATACAATTTACAAAACCTCCTTTCTATATATAGGAGTCCATGGGGCCATAATGTAATCCTAGTGGGCCACAATGTAATCCTAGCGACCTAACAATAATAATTTAAGGGCACAATAATAACAAAATGGGGGTTACAAGGGTACAATAATAACAATAAGGGGGTTACACTAACAACAATAAGGGACTATACTAGTAATATAGGGACCTAACATGCCCTCTCCTTCAAAAAAGTGTTGTCCTCAACGCTTGAGTAGCTCTGGGTGCTTCTGTATAAAATTCTCATCCTCCCATGTAGAATCTTCAGTGGGTAAGTTCTTCCACTTGATGACATACTCTGAAATTGATCGATTCCGTAGTTGTCGAGTTCTTGTTTCCATGACCGCTTCTGGTTCCAATATGATTTTTCCTTCCTCATCAAGTTCTGGCAATATTGTTTGAACTGGAAGATTTTCACCTATAACCTTCTTTAAGCATGAAACATGGAAAACTGGATGTACTCATGAAGAAGTAGGAAGCTCCAATTTGTATGCCATAGAACCAATCTTTTGCAACACCTTGTAAGGACCATAGTACTTTGGTGATAATTTATTATCCTTCTTAGCTTGCTTGAGGGACATTTGTTTGTATGGTTGTAGCCGTAAAAATACCCAATCTCCTACATCAAAACTTTTCTCGCTGTGATGTTGATCTGCCTGTTGTTTCATTCGATTTTGTGCCAAATTCAGGTTATCCTTTAAGAGTTGGAGAACTTCTTGCTGATGCTCGATGTGATCTTCCACCGCTTGAACCTTAGAATTTTCTCTTAAAGATGATGTGATGGATGGTGGATGATATCCATAAAGTGCCATAAATGGGGTCATTTTTGCTGCAGTATGGAAGGAAGTGTTATACCACCATTCAGCAAGAGGTAACCACTTGACTCATTGTGTTTGTTTATCAGATACAAAACAACGAAGATATCCTTCCAAAAATTTATTTACGATCTCAGTTTGACCATCAGATTGAGGATGATAAGATGAGCTATGAGCTAATTGAGTACCCAAACAAGAAAATAACTCCATCCAAAAATTTCCAGTAAAAATGGGATCTCTGTCGCTCACAATAACCCTTGGGCTTCCATGTAGCTTTTGAATTCTGTCCATAAATGTAGTAGCAATCGTACTTGCTTTAAATGGATGAGATAATGCACAAAAGTGTGCATACTTGGTAAGTCTATCAACTACCACCATGATGACACTCTTTCCTTCGGACTTAGGTAAACCCGTGATAAAATCCATTGAAATCTCCTCCCAACGTTGACTTGGAATGGATAAAGGTTGTAGAAGTCCTGGGGTCTTAATTGTTTCCACTTTATTCTGCTGGCAAACCAAACATTCCGCCACAAATTTTTGAATATCAGATTTAAGGCCATCCCAAAAAAATTCTTTCTTCACCCTGTGGTAAGTTTTTAAAAATCCCGAGTGTCCTCCTAAAGGAGAAGTGTGCAATTCCAGAAGGATATTTTGTTTTAGATGGGAATTCTTACAAAGATATAAGCGATCTTTGTACCATAAGGAATCATTTTTACAACTAAATGTATCAGATGTATTAGGATCTTGCTGCAACTTTTGGATGAGTGTCCATACATATTTGTCCTTCTTCCATTCATCTCTTGCTTCAGTTATCCAATCTGGTTGGATAATAGAAATGGCACAAAGCAATGCTTCCACCTCTTCATTCTTTCTTGAGAGTGCATCTGCAACAACATTAAGCTTTCCTTTTTGTAGATTATTTCAAAGTCATAACCCAACATCTTTGTGACCCATTTTTGCTACTCTTCTGAAGATAGTTTTTGTTCCAAAAAGTGTTTAAGACTATCATGATCAGTTTTTACCTTGAAGTGTCTTCCCATTAGGTAAGTTCGCCATTTCTTTAGTGCATGCAGTATTGCTAACATTTCCCTCTCATAAATAGGTTTCTGTAAATACTTTCCTTTGATTGGACGACTTTCAAAAGCAATGGGTCTTCCTTCCTGCATTAAAACTGCACCAATTGCATTTCCTGAGGCATCACATTCCACAATAAAGGTTTTTGTGAAGTCTGGCGTAGCGAGGACCGGTGCTAGGCACATTGCTTCTTTAAGATGTTCAAAGGCCTTAGTTGCTTTAGGAGTCCATGAAAATGCATCTTTCTTCAATAATGTTGTTAGAGGTGCTGCTATTCTCCCATAATTCTTAACAAACTTGCGATAATACCCTGTTAACCCGAGAAATCCTCACAACTTCTTTATGGTTGTGGGACTTTCCATTCCTTAATGGCTTTAATTTTGTTAGGGTCTACTTTAACACCCTCGTGAGATACAATATGACCCAGATATTCCACCTCTTGTACTCCAAAGAAACATTTGGATGTTTTTGCATATAATTGTTTCTCCTGCAATAGTTTGAGCACCCTGTCAACATGTTCAACATGATCCTTCCAAGACCCGCTGTAGATTAGTATATCATCAAAAAATACTAGCACAAATTTTCTAAGGAAGGGTTTGAAATGGAATTCATCAACCCTTGAAATGTAGAAGGTGCATTGGTAAGGCCAAAAGGCATGACCAAAAATTCATAATGACCCTCATGAGTTCGAAATGCTGTTTTTGGAATATCTTCAGCCTTCATTCTAATTTGATGATATCCTGAACGAAGATCCAACTTGGTAAAATAAATTGCTCCATGTAATTCATCCAATAATTCATCAATCACAGGAATGGGAAATTTGTCCTTAATGGTGAGCTTATTGAGCTCCCTATAATCCGGACACATTCGCCATGATCCATCCTTCTTGTGTACCAATACTACAGGAGCAGAGAAAGAACTTTGACTAGGTTGAATTATACCCGCCTCTACATTTCTGCAATCATACGTTCAATTTCGCTCTTTTGGAAGTAAGGATATCTATAAGGCCTGATGTTTGGAGGAACACTTCCTGGAATCAAATGAATAGCATGATCATGATCACGAATAGGTGGGAGTCCTTTGGGATTTTCAAACACCTTGAATGATTGTCCAAGACTTGTTGGAGATCTGCAGAAATAGATGATTTTGATGTCGGAACTTCTAGAGAGCATAATTGTGCAATTACGCCTCGTTGTTCTTTCTTTAGAAGCTTTGTCATGACATTAGAGCTTATTATCCTTCCTGGCTTTCCTTCAATACCCCGTAATTCGACTTCCTTTCCTTCTGAAAAAAATTTCAAGAAAATTTCTTGAAAATTAAAAGCTACCGTCCCCAAAGATTGTAACCATTGTACTCCTAGTACAACATCAGCACCTCCCATAGGAATGGAAAGCATTGGACCAGTCAATACATATTCCCCCATGGTTAGCTTGATATTATGGCATTTTCCAGAGCAATTTATAGTTCCTCCATTTGCAACCATCACTTGACATTCTGGTGTTGGGTATAGGAAACAATTTAATTCCTTGGCTACCTTACAATGAATAAAATTATGGGTGCTACCTCAATCAATCAACACTATTACCTTTTTCTTCTTGATTTGTCCTTGTATCTTGAGAGTTTGAGGAGTGGTAATTCCTGCCAGTGCATTACACGATATGGTCGGATTCATTTCTTCCTCTTCTAGGGTTGGTTCCTGGTGTATATCCTCTTGTTCATTTTCTTCTTCCTCTTCACAATCTATGTAAAATAATTTCTTCTCAGCACACTTATGACCTTTAGTGTATTTGCTATCACAACTGTAGCAAAGCCCTTTTGCTCTTTTTTCTTCCAATTGTCGTGGTGTCAACCTTGTAGGTTGTGGAAATCTAGGCGTAGCAACACTTCCTTCTTTATAGAATTGAGTGGTAGGCTTCCTTGTCGCCATAATTTTACATTCAACTTTTCTTGCCAACCTGAATGCCTTCTCTAATGAATCATGTTCCAACACACGAACTTCATGTTGGATGTTATCCTTTAGAGTACCTATGAAGAGATCAATCCTGTGTTCCTCTGGAATATCAGTTACCCTTATATTCAATTTTTGGAAGTCCTCAATGTGCTGCCCCACTAAACCCTTTTGTTTGAGATTTATCAATTGGCTAAAGAAGGTGTTGCTCTTTGTATCCTCATAATGTGTTATCATTTCTTCTGTAAAAATTGACCAAGTGACAATTTTTTTACGGGAGCAAAGCCATCGATACCATACAAATGTATTTTTTTCTAAATGTAAAGTTGCAATGCGTACCTTTTGTGTGTTTTGCACGTTATGGAGATCAAAATATTGCTCCATATGTAGTATCCATGTTACAGGATCCTTTCCATCAAACTTCCTCATATCCATGTTTGGAATATGGTGGTTCTTCCCGCCAACATTAGAGTTTATGAAATCACAATTAACATTTATTTTGTTCTCATCATGAGGTTCTTCTACTATCTTTTCACCATTAGGAAACTTTTCTTGTATCAACTTTGTCAAACCTTCCATGTCTGCTTTTAGAAAATTCTTCATGTTTTCCATTTTCTCATCGATCTTAGCTTCCATGTCATCCATCTTAGATTCCATGCCAGCCTCCATGCCATCCATCTTAGCTTCCACGCCATCCATCTTAGCTTGCACACCATCTATCTTAGCTTCCACGCCTTTCTTCAAACCGTCCATCTTCACTTCCACGCCATCCATCTTAGCTTCCATGCCTTTCTTCAAACCGTCCATATTCACTTCCACGCCTTTCTTCAAAACTTCCATTTCATTTTTTGTTGCTTTCATAGAGGAAATCTCCTTGTTGCACTTGCTCTTGTAATTTTGATAGATCATGTTGCAATTATTCATCTTCATGACTCATAGTAAAGCCTTCTAAAGGCTTAATGGGTGTTGAGTTCTCTTTAGGGGCCATTTTAGAATCCAATACTGATATCTATTCTATAATATGCCCTTGGAATCAATTTAACTTGATTCTTCAAACAAGACTTATGCAATTCAGAAAAGAAAAATACACAACTTTTACTTGCTTTTGAAGAGCTCGATATTGAAATTGAATTATCTTTATAATTGTGGATCCTCAATATCTGAAATTTGGCCCTATAGTAGCACTCTGAAGCTTCTTTCAAATTCCATAGGTATGACCTGATTTTGATTCTTCAAGGCAAATTTATGTCCAATCTCCCACAATGACTCAATTATGGACTGGTTCAGCAAAGCGAACTTGTACGACTTGCCACGTGTCACTTTTTCGTCCTTTGCTTCTGAAATTGATAGCCAAGAAACTAAAATCTGTGTACTTGTGACCACTTTTTACGGCACTCAAATCCACTGCCCAGAGAGAGAGTTATTGAACTTTTCCCACGATCACCTCTTTGAGATGCAATTCAGGAGCCTGAAAAAGCACTACCTTCCACAGATCATATCTCCAAAAATGTTGCGAACCAAGCTCTGAAATTTTTTGATGACTTTCCTCATGATTTCAGCTTCGCACCATATGAATTTCAGATTCTAAAACTTCGTAGAAAAAAACTTATAGCGAAAATTCCATGATGACCTGTTTAGGAGCTTGAAACAATACCTAACTTCCACAGATGATATCTCCGAAAATATTGCGAACCAAGCTCTGAAATTTTTAGAAAATCTTCCTCAGGATTCCAGCTTCGCACCCTAAAAATTTCAGCATCTGAAACTTCGTAGAAAAAAAGTTATAGCAAAAATGCCACGATGACCTGTTTGGAGCAGCGAAACCCTAGAATCCCAAGCTCTGATACCAAATGTTGTGTAACCAGCTCCAAAAATAGAAGAAAAGAGATATGAACGCCTTAGAAATAAGCCGCTTCGAGGGGGAAACCTCCAATACATTACATAAATGAACAATTCTTGGATGATACAATTTACAAAACCTCCTTTCTATATATAGGAGTCCATGGGGCCATAATGTAATCCTAGTGGGCCACAATGTAATCCTAGCTGACCTAACAATAATAATTTAAGGGTACAATAATAACAAAATGGGGGTTACAAGGGTACAATAATAACAATAAGGGGGTTACACTAACAATAATAAGGGACTATACTAGTGATATAGGGACCTAACACAATTCTTCCTCTTCATGTGTTATAGTAGATATTTTTGAGGCATTAATGGGCATGGAATTATTTTTGAGAGGAATTTTAAAACTCAATATTGATATCTATGCTTCAATATGCCCTTGGAATCACTTCAAACTAATTTTTCAAACAAAAAATATGCAATTTAAAAAAAACTATACATTTTTTCTTTCTTTTGAGGAGCTTGATATTGAACCTTATGTATCTCTATGATTTCGGATCCCCAATTTTTTAACAATACAATTCATTCCATCACCATATCACCTTATACAACATCCCAAAATTATACTTTGAGATGCATAATGTTTGATATAAATCAAAAAGTAAGCTATATACACTATATTATCTTGAAAATATATATATATAATATAAAATATTTTAATTATAATTACACAAATATCTATCTCTATTTAATTTTCAATAATAAGAATGATTTTTGTGGTTCGTGTTGAAAATGTTCACATTATTATTTTGGTTTTCTAAAATGAAAATTTTGAATTATAAATATTGTGATCGATGGATAAATAATTACTCTTTAAAAGTTGTATCTATTTAATTTATGATCATAAATTTAATGAAAATGAAGTATCAAATTAAATTGAAGAATAATGAACCATCAAACATATGAAATGGCATTACCTATCTCTATTTATTAATATTCAACAAATCAAGTGTGGGTGACCAGATTATACATACGTCAGATAACATATTAAGTTTATTTTTCAAACCCACAAACTGAAATAAAAATAATAATTCAATTTGTAATGTTAATTTGCATATGCTTCGACAATTGATGGGAAAAAACGCATCCCTTTTGGATCTCATTTTCACTTCATCTTTCATTTTTGTTAACATTCACCCAACTCCTACTTCCATCTAATGACCTTTGAGAAAACCTTTGGTTTCCGTCCATTATGAAACCAACTCACAAAATAGAAGAAAAGATAGATCAATGACTTAGAAATCAACATTTTCGAGGGGGAAACCTCCTTTACATTACATAAATGAACAATTCTTAGATATTACAAATGACAAAACCTACCATCTATATATAGGAGTCTAAGGGGTCACAATATAACAATATGGGGACCACATGGACACAACAATAACAATAATGGGGCTACACCTATGGGGCACAATAATAAAAATATGGAGACTACATGGGCACAACAATAACAATAATGGGGCTACACTAACCATAACAATAAGGGGATACACTAGTATTATAGGGACCTAAGATGCCCCTCTCTTTCAAACAGGTGTTCTCCTTAATGCTTGATTAGTTTTGTATTCTTATGTATAAAATTATCATCCTATCATGTGCAATCTTTAGTGGGAAATTTCTTCCACTTGATGAGATACTCTGAAATTGATCGATTTCAAAGCTATCGAGTTCTTGTTTCTGTGAATGCTTCGGGTTTCAATATGATTTTTCCTTCCTCATCAAGTTTTGGCAATATTGTTTGAACTAGGATTTTGCCACCTATAACATTCTTTAAGCATGAAAAATCAAAAACTGGGTACACTCGGGAAGATGCAGGAAGCTCCAATTTGTATTCCATAGTACCAATATTTTGTAACACCTTGTAAGGACCATAGTACTTTGGTGATAATTTATTATCCTTCTTATCTTTCTTGAGGGACATTTGTTTGTATGGTTGTAACGTAAAAATACCCAGTCCACTACATCAAAATTACTTTCGATGCAATGTTGATTTGCCTGTTGTTTTATTTGATTCTGCACCAAAGTTAGGTTATCCTTTAAGAATTGGAGAACTTGTTTTTGATGCTGGATGTGATATTCCACTGCTTGAACCTTATAATTTTCTCTTAAAGATGATTTTGATGTTTGAAACTCTAGTGAGCATAATTGTGCAATTACTCCTTTTTTTTTCTTTTTTTAGAAGTTTTGTCATGCCATTAGAGCTGATTATATTTCCTGGTTTCCCTGCATTACCCCTTAATTCAAATTCCTTTCCTTCTAAAAATTTTTCAAGAAAAGTTCATGAAAATTAAAAGCTATCGTACCCAAAGATTGCAACCATTGAACTCCTAATAGAACATCAGCACCACCATTGGAAAGGAAATCATTGGCCTATTCAATACATATTCCCCCATGGTTATCTTGATATTATGGAACTTTCCAGAGCAATTTATAGTTCCTCCATTTTCAACCATCACTTCAAACTCTAGCTATAGCAAGCAAGTCAATTCCTTAGCTATCTTACAATGAATAAAATTATGGGTCATACCTGAATCAATCAACACTATTACCTTTTTCTTCTTGATATATACTTCTATCTTGAGAGTTTGAGGAGTGGTAATTCCTTCAAATGCATTACAAGATACAGTTGGATTCATTTCTTCTTTCTCTAAGGTTGGTTCTTGTTGTATATCCTTTTATTTTGAAGTTTATTGTTCCTTTTATTCCTCATTTTCACAATCTATGTAAACTAATTTCTTCTCAGCACACTTATGAGCTTTAGTGTATTTTCTATCACAATTGTAACAACACCCGTTTTCTCTTTTTTATACCAATTTTTGTGGCATCAACCTTATAGATTGTGGAAGGCTAGGAGCAGTAACACTTCCATATTTATAGTTGTGAGTGGTAGGCTTCCTTGTTTCAATAATTTTGCTTTCAATTTTTCTTGCCAACCTAAATGCTTTCTCTAATGAATCGAGTTTCCAAAGGTGAACCTCATGTTGGATGCTATCCTTTAAATTCTATATGAAGACATCATTCCTATGCTCCCTTGGAATACCATTTACCCTTATATTCAATTTTTGGAAGTCCTCAAGGTGCTTCATCATTTGATGCAGGAGCATTTGGACTTAGCCAGCAATGTGATTTTATGTTCACATGTTGTGGCTAAACCAAGAAGAATAAACATTAGTATTAATATTTTATTATTTATTTATTTATGAGAGTAGTTAGTTTTTTTGTAATTTTTAGTTAATTAGGAGTAAAAATAGGAATTGGTTTCTTTCCCTACGTGGAAATAGAGCCAAGTAGGGATAAGCACTTAAAAATAGGGAGGTATTGATTTGTTGGAAAAATTCGAGAAGAAAACTATTCTAAGAAAAACAGTTTCATATTCAAGTACAAATAATAGGGAAGTAGAGAGGAAAAACTAAGAGCGCAAGTGTGAAGACTGTAAACGCAAAGGGGCAATTAAGGAAATATTTGGCCCATGCGAATCAATATAGTTATATTTCTGTCATTCCATGTTTTCATTTTTTTATTGACTCTGCAACAATATATATGCAATAGAAAAGTGTGTTAATTGCAGGAATGTATGGGCAACTGGAACCAACGTCGATGGTGAAGTCAGGATGAAAGCTAAAGGTGGAATCAGCCAATGTAGGAGGCAATCAACGATGTGGAATGAATGCAAAGGCAACATAATGTTGAACGCAGGCATTGGAGAATGCTATAGATAATGCGTAAAGGAAAATTGGGTACTGAAGATTGCAACCGACGTCGACATGTAGACCTTTATGTCGAGATTGAGTTATAGTTTATGATGCTATCACCATGGAGTTATAATGTGATATCGGTGTGACTTTGTATGTTGTGATTGCGTGAGATGTAATGCAAAGCTAGCAGTAATTCCAATTTCGTAAATGCGTTAGTAGTAACTCAAGTCCGGTGTAATTTCTCTTAGGCACCATTTCTTGTATGGTAATAATTGTGTTCAAACTCATGTTGATATTTGCATTTGAATGCCATCTGTGTTGAATCGATATGAAGTGAATAATTCCAAGTGATATAAAGTTTGGGAAATATAGGTTGCAGCCTCTACATTTCATTTTATTTGAGAGTTAGAACTGCGCACTAAAAAGAAAAGTAATGGATGTATAAAATCAAGTTTAGAGAGTGTGAACTCTATCACATATGGGGAGTTCGATGGTTTTTTCTCTAACATAAATTGTTACTCCATTGAATATTAATGTGCACATTTTTTCACTGCATCAATTTTTGGTATCAGAGCCATTGAGTTGTTCTTGAGAATTGTAGAGAATGCTGCCTAGAAAGGGGGCTGGAATAGGTCGAGGGAGACCTATAGAAAATGCAGTTATGCTAGAAGAAATATGACACCTGCGTAAAAGGATGGCGACAATAGAGACTAATCAGAGGATGGCAAAAGATGATGGAATTGCCAGTGGATATGAAGAAGAGACCACCGAAGAAGAAATAGAGGAAGAAAATGAGGCAGCTAAAGTTATGAAGATGCTAGCAAAGGCCAGTAGTAGACCAAAGGTAGAAGTACCTTTATATGACGGAAACCTTAGTGTGGAAGTACTAATGGACTGGATCAGTTCATTAGAAAAATACTTTGACTGTGAAGAAATCGATGACAACAAGAAAGTGAATTTTGCAGCCACGAGATTGAAGGGTCATGTAGCCCTGTGGTGGGATGAATTGCAATTGTCCAGAGAAAGAAAAGGGAAACCCAAAATCAAGAAATGGGATAAGATGGTGATTAAAATGAAAGGTAAGTTTATGCCGAAATATTATCAATTAAATCTTTTTAGACAATTGCAAAACTTAAAGCAAAAATGGATGACTATCAAAGAATATACTAAAGAATTTTATAAGGTGAATATTAGAGGGGGACATGTTTAAGATGAAATAGAAAAATTAGCTAGATATGTAAATGGGTTAATATGTGAAATACAGGATGAAATCAGCTTATTAAATTTGAAGATGATTGAGGATGCTTATCAAGCAGCTTTGAGGGCAAAGGAGAAAATGTTGCGTAAACAAAATCAGAGGAATAGAGGCAAGAGTCTGACAAGAGGAAGAGGAACATTTAAGTCTAGATTTCAACACTCCCAGAATTAAGCAGGGAGTTCAAGTAATAGATCACCACAGAAAGGAGACTCTGGTCGCGGAAGGTTTGTGCCTAGAGGTAGAGGTCGAGGAAGAGATATTTCGTGCTTTAAGTGTTGTGAGTGGGGAAATGGGTCATGGGATTGTCCTCACAATAGACCAACAGCCTAGTGAAATGTGAATGTTGCTGAAACAAAAGAAGAAATTCCTCAATCTATAGCCAAAGAGGAACCACCTGAAGCCAGAGAATCCTTGTTGTTGAAAAGGATATTTCTTAAAGAAGCTAAGGAAGCTGGAGAACCAGCTCAGAGAAAGAATCTTTTCAGAACTGTATGTAAGTCAAAAGGTAAGTGTTGCAAATTGGTAATTGATAGTGGAAGTACTGATAACCTTGTTTCTACAGAAATGGTGGAAAAATTGAAGTTAGAGAGAACAATACACCCACTCGTTATAAAGTATCATGGCTCAAAAAGGGCCATCAAATTATTGTAAATGAACAATGTAAGGTCGAAATCCATATTGGTACTTATAAGGATGTTATTTTATGTGATGTAATGTTGATGGATGTATGTCACATATTGTTAGGAAGACCTTGGAAGTTTGATCGAAAATCCATATATGATGGCAAAAGAAACACTTATACTCTCGAGAAAGATGGGAACAAATATACACTTCTGCCATTGAAATCTGAAGCTGACGAGGAAGCACCTGGAAACAATGTTATGTTGATGAGTGGTAAAACCCTATTGCAAGAAGTCGAGAAAGGCGAGGAGATGCATTTTTCTATTGTAGGGAGACCCAAGGTAATTTTAACTTCTACAAATTTAGAAGATTTATTTGAAGAAATTCGAAATATATTGAATTATTTTGCTAATATTATTGTGGATGAGTTTCCAAATGCATTACCACCCATCAAGAGTATTATTCACCACATTGATCTAATCCCTAGAGCAAGTTTTTCGAATAAATCAGCCTATAGGTTAACGCCGTAGGAAAATACCGAAATTGGAGGAAAAGTGAAAGAATTAATGGATAAAGGATTAATCACAGAAAGTCTCAGTCCATGTGTTGTACCAACAATACTCAGTCCAAAGAAAGGGGGTGAATGGCGCATGTGCACAGATTCTAGAGCCATAAATAAAATCACCATCAAGCATCATTTTCCTTTACCACGAATGGATTATTTAATGGATTGTTTGAGTGGGTTGACATATTTTTCTAAGATAGATTTGAAGAGTGGGTATCATCAGATAAGGATTCGAGAAGGGGATGTGTGGAAAACCGCATTCAAAACAAATAATGGTTTGTATGAATGGTTAGTAATGCCTTTTGGGCTTACTAATGCACCCAATACCTTCATGAGGTTAATGAATGAAGTTTTGAAGAAATATGCAGGCAAGATTGTAATTTTTTATCTTGATGATAGTCTCATTTTCAGTCGAAGTAAAGAGGAGCATGTAGAACACCTTAAATTAGTTCTAAAAACTTTGCAAAAAGAAAAACTGCTAATAAATTTGAAGAAGTGCATCTTTATGAAAGCAAAACTAATTTATTTGGGATTTGTAGTCTCTAAGGAAGGGTTGAAAATGGATCCGAAAAAAATCCAAGCAATCGTGAATTGGCCAACTCCTAGAAACATTTTTGAGGTAAGAAGCTTGCATGGTCTTGCAAGTTTCTACAGAAATTTTATCCGAATATTTAGTCAGATTTGTGCACCCATTATTGAAACAATCAAAGAAACTGATCAGTCATTCCAATGGATAGAAGCAGCAGATCGAAACTTTAAATTGCTAAAGAAAAAAAATTACTGAAAAACCAGTTTTAGCTTTACCAAATTTTGAGAAGGTTTTCCGAGTTGCAAATAATGCTAGTGGAATTGCAATTGGAGTAGTTTTGAGTCAAGAGTAGAAACCAATAGCATACTTCAGTGAAAAACTAAACGAAGAAAAGAAGAATTAATTATCTTATGACAAAGAGTTTTATGTTGTTGTGCAAGCTTTAAAAAAATGACGACATTATTTTTTGCCAAAAGAGTTTGTGTTATATTCTGATAATCATGCATTACAATTTATAAATAATCAGACAAAGTTAAATTAGAAACATGACAAATGGGTAAAATATTTGCATAGTTTCACTTTTGTATCAAACATACGAGTGGTAAATTGAACAAAGTTGTTGATGCTTTGAGTAGGTTGAACTTAATTATGCAAGAATTACAAGTTGGTGTTGTAGGATTCGAGGAAATGGTTAACATGTATAAAGATGATGCAAAGTTCAAAGAAATTTATACAGTTGTAGAAAATCCAACAGTCCACAATAGAAGCCAGTGGTTGGATTATCTTATCCAAGGAGGATTGCTATTCAAAAGTAATAAATTATATATTCCTAAATTTTTTATGAGGGAAAACATAATCAAGGAGAAACATAGTGGAGGCCTATCTGGACATTTTGGACAGGACAAAACCTTTACTCAGGTAAATAATTTATATTACTAGCCAAAGATGAAAATTGATGTTAAACAGATTGTGGAAAAATGAAGGATTTGTCAACATGCTAAGGGGAAAAGTCAAAATACAGGATTGTATCAACTGTTACCAATACCCGACCGACCATGGGATACAGTTAGTATGGATTTTTTTTTGGGTTTACCAAAAGTTCAAAGGGGAAATGAATCCATTTATGTTGTTGTGGATATATTTTCTAAAATGGCTCATTTTATTACATGCAAGAAAACAAGTGATGCAACACATATTGCTAATCTGTTTTTTTCAGAAGTCATAAGATTACATGGATTACCTGTAAGCCTTGTCTCTGACCAGGATACTAAGTTTGTGGGACATTTCTCGAGAACTCTATGGATGAAACTGGGTACCAACCTTAGTTTCAGTTCATCATATCATCCTCAAACGGATGGATAGACCAAGGTAGTGAATAGAAATTTGGGAAACATATTGAGAAGCTTGGTGTATAAAAGTCCTAAACAGTGGGATTTAGCCCTTGCTCAAGCTGAGTTTTCTTACAATGATACCCCAAATCGAAGTATTGGTATGAGTCCATTCCAAATTGTTTTTGGAATGCATCCAAGAGGTGTGTATGAACTTGGACATCTGAGAAAACTAGAGGTAAGGAGCGCAAAGGCTGAAGAATTTTCAGAAAAGATGCAGAAATTGCAGGAAGATGTCAAAAATAGATTGCAGGAATGTAGTAGCAAATACAAGAAAAGAGAGGATATGAGGAGGTGAGAAAAGGAATTCCAAGTGGGTGACTTAGTCATGGTATATCTAAGAAAAGAAATATTTCCTATTAAAACTTATAAAAAATTAAAAATGAAGAAGATAGGGCCATGTAAAATTGTAAGGAAATTTTCTTCAAATTCAAATGAAGTTAAATTTCCAACAAGAATTGGAATATCGCCAATATTCAATGTTGCAAATTTGTATCTATACCAAGAACTAGAAGAAGAACCATAAGGGAACTCCACAACAGAAGAAAAACCGATAGTAAATTAGGAAGAGAAGATGCCCAAAATAGGAAAGAAGGAATTCAAAGGCATTTTGGAGAAAAGAGTATAAAAAAAAACAGGGGTCAAACCTATTATCAGTATTTAGTCAAATGGAAAAGACAACTAGTGGAAGACGCTAGTTGGATGACTGCAGCAGAGCTACAAAAGTTCGGAGTAGATCCTGAAGCATTGCAAGATAAGTTCTCTTTTTCTTCCCCGGGAGTCTGATGCAGGAGCATCTGGACTTAGCCAACAATGTGATTTTATGTCCACATGTTGTGGCTAATCCAAGAAGAATAAACATTAGTATTAATATTTTATTATTTATTTATTTATGAGAGTAGTTAGTTGTTTCGTATTTTTTAATGAATTAGGAATAAAATTAGGAATTGGTTTCTTTCCCTGTGTGGAAATAGAGCCAAGTAGGGATAAGCACTTGAAAATAGGGAGGTATTGATTTGTTGGAAAAATTTGAGAAGAAATCTATTCTAAGAAGAACAGTTTCATATTCAAGTATAAATAATAGGGAAGTAAAGAGGAAAAACCAAGAGCGCCAGTGTGAAGACTGCAAATGAAAAGGGGCAATTAAGAAAATATTTGGCCCATGCGAATCAATATAGTTACATTTCTTTCATTCCATGTTTTCATTTTTTTATTGACTCTGCAACAATATATATGCAATAGACAAGTGTGTTAATTGTAGGATTGTATGGGCAACTAGAACCAATGTCGATGGTGAAGTCAGGATGAAATCTAAAGGTGGAATCGGCCAGCATAGGAGGCAATCAACGATGTGGACTAAATGCAAAGGCAGCAAAATGTTGAACGTAGGCATTGGAGAATGCTGGAGATAATGCGTAAAGTAAAATCGAGTACTGAAGACTGTAACTGATGTCGACGTGTAGGCCTTGCTGCCGAGAGTACGTTATATTTTATGATGCTATCACCATGGAGTTATAATGCAATATCAGTGTGACTTTGGATGCTGTAACTGCATGAGTAGTAATGCAAAGCTAGCATTAATTTCAATTTCGTAACTCCGTTAGTAGTAATTCAAGTCCAGTGTAATTTCCCATAGGAACCATTTCTTGTATGGTAATAATTGTTGTTACACCATTTTTTGGTCATCTAACCTACTATCATTAGATGGACCCAAGTACACCATGTAAGACCAATTTTACCCTAAGTAAAATTGCCTTCACTATGTAAAATAACTTAATAAAACACATTTATTAGGTTGTTTATGGTCTAAACAGGAAACCCTAAAAGGAAATATTAAACAAACCTATATTTGTTTGATTTTCCTGGTCATGTTTAACCCAAAACAAAGAAATTAATTAGATAAATCTTTATTTATCTTATTATTTTCTAGGAATAATTATTTAAACCTTATTTAAATAATATTCCTTGTTAAATATGACTAAATCACCCCTAAATAATTAAATAAATCATTATTTATTTGATTATCTTTTAACCACCTCCTTAAAATGATAAATAAATCATTTATTTATTTATTATTCACAAATAAAAGGATTTGACCCAAGTCAAATACTTTTTCCCTCCAAAAAATATAATAAAATATTCCATAAAAGGTGGATCTAGATTTGGTTAACATTATTTTAATCATGCACCAAGATCTAGAATGACCCAATATTTTATTATAAATAGGAGGGTTTTTCCTACCATTCTTCACCTTTTGTTGCCTATTAGATCACTCTGGATCTAAACTCTTGGTCTGACTTTGAGCCATTATCATTGTCATATTTTCCATTATTTGCCGTGTGAGCTCCCTTTGAGTTCTATCTTTGTCTGGGTTTTCTACACCAACAGGAGAGAGAAATGCTAGATCTGAAGTGCTGAGGACTTCCAAGAACCCATCCCATTGAGGAGAATTGGAAACATCTTCTTGTTTTCCTCCCAGGTTCCCTTAATAAAAAAAATTCTTTCAAAAATTGTTCTTGTCTTGTCTATTGGATATATGGAGAAAAACCTTCTTTTTACTACTTAATGTCTTTCTATGCATAGATCTGGTTTTTTGCAGCTCTTGTCTTGATCAACTAACTGCAGATCTGAAGATATTGGCAGCCATATTTGATGTTAGGGCTATTAGTTATGCGTAGCTAAAGTGGTATTTTTTCGTACACTTCGACAAAGGATTCATACCAACAATTGTGTTCAAACTCGTGTTTATATTTGCATTTGAATGCCATCTGTGTTGAATCGGTATGAAGTGAATAATGCTTGGGCAGTATAGGTTGCAGCCTCTACATTTCATGTTATTTGAGAGTTAGAACTGCGCACTAAAAAGAAAAGTAATAGATGTATAACATCAAGTTTAGAGAGTGTGAAATCTATCACATATGGGGAGTTTGGTGGTTTTTTTTCTAACATAAATTGTTACTCCATTGAATATTAATGTGCACATTTGTTCACTGTATCATCATTGAACCATTTTGTTTGATATTTATCAATTGGATAAAGAAGGTGTTGCTCTTTATATCATCATAATGTGCTATCATATCCTCCTTAAAATTTGACCAATTGAAAATTTGTTTATGAGAGAAAATTCATCGATACCATACAAATATATTGGGTTCTAAATATAAAGTTACAATTCATACATTTTGTGTGTTTTTCACATTATGGAGGTCAAAATATTTCTCCATATGTAGTATCCATGTTACAGGATCCTTTCCATCAAAATTCCTCATATCGATCTTTGGAATATGGCGGGTCTTCAACCCAGCGTTAGCATCTATGAAATCATGATTAACATTTCTTTTTTTCTCATCATGAGTTTCCTCTACTACCTTTTTGCCATTAGGAATTTTTTCTTGTAGAAACTTTGTCAAACCTTCCTTCAAACATTCCGTGTCTTTCTTCAAATCTTCCATGTTGTCTTTCAGTTTTGCTTCTATAACATCTGTTAGGGTTCCCATGTTTTGGCTAGGTTGGCAAGACCAAAAGATGAGACAACATAGAACCACTTTCGGACCTCAAGATCTAGCCCTCCTGGGTCCAGAGAGGGATCTCTCTATGATAGTAAAAGTTTATATGTCTTTGAAGCTCTAATGTTAATATGTTAGGCTAGTTATGGGCTCGGGGTTGTTTGTTTGATTTGGTTTGGTTGTTGGTTATCAGGAAAGAAGAGTTCAATGTAAGACAAAGATGAGCAAAGAAGGATAAGGCGGAAGTGAAGTATTCCAGGAAGTATTCAAAACCATTGGGCAATGGAGTCAGGAAAGGATTTGCTTGCTAACCAATGTGCAAGCTTTAAATTGGGCTAGTCATCTGAGACATAGGATCTTAAAGATGATTGTGAGGTATGAAAGGTAGGGGAGGAAGAGATAACGCAGATTCTGAGTACAAGGTTACAGACCAGCTGGTTGCACAGGGATCATAGTGGACAGGGCTAACTCTAATCCCCAGTGTTCCCAAATATTCCAACTAAATCTATAACAAGGAACATCTAAGAACTGAATTCAATTAATTCATACATTAGAGAGCAGGCAATATCATCCACTACACTGGTTAAACCAAATGAAATCATTTCCTAGAAAATACATTTAGAAGGAAAAAATCAATGGCAAGGAGAGAAGTAACATAGGGTACCTAACAAGGGTAAATCCTACGCCAATATTCTGATGCAAGCCAGAAGAAACGAAATGAAATGTATGCAAATACATAGATAGGAAAACATCACTGCTGCTTCAGATCAGGATCCAAAGAAATGTGCTTGTCATATAAAATAGCAATACCAGTCAAGTACAACATGCCAATGGCTGACTACTCAGTCTGAGAACATTTCCTTCAACCTATCTTACACTTTACACAGAGACTGTGTCTCAAAAGAAACTACTTGCAGTTGTTTGATAATTGATCAACAACCTTTACAATGAGTTCTTCATGAATTTATAGCTCCGGAAGAGTAGAGGAGGTAGGTGGAGAACTAAATGTAGTATTAAACTTCTAAAAAGAAAGAGGGCTGAAGCCTGATCTGTATAGATCCTGTGCATTAATCTCTGGTGTTCTTTGGGTGAACGAATGATCCTTTTCAGACTGCAGATGACTCTGATATGACTCCAATGTGTTCTGACTGCAGTACTATGTGGTGCTATTGGTGAATAAACAATAGGTAAAGAAATTAAGAAATCTGCCATACTGATAAGGTAAATGCTCTGATAGTACTGGGGTTGTTTCAGGGTAGAAAATCTCTCTAGAACACGGCATAGATTGAGCACTATATGGGTGCTCTGTCCTTTGATGGAGAAAAAATTTCTGCTACTGTAGAAAACCCTGGTGGTACGGTTTCCTAAGCATTAAACTCCTGGTTGGTCTTCAGGGTTTCAATCTGGTACTTTGCCTCTGAAAAACTGGATTAATCCTTTAAAATATCCAATCTAATGATTTAACTCTTTTATTTCCTTACTGCTGGCTCTTTGCCACTCCCCCAATTACCTCTGACCATGAAACTGTGCCTTTAATGGCTCTGGGGAAGAGTGACAGAATTTTGATGCTGTCCTTTGATTATAATCACATTAGACACTTTCCTGGGCCTTTTCTTCATTAAATGTATCTCTTCGCATGGAATTTTCCTGCATATCTGCCACTGAGACAGAAACAATGAGCTATGGCAGTTTTCTGCACTTGAAACCCTGCAAAACAGCAAACTTTTCAAGAAATCCATGGACGGGGAATGATGGATGTAGTGTGGATGGAGGAAAAGGCCGTGCAATTGGCGAAATGACGAAAGAGAGCAGAGGAATGGTGAAACATCGCTCTGGTGGAGGCTGGCGATCTGCGGAGAAAAATTATAATAAAAACTTAAAAAAACTCGACGTTTTCACAAATATATGCAATGCACGGGCCGACGTACGATGGGTGCACGTGAGGGTGACATGGCAAGACCGAGCTATGGCTAGATTGTCAACTGTGGGTCAACCGAGCTGGGCCATTGGATTTCAGCGGAATTCGACAGTGGAGGGTGCATCAGAGGGCGATGGATGGTGGGCCAGTGGTACGACGGAGATGGGTTATCGAACGTGCGACTTTGATGAGCGATGACCATTGGATGGGCGATTGGCGATCTAACGGCTGACAGCGATATCGCTCGACATCCGCGGATGAACATTAACATGCGATGAGCCAGTGGTTTTGAAACAATTTTGGGGCTACGTGTCGCTTAATGTATGGAATCACTGGGCCATCAGGAAAAACCGCCCGACGCGCAAAGGCGGTGCGATAGAAACCGGGCTGTTTCATGGAACCGTGTATGGGGACCACCGGCGCGGGCACATTGCGGACCGTCAGATCAACGTTTGAATGGACGGTGATGACATGACCAGAGATTTGAATGGAGAAACACGGGCACCGAAGATTTGATGATAGCCGTCCGATCCACCAAGATCAACGACTGGTGTCACACCCGATATGGATTGGAGATAAGCGCTTTTTTCTCTAGCGGGTGGTTCTAGCGCTATAATCACGTGGAAGGAAAGGTGCGGGGGCCAGCAGAAGAGGGGCTAGGCTTGATATAACATTCAAAGTGGGTTTTTAACCCTTTTGATGCATTTTGAAGCCTATAAAGGGTAACGATAGGGAAGAAAAGGATAAACAGGTTTAAACAAAGGGCAGAAATGGGCTTTAAAGGGGACTTTGGGGGGTTTAGAGGGTTAATAGGGGAAATAGAGGGGAACGAAGGCACTTGGATAAAGGGGGAAAAAAAGGGTAAACATGGCTTTTTGGAGCAGGATTTTTAGCAATCATTGAGGCTCATAGACTCTGTAACAGTAGAGGGAAACAGTTAAGGGTAGGGGACATGAAAAGGCTGCAAGGATGATGTGTTTACAAGGGAAATGCATTCATTGCAGGCTTATACAACAAATTAGCCTCTTGCTTTCTTTTTCAAGGAAATCATAAGGGGCTAACAGTGGCTCCACATGGGGATGGCTTCTTCTTGAAGGAGTCAAGAATTCAGAGAATAGATCTTTGGAGTAGGCCAGTTGCCTGCTGTTTGTCACATCCCTTTCTTTCTTTGATCAGCTGCCACAATATGAAGACATTACATCAGCAGAAAAACTTTCCCCAACAATCTACCTACCCACACTACAGTCCTAGCATTTTTCTTCTTCTAGGGTGCATTTGAGCTAGCAAACCCTTTACATCATTTTATTTTGTAAACAGAAAATAAACCTATTCTAAATCTACCCTTATTTCTCCATGAGACTAGATTGGACTGTTGGTCTCATTTGTTTCTCTACCTAATCTAGTATCTATTGGGATTAGACTGTCCAGCAAATTTCTTCTCTACGTTCTAAAACAGAAATTGAAAAATAGCCAAGCCAGGATTAGACTGTCTGGTTTGCTGTGGACCATGGCATAAAGACATTTGCACATGGACAGAAACTTGCAAATCTTTGGAAACAAAACTTGAAGGCTTGAAATCTGAAGTTTGAAGCATCCTTCTTCTCTTTTCCATGACTCAAGTGTTGAACATGTTAGAGTAATTTCTTCTCTTCGATTCAGCTCTGGTTTTAAGCATGTTAGAGCTGATTCTCCTTTCTTCTTTGCTGTTCCAGATTTTGGCATGTTAGGACCAGCTTCTTTTCTTCTTATGGCTCAGATTTTGAGTTTATTAGAGCCAATCTTTTGCACATCAGAGGTTCATGTTTTGGGCATGTCTGAACCTCCCCTTTCTCTCAGTTTTTTTTTTTTTTTAAAACATTTTTCTCTTTTTCTTGAAAATGAAAAACTGCAATGGTATGTACAATGGAAATGAAACTGGAAATGAAAAATCAGCAGAAGTAGCGTTTGAGCATCCTGCCATTGACAGGACCCCCAAACAGCTATGTACCATCTAATTCCTGTAGAAAAAATGCATTTGGACCCATAGCAGCCTGTATGATGTATGGACCTTGCCACAAACTGTCAAAATTGTTGTGTTTGCCTTATTCCTCTCTCCTTGAGTCCCACCTAATAACTTTATCTCCAATTCTGAAATCAGCAGCTTTGGTCCTCTTGTCAAATAATTTCTTTATATTTTCCTAGACTTTCACTGCTCTATTGTAAACCTCTTCCCTTGTTTGTTGGAGATGGATTGTCTGATTTATTCTCCTCACCATGCTGTCTTCTTCTGTTTGGATCTCCTGGATCAGTTTGATCACTGGTATCCCAAGGCTGGTAGGGAATACTGCTTCTGTTCCATAGACAAGCTGAAATGGTGACATGCCAATGGGATTTTTTTTTGTAAGCCTGTCAGCCCACAAAGCATGTACTAACTTGTTATGTCATGATTTTTTGTTCTCTTCCAAAAGCTTTTTGATGATGATCACCAGGCTCTTTCTTGATGATTCAGCTAATCCATTACCTTAAGGGTAATAGGTAGTTGAATGACCAAGTGCTATTTGATACCTGTGGCAAAAATCAACCATCCTTTTGGATTCGAAAGCAGTAGCATTATCAGTGATTATTTTCCTTGGGCAGCCAAACCGAGATAGGATGTGACCTTCTAGGAAACTAATGATGACTGAGTTTGTGGCATTCCTAGTGGGTATGGCCTCTATCCACTTAGTGAAGTAGTCTATGGCTGTTAGGATCTATTTTTGTTGTGCATAAGAAGCAGGGTGAATTTCCCCTATGAAATCTAGGCCCCATTGCAGAAAGGGACCTTCAACAGTGATGGGTTGTAGGGGTAAAGGGAGGAGTTTTCTTTTGCCTTCAAAGATCTGACATTTGTGGTAGGCAACTATCATTTTATGGACATCACTGAAGAGTGTGGGCCAATAGTAGCCCACTCTGATTATTTTGTTTGCAGTGGCTTTCCAACTCAGGTGGCCCCCACATTCTCCAGCATGGAATTCTTGTTTAACCCTCTTGTTTCGGGGAAAAACACCCTAGAGGTTTGTTGGGTCAAAACCTCCACAGATCAGGGCATGCTATTCAGAAGGACTCACGCACAACCATACTTAGATGCTAAAAACTAGATAAAAACGATAGTAGAACTCACCCGTAGTCCTACGTTCGATGTAGATCCCGCGGGGTCGAAACCCCCAGCAACCCTTCTTCCTCCTTCAACCTGGAAAACAAGAAAGAACGTGCACGAAAACCTAGTTGTACAACATATACTTCTCCTAAACATTAGTGAAATCCATGTGAAACATTATATAAACCATAATAAATGCTTAATAATCAATCTTTTCACATATGCAAATAGACATTAACACACAAGTTCAGGAACAAGATGGTTCTTCATTATTATGAACAGCATGTACAGAAATAAAGAGTGGAGAGATCACCTGAATCCTTCCATGATCTTCGAACAGACCGTCGTCCAGATTCGTCCCGCCCTTGCCTCGCTAAGATACTTTCAAGACTTGTGCACTCGAGATGGGATATAAACGGATGAACATCTCCAGGAAACAAGGGTTTCCTATATAAATCTGGGAAAGTGCAGGAGGCACGGGAATTCAGACTTGAATTGGGATTCCAACAGAGTATAATATCTATAAAATTTCTCTCTCCCTTAGGCCATGCACATGAGGGGCTTTTATACTCCCTCAAAGTACTTTCAATCAATTGGAAATAGTTGGCCACATACTGGGGTGGTTGAACTACTGGAGTAACCATCAACCCAGCCCGAAAATAGGGAATTTTTATATATTTTTTAATGATTTTAATGGCATACGCGGAAAAGTACATGTGGACTCGCGTATACACGCGGAACATTCTGGGCATACCCACATATGGGAATTTTAACACTGTTTTTTAATGAATTTTGTTCAAGTCTGTGGGAATGGGTGCCCAAAGCCATAAAGACAATCATGAATCACCTGAGGGTGAAAAATGATGCTATAACAGATGCCCCCTAATATATGAGGTCGGAAGGGGTACATGATGGCCGAAATGTATTATGCACATAGAAAGAACTTCGCAAGGACAAGAGAGGACTTCACCAGATTTCAGCCTGCCAAAAACCAATGAAAGAAAATAGAGAGTCAACTCATGCTGAGGCGGGCATACCCATGCTCAGTCAAAAATACATCATATCGAAAGTACTGACTAGATCCAACATGTATACAAGTATAGCTGAACTAAAAGTACACAATGAATCATCTGAGCATGGCTCAGAAGTACAAGTCAGAATCAATGTCTAAGTATCACATATAGAAAGCTGATCAATGATGCTGAAACTGGATGTCTGATCATATAAGTAACTGAATCTCCAAGTACCAAATCATAAGAGGTGGAATAAACGGTACAATCACGCAACTGGGGAGCCAACATATAGGATGCTGCTGTACTGACACTACAACATATAAGGGTGAACGACATCACTGGCAGAAACTGAATGGACTGTCAAAAGTGAACCGAAAAATTCTGATGCCACCCGAGGTCTTCACCGATCTCGACGACACAATTCTACACAATGGGAATAAATGAGCTGAAGTCAACCATGTGAGAAATCGTTGGATTACCGGTCAATAATGTATACCGTTAACCAACGCGAGACAACCCACCAATAATGAAAATGAGTGTCAAGGTGCCCCAGTACAATCTAACAAGTGCGAATAAATGAGTTGAAGTCAAACACTTGAAAGAATCTACCAATCAGGAGGCAATGATGAATCCCCACTTTCGATAGCGAAGAGTCTGCCACTGATGACTGCAAACCCTAAGGTACTGACAAAAAGACTCTAGACCTTATTCCCATAGCAATGAGTTGGAGTCGATGGGAAAAGATCTGCTGGAAGGAAGGCATTAAGGCATCCCACATCAGTCCAGCGCGAGTGTAACCCGCAGGCCAAGATTTGGAAGGAATCGGACGAAGTAGAGTGATGGAACCAAACCGAAGTACGTTTTCGACATGCACAAGATGAAGCTAGCGCACGGAAGAAACTCTCTGAACCAACCAATAATGAAAGCTGACACAGAGGCGAGATATCCACCGATAGGGTCAAATGGAAATCAAGGTACTGCACGAATCCCAAGTGTGATAATGTATGCTGATGTCGAACACAGGGGAAACCACTCAGTCAAAGACCCATAATGATGATCAAATGTTGAGCACAAGGTCACCTATCAATGATGGAAATAGGGCCAGGGTGCAGCTCTAGGTTTTCTCTCAGAGCAATGTGTCGTAGTCGATAAGAGACAAACCCGCCAGCAAGAAGTCAATGGAGACCTTCTCAAACTAGCACGAGCAAAGGACCAAAACATCTGATGTGATAGAACAAGACACTGAAAAAACCGGGAAGGCCGATTGAATAATGAGTCAAGAGACACCGCAGAATGGCCGACTTTGGTTAGACTTCCCTTGAACAAAAGCATGACTCGTGATGACCATGGCAGTAAAAAGTGACACCGTATAAGTCTGTTATGCAGGAGGCAGAACAAACTCTCCATATGATTGGAAGAGATAACCAACCGGGGGAGAACTGACCAGTGAAACAAGGTAAAGGCTGAACCTAGGTCAAAACTAAAACCATCCCAAATGGAGGAAAGATATATAAGTGTATATGCTTTGTTCAAGGGCGACAAACTGACACTGTACTGCCATCAAATTATGAAGTTACATCCCGTTCCCGCTCTTTTTGTTATATTTGATTTTTTTGTCTTTTTCATATAATAAGCCTGAAAAAGAATAAAAGAATGCTATGGTACAATGGATAGAACAAGTATCAAGAAAAATATGCACTAGTTCCTGGGATTGGAACGATCCTATGCTCAATGCAAGGTGGCGGAAACTGGTAAGCGATACTCAGAGGAATGTTCCATCCATGGGTAAAAGGGTGTCAAGTCGCGATAGCCAAGTGCATGCAATGGTTAACTTGTACAGATAGACAAGGTCAAAATTTGGCTTAAACATTGAGTCCAAATGAAGCCGACTAAAGGCCAAGATAAACAAGTAGCCAATATGCAATGCAGTAATACAACTCAACAACACCAGGGAGCCTCTAGGGTAATAGCCAAAAAAATGATAGTGGAGAAGAAGAAGAATGAAGCTTCAACACATAAGTCATGGTGGGACTAAAGAGGACTCCCGAGCCTACATAAAACGCAGCATGGGCAACAAGTGATAGCGAGGAACTAACTAGGAAGCCCATGTAAAGGAAGGCTCTACCACCAAGTCATGATTAAATAATTGACGAGTGAAATGGGTGTAATACTCATGACCTGATGGGATCAACCCTATGGCAAGTGATCAGAATGGAGGCTAGTATGCAAAATGCAACGAAAAGTGGATTCCCTAACCTATATGCCAGTGAAGATCATATACTTGCCATGACGGGTTAGCAGTCATGGATCAAAAATCGAGAAAAATCTCAAATTCATCAAAATGTACCTGAAAATATACCAATCTGGGCACTTCCAAGCATCTGGGTTATGCAGCTTAAGATAGATTGAAAAAATAAGCAAAACAAATTTTTGCGAAAATTTTCAACTTTTTTGGGCATAAATAGACAAATTACCTTATATTTGGTTCATTGTTACATTGTTGATTTGGGAAAAAGTGCTCTGGAGAAAAAAGCCTCTTTCATCAAAACAGGAGCAATCGACCATCAAACTTCACCGAATTTGTCAATTAAGCTCATAAACCATCCTTGTTATTCATTTTGTCCATTCATAAGTTAAAAATTAGGAATTTTCACCGTGGAATCTCTTGCTAAAAATCACGGGTTTGCGCATACGCGGGTTGATAATGACCAAGTCGCGTATATACGTGACTGTGTATAAAGAAAGTCGCGTATGCGCAACCCAAAATGAAAAAATGCGTAGCTAATGAACGAATTATTGAAATTTTGCAGGATGACCATATCATGGAGAGAGCGTGAACACAGTGCTATTGATCAAGAAGTCATGCAGGACCGAGTATCACTCAATATTCTTCGAAACTGCGGATTACTCAAGTTTTTCAAAATGCCAAATATGAAGAGTAATGTTCGGTTGCTCGAAATGCTTGTGAACTATTGGGAACCGGAAGAAGACTGCTTCATAATAGATCAAATGCCCATACGAATCAAGGTGGAAGATATATATTTTATTACTGGACTCTCTCGGAGGGGAGAGCCAGTAGACTTGCATGGTAAGCCTTTGGGAGGGCTAACCGTGGAAGATTACATCCAAGTCTACTGCGTAGAGGGTTCCAAGAAAGTTGGAACTCAAATTGCAATCAAAGATTTAAGAGACTTGCACATAAAAATTCTCCTTTTTACCATTGGCAGGGTGGCAGAATCTGCTTCCCTACACCAGGAATCCATGACTCAAATGAGTATAGCAGTGGAATGCTTAACTCATGTATATGATTGGTGCACAGCTCTACTGATGAACATGAAGCAGCAATTGACTTCTATCCGAAAGCAAAGACAAAACATTTTGGATATGGTACAATCTTGATGACATTCTTCTTTGAGAAGATTCCAGCACTGAGACCCAAAGTGATCTCTTCTATCAGTAGCCCTAGAGATCCAAGAATTTCCCGATGGGCTGACTTGATGAAAAGATTGGGGGGAAGTGAAGTTCCCCGAACCACTTGGGATGATGAGTTCTTCCTTTGGTGGGAAGAACAAATCATCGCTGTGGAAGACTATCCCTATGCCGGGATGGATTTCCGAGGCGATCCAGACCTTGTCCTTCCACCAGGCGCGGCATGGGGCATAGTTGGTAAGTTTGCAATTTTTTTACTTATAATTTTTTTTGGATTTTTTCAATATGTATGAAAAAATGTGAAAAACAAACATGTTTTTGATTGGATTCAAAATGTATTACAATTTTATAATGATCATGAAACAGATATTGGACCAGTCCGACCTGAGGGTTATCCACGCCATAAGCATCGCAGGGGTGAAGCGGATACTGTAGACTCAGACAGAACTCTCCATGCCATACAGAGGAATTTGGAGGGGTTAACCCGCCAGGTACCTATGGCTGCAGTGGAGGATCTGCCTGAAGCCATCCAGAGGCAGGGAGTAGGAGTACCCCGCAACTGGGTACGGGTATTCCGCCGCGTTGCCACTGTGATCGTGTTCTATAGGAACAAAACTTCTGGGCAGGGACCACAGGAGTAGATAGATATGATGTATCAGATGACTGTATATTTTTGAGACTGAACATGATCAGGCATAAGCCCAATTTTTTCTATGACTTATGGATCCAAATTTTTGTATAGTTTTGAACACTCTGATGATATATATACAATGATGTTTGATGTGATGTGACAAATGTATCAAAATGTATGATGTTTTTGATGATTAAATTTTATTGTATGGAATGATTAATATGCCAATCAATTGCTTGATTAGCTAATGAGTCTGCCATCCAATTGTCAGCTCGAGGAATATGAATGAAATTTAAAAATTGAAATTATCTTTGTAACAAACGTACCCTCAAGAACAACCAGAGTAAAAATGGATCTCGAACCCGATAAGTATTGTTCAACTGCGACACCACCAGCTGAGATTCCAAGAAAACTACCAACGAATAAACACCCAAAGATATTGCTTCCGAGAGTAGATAAACAACTGCAGTGTATTCTGCTATATTATTGGAAGCATGACCAATGCAGACCCCTCTTGATACTAACAGCTGACCGGATGGATAATGAAGCACCCAAGCCGCGGAAGCTAAGTTCCAGGTGTGTCTACTAGCACCATCAGTGAAACCAAAATGACTCATGACATCCGACACAACCTGCCAAAGCAGATCAAAAACATCACCAACCCATCAAAGATAGAAAATCAACCAGATAAGTACAAAGCAAAACTACTATATACAAAAGCAACAAGCCAGGCCGAAGCCTAGGCATAATACTTTTTCAAATAGAGCCCATTTCTGGGCTCCGGCAACTCGTTCCCTTCAAAATCAACCAAGGTATATGCTCCTTTTTTAAGGACTTTTTTAACGAGAAAGGGGCCATACCACATAGACTTAAACTTTCCTGCCCCCAGGGCATCTTTTTCTTGGGCATAGACCAAAACAAGGTCGCCTTCCGAAAAAACCCTATGCTTGACCGCCTTATCGTACTGAACTTTAACTCGGTTTTTATGTGCTTCATTCATCGTGGCGGCATCCCAACGCTGCTCATCGAGATGTTCCAGATGAAGGAGACGTTCTTCAAGACTAGAAGTGTCAGGAAGAAGTTCAACAGCTAACTTAAGAGAAGGAATCTCACATTCAATGGGAAATATGGATTCCAACCCGTGCACTAGCTAAAACAGAGTAAAGCCAGTTGCAGTTTTCACTGATGTCCTGTATGCCCAAAGTGCAGGACATAGCATGATATGCCAGTTGGATCGAGCTTTATCGATTGTCCTTTGAAGAATTGTCTTCAAGGATTTATTCACGGCTTCCACTTACCCATTGGCTTGAGGATAATATGGAGATGAATGCTCCTGCCGGAAACCTAATTTTAGAGCCAACTCAGCCATCATGCTATTCTGAAAATGACTGCCATGATCAGTGACAATCTCTCTAGGAATACCAAAACGAGCGATAACCTGGTTGAAAATAAAAAGAGCTGTAGTCTCACCATCATTCCCAAAATTAGGCATAGCCTCGACCCACTTCGTAAAGTATTCTACTGCTACAATAATGTACTTGTGACCTTTAGCCGAAGGCGGGTTACAAGTAGTATAATCAATACCTCACTTTGTAAAGGGACCGATAGTAATGACTGGAAAAAGCAGAGTTGGATGAGCGCGCATTTTTCGAGTATAAACTTGACACAAATGAAACTTTTTGACCGACTCCACACAATATTTGAAAATCGAAGGCCAAAAGTACCCAGCACGCAAGATCTTTTGGGCTGTAGCAAGCCCAGATAAATGACCATCACAAGCTCCACTGTGGCAATCATTCAGCACAGCTTCAGCTTCTTCGAGAGTTAAGCAACGTCTCAGAATTGAATCAACCCCTCGACGGTATAAAGCATCACCAATAATTAAGTAATTCTTAGCCAAGTGACGCAACTTACGGCGCTCATCTTTCGAAAAAGTAGAGGGAAACTTCGCAGTCTGAAGATACACAATTATATCTCCATACCAAGGATCCTGTGGAGAGATAAGAAACAAATGTTCATCCGGGAAGGATTCATCATAGATCATTTCTTCCCCACAGGGCAACTCGGAGATCAATTCCGCGAAAACCAATGATTTCTTGGACTTGGCAGACATAAACTCAAGATCAAATTCCTGTAAAATCACAATCCATCTATTGTATTTGCCCCCAATCACTTGCCTACTGAGGACAAACTAAAATGGATTGGCTGCTGCCAAAACATAAGTTTTTCGTAGAATAATGTAATGCCGGAGTCCCTGTATAGCATGAATGACTGCTAAAGCTAAATTTTCTATCAGAGTGTACCGGAGTTCAGGTCCTACCAATCCTCGCCTAAGATAGTATATAACATGCTCTACAAGAGCATCATCTTCTCGAACCAGAACCATACCAATAGTAGATTCTGCTGCTGCAAGATACAAAAGGAAATCCCTGCTATACTCAGGTGGACTCAATAAAGGAGCAGAGGTCAATGCTTTTTTCAAAGCATCGAATGAGCGTTGAGCGAAGTCATCCCAAAGAAATGAAACTCCCTTCTTCAACAATCTCATAAATCCCTTGGTAACTTCAGCATAATTTATGATAAATCTCCGAAGAAAATTAGATTTTCCTTGTAGACTTTGAAGTTGATGAATAGAGGACGGGGAAGGCAACCGAAGTATTGCCTCAACCTTGAAGGGATCTACCCTAATCCCTTCCCTAGACACGATGAATCCCAATAACCGACCGGATGTAACTGCGAAAACGCACTTGTTCGGATTCAACCTAATGTTATAGAAACAACATCGTTCAAATATTTGATGGAGGTGAGTGGGATGATCCATCCTCTTTCTAGAATGAGCAGCTAAATCATCCAAATATGCCTCAATAATCTTTTTGATGTCGTGGAAGGCATATGACATGGCCCGCTGAAAGGTAGCCCCAGCATTTTTAAAACCAAAAGGCATATTCTTGTATGCAAAATTACCCCAGGGACAAATAAAGGCAGTCTTATGCTAATCTTTAGGACGGATAGTAATCTGATTATATCCGGAGAAACCGTCCATGAAGGAGAAAATCTCATTACCAGCACACTCATCAATGATCTGATCTATAAATGGTGTGGGGTAATTATCTTTAGGACATGCTTTATTTAGGTCTCTGAAATCAATGCAAACTCGAATTGTTCCTTGCTTTTTATCTACGGGAATAGGATTTGAAACCCATTCAGTCAAAGGAACTAGATAAATAAATCTTGGCTTAAGCAACTTCTCCACCTCAGCTTTGATAGCTGCAGCCTTCCTAGGATTGACCGGATGAAGTTTTTGCCTCACAGGTTTAGCGTTTTCGTAAGTCTTGATCTCATGCTGGACAATAGATGGATCTATACCAGGCATTTCCTCATAAGACCAAGCGAATACATCCATATACTCTTTAAAGAGCTCGGTATAAATCTGAATCTCTTCAGGGGAACATTCAACTCTGATGAAGACATTCTCAATAACATTGGGATCCCTGGAAATGTTCACCAGGATAGTCAGAGAAATCACATCCATGTTCCCTTCAGCATAAACCTGTGTTGGTGCTAAAGGGTTCAGGACTGGGCGAACAGGACGAGGTGACGGAGGACTTGGAAAACTCGTTTCAACTTCGCTCAAATCAGGCAAAAAGTAAGACTGATGATGCAAATCATCCCACGGTCTATCTATACCAGTCATAGCTTCCAGGATGGCCTCTTCAGATGGAAGAGTGGTATCAAGGCAATCCTGGGCAGAAGAAGAACTAAGCGTCCAAGCCGGAGCCACATCTCCATCCAACTCTTCCAGTGAAATAGGAGCTGGGATGGATTCTGTAGAGTCAACAATAGACTGATAAGCAATCTCAGCTGCAGAAATTGGAAATGCCATTCCACCCACTTGACCTTCCGCTAATGTGGCGGTAGGGGAAGGTAAGGTCCAAGGGTCCGAAAAATAATGAGTTTTGAAGAACTCTCTTCGAAGAGGAGCCTTGGAGGATGAAATTGCATTTATATGCACTGTAGGAGGAGGAATATCAAAAGTACCCATCAAGGAAGAATACATTCCAACTCCTAAGTTCTCAGTAGGCGACTTGGTATTATCCAACTTTGGAATAATTGAGTCAGTAGATGCATTTGGGTCTACAGTAGGACAGTCCAGTTGGTCCACTGTAACAATCCTCCCTTCGTGAGGGAAACAAATAAGCCGAAACAATGAAGATGAAATGGCATCCATCTCATTAATCCAGTTTCTCCCCAACAGAAGGTTGTAGTCCAAGCTTGCATCCACTATCTCAACCTCTATATTTACAGTTTTTCCCCCAACACAGATAGGCAAAGCTGGGACAACACCATGCGATCTATGAGAATGACCATCAAACGCAGTCAGAAGAACAACAGATGGCGCGGCTGTGGGAGATCCAATTCCCTTCCAGCATGCGAGAGACATCACACATGTGGAAGCATCCTCATCAACGACCGTCCGAAAAATATTGCATTTCCGGTATGATGATTTAATATGAAAAGCCATATGATGGGGGAGTCTCTTCTTAAAATTAGTCATATCGAAGGTAATCATAATAGATTTCTTTGGATCTACAGCCCCAAGAGCAGTGAGCAAAGCACTACGCTGAGCCGGACAATACTGGAGCACCTCTAAAGCCGATATGGCATAAGGACTCTGCGCCAAATCTTCCACAATAGAGTAGTTCTGGGCAGCCCTAGCATTTGGATTAATCGTCGAACGCTTGGTAGATGCTTTGGGCATCTGAGGTATAGGCTCAACAGTAGTCCTCGTAATATGAAGCAGCTCAGTAGTATCGGGAGCACCCTTAGCTTTCGAAGACTCTTCTTCACCATAATCACGGGATCTCGTAGCGACATCCACGTGGGCACTCATCATGTATATGTTTGATGGTATTTCCCCTTCCTGGGTGCCCCCAGAGGAAGCCCCAGAATTTTGATTCGCACCAACAGCTAGCTGTTTCCCTTGGGGAAAAGGGTTTTTCAACACAGCCTAGGAACTAGAAGAACCCTGCTGAGCTAACAAGCGCTGCGCATCTTGAATTTTAGGGCAAAGGTGTGTAAGGTGGTCTCCAGTACATAACTTGCATGGAAACTTCACTTTCTTTTTATCCTTTGGACCCTCACCAACATGCTCATTGGTTTTATTTGCATTACCCTTCCCATTCTTGCCCTTTTTCTTATTATTTCATCCCTTCTTCTTCCCTTCGGATTGTTGATTTCCTTTGGGATCAGAAGCTTGGACGACATTTACCGACAAATATTGGGAAGGCGATGACTCAGCAGGCACAGCCTGACCAGAAGGAGAAGATTGTATAGACAACTGCTGCAATTGAGTAAGTAGGCTAGCTACACCACTATTGATCGACCCAATAAGTCCATCACCATGAGGACCAGGCTTAGTTTTGGATAAATCTAATTTGGAGCGAGGAGCATTGGGCAAATATTTATGGAGGACCCTAGACTGAGAATATATCAATTCAAGCTGCTGGGCCCTAAAAATGGCCTGTTCCTCGGAAAATATCCCGGAGAGGGATACATCCTTCGAAATATCTGACTGCAGAGATTTCAAAAACCATTCCAAAAGGAATTCTCCTGGAATATGAGCTTTAATAAGCCTCTTCCTTCTCCGCCATTCCTGAATATGGTTAGAAATGTGGGTTGCGTCATCCTGCTTAAAATTAGCTAGGAGTTCAGTCCCGGCGTCATAACGGACGGGCAACTGGAAATGATTTAGAAATGTAACAACCAGTTCTCCAAATGTAGCAAAACTGCCCCCAGTTAGCTCAATATACCATTTGGCAGTGTTTCCAGTTAGGGTGCGTTGAAATAATCTCAACCTAATCGAATCGTCGATCAGGGAGTTTGACGAACACCATAAATGGAAAGTGGTGATGTGATCAGCCGGATCCTCTCCATTCTTGCCTTTAAACTTTGGAATGTATGAAGGAATTTTGGTGGGAACTGGAGGCCACCCCGAACTGTACCAGATCAGATCATTCGTCAATTTCGACAAATCTGGCAAGTTTAACGTTGCCAGAAAAGGTAAACGAGGTGGAGCCTAAGGATTCCATCCTTGATGGGATGGATTCCCGACATTTTGAAAAGAATACCCTGTATTTGATGAGGCACTAGGTTGCCAAAAAGAACTCGTAGAAAAAGGAGAAGAACCTCCTCCCAATGCAGAGTTACCAGAGACTAGACCAGTCCCCCCCCCGAAGTATTAAATGAAGAGGAAAGCCCCTGATAGGGGTTCCAGGCATTAGAAATAGGGGAAAAAGTATGATAAGCACTCGACGAAGGGAAAGAAGCATTCCCTTGGTGACCAGCGTAAAAATGATTCCCTGCCCCCGCTGTAGTGAATACAGGGTTCCAACCTGTAAAAGTGGTCGAATTCTGACCTCCAGACCAAGGGTTGAAACTCTGAGTCTGAGAAGTAAACGGAAAGGACCCTAAAGAAGGATTCAAACTAGGAATATGCCCAGTTCCAAAGGGGAACCCTTGAAAATAAGTTGATCCACTAGCCATGGAAGACATGGGTGTAGATCCAGCTGCAGCAGCGGAAAAGGAAAAAGAAGGAATCCCACTAGTGGGCATTCCAAAACAAAAGGGACCAGAATGAGAAGCATGTGCTTGGGTGAAACTAGAGCCAAACACAGTAGTACTAGAGGCAATCAAAGATATAGCAATAGTGCCTCCTCCTTCAACAAAAGCAGGAGTCTGAATGCCTGTAGCACTCACAGCAGAAGCCGCGTTCCCAGTTGTGGCCATCGAAAGGTATGAATAATATGGAGGATCTTCTGGTCTCTCTGACTCAGGTCCGATGTATTCAACAATGAACGGATAATCAAGAGGAAGAGGAGATGGAAGTGACTCAGAGGGTTGAGATACTTCCTCTACCTGTACTTCTTCTTCTTGTGGAAATAAAACTCTCGAGGTGAGCAGAGCGCTCCTCTCGGAACCAACACCAGAACCAGCTACAAAACCTTCAAACCCTTGTGGAGGATCTCTCTCCACTATGTCAGACATCACAGGGTGATACTCACCTGCTAAATTACTCCTACGCCTTCTTGAAGAAGGCTTTTGACTCTTGGGAGATAACCCCCGGATTCTCCTCGATCGACGAGGCGCTTGATCAACCACTTTTAACAAATTTTAATTAGACTCAAAAAGTATAAAGCTAGGCAAGCTAGGAGCAAAGAGCACTTACTACAAAAAGAAATCCCTGAGATACAATCAAGCAAACATCCTTCAGGTATTTCCAATCCGGGTGATTAGGACCGGACACCAAAATATAAGAAAGCGAAATATAGGACCTCCAGAAAGTAGTCTGGGATAATTACGGCCCAGGCCTACTAGCGAAGGTAACATAAACAGTTACGCCGACCTCCTAATAACAGCCTTTGCCGGCACAAGTACCCAAGCTTCACAAGGGTACCCCCCCGAAGTACTGCTGGAAGTGATATGACGTCTGCCTCAGGTACCACGGGTATTCCCCCCCGCAGTCACCTATGTGGAACCTAGGAGTGCAACTATGGGCACCAATCCATGTCAGAAGCCAGGCGGAACGGTCTTGAGGTCAGATTCAACAAATCAGAGAGGGGGTATCTCTGGAGGAGAGCTTTCCCAGTCCACCTAACGGAGTTGGATTTCGCTCAATTAATCAACTTCTATGTTTTGTTTGAGCGGCCTTGGAGAGTTAACTCTCCACTCACCCAATACAAGGCCCTACAACCTAGCTAGTTGGTGTATGACACTTAATAAAAACTTGCTAGTTGCTTTTAAATTATAGCGCTTATTTTAATCGGCTATTATGTTAAGTCAAAGGGATACGGAAATGAAACTTGTGGTGTTTTGACGAAGAAAAAAATTAATAAAAACCAAACTACATGCAAATGCAGTAATTGCCTTTCGATGAAAAGAAATTTCTACAAAGGTTCTACAAGACTATTTTTTTGTTCTTTTCAGATAACAAACTTCACACTCACAAAAACTATGAAAATGACTAAATGCTTAAGTGCACCTGATGAAAATCACTAAGAGCATGCAAATTCTAAGATGAAAAATCTACCAAAGCAGAGAGAAATTTCCCAAAATATCCTTCAGTTTTATCTCTTTTTGGTTGTCCACAAAGCTAGTTCCCAAAATCAGAAACTCTTAGTATAAAGACACCAAAAACGCTTGAAACAAGAGGAAGAAACCAATGACAATTCCTTTCCAAAATCAAGTCAAAAACCAAAGGGAATAAATCTCAACAAAGCTTCAAAAGATATAATGAAATGAAAACAAAAATACAAAACAAAACAAAATGTTTTTTGAGATTTTGAATTTTATAAAAAGGAAGAGCTCTAAGAGACCAAGAAAACTATCAAATCCCAAGCCAAACAACTCTGAATTTCAAGCAAAAACTTTAAAAATGCTCCAAGTCTTATAGGGCTACTTAGCAACAAGATTTATATGAGAAAAAGAAGACAAGAAACTCAGTAACTCAGCCTAGAAGAATAGTACAACCTTGCAGCAAACAAAAACTTCAAAGAACCAAGAAAGACTCTTCAAAAATTGCAACAAGACCTAGTCAACTGAACTCAAGAAAACCAACCAAGAAATGGGCAAAAATCGAAGTGCAAAGCAAGACACAAAGGTAGGAAAGAGTAAATGAGTAGAGGCTCTTTGTCCTGATGAAGCAGAACAACCAAGAATCCCCAGGAAGAGATCTTGATACTCGAACCAAAAATGCCAGCACAAGAAACAAGATTTGCCAGATAAGCTTGTTTTCAACCAAACAAGAGAGAGAAAAGACCAAAGACCACTTTCAACACAATCTAGAGGATACAAAGACACTGCAGGAATAGGTCTCCACAGGCAGACAAGACTAAAAAGCCAAGAAATCAAAAATTTCAAAATTCACCCAGGCATACGCTACTTGACAGTTTTGAAACAAGCGTGCATACGCGACTGTGTTAAAGGAAACCCACGTATTGTTGGGAAAAATACTGAGAGGGGGGGGTGAATCAGTATTTACTGCGTAATCAAATCTTTTTACTTTTTCATTCCTTAAAACCCATACGCTACTTTCCTTCAGTAAACTAGCGTATATACGCGGATCCCCTTTATGAAACTAGCGTATACACAAAGATCTAGATATGTCATTAAATCTTTACTCCTATTATTCCATCATTCCTTCATCAGATGTTTAATAAACAGTAAACATGTGCAGTAAGAACAGAATAAGCCATCACACAAAGCATCACACATGAACACCAGGATTTTTAGGTGGAAACCCAAATCGGGAGAAAACCACCGCTGCAGTTTCTCAGCCTTCAATATTTTATTGTAGAGAAAACATCTTACAACATATGTGTTGGCGCAGACTTGACCAGCACGCAGGCACCCACCTGCGCTCGTTTACCAGCCTCTCCTGGAAGGGAGCTCCAACCCCCTGACTCGTTTACCAGCCTCTCCTGGAAGGGAGCTACGACCCCCTGACTCGTTTACCAACCTCACCTGGAAGGGAGCTACGACCCCCTGACTGAAGGCTACAACCTTCAGCACCTCTTTGGACCATGTTTCATCAATTTTCACACTGGATCCAACAACTTCAATAGAACAACACTTGCAGGCCACCTTTCATCATATTTTCACACTGGACCCTTTCCATACTTTTAAGCACAAACATACGTCACCAACAGATACATATCAACACAGATCAGATAGCAGAAACACAGCAGAACAGATCAGATATTTCATATCCCTTGCTTCAGCAAACCCTAGTTTGCATACGCGCTTTCCCTTTACTGTTGTCGCGTATATACGCGCTTCCGTCCACACAAACCAGTGTATACCTCAGTGTATATTTTATTGCGCATATGCGCTTTTACTTCATAGAAGCCGCGTGTATACGCGCTTCCTCCGCGGCGAAGTAGCGTATAGATCTTAAATGATTACAGAGCTGCATACTTCATCAGATCAGATGTTTAATTCAGATTTGCCCTTTTCACATCAGTCAGATGTTCGCCTAGATGTTCGCCTCATCACAGATCTAGGCCTTCCATAAGCAGATCTAGCAGATACAAGTGCATTTCAGATCTAGATCCCCTTCTTCATCTTTGGTGCATCATACCTTCAGATTTGTCTTCAAGTGTAACCCTTCCATTCAGATCTACTTCAGAGAGAAGTATTCATTCAAGCTCAGACATCTTGCTCACACACTCCTCCTTTGCACAATGAATTTCTTCTCCTTATATAGGTTTATCCTTTTTCAATACCACGGGCCCCTTTTTCAATACCACGAGCCAAACCAATACCACGAGCCCAAAAATACCTGGACGGGGTCAATTAGGCGGATCATTACCCAATACAATGGGTCAATACCATGGTGGTTACCCTTGGTTTTGCACTTTTTGAGCGCTTTTGCCCATACGCGACTTGGCACGTTATTTTCCGCGTGCATACGCGACTTCCCCTAGGCAAATCCGCGTATACAAAGAGACATACTCTTTTCATCATATTTTGAGCACATTCTGAATTCTTTTCTTCATTGCCTTCTGTACACACTGTAGAAACATCATATTTTCTTCATCGGGAACACATTCTCTTAAGCACAACTTCATCAAGTAAGTTTTCATCATCTTCATCAAGTGGGTTGCCTTTCAAGGACAACACTCAACAACATATCACATCAGATTTACATCATTTACCAAGTCCATCAAGTCAAGCATAACTTCATCAGGTGGATTGCCATCAAGGACAACACATGTCAAAAGTCACATGTCTTCATCTTCATTCAGTGGGTTGCCATCAAGGACAACACTCTGCATCATATTTCCAACAATCTCCCCCTTTGGACTTGATGGCAACCACGATGGTGTTTGGTTACCACAGCAGATAGATACTATGTCACTCTCCCAAATATGTCACATCATTATCTTCTCTTTATTCAACATCATTATCTTCTCTTTATTCAAACACCATGTCACTCTCCCCCTTTGACATCAAGGGCAAAGGGCGGATCAAAAACCAACATTCTCCCCCTTTGACATCAAGGGCAAAGGGCGGATCAAAAACCAACATTCTCCCCCTTTTCTCCTCATGTGGAAGAAACATTCTGCAGATATGATATGTGCTGAAGTGGCCAAGCTCCCCCTGAGTTCATGCTGAATCTTCAAACATATTTTTCAATAAAGTACATGACTCTTCCTATCACCAAAGACTCATACTTACATCAAATATCCAACCAAGTGGATTTACATATGAGACTCAAGTACCCAACCAAGTGGGTTTACATATTTCAATTCAGCTACCCAACCAAGTGGGTTTACAAAAATTGACTCAGCTACCCAACCAAGTGGGTTTACAAATTTGACAAGTTCATACATGACTGAATATTACAGATTTTACATCAAGGGTCTCAACATGACCTTTTCATCAAAAATACAAATATGACTTTTCATGACCAATACCAAGAAGACCTCAAGAGAGATCATATAACAGAACCATCATAATGCCAACAATGCATTATACTTAGCAACGCTAATGCTCCCCCTGAATCTGTGCAACCAAGCAATCTTTCCAAATGACTAAGGCTCCCCCTTAGTTTGTGCATCCTGAAAACTTCCACCAACAAATCATCAAGGCATCTTCATAAAAACATTAGAAACAGAATTATGAGAACTGGAACACCACCAGAGATACCAAACAGTATCAGAGATACCAAACAGCACTGCAGCTGTGCTGAAGAGAGCTGAACCAACCAAAAATTGTCAGCAATCAGTCATACGCGGTTTTCTTTGCAGGAAATAGCGTATATACGCGACTGTGTTTCAGGAAACCCGCGTTTCCCAAGCCATCTTCTAAATTTATGCAGATTTGTTCTTTTGACTAGCAGAGAATACTCCTAGCTTCTGTCTTAGATACTCGAACGCTTCCCTGGGCAGAGGTTTGGTAAAAATATCAGCAACTTGTTCTTTGGAGGGAACATACTCCAACTTCACCGTTTGCTCAAGCACTTGTTCACGTAAGAAGTGATACTTGATGGGAATGTGCTTGGTCTTTGAATGCATAATAGGATTCTTTGAAATACTGATGGCACTTGTATTGTCACACTTAATGGGGACAGGAGGTGTACATTTGATTTGAAAATCTTGTAAGTTTTGCATCATCCAAAGGAGTTGAGTGCAACAAGATGCTGCAGCCACATATTCTTCTTCTGCTGTAGATAAGGCAATAGAATTTTGCTTCTTGCTGAACCAAGATACTAACCGGGGTCCCATATAGAATGCACCACCACTAGTGCTTTTCCGATCATCAACACTTCCAGCCCAATCTGCATCAGTGTAAGCATGAAGAGTAAGATTAGCATTCTTCGGATACCATAGACCAAAATCTTGAGTTCTTTGTAGATATTTGAAAATTCTTTTGACAGCCTGAAGATGAGACTCTTTTGGATTAGCTTGGAATCTTCCTACAATCCCAACTGCATGCATGATGTCTGGTCTAGTCCCAATGAGATAAAGCAGACTTCCTATCATCGATCTATATTCTGGTTGATTCACTGTGGGAGAATCATCATTAGAACTGAGACTGCATCCGGTTATCATTGGTGTACTTACAGGTTTGCATTCTTCCATGCCATACTTCTTCAGAATTTGCTTAAGATATTTTGTTTGTGACAGAAATATACCATCTGCAGCTTGATGCACTTGCAAGCCAAGAAAGAATGTTAGTTCCCCAAGTAGAGACATTTCAAATTCTTGCTGCATGACAGAGGCAAATTTTTGACTCATAGATTCTTCGTTACTCCCAAAAATTATGTCATCAACATATACAACCACAATCAATAGTTTTTCATTTTCAACTTTTGTGTATAAGTTGCTATCAGCAGACCCTTTTGAAAATCCTTGTTGATGAAGATATTTGTCAAGACGATAATACCAAGCCCTTGGAGCTTGTTTGAGACCATATAGAGCCTTTTTGAGTCTACAAACAAGATTTGCATCATTTCCCAAAATGAATCCTTCTGGTTTTTCTATATATACTTCTTCTTCAAGATCACCATTAAGAAAAGCAGATTTAACATCCATTTGATAAACTTTGATGTGTTGATAACTTGAAAAAGCAAGAAACATTCTTATGGCTTCAAGTCTAGCTACAGGAGCAAAAGTTTCTTCAAAGTCTATACCTTCTAGTTGAGTATACCCTTTGCAAACCAGTCTAGCTTTGTTTCTTACAACATCCCCATTCTCATTTAACTTATTCTTGAAAATCCATTTAGTTCCAATGACATTTTTATCATGAGGTCTTGGAACCAAATCCCAAGTGTCATTTTTTTCAATTTGAACAAGTTCGTCATCCATGGCTTGCCTCCAACATTCATATTTGCTAGCTTCATTAACATTGTGTGGTTCAATTGTGGATATGAGTGCCAAATGATTAGAAGATCCTACAAGAGTTCTCCTTGTTCGTACACCAGATTCTTTGTCACCCAAAATTTGAGATTCAGGATGATTCTTTTGAACATATCTAGATGGAGCTTTTTCAGATAGATCATCTTCAGGTTCTTCATTGGATCCACTGTCTATATCATTGCTATCTGATGTAGAAGGCCATATGTCGCTATCATCTTCTTTTGTTGTTTGTTTTTCTTCTTTAGGAGCTGCAGGAGACTCATCAATAACAACATCAATACATTCAACAACTTTTTGAAGCCTTTTATTGTAACATGTGTATGCTTTGCTTGAAGATGTGTAACCAAGAAATATCCCTTCATCTGATCTAGGTTCAAACTTGCCAAGCTTTTCATCATTATTTTTGATAAAGCATTTACTTCCAAAAACTTTAAAATGCTTTACAGTGGGAGAATTACCATACCAGAGTTCATATGGATTTTTGTCACTATTTACCCGAACATGAGCCTTGTTGAGAATGTTAACAGCTGTAAATGCTGCTTCACTCCAGAACATGTTAGAAATGCCAGAATCAGCTAGCATAGCTCTAGCCATTTGAACAATTGTTCTATTCATTCTTTCTGCTACACCATTTTGTTGTGGAGTGCCTACTACAGAGAATTGTCTTTTTATGCCATGTTTTTCACAAAATTCAAAGAATTCATTTGATGAATATTCTCCTCCTCGATCAGATCTAAGACACTTGATTTTTATATCTAATTCATTTTCTACCAATGCTTTGAAGCTCTGAAATTTTTCAAATGCTTGATCTTTGTGTTTAATGAACCCGATCCAACACATTCTAGAGTAGTCATCAATAAATAAGATATAATATTCATCCCCATGTAATGACTTTTTCCTCATAGGTCCACAGATGTCAGTATGAATGAGTTCAAGAGGCTTACTTGATGATCCTTCTTTGGCATTGAATCGTACTCTGGTCTGCTTACCAAATTGACAAGATTTGCATATGATACTTTCTGGAATATTGACCTTGGGAAGATCACGAACAGCTTGAAGTCTGCATGCTTTGTTGATTTGAGAGAAACTCAGATGCCCCAGCCTTCTATGCCATAGCCAATTTTCTGAAGATTTGCTCAAGTAACATTGATCTATGCCGTTTAGTACATACAGGTTGCTTGGATTTCTTTTTCCTTTTATAATGATTCTACATGTATCAAGATCACGAACCACACATTCTTTGGAACTGAAGACCACTTCTGCACCTTGATCACACATTTGACTAACACTTAACAGGTTATGCCTTAATCCATCAACATACATGACATCTTTAGCCTTCACTTTTTCTTTTAGAAATACTGACCCTTTTCCTTTAATAACAGCAGGAGTATCATTACCAAATGTAACTTTCTTTTCCTTTTCTAGAGCATTATAAGTATGAAGTTTGCTTTTGTCACCTGTCATGTGTCTTGAGCACCCACTATCGATGTACCATTGATTTTCTTCACCTTCTGCAAATAATGCTATCCCACAATTTTCAACCGGCGGCTCTTTCTTTTTCCACACTTTAGAGCTTGAGGGAACATGTTCTTTTGGCTGGATCTTGTTCCTGCATTCAGATTCTTCATGGCCAAAGTTATTACAATAAGTACATTCAACTTCACTTTGAAGAGGAGAAAAATTGTTATAGGTATTCTTCTTTGGTTCAGTATCCAACCTTTTCTTTCTTGCTTCTCTTGTCATGATGGTTTTATATGCAACATATTGAATAGCTTTATGACCAAAATTGTGACAAGTGAAACATTGCCCATTGAAGTAAAAATTTCTGCGATCATGGAATCTTCTATTTGAATTTACCTGTTGGTTGTAGTGTCTTTGAAAGCTATCCCTGTTAGTGTACCTTGAATTGAGATGGTCCTGCTTTCCCTGTAGAGATCCTTCATTCCCTTGCTGAGTGACTGAATGATGTAAACCACCTGTAACTGCTTTTAGATAGTTTGGTGCTGAAGTTTGAGAAGATTCTCCAGTATATCCAAGACCTGTCTTTATAAGAGGAGAACGTTGTACCTTGATGATCTCATCTAAGGTTTCAGATCCTTTAGCAAATCTAAGATTCAAGGTTTTTGCTTTCTCAATTTCTTTTCTTTGACTTACCACTTCACATTCTAGTTTTTCAATATGTTTCTTTGCTTCTTCAAGCTGTTTTTCAATGGTCTCTCTGATTATCTTTTGTTCCTCTAAGCGAAGTTTGAGTTGATTATTTTCTTCAAGAAAATCGTTTTCCTCTAGAGAATCCATAAAAGTATCCTTTTCTTCTTTTTGTTCAAATGCCATGAGAAGTCTAAGATCTTCTTCACATTCTTCCTCACTATTAGATGACCCATCACTATCTTCATTAGTATAGTAACTTTTCTTAGAGCTAGATCGGTTCTTATTTCTTCTTACTACTTCTTTTCCTTTATAAGGACATTTTGCAGCATAATGACCAAATTTTCCACACTCAAAACATTTGAAGGGAAGCTTACCTTTGAATCTTCCAGTACCTAGTTGGAGCTTTCTCACGAAATTTGCTTCTTCTTCATCGGATATATAGCTGGATTCTTTGACAACTTCCTTTTCCTTTCCTTTTGTAGATGCCTTAAAAGCAACTTCTCTTACTTGAGAAGGGCCTCCTTGTCTCATTTCAAAAGCAGTCAGAGTACCATGTAATTGAACAATAGTAAGAGTTTGCAAATCTTGCCTTTCTTCAATAGCTGAAACTTTAGAGACAAATTTTGAAGTCAATGATCTTAAGACCTTTTCCACCAGAGTAGTATCAGCTATGGTTTCACCCAAATTTCTCATTCGATTTACAATATCATCCAGACGAAGAAAGAAACTGGAAACACTCTCATCACTATGCATCTTCAAATTTTCATATTCAATTCTAAGAGTTTTGAGTTTTGCACTTTTTACCTTTGTGTCTCCTTCATAGCTTAGAATGATTTTGTCCCATATTTCTTTTGCTGAATGTAGCTGCATCACTTTAGCAAATTCTGATTCAGACATGCTTCCCAGCAAGACATTTACTGCTTTGGCATTGGTTTCATACTTCTTCCTTTCTGTTGCATCAGTAGGAATACTTGCCGGGTATTGATAACCTTCTTCCACGATTGCCCATACATCTGCACCAAGACTTTGCAGATATGCTTTTGTTCGTACCTTCCAGAAAATCAGATTGCTTCCATTGAATAGAGGTGGCTTTATAGACATCACTCCTTCTTGACTTCCCATTGCGACGGATCTCCTTCAAGCGATCAAGCTTCTGCAGAAGGACCACCCTCTCATACCAATTGTTGGGAAAAATACTGAGAGGGGGGGGGGGTGAATCAGTATTTACTGCATAATCAAATCTTTTACTTTTTCATTCCTTAAAACCCATACGCTACTTTACTTCAGTAAACTAGCGTATATACGCGGATCCCCTTTATGAAACTAGCGTATACACAGAGATTTAGATATACTAAATCTTTTACTCAAATTATCCTGCATCATTCCTTCATCGTACAGCCTAATAAACAAGAACATGTGCAGTAAGAACAGAATAACCGTCACACAAAGCATCACACATGAACACCTCGTGATTTTTAGGTGGAACCCAAACGGAGAAACCACCACGTAGCCACCAATATTTTATCAGAGAAAATATCTTATAACATATAAATACAGACTGACCAAAGATGCACGCACCCAATAGCCATTGCTTACTACCTCTCCCCCGGAAGGGGAGCTCCAACCCCCTGACTCGTTTACCAGCCTCTCCTGGAAGGGAGCTACGACCCCCTGATCTCGTTTACCAACCTCACCTGGAAGGGAGCTACAACCCCCTGACCGAAGGCTACAACCCTCAGCACCCCTTTGGACCACGTTTCATCAATTTTCACAATCGGATCCAACAACTTCAATAGAACAACACTTGTAGGCCACCTTTCATCATATTTTCATACCTGACCTTCAAATACTTTTTAAGCACAAACATACGTCACCAACATACTAGTAATCAACACGTATAAGATAAAAAGAAACACAGCAGAACAGATCAGATATTTCATAACCCTTGCTTCAGCAAACCCTAGTTTGCATACGCGCTTTCCCTTTACTGATGTCGCGTATATACGCGCTTCCGTCCACACAAACCAGCGTATACCTCAGTGTATATTTTATTGCGCATACGCGCTTTTACTTCTGAGAAGCCGCGTGTATACGCGCTTCCTCCGCAGCTAAGTAGCGTATAGATCTTCAATGATTACAGAGCTGCATACTTCATCAGATCAGATGTTTAATTCAGATTTGCCCTTTTCACTTCAGTCAGATGTTCACCTAGATGTTCGCCTCATCACAGATCTAGGCCTTCCATAAGCAGATCTAGCAAATACAAGTGCATTTCAGATCTAGATCCCCTTCTTCATCATTGGTGCATCATACCTTTAGATTTGTCTTCAAGTGTAACCCTTCCATTCAGATCTACTTCAGAGAGAAGTATTCATTCAAGCTCAGACATCTTGCTCACACACTCCTCCTTTGCACAATGAATTTCTTCTCCTTATATAGGTTTATCCTTTTTCAATACCACGGGCCCCTTTTTCAATACCACGAGCCCAAAACTACCTGGACGGGGTCAATTAGGCGGATCATTACCCAATACAATGGGTCAATACCATGGTGGTTACCCTTGGTTTTGCACTTTTTGAGCGCTTTTGCCCATACCCGACTTGGCACGTTATTTTCCGCATGCATACGCGACTTCCCTTAGGCAAATCCGCGTATACAAAGAGACATACTCTTTTCATCATATTTTGAGCACATTCTGAATTCCTTTCTTCATTGCCTTCTGTACACACTGTAGAAACATCATATTTTCTTCATCAGGAACATATTCTCTCAAGTACAACTTCATAAATTGGGTTGCACTTTCAAGGACAACACTCGGCATCATATTGCCAACAAACATCATATCACATCAGATTTACATCATTTACCAAGTCCATCAAGTCAAGAATAACTTCATCAGGTGGATTGCCATCAAGGACAACACATGTCAACAGTCGCATGTCTTCATCTTCATTTAGTGGGTTGCCATCAAGGACAACACTGCATCATATTAATCATATTTCAACACGTATACCACGTATACGCGACTCCTTTAACGGCGCATGTATACGCGTACGTATGCGGACAAACTCGCGTATGAAAAGGTAAATAATAAAAAATAAAAAATATCAAGCCTGGATAAGGAACCGGGTCTTCAGTTCACAAATCGGCCCGAAAGACTTATCGCATGTCGAAATAAAAGTTAAAGCTTGAGTTGGAAACCTTTCAAGCAGTGGGAAACCACCCAACGGGGGAATCACAAGAATGTGGTCCCAGTAGTTACGATTCTGTTTCGGGGAAAAACACCCTAGAGGTTTGTTGGGTCAAAACCTCCACAGATGAAGGCATGCTATTCAGAAGGACTCACACACAACCATACTTAAATGCTAAAAACTAGATAACAACGATAGAAGAACTCACCCGTAGTCCTACGTTCGATGTAGATCCCACGGGGTCCAAACCCCCAGTAGCCCTTCTTCCTCCTTAACCTGGAAAACAAGAAAGAGTGTGCACGGAAACCTAGTTTTACAGCATATATTTCTCCTAAACGTTAGTGCAATCCATGTGAAACATTATATAAACCATAATAAATGCTTATTAATCAATATTTTCACATATGAAAATAGACATTAACACATAAGTTCAGGAACAAGATGGTTTTTCATTATTATGAACAGCATGTACAGTAGTAAAAGTGGAGAGATCACCTGAATCCTTCCACGATCTTCGAACAGACCGACGTCCGGATTCGTCCCGCCCTTGCCTCGCTAAGATACTTTCAAGACTTGTGCACTCGAGGTGGCATATAAATGGATGAACATCTCCAGGAAACAAGGGTTTCCTGTATAAATCTGGGAAAGTGCAGGAGGCACGGGAATTCATACTTGAATTGGGATTCCAACAGAGTATAATATCTATAAATTTCTCTCCCCCTTAGGCCATACACATGAGGGGCTTTTATACTCCCTCAAAGTAGTTTCAATCAGTTGGAAACAGTTGGCCACGTACTGGGGTGGTTGAACTACTGGAGTAACCATCAACCCAGCCCGAAAATAGGGAATTTTTATATATTTTTTAATGCTTTTAATGGCATACGCGGAAAAGTACATGTGGACTCGCGTATACACGTGGAAAAGTCTGGGCATACCCGCGTATGGGAATTTTAACACTGTTTTTTAATGAATTTTGTTCAAGTCTGTGGGAATGGGTGCCCAAAGCCATAAAGACAATCATGAATCACCTGAGGGTGAAAAATGATGCTATAACACCTCTCTGCCTCATTTTCAGGCAAACATTTAAGCAATAGGTCATTAGGATTCTTCCAGTATAAGTTTTCATTCAAAATGCAGTAATTTCTGGCTTTTAGTCTCAGGAATCTGGCCTTGGTCTTTGACAGTTCAGGTGGGGCATTGAGGTTGGTGAGCACATAAAGAATATCAGAGTACCAAGGAGAGTTCTGAAACTTCTCCTCAACAGTGGGATTAGGCAATCCTTCTTGCTCATCCAAGGCATTCACCATGTTAATTTCAAGGGCTTGCAGATTTGATTCAACCATTAATTTAGCTAGGCCCTGCCCTTTGATCAGTTTGGTGGGTTTTATCTCAAGGTCATATTCTAAGATTGTAGCGATCCATTTGCCCCTTTTTCCATCTGGGTCCTGGGACAGTATGTCCTTGACTATGATGTTGGGCACATAAGCCATGGTGTGAGAATGCAATATGTACACCCTGAAGTCTTTCAAGGCCTTAACCAGAGCATAGGCTTGTTTCTCCATGATGTTGTATTTCAAGGGTGCATCTATGAGTGCTTTGTTAAAGAAGGCAATTGGCTGTTCCATCTCCTCTATGTTTTTCTGCAGCAAGACTACAACCACTGTGTGCTCAGAGGAAAATGAAAAAATCAGGGAATATTTGGAGAAATCTGGGTTGATTAGGACAAGAGTTTGGGTAAGTGAAAGTTTCACTGATTCGAAAGATTGCCTAGCTCCTATAGTCCATTTAACTCCTGCACCTTTCTTCAGCATGTTATTCATGTTCCTAAGGTGTTCAGCCAGATTTGGAATAAACCTCCTAAGGAAGTTAATCTTCCCAATGAAAGACTGTAATTCCTTGATGTTTCTGGGGTGTGTGATCTGTAGTATTCCCTCAACTCTCTGTGGGTCTATTTTGATCCCCTTTTCAGATATAATGTGGCCAAGAACCTTTTCTTCTTGTAGCCCGAATACAGTCTTTTTAGGATTTAGGGATAGGCCAAACCTTTTACACTTTTCAAACACTTTTCTCAGATGTTCAAGGTGTTCTTCTTCAGTCTTGGAATAGACTGTTATGTCATCTAAATAAATAACAATAAAGTGCCCTATCTCATCTGAAAAAGCTATATCCATCGCTCTTTGGAAGGTGGCTCCAGCGTTCATCAATCCAAAAGGCATCTTCACATACATGAAGGTACCCCATGGAGTGGTAAAGGCTGTCTTGAGTTGATCTTTTGGGATTACTAAGACTTGGTTGTAACCTGAAAAACCATCGAGCAAGGAGATCCTCTTTGAACCTACTACCCTCTGCAGAATATGTTCCATTTTTGGCAAAGGATAATTGTCCTTGAGTGAGGCTCTATTAAGATTCCTAAAGTCTATGCACAGCCTGATTTCCCCTGTTTTCTTCCTCACAACCACTAAGTTTGATACCCAATCAGAGAACCTTACAGTGACAATTATACCTGCTTCATACATCTTCTTAATCCCTTTCTCTAATGCGGGCAATTGTTTAGGATTGATTCTGCGAAGTTTTTGCCTAAAGGGCCTCTGATTTTCTTTCAAGGGTATCTTATGCTGAATGATGTTTGTTTCATAGGCCTTTAAGTCCTCATAACTCCATGCAAACATGTCAGTGAATTCCTTAAAAAGGTCAATGTATTTTTTCTTCATGTTTGCAGGTAAAGACTTAGCTAGTTTAATCATTTTGGGCTTACCTTCAGTGCCTATGTTGCATTCTTCCACATCAGAGTCTACATGTTCTATAGTGGGATTTTTTGATACATCATCAAAGTCAAAGAGGTCTTCTAATGGTGACAGGAATCTGGGTATATTTTTATCTTTGGCCTGCAGCACCTCTACTTCTTCCCTATCTGCGTTTTCACATTTTTCGTCTGGATTTTCAGTTTCCTCATCTAAAGAGTTTATTTCTATGTTATAGGGAGTTTCTTCCTCATCTGAGGACTCTTCACTTAGGCAGCCACTGTCAGATTTTGAGTCTGAATCGAAAAACTCAAACTCGTTTCTGCCTATCAGGAAATATTTGATCTGTTTATCACCTTCAACAACCTGCCAATATTTTTCATTGTCTGGCACAACAGGTCCTAATTTGGTCTGAATGATGATCTGTTGGTCGATGGGAGCCTTGGGATAAGAACTGGCTAGGCAAGCTAATCCGTTCGTAATGAAATTTTGGCCCCTAGGAATGAGCACTAACTTGTATTCAACAAACGCTTTCGGTAGATCCATAGTGTCATTCCTATATGCTCTCAGCCTAGGATGTTTCACTATGTATTCACCGTTCACTTGTTTAATAACTAACTCTGAGTCTCCCCTTACGGCTATCCTACGGGCCCCTATTTTCTTCAACAGATTTAGACCCAGGATCAGAGCCTCGTATTCAGTGACATTATTTGTGCATTTGAAGTGCAGGTTGCAGGCGTGGCTCTCTGCGTGACCACTCTCTGTGTTGCATAACCACACTCCTACCCCAAAAGTTCTTCTCGTGCATGACCCATCGAAATTCATTTCCCACAGGGATTCATCCTCGTTATTGGTATCATCTCTTTCCCTACAGTTGGGTTCGCCATTATGTTGCGTTATAGGGTCTATACTGGGCTGTGGGTCGCTTTGTTCCTCGTGAAATGTATGACTTTCCGGGATCTGGCCAGATGGCTGTTTACGCTCTATTTCTTGTTCAGTCGAAGTAAGGTCTCCACCGCATATCCTACAGGTTTTGTTGCGGTTTTCTTCTTCGTTGTCCTCTAAATATAAAGCAGCCATTATGTTAAAGTCCATGGGCTCTATGTCATTTTTTATATCTCTATTTTCTGATTCTATTTCTCCTAAGTACTAACCACTGCAGAGGATGAAAGAATCCATATCGGTGTGTACAGAGTATAATGGTGTATTTTCAGGTTTCTCGGGGCTACTGACTAGGAATTTCATCTGCGCTTCCCTGTACAGTCTTCTAAGTTGGCCAAAGATGGGGATAGTGGTGTATGAGCCATCCATCTGCATTGTTCCTTGCAGCTTGGCTCCCCATGATCTAGATAGTAACATGCCATACTTAGGTGGCACATCTACCACCACCACATCCATGACCATACATTTAGTTTCAATCTGAGTGAGGCTCATACACAAGTCTTTGATCAGGCCCAGACACTTTACTCTGCTAGAATCAAATGAATATAGATCTTTATAGGGACGGGTAATTTCTAGGCCTAACCTTTCCATCACTACCTTAGGCATCAAGTTGTGTGAGGCCCCATAGTCATGCATTGCATTGTGGAGGATCTTTTCATGAATGTTAAGACTGATATAAAAAGGTGGGAATACCCCTTCTTGAAACTTTCCTTCTATCTTTGGACCAAACAGAAGGGCAGGCTGATCATCATTCAGATTAACAATATCGTTGTGCTCACTTAAATTTAATGCCTTCAAAATTTGGCCTTTATATACATTATGAGTGGCCAGCTTAGAGAGTGGAACAGAGATTTTAATTTTTGCAATCTCACTCTCCAAATTGAAAGTGGACTGACTCTTAGAAATGTTCGACTCTGTTTTGTTTGCCACTGATTTAGTGGCTGAATCAGTTTGTGATTTCTCACTATGTACAGGGTTAGGAACTGTTGTATCAGGAGTGCTAACTGAAGTGCCTAGTGGACTGGCTTTGTTTCTCAGTGTTTTGGTTGTCTCATTAGGGGAATTTTGAGGTCTAAAATGGGCCTCCTAAGGAAATTATAAAATAATAGTGGAAAAAATCAAATAAGATTTGATGACATCATCAAATTTTAGAGGGAAAAATGGAAAAACTACTTTTTCAACTCATATTTTCAACTTATCTCCCAAAGTTTTTACTCAAATTTCGAGCGGGAGTACTTTTTGGATGCGAAATTTAATTCCCCATCCAAGGAGTACCCATGTTGCATACTTTCTATGGGTCCTACTACACGAAGAATGAGCAATACATACAAAAATGTGATTACAATCACGTTTTTTTAAGTATTTCTCATTTTTACTGTAGTAGAGTTCATAGAAAGTATGCAACATGGGTACTCCTTGGATGAGGAATTAAATTTTGCATCCAACGAGTACTCCCGCTCGGAATTTGAGTAAAAGTTTTGGGAGATAAGTTGAAAATACGAGTTGAAAAAGTAGTTTTATTATTTTATTATTTTTGAATATTTTTACCCTTTTATTTAAAAAATGGTGGATCATCCCCCATGGTTGACATCATCATCTTGAATCCTATTGGTTGTTATAAAGTTTATTTTTGTTGTACATTTTTCTTAGGAGGCCCATTTTAGACCTCAAAATTCCCCTAATGTTTTCTTGGTTCTTACCAAAACTCTCAGCTGCTGATTTGGTGCTTTCAGCAGTCCCTTTAGAAGATTTCTCAGGCCTTTTCTTAATGGTGACCTCAGAAGCTTTGGGTTTGACAATTTCTTGACACTTTATACTTCTGAGTTCATATTTTTCTCTGACCTGCATCATGGCATTTTCAAATCCTAACCTATAATCCTCAGATCCTAACCATTCCTCCTCCGAGCCAGAAGGTGGGGGCTGATATTCTTCTGAGTAACAGTTGTGGATTGAATCTTCTATTTCAAACATGTTTATCGAATTTCCCTCAGACTCTTCTATGATTCCCTCATCCTCGTCAAGAAATTTTTGGAATGGGGGAATAACTTGTTGATCTGATTCTTTTTGTCTGTTGGGAGTGGTGTTGTTTCTTCTAAAGTTCTGGTTCTGGTTTTGGTTTTTGTTTTGGTTACTAACTGTGACAACCATCTTTTCCATCATTTGTTGTAACCTTTCCACATTTTTAGACAGCTTATCATAATTTTGGTCAGATGTAGAAGATACGTTGTCATCTCTATATGTTACCCTTCTTTCAGATTTCAGTCTTGCTCGTTTCTCAATCAGATTTGCCTCTATGTTCACTGCTCCTTTCTACATGTCCTCCAATGTAGTGTACTCTTTATCCCTAAGCTCATATGTGGAGGGAGAGCATTGTAAATGCTATTAAATCTCGTTGTGTGATCATGAACACTCTCTCCTACATTTCTTTTGAGGGTCATGTATTCTGCTAAGAGTTGGCGAGGATTTGCCCTAGCTTCCCATTTGTTTATGAAAGTCTGATATAGAGCTGGGAGGTCATTAATGCTGCCCGGAGGTAGGCCTTTAGACCATTTCTTCACATCACCCCCTAAGCTTTGGCCGAAGATTCTCATTTTGACTGTATCATCATCTATTTCCATGTCGTCAAAAGAATCTTCTATCTTATCTACATGTTGCTGGGCTGTGATGGACTCTTTAGCAGTGAAGTGTGGGATTTTTGATTGGTAATCATTTGGTAAGGGTACTAGAGGTTGAGGTAAAACTAGGGGTGCATACCAGACTGCCATGATGATGTTTTGATGAGGGAAAGGGTTAGCTTGGGCAGCTGGTATATGGATGACAACAATATTATGACTAGCAGAAGACTGATGAGCAGATCTAGGGTGAATGAGCCCCAATTTTTGAATGAAGAGGATATCAGGTGGTGTAGATGGAGGGGTATGTTTATTCCCAAGGTGTCTACCACTTTGAGGTGGTGAACCAGGAAGTTCAAAGTCTGGCTGGTCTAGGACACTAAATGACCTAGCTCTTGGTAAACTGTTTAGAGGGTCTATGTCAAGAAATGGGTCTAATAGAGCTGTAAGGTCTTCTGGTGCAGAGTTAGCTCTATGGATGTGGCTGGAAATAGTTGGTATTTTAGGTGTAGGAGCTCCCTTGAGGATTCTCTCAGGATCGTCAACTATTTCCGGTGGGATTGGGTCAGGATAAGCTCTTGTGTGAATGGTTCTGAAAGCCAGAATGCTATTTTCCAACCAAGCAGCTTAACCCTACTCGTTACCCCTATTGTGGTTGATGTTTCTATGGTGGCTAGTCTCCCAGTGGAGTATCACGTGAAACCAAGATAATCAGCAGGCCTACTGATCACCAGTGGAGTCTTTAATCATTTAGGAATTATGGAGTCGCTAGGTGGAAAGGTTTAGGATGTTTTTGGAGGGTACACTATCCTATGCAGTACTTATGAGATGTCCCCTTTCGGGATATCTTCCAAACACAGCAAACTCTAACCAGAGATTGACTGGGAGGGAATTTACCAGATATGTCACCTCATAAAGAGTGTGAGATCTGGAGGGTACCTGGCCTTTTCCAGACTCTGTCTAAGAGTACGGGAAAACACAACAAATGGTATAGAGGTTCATGTAAGGATAAGACTATTTAATCTACCAACCTAACCAGAGATTTTAGGTTTTTTGAATGCCTAAGAATCTTTAAGGTGTAATGCACTCAGTTCCCCAGCGGAGTCGCCATTATGTTGGGGTTCCCATGTTTTGGCCAGGTTGTCAAGACCAAAAGATGAGACAACATAGAACCACTTTCGGACCTCAGGATCTAGCCCTCCTGGGTACAGAGAGGGATCTCTCTATGATAGTAAAAGTTTATATGTCTTTGAAGCTCTAATGTTAAGTTGTTAGGCTAGTTATGGGCTCGGGGTTGTTTGTTTGATTTGGTTTGGTTGCTGGTTATCAGGAAAGAAGAGTTCAATGTAAGACAAAGATGAGCAAAGAAGGATAAGGCGGAAGTGAAGTATTCCAGGAAGTATTCAAAACCATTGGGCAATGGAGTCAGGAAAGTATTTGCTTGCTAACCAATGTGCAAGCTTTCAATTGGGCTAGTCATCTGAGACATAGGATCTTAAAGATGATTGTGAGGTATGAAAGGTAGGGGAGGAGGAGATAACGCAGATTCTGAGTACAAGGTTACAGACCAGCTGGTTGCACAGGGATCCTAGTGGACAGGGCTAACTCTAATCCCTAGTGTTCCTAAATCTTCCAACTAAATCTATAACAAGAAACATCTAAGAACCGAATTCAATTAATTCATAAATCAGAGAGAAGGAAATATCATCCACTACACTGGTTAAACCAAATGAAATCATTTCCTAGAAAATACATTTAGAAGGAAAACATCAATGGCAAGGAGAGCAGTAACATAGGGTACCCAACAAGGGTAAATCCTATGCCAATATTCTAATGCAAGCCAGAAGAAATGAAATGAAATGTATGCAAATACATAGATAGGAAAACATCATCGCTGCTTCAGATCAGGATCCAAAGAAATGTGCTTTTCATATAAAATAGCAATACCAGTCAAGTACAACATGCCAATGGATGAATACTCAGTCTGAGAACATTTCCTTCAACCTATCTTACACTTTACACAGAGACTGTGTCTCAAAAGAAACTACTTGCAGTTCTCTGATAACTGATCAACAACCTTTATAATGAGTTCTTCATGAATTTATAGCTCCGGAGGAGCAGAGGAGGTAGGTGGAGAGCTAAATGCATTATTAAACTTCTGAAAAGAAAGAGGGCTGAAGCCCAATCTGTATAAATCCTGTGCATTAATCTCTGGTGTTCTTTGGGTGAACGAATGATCCTTTTCAGACTGCAGATTACTCTGATATGACTCCAATGTGTTCTGACTGCAGTGCTGTGTGGTGTTATTGGTGAATAAACAATAGGTAAAGAAATGATGAAGAAATATGCCATACTGATGAATTAAATGCTCTGATAGTAATGGGGCTGTTTTAGGGTAGAAAATCTCTCTAGAACACGGCATAGATTGAGCACTATATGGGCGCTCTATCCTTTGATGGAGAAAAAATTTCTGCTACTGTAGAAAACCCTGGTGGTACGGTTTCCTGAGCATTAAACTCCTGGTTGGTCTTCGGGGTTTCAATCTGGTACTTTGCCTCTGAAAAACTGGATTAATCCTTTAAAATATCCAATCTAATGCTTTAACTCTTTGATTTCATTACTTCTGGCTCTTTGCCACTCCCCTAGTTACCTCTAACTATGAAACTGTGCCTTTAATGGCTATGGGGAAGAGTGACAGAATTTTGACGCTGTCCTTTGATTATAATCATGTTAGACACTTTCCTGGGCCTTTTCTTCATTAAATGTATCTCTGCGCATGGAATTTTCCTGCATATCTGCCACTGAGACAGAAATAATGAGCTATGGCGGTTTTCCGCACTTGAAACCCTGCAAAACAACAAACTTGTGAAGAAATCCATGGACGGGGAATGATGGATGTAGTGTGGATGGAGGAAAAGGCCGTGCAATCGGTGAAACGGTGAAAGAGAGCATAGGAATGGTGAAAAATCGCTCTGGTGGCGGCTGGCGATCTACGGAGCGAAATTTGAATAAAAACCTTAAAAAACCCGATGTTTTCACAAATATATGCAATGCACGGGCCGACGTACGATGGGTGCACGTGAGGGTGACGTGGCAGGACCGGGCTATGGACGGATTGTCAACTATGGGTCAACCGATCTGGGCCGTTGGATTTCAGCGGAGATCGACGGCGGAGGGTGCGTCGGAGGGCGATGGACGGTGGGCCAGTGGTATGGCGGAGATGGGTTATCGAACACACGACTTTGATGAGAGATGAACGTTGGATGGGCGATTGTTGATCTAACGGCTGACAACGATATCGCTCGGCATCCGCGGACGAAAATTAACACTCGATGAGCCGGCGGTTTTGAAACAGTGTCGGGGCCACGTGTCGCTTAATGTATGGAATCGCTGGGCCATTAGGAAAAATCGCCCACCACGCAAAGGCGGTGCGATAGAAACCAGGCTGTTTCATGGAACTGTGTATGGGGACCACCGGCGTGGGCACATTTCGGACCGTCAGATCAACGTCTAAACGGATGGCGATGACGTGACTAGAGATTTGAACGGAGAAACAAGGGCGCCGAAGATTTGATGATAGCCGTCCGATCCACCAAGATCAACGGCTGGTGTTGCACCCGATATGGATTGGAGATAAGTGCTTTTTGCTCTGGCGGGTGGTTCCAGCACTATAATCACGTGGAAGGAAAGGTGCGAGGGCCAGCAGAAGAGGGGCTAGGCTTGATATAACGTTCAAAGTGGGTTTTTAACCCTTTTGATGCATTTTGAAGCCTGTAAGGGTAACGATAGGGAAGAAAAGGATAAACAGGTTTAAACAAAGGGCAGAAATGGGATTTAAAGGGTACTTTGGGGGGTATAGAGGGTTAATAGGGGAAATAGAAGGGAACGAAGGAACTTGGAAAAAGGGGGGAAAAGGGTAAACATGGCTTTTTGGAGCAGGCTTTTTAGCAATCATTGAGGCTCATAGACTCTGTAACAACAGAGGGCAACAGTTAAGGGTAGGGGACATGAAAAGGCTGCAAGGATGATGTGTTTACAAGGGAAATGCATTCCTTGTAGGCTTAAACAACAAATTGGCCTCTTGCTTGCTTTGTCAAGGAAATCATAAGGGGCTAACACCATTGATATTAACTTCCATGTCATTCTTCAACCCATTCATGCCATCCTTCAAATCATCCATCTTAGCTTCACTGTCTACTTTAAAACCATCCATGTCACCTTTTAGTTCATTTTTTTTTGTTCTATGTGAGAGAAAAATTTGTTGCACTTGGTCTTGTAATTTTGAGATATCATGTTGCAATTCTTCCTGTTCATGTGTCATAGTAGAGATTTATGAGGGCTTGATGGGTGTGGAATTATTTTTGGGAGGGGTTTTAGAACTCAATACTGATATATATGCTTCAATGTGCCCTTGGAATCACTTCAAACTAATTTTTTAAACAAAAAATATGCAATTAAAAAAAAAAAAAAAAACTACACATATTTTTCTTGCTTTTGAGGAGCTCGATATTGAACTTGATGTATCTATGTGATTTTGGAAACCCAAAATTTTAACTTCAGTCCTGCAGTATCCCTCTCAGTCTTCTTTCCAATGCCATAGATCAGACCTAATGTGGATTCCTCAAGATAAAGTTATGCCTGATCTCCCCCAGTGACTTGATTATAGATTTGTTCAGTAGAGCGAACTTGTATGGAGTGCTACATGAAAAACTACAGTTCGTGCACTTTCTGCCGCTTTTTACATAATTCAAATATGATGTTTGAAATGAAATTTATGACGATTGTCCCTAGGTCACTTATTTGCGACTAAATTTTGGAGCCTGCAAAACTCTAACTTCCACGAATCATAACTCTGAAAATATAATGAATCAAGATCTGAAATTTTTACATGAAGTTCACTACATGTAGTAAACATTTCAGCTTCTGAATCCTATTAGAAATAAATTTATAGCGAAAATTCCAAGATGACCTGTTTGAAGAAGTGAAACCCTAGCATTAGAGAACTTTTGAGGTCTAAAATAGGCCTCCTAAGAAAAATGTACAACCAAAATAAACTTTATAAAAACCAATAGGATTCAAGATGATGATATCAACCATGGGGGAAGATTCACCATTTTTGGGGTAAAAAATTAAAAAGATAATAAAATAATAAAATTGCTTTTTCAACTTGTATTTTCAACTTATCTCCCTAATATTTTACTCAAATTTCAAGTGGGAGTACTCGTTGCATGAAAAATTTAATTCCTCTTCCAAATAGTGCACATGTTGAATACTTTTGATAGACCCTTCTACCCGAACAATGAGAAATACATGAAAAAACATGATTGCAATCATGTTTTTCATGTATTTCTCATTTTTCGTGTAGCAAGGTCCATCAAAAGTATGCAACATAGGTAATCCTTGGATGAAAAATCAAATTATGCATCCAACAAGTGTTCTTGCTCGAAATTTGAGTAAACCCATAAGGATATAAGTTGAATATACAAATTGAAAAAATAGTTTTTTCTTTTTTCCCTCTAAAATTTGATGATGTAATATAATATTATTTTATTATTTCCACTATTATTTTATAATTTTCGTAGGAGGCCCATTTTATATCTCAAAATTTCCCTAATGAATCCCAAGATCTCATACCAAATGTTATGAAACCAAGTCACAAAATATAAGAAAATATAGATCAATGACTTAGAAATCAACCTCTTCTAGGGGGAAACCTCCTTTACATTACATAAATAAACAATTCTTAGATATTGCAAATGACAAAACCTACCTTCTATATATAGGATTCCAAGGGGTCGTAATATAACAATATGGGGACCACATGGGTAAAACAATAACAATAATGGGGCTACACCTATGGGGCACAATAATAACAATATGGGGACCACATGGGCACAAAAATAACAATAATGGGGCTACACTAACAATAACAATAAGGGTCTACACTAGTATTATAGGGACCTGACACCGTTAGAGTTGACTAAAATTATAGAAGCCTTATTCCAAGAGTAATTATTGCTTAAAAGTTTATAAATTTCATATTCCATGGAGTTCATTGAGGCTAAAACTCATTCAAGAGCTACATAGTGATGGCTTAGGTGAGCATTTTAGAGTGGATAAAACCAAGGCTCTGATGTATGAGATATTTTTGGTCCAATATCAATAAACATGTCAAGGAATCAGTTGCATGATATTTAATTTGGCAATTGTCCAAAGGGAGAAGAAAAAACACTAGGTTATATACTCCCTTACCAATACTTGAAAATTCACAAGAAGACATAAGCATAGATTTAATTTTGAGATTTATTATGGCACATAAAGGTTAGGATTTATTGCTAGTGATGGTGGAGAGATTTTCTAAGATGACGCATTTCATATTTGGTAAGAATACCAATGATTTTACACATGTAGTTATGTTATTTTTTTACAGGAATTTATAATATTGCATATAGGTTTCTTAGGAGTATCACCTTAGTTAGAGAAACTATATTTCTTGGATACTTTTGGAGGACTCTTTTAGAATAATATGGGTTCCAAGTTGTAGTACAATTTGATATATCATCTACAAAAACATGGTTAGAGAGATATAGTTAACCTAAGTTTGGGAAACTTGATGAGAAGTTTGATTAGAGACAAATTGGGCCAATGGAATTTTGTTATAGCTCAAGTTATATCCACTTACAAAAATTCAATAAATAAGATCCACTATGAGAAGTCCATTTCAAGTGTTGTATGGTAGGCCTCTAAAGGATTTTATAGACTTTATTAAGTTGTCAAAAGTTGTGGATAGAAAGGGCATTAATATAAACAATTTTGTAGAAGGTATGCATAACATTCATGTGTAGGTCATAAAGAAGTTACAACAGAGTAATGATATCTATAAGCAGGATGTAGATTTGTGTAGGAAGTCAAAGGTTCTTGAAGAGGATGATATAGTGATGACACACTTGAGGAAGGATATGCCCCGTAGAGGAACATACAACAAACTCAAGTATAAAGAGGTTGGCACATGTCATGTTTATTGTTGGACTATATAAATCACTTATTAAATTACTGAACAATACATGTTTAATTATCAATCCAGGGATGTCTATTTATTCCAATGAAAGTTGCATTGTTTGTGCCGATACACCAACTAGAAGTAATTTCAAAGAAAAGAAATCGTTGTTGAAGTAAATGTTGGAAATAAATCACTCATGGAGAAATAAAAGAATCTACAAGATTGAAATCACACTTAAATTGATCTGTCTAGCTCTCCACACAATAAGTACCCAGCTGATATCTCTATTATCACATGTGTAACAACATATAAAGTATTGAAATTGAAGCAGATATATTCACAGCTGAACAGCAGCAAAAACACTCTATTGATACATAAACTGAAATACAACTACATACACACAACTATTTTAATCACTGCAATCCCTGCTAAGAAGGAGGGCCCTTCCTCCCTAGCAGGGCGTAGGTAGAGAAGGAACTTTAACGGAAACTAAATAGAATCATGCATGTAACAACAATAACAGGATAATTGAACACAATTATAGAGTCAAAACAATGTTGTTTTCTACTAACCTCTCGACCTCTAAGGCCGAGAGATATATAGTGGTTACATCAGAAAATCCAGGGATAGATCAATCATGAGAATATTATGATTCTGATGTTGATCAAAATAGAACTCATACAGTTATAACCACTTCCTAATAAAGTTCTGAATAGAAAACAAAATATTACAATCGAAACTGCCCTTAGGCTGTTACCCCAAAAATACAATGCTAACAACTCGTACAACTATCATTATGGAAACACAGTTGTAGTGCAACTGCCAGAGGAAATATCAACAACAATATTGACGAGATTAGTTAAAGGTACAACAGTATCAGCAGTTCGCCAATGAGTCTGTAACAGCAGAGTGTAACATCAGTTTTCTGATAGGTCTGTAATAGCAAGGTGTAGCAACACTATCCGAACTGCTCCTGTGAACTCCGTGTCCGGGATCTTTGGTGCTACAAATGACATTTGAAAAGACAACAAAAAGACCATTGACCTTCTCCAAACATTCACCATAAATTAGTCATAATAAGGTATAATAGATCATAATAATCGGTGAGTTGGAAAAGTAATGAAAACAAGGTGAAACAACACAAGTTAGGGTAAAAATGTTGGGAAAAGGGGTAAAGATACTCCCCTTGGTTGTGGTTATGAGGCAAAATAAGGAAGATAAGTGTAGGAAAAATGTACAAAACCATCACCCAAATCCTCCCCCCAACTAAAATACTTACATGTCCTCATGCAAACTCATCTCTCATCAGAATATCTTTAGTGCAGGTCGGTGAGATCATAAGCACTAGCTGTGTCCTCGTCTGTAGACATGTATCCCTAATTAGCCATCAACTTCCGTACCTAGGATTCTGACTCATACTTAATTCGTAATTGGTCTGGTAATCCTCAATGGGTAACCAGATCAAATAAAACTTGAAATTCAATCCCAACCACAAAGCACCAAGGGATTGTACAATTTGTGCATAGGCTGGTACATGTGTAACAACCACCATGAAATTATGGAATGAGAAAGGATCTCCTTTCAATAGCTTAGCACTACTGGCTTCTGTGCATTTTAAACACCCTGTCAAAGCTCGGCTCTTCATCATTGTGAACTGATTGAGGCAGAACTCCACAATTCTTCTTCAATAAGTGGCAGCTAGTTCTTTAATCCTAGGGGTACTCAGCATTCTCTTGAATTATCATCTCAACTCAACAACCTGTCCTGGTTCTTCCCGAACCCACACTGTTGTCTTCTCCTCATTAGTCTCCATAGATTTAATGGCTAGATGCCATTCAATTTGATTCTTCATGAAGGACACAAAAAACCTTAATTGAAGATCTCCCATATAAGAGAATATTTTCACAACCATCTACATACTCACATGTTCACAAATAATGTTGTGTAAAAATAATTCCCACAGTAAACTTTGGTCATCAAAATCTGAGGCACGGAAAACATGCAGAAAAATACGAGTGGAGGAACATAAATAAGGTTTTTCCTCCATAATGGCTTTCAATTGAAACAAGAAGTAATTTTCCCATAGAAAAATAGGATAAGATGGAGAAGGCCACCTACAACCAAGCAAGTTGAGGGCAAGGTCATAAAGTTTCTGCTTATCTACCATGAGGTCTCAAATCTGCTCCTATAACAGCATCAATTGTTCTTCTTGTTTCTTCAGAGCTTCTTTCTTCTTGTAATTCTCCCACCCTTTCTTCAACTTTGCTTCCATCCATCTTTCATGTAAAAGATCTATTTCTCTCTGATGCTCCTTTAGCGAAATCATCCCATCCCGAAGGGAGATTGCTTCTTGTTTCCATTTTTGTAACTCAAAAATTAATAGGAGTTTCTTAGAGTTCCATCCCGAGATGGGACTCGACGTTCTCCTAAATTTAATACCTTCATCAACAATAGGTGTACCAGCCTCTGCTTCATGGGGTTGTTCCACCTCTGCTGCTGGTTCTTGTGTAACAATAGCCTCTTCGGTGGGTTCTTGTGTATCAGCCCCCTTTTTTTTACCTAAAGTCACCTCTGTGTCCATTTTTGTTTATTCTACAATTGGAGTGGCCTCCACAAGTTCTTGTGAGTCAGATTCGAGGTCGATTATTACAAGAGGATCTAATTTAACTGCTGGTTCTTGTGTAACAGCCTCTTGTTGTTTAGTTTCTACTTCCATTGTGCTGATATTTTCTCTACAAACATTATATCCTGATGCTATTAAGTTTTGAAAAAAAATTCATGCATATTGACATCCGATTTCCTTTCCCTCAGATAATTTCTGCTTCAATTCCTCGTTTTCCTTTCTTAATTTTTCAATTTCTAAACACAAGGAATTGGTTTCATCCTTACCTGATGAGGAAGGTTGTCTTTCTTCTTCTAAAGCTTTTGCTTCTGTCTACTTCTCAGTCGTAGGCAAGGGTTTGGCGGGTATGCTGACCTTCACTCTTTGTTTTGGCCTTCTGTCTCCAATTGGTTCATCAATAGGCTTCTTCCCAATCCTAACTCCAGCAGGCCGAGTATGGGTCTACACCTCTGCCTAACTTCCTCCTGAAGTCGTGGTCTGTTTCCCCCGGCTTGTCCTTGGTCTTTTTCTCTTGATTCTTCCCAAGTTTTTCCTTTCTAGCCTAGGGAATCCAACAAAATTAGCTTAATGAGTCCATAATTAGCTATGCATGCCTCCGAATGTGCTATCGTTTTTACTGTTGCCACCATGTGCTTGATGTTTCCTAGAAAATAGAATGGAATATTGATTCTTTGCTAGTTCTGAAGATGGTTAAGCAGAGGAAAGTAATAGTTGAACACTATCGTGGATCTCCCTTTGCAAGTGATATATTTGATCAAGCCCAGGGAAATGTCTTCCCAAGGATTAGGAAGCGACAATCTGTCAATTCCTCTTCATTTCTTCTCCATTTTCTCTTCTCCTACTAGGAAAACCTCTTTTAAGGAGGGCTCATTGATTTTTCTGTTAAACCACCTCCTCCCTTCTACAGGTAATGAAGTTACCCAGGAAATTACCTCTCCAATCACCTCCACTTGCATTCCCCTTACTCGGGTTTGATTATTGTTCAAGTTCTGAGAAAATTCAATTTCCACTTCCTCGTCTGAGCCTTCAAGCTTCTGGAAAAACTCAGCCCATCCAGAATATCTGAATATATGGTAAGATTCTGGGCAATTCTACAAAGCATCCATGGAATTCGGCTCATGCCTGACTGCTGCTCCACCCATCTCTATTGTTTGTTTCTAAATTTTCTTCTTATTGTTTGGCAACATTGTAATATCACCGAGTTTCTGAGTTCACTTCTTTGCTATTCAGTCTTGCTGTAACATCATTTTGTCTCTGAACACCTCTGCTACTCGACACCTCTGCTTATCCCAATCGACGGTTTTATAATGAGAATGAAAGGTTTCAGTCAAGGAGGTTGATGAAAGGTGACGAATTTCATGGATTTACCAAATTGTATCCTACACTAATATTCATAAATGGCTTATTATGGAAAGTAATGGGATTTCGTACAAACGCTCTTTTCCAACCGGATTTCGTACAAACGCTTATTATTGATTAGGTGCATGTGAATTTAATAGATATTTATGATTACAGCCTTTTTGCAATGATTTCAAGTCATATCCCCTCCTCCACTTTAATGGTGACGGCCACCCACGACCGTCACAGGAGCATCATTAATTTTTCATTTAATCATTGAATCATCCATAACAATCATTTACCTTTTTGATGACATACCTGAGGTGACGTGGAGGAAGACTTTAATTGATAGCATCCTTCTTGCAGTGCTCGTGTTGTTGTGTTTAGCTAGCATAGTTATTGTTGTTTATGGAATGAATTACAAGGAACAATATTCATGGCTGTCGGTTGTTACATGTGTAACAACCAAGACAACTTTTAAATTATTCTCGAAAAAACATAATAATCAGAAGAAATTGGTACAGAAAATAAAATTACATGAATACCATCATCCTATGACATAGATCATAAAGGGAATATGATATTACAGGGAGAAAAACATGGGTGTAGCAACCACCACAAGAGTGGTTTCCAACTATTACTGGTTGTTTGACTGCGCCTCGGAAAGGGCTTTTCACAGTTAGATTTATTTTTGTTTTTTTTTGTTTTTTTTTTTCTTTTTTTTAAAATTTTTTTTTTTTTAAACAGGTGTAACAACTACCACAAAGGTGGTTTTCAACTACTGCACTTATTGGAATTTAAAATTTTAAGGCTGCAAAGGAGAATGTTCTCCTACTGTTGTAACATGAAGATTAGAGTCCGCGACAATTTTGACAAATGATTCCTTCGAAGCGGGTTGATGATATAACCTTAGACGGTGCTCATTAACTAATAATGGCATCTTAGCACTGTCAATGGTGACCAATTGTACAGTCCTATTTTCAAAGAACATATCCACTTCGTAAGGACCTAGCCGTCTGGTGTAGATCTTGCCTTTGAAATCTTTGAACCTTGAATCATACAAAAGAGCCCAATCTCCTTTCTCGAAATATTTCTTCTTAATAAACCCATCATGCCATCTGGCTCTTTGTTGCTGAATGATTTCTGTTTGTTGAATGGAAGCCAGCCATTTCTCTTCCAACTCATTAAGCTGGTTCAATCTTTGAGTATGTGCTGTACTCAAATCCAGATCGACCTGCAATGATGTTCTTAATGTATTTATTTCAAATTCTATGGGGAATAAGGGATTATTACCATAGACCAGTTCATATGGTGAGAAACCTGTAGTATTCCTCCATGTTGTCCTGTAAGCCCACAGTAGCTTTGGAAGTTTCTCAGCCTAGTTTCTTCGGTGGCTGGTTACTGCCTTTGTCAAGATTCCCTCAATTACTTTATTGGTGCTTTCTACTTGACCATTTTCTTGTGGATGATAGGCGGTGGTGATTTTGTGATGGATTCCATACTTTTCAACAAACTTATTGATCAAATGAGATGTGAACTAAGGACCCCCGTCTATCACTATCTCTCTGGGTATCCCGAAGCGAACAAAAATATCTTGAAATAGGAAGTCTGAAACAACCTGCTTTGTTGCTCTAGTTAGTGCCCTTGCTTTTACCCATTTTTTGACATAATCGGTGCAGACCAATATGTATGCTTTTTTCTGTGATGAAAAATTAATTGGCCCCAAAAATTCTAGGGCCCATTTCTCGAATGGTTCTATTACTGTCTGAGGTTGTAACGACATTTCATCTGATTTTAGAGGCTGGCCCATCCTTTGGCAACTATCACATCCTTTCACAAACTTCTTGGCATCTTGGAATATAGTTGGCTAGTAGTACCTCGTTAAGAGTACTTTATGTCCTATCCTATTGTCAGCGAAGTGTCCTCCACAAGGTTCCTCATGAAAAGCCTTTAGGATCTCCAATACCTCATCTTCTCTAACACATCACCTAGTCTGGAAATCTAGTCCGGTGTGATAGAGATTACCTTCTATCCAAGAGTAGGTAGCACTCTTTTGTATAATCTGTAGAAATTATATAACTTATGTGTTATATGTCCAAGATTCTCTTGATCTCACACTATTTTAACTTCATGCAAAATACAAAATCTATTCCACCATTGATCATTTGTGGAAATTAAATCAAGATTGCAATGCACACATGAAACAATAAAAATTCACACACATTAACACAGTTGTTTAACAGGAAAGCCTGAAGCTAAAAACCCCAACTATCTGTATATAATATATGTCATAGAGATCATGTAAAAATCCTCATACAAAGCTGATCATATCAAGCTCTCAGTACAATACAATCGCTACACACTAATTAAGCCCGATCTTACAAATTCGTGCACCGATCTTTGCCACCTGCTAGCCTGCCTCTACTGCGCAATCCCTGCTGAAGAATGGATCTGAATGAGTTTGAATTTCTCCAGCCTTGCTCACGCAATACTCATTGGCATCTCCACTGAGTTTTGGATGCAATCAATGCATCACTATATTCACAACTGATAGTCACACTTGCTCTTTCACCTATCTCTCCACTGGTCTCCACTGAAACTACCATGCACTATAGTTAACTGATGTATTCTTTAGTTGATTAATGAGTTATTATTTGTGAATTAATTAACTAATTAATTCACTCCACTCTCACTAGTGTATCAATCAGTTAGACTAGATACAACTAGCTCAACTGAGTCTAACTGAATTAAACCAAATACAACTCCACCAACTACTTCTCTAGCTCCACCAAACTTTGTCACATGAGTTATAACTAAAGTCCTCCATGCAATAGCTCCAGTAAAACCTCAAGAATAGCGTAATTCCTTCTGTCAGCTGTTGTGCCACATTATTGCACTTAACTGAAGTGCTCCAAGAGAATAAGATAATGTTTAGAGTCCAAATATTATTAAGAGCTAATAATATTCGACATGTCTATTTTTAGACTGACAGTCTAAAAATAGACTCCGCCCAATATGTCTATAAATAGAATTCCATCTATTTTTCCAACTTGACCAACCATCCACAAATAACATCTTGCAACTCATAGAATATGATCGACATGTCTAAAAATAGACTTTGCGCCAAAAATATCCTGCGAGCCCACTTAGTGAAGGGGACTCTTTTCACTAAGCTCATCATCTTTTTGAATCTCAACACTCCCTCTCAAAAAGATAGGGATTATCTGCCACCCCGATCCTGTCTCTATGGTATTCAAATTTTCTCCTAGTGAGCGGCTTCGTCAGAATATTTGCATCTTGATCCTCCATGGGAATGTAATAAAGCAACATGATCTTCCATTGCACACAATCTCTGATATGATGATATCGGATGTCAATATGTTTATATATATCATGAAATATTGGATTAACCAAGAGTTTAATGCAACTCTGACTATCACAATATATCAATGTAAGATCTAAATGAGAACCGAACAAACCGACCAGGATATTCCTCATCCATGTATCCTCGCATGCAGCCAAACTTGTTGCCATGTACTCGGCCTCCACTGAACTGAGTACCACGGATATTTCTTTGTTTCCTGCTATTCCAAGAAAATGTTGTAGATCCAATACTGAAAATCCCTCCAGATGTGCTCTTTCTATCCGTTGGGCTTCCTGCCCAATCCGCATCTGTGAAGCCATGCAACTTCACCTCATATGACTGTCTATACCACAATCCATACCCAGATGCGCCCCTGAGATACCTCAGGACATGCTTGCCTGCCTTCCAAAAGAGCTTGGTAGGCTTCACCATTGCTTGTGAAAGCTAGTTCACAGCATAGCATATGTACAGTCTTGTATTGACTAAATACATGAGCGAACCAACCAAATGTCGATAAAAAGTGGCATCCACTACCTCTGCCGATGTAGCATCCTCTTTCCTCCAACCACCAGGAGGAGGAGTGTCGATAGGCTTGCAGCCTTGCATGTGAAACTTCTCTAGTATCTCCCGGGTGTACTTTCCTTCAGACACAAACAGTTCACCTTTCCGCTGCCAAATTTCCAATCCCTAGAAATAATGAAGGAGGCCCAAGTCTTTCATCTCGAACTCCTTTGCAAGATCTGCCTTGCATGAGTGTATCAACAGTTCATCACCCGTTAGTATTAAATCATCTACATAAAGCACAATGATCAAAAGCTTACCCTCCACCGCAATCTGGTATAGGTTTGGATCCGCCTCACTCTTGGCAAAACCAAGTCCGGTAAAATAACTATCTATCCGTGTGTACCAAGCACGAGTTGTTTGTTTCAGCCCATACAATGCTCTTTTGAGCCTGCACACATGCGACTTGCTGCTGAAGATTTCGAATCCTTCAGGCTTCTCAATGTACACCTCCTCCTCAATGATTTCGTTGAGGAGCGTAGTCTTCACATCCATTTGATGAATGTGCCAACCCATCTGCGCTAAGAGAGCAAGGATGGTCCGTATGGAAGAATACCTTGCTACAGGTGCAAAGGTTTCTTCATAGTCAATCCCCTCGATCTGTGAGAAGCCCCAGGCAAAAAATCTTGCCTTATACTTTTCGATGCTCCCATCAACAACTTGCTTCACTTTGTAGATCCATCTTGAAACTACCATTGATTTCCCTTCCATACTTGGGACAACCTCCCATGCACTATTTCTGACAATCGAATCATACTCTTCCACCATGGCATCTACCCATGCGGGATCCTCCACAGCTTCCTCGAAAGAGGATGGCTCCGTCATGATACACTTACTCATCAGAGCCATGTATCCAGTAAATTGTTCAGGTGACTGTATTTTTCTACGCTGTGATGTAGGAACTCCTACATTCTACACTGCATCAAGATTTAGGCGCTTAGCTTATGTAGTGCACTTCCACCCTCTGATGTTTGGCGCTGCATGAGTGGTTTCTTCCACTCCATGAACCTCCTCTTATGGCTGATCCACATCTTGAGGCTCATCTTTAGGAACAAGTAGCTCCTCCTCTGCATGCAAGTGTAGCTTCCTCTCAAGCGACAACTTCATGGATTTCTCCTCATGAAATTTGATATCTCGTCACACGACAGTCATTCGACTGTCTGGAAAATACACACAATAATTTTTGGGTGTTTCTGTGTATTCCAAAAATATCCCAACCTATGCAGTCAGCTCCAGCTTCTTCCTGGCATCCTTCATCACATGAATGTAAAAAGGTGAGCCAAAAATCTTCAAATGAGAGATATCAAGCTTCTTACCAGAAAACGCCTCTTCGGGTGTACTCATGCCAAGTACTCTATGAGGACAATGGTTTTGCACATAAACCGCAGTGTTGCATTCCTCAGCCCACAAGTGTATGGGAAGGCCCTAATCATACAACATCGCCTGTGCATCACCCACGATCGTTCTGTTCTTCCTCTCCGTGACCCCATTCTGCTGTGGGTTATGAGGCGCTATGAGTTCTCTTCGAATTCCTTCTTTTCTAGAGAAGTCTTTGAATTTTCCAGAGATGTATTCACCACCATTATCTCTCCTCAGAGCTTTCACCTGCTTCCCTGACTCTTTCTCAACCAGCTCCTTGAACTCACAGAAATTTGAGTATGTCTCGCTCTTCTGTTGCATGAATAAGATCCAGCACTTACGAGAAAAGTCATCAAAAAATATCACATATTACCTGTGATTTGCTGTTGAAGCAACCAAGAAAGGTCCACACACGTCTATGTGAATTCTCTCAAGGATCATCGAAGCACGACTATCCTTCTCTTGAAAAGTGGTCTTCACAAATTTTCCCAAAGTACATTCCTTGCACTGATCTGATTGTGCAATTGTACCTTTTGGAATCGTGGTAGAAATCTGCTGCAAAAGTTTCAAAGCACCATGGTGAAGATGGCACAATCTCTTGTGCCACAATTCGCCCTCATCTCGACTCACCACTCCTTCTACTTTGCCTGCCATTGCTGCGCAGCCATCTACCTACAATTGATAAATATTCTTAACTCAAATCCCTATCCTCCTGGTTTGACCAGTTGTTTTATGTTGAAGGAAGGCTTTTCCCTCACTGAAAACAACATCATAACCCTTGTCTTCCAACATCACCACAAAGTTCAGATTCTTCTTCAATACTGGAACATGCATGACATCCTTCAAGATGAAAGTTTTACTGGACTCCCTCTCAAAGGAAATGGTCCCAATACCAATCGCACTGTATCTACCATCATCGCCCATCTTGATGTGCACTCCAAGATCCTTTTCCTCCAGATCACTAAACAAATCTTTGTCTCTGACCATATGGAAAGATGCACCACTGTCAAGAAACCACACCGATCCCATCACACTTGAAACCAAGCATGCGATCAGAGAAAAATCCAACTCAAGCTGCGAGGCTAAGGCCTCTCTAGCTATAGATCCAGCAGCCTACTTATTCTTATTATTTTGTGGGCAATTAGTGGCGAAATGTCTGTGCTGGTGACAATGAAAACACTTCACCTTGGACAATTCCTGCTTCTTGCCTTTAACACTAGATTGAGAAGGATTTTTCTTCCCCTTCCCTTTCCTTGCTTTGGCAGCCAAAGTGAAATTTTCTTCATCTTCATTCTTCAATGAAGATCCATCCCTGGTACCCCGCCTTATCTCCTCCTACACAAGATCCGACCAAAGTCGCTCCCATCCTGGCAGTTTCTCCCATCCATTAACAGAGTCTTCATAGCTATGCCAACTCTTTAGAAGCCCAAGGAGAGCCGAGCTCACCAAATCTTCTTCATCAACAGTAACCCCCACACTTCCCAGCTCATCCTTACATTGGATAAAATTCGTGAGGTATTTTGGAATACTGTCGCCTTTCTCCATTTTTATTTTTCTAAGTTTGTCTTTAAGCGTCAACTTCCTCTGGTCACTTCTCCTTTGGAACAAGTCTATCAAAGCCTTCCACATGAAGAATAGAGTGGCTTTACCATGAAGGCTGGAGACAATGTGGTCCTTCACACCTTCCAATAGAATCCTTCGACACTTTTCTACCTTCTTTTGCAATGCATCAAGTGTGGCTGCATCACTAGAAGCAGGCTTCAGAATATCAGCATCTATGAACTCCTTCAACCCGTTATCATCCAACACCGCCTCCATCCTATCCTTCCATGCTATGTAATTTGAGCTCCTATCAATGGCATACTCCAATCACAATCCGTTGAAAGAAATTTCAATGAATGCTCAACTTCGACACCAATAAAACACTGCAACAAATTCGAATTCCACCAGCACAAAACTCAACCGCTTCAATAATTGCAATCTCCTCCAATGATCAACTGATCTGATACCATGTAGAAATTATATAAATTATGTGTTATATGTCCAATATTCTATTAATCTCACACTATTTTAACTTCATGCAAAATACAGAATCTATTCCACCATTGATCATTTGCGGAAATTAAATCAAGATTGCAATGCACACATGAAATAATAAAAATTCACACACATTAACACAGTTGTTTAACGGGAAAGCCTGAAGCTGAAAACCCCAACTATCTGTATATAATATATGTCATAGAGATCATGTAACAATCCTCATACAAAGCTAATCATATCAATCTCTCAGTACAATACAATCGCTACACACTAATCAAGCCTAATCTTGCAAATCCATGCACCGATCTTTGCCACCTGCTAGCCTGCCTCTACTGCGCAATTCCTGCTGAAGAATGGCTCTGAATGAGTTCGAATTACTCCAGCCTTGCTCACGCAATCCTCATTGGCATCTCCACTAAATTTTGGATGCAATCAATGCATCACTATAGTCACAACTAATAGTCACACTTGCTCTTTCACCTATCTCTCCACTGGTCTCCACTGAAACTGCCATGCACTATAGTTAACTGATGTATTCTTCAGTTGATTAATGAGTTATTATTTGTGAATTAATTAAATAATTAATTCACTCCACTCTCACTAGTGTCTCAATCAGTTAGACTAGATACAACTGGCTCAACTGATTCTAACTGAGTTAAACTAAATACAACTCCACCAACTACTTCTCCAAATCCACCAAAATCTATCACATGAGTTCTAACTGAAGTCCTCCATGCAATAGTTCCAGTAAACCCTCAAGAATAGCGTAATTCCTTCTGTCAGCTGTTGTGCCACATATGTTCACTTAACTAAAGTGCTCCAAGAGAATAAGATAATGTTTAGAGTCCAAGTATTATTAAGAGCTAATAATATTTGGCATATCTATTTTTAGACTGACAGTCTAAAAATAGACTCCGCCCAATATGTCTATAAATAGAAGTCCATCTATTTTTCCAACTTGACCAACCATACACAAATAACATCCTGCAACTCATAGAATATGATTGACATGTCTAAAAATATACATAGTCTAAAAATAGGCTTTGCGCCAAAAATAGCCTGCGCACCCACTTAGTGAAGGCGACTCTTTTCACTAAGCTCATCATCTTGTTGAATCTCAACATAATCCTCCTACATTCCTTGGAAGACAATTGATGTGGGAATTTTCCTACATCAAGGTAATTGGATATATTTGCATACCATGGTGAGTGAGTAGAAATGGCAAAAATATACTCATATGGAAAAGAATCCTCAGTAGCAGTGCAGTCATCACTTATAGTTAATCTAGAAAGGAAATCAGCAACTACGTTATCTTTTTCGGATTTATCTAAAATATTAATGTCAATTTCTTGTAACAGCAATAACCATCATTAACTCTATCATTAGTAACAGGATTTATTATTAAAAATTGAATTGCAGTATGGTCAGTGTGTACAAATACTTGGTACCCAGTGATGTAGTGCCAGAATTTGTTGATAGCATGCACTACTGTTAGGAATTATTTCTTAGTAACAACATAGTTAAGTTCTTGTTGATGTAATAAATGAAATAAGGCTTCTTATCCTTCGGCTGCCCCAAAACAACACCCATAGCCATGTCAGATGCATCTGTAGCAATATTAAATGGAAATTCCCAGTTTGATCCTCATAAAACAGGTGTTGTTGTTACATAGTTCTTCAACTTTAAAAAGGCCTACTCACACTTTTTTATCCACACAAATTCCGCATCTTTCATCAGTAATGAAAATAAAAGATATGAAATATTTGAAAAATTCTCTATAAACCTCCTATAGTATCCTGCATGTACCAAAAAAATACATACCTCTTTCGGAGTCTTAGGGATCAGGATTTTCGATATTGCCTCAATTTTTGCAAGATCTACCTTGATTCCATCTTCTAAAATGAAATGTCCCAGCACAATTCCCTCGGTCATCATCATGTGACATTTTTCCATGCTCAGAGAAACATTAGTTTTTTCACAATGTTCCAACACTTTCTCCAAGTTAGCTAATGTTGTCTCAAAGGCATCCCTGTAGGGTGTAAAATCATACTTAAATATTTCAAGACAATCAGTCAAAAGAGCAGAAAAAATACCTAATCCCTTTGAAAGGTTGCTAGTGCATTGCAGAGACCAAAGGGAAGGACTCTGTATGCAAAAGTAACCCATGGACAAGTAAAGGTTGTCTTGTCTTGATCTTCTAGAGAAATCTATATTTGATTATAGCCAATAAACCCATCTAGAAATGAAAAGAACTTTTTTCCAGAAAGAGTGTCCAAGACCTGATCAATAAATGGTAAGGGAAAATGATCTTTTTGAGTGGCCTTGTTAAGTTCTCTATAGTCGACACAGACCCTCCATTTTCCATTCTCCTTCAGAAATTTAACAAGAAAAGACACCCACTGACTGTCAGAAATAAGGTAGATGAAATTATCATTAAGGATTTTTTGCAATTCTTCTTTTACTATCTCCTTAAGTGCGGGGTTCATTCACCGCTGAGGTTTTCTAACATGTTTGCAATCTTCTTTAAGGTAAATGCGGTGAGTGCATAGGGTAGGATGGATTACTTTCATATCAGTATAGTCCCATGCAAATTCATTTTTGTATTTCTATAATAGTTGTTTTAGAAATATTTTTTGTTCAGTAGTCAGGTTAGGATTGATATTTAAACATTTTCCAAGTTTGATTCCAACGAGACTACTGATAGTAAGTGGAGTTGTTTTCAAATGTTCAATAATTACATCATCTTCCTCATCTTCTTCTCCCAAATCTCCAATGGAGGCAACAGGGAGTGGATTATTGATAAAACCATTAATAATATCGTCTCATGTTTCATCCTTAAAGTATTGCGCTTTTCCAAGCGTGAGAAGTGTAGAGCTATAAAAAGGGTCTCTTTCACCTCTAATTACCTCACATTAATATGTCAACCCGAGAGCGTTTTGTCATTACAAAGAGTGACTCAATCCGAGGCTCATTTGTCAGAGTAATGATAGTAGTACAGTGCTTAAGAAATACAAGAGTAAACGGATGCTTAACTGAAATCAAATTACTTTAAAGAAATAAATTACACACTCAGAAAACTCACTAACTTATCAGTCAAGGGCTTGGCAATGATAAACCATCCCTTCAGAAACTGATGGAAAAGGAATTAGAGCATAGATCACAAGCCTGGGAGCTAGACAGTAACTGCTACTGCTCACTACAGCTTTAGATCATCTCTCACAACAAACCAACAACTGCAAGTAAATGAAACAGCAAAGCGAATAAAGGATTGAACCACAATTCTGAAATGGAGCAGCAACTCTAAAATGGAACAGCAATTGAATAACTAAGTCCCGCGGGTTATAACCAAACTCAATCTATACACTCTTTGCAATCAAAGAACATTCTGTCACTCTAAAGGCGATTTGCACAGATCACACTAATGGAACAGCAATAACAACGAATGAATTATAGAACAGTACTACACAACGCAAAACGTTAATATGACAGCTACGTAACATGTGATGAAACATATATTGAACTCTTGAAAGGATAAATAACTTGATACAGATTCAACATACAATTCTATCTGTCGAAACTTCAATGATTCAAACTTGAACAGAGCATATAATATGAACTGGTAAAGCATATCAATTTATCAAATAACAATACTAAACAAACCACACAGAAGCGAAGCTGTAATGGTACAGAAGCAAGTGTCCTTCGGGGCCGGGCCCTTAGCCTCCAAGGATACACCGCTTTAAGTTAACGCAGACGCGAAGATGGAATAATCACCAAGCTTTCATTAATGCATTGATAAAAAATACATCGAACCAGTTCTCAACGAAGCTTAATAACCAAATCTGATGTTTTACAGAAGATTACATAAAACGTATCCTATCTCGCTATTATCTATCTCCTAAACTAACAGTGCTGTCTCTTTTTATAAAGACGACGGCGGAGATGTCCAAGCAACTAGATAAATAAAGCAGTGATCCCTCAGGATCTTCGATCCTGAGGGATTCGCCAAACTGTTAACTCTTCATCCTGTCTTTGCTGTTGCGCTGAGCTGGTGTCCTCTCCTTCTTTCCCGAGCCGATTTACTTTGATCTGTTTCCCTATGTTTGCATTCGGTTCTCGTCCAGAGAGACAGCAGTTATCTCCACTTTGTCCTTTCCTTTGGAGCGGCAACTCTTCGTTTTCTCCTTTTCCTGTATAGAAAGTAACCATTATCAGTGGCTAAGTTATACACATCGATTCTCACATGTTTTGTTATAGTTCCTTATTACTTTCCAAATTCATGATACAAAAGGTTCACAAATTCTATTAAAAAGTCATTGAAATAATCATCAAAATCATACCTTTTTAGTACTCCACACACCCCCCTGCTTACCTTGTTTCATGTCCTCATGAAAACATTGTAGTTGACATGTAATGCAGTGAGAGAGTATGCTGGAGAAGGAGTTTCATGCGGAGGCCTACAACCATGTTGAGTGATTAAATAATCAAAGAACTGACCTGCTTGCCCCTCGGGCATATCATACAGGGCCTGGTATCCATGTGCAGGATGCCAAATAATTGGAGCGCGAAATCTATACCCTAGCCAAGATGACCCTGCTTTCAGAAGGCTCTGGCCATAGAGATTCAAACGGTCAGCGGCTAACTCAAAGTTCTCATACTTAAATGGTTCTCTGAGCTGGATGTGTGGATCAGAGATTCGATATCGAAATTTGGCTGCATTAATGGCCAAGTCTTTGATGGAAAAGAAATACTCTAAACTCTCTTGAATGAGTGCCTCATGCATAGGCCCTAATGTTACAATGACACCCGGAGTCCTTATGTGGTTTATATGAGCTGTCCATAACTGTACTGGGTTCCTAGGTTCAGCCCTAACTCGTAAATCTAGACCATTTTCTTGACTCTGGAAGGTATCATAGGCTTTGAGCCACTTAATCTGATTAGCCCCGAATGAAATGAATGCTTGGAATTGGATATCGCCAATGGAGGGACCAAGGTTCAATTCAGTCTCCTGACTTAGCACAAGGTCATGCAAATAAAGTTCACACAACAATCTCTGGACTTTCACTCCATAATGTTTACAACAGTCTATAAAATCATTGACATTGTTGATTTGTATAGGGGTGCCTGCTTTAACAGCTTTTATTTGTAATTGTAAATACCGTTCTAATAGAAACAGAGCATAGTTTTTAGCAGGGGCCCTACATGCTAAAACATTATTATATAAAGAACACAAGTCATTCATCTGTTTGATAGTAGTATCTAGTTTACAAGTTACCTGTGTGACTTCCTCTTGTTCCTTCATCCATCCTTCAAAAGCCTGTCTTTTAGATTGACTGACATCCCTTAGTTGCTGCTGCAACTCTTCATATTTTTCTAGGGGAACCGTTTGCTCTTTAAGTTGCTCAGCTTCTTGCTGCGCTTGTTTCATCATCTTGTGCAAGGATTTTGTCTTTGGATCTCTTTTCCATACATCAGTGGAGGCCGGGAGTTTTACCTGAACTTTCTTGTTATGCTGTTTGGAGTTCAGAACCCTTATTACCCCTGAGGGTGGTGCCTCTGTCTGAATTTGCTTATCATCCTTTTCTGTTTTAACACGAACATCCGTTTGTTCCCGATCCTCGGCATCATGTGGAACGGCAGCTGGATCCTCAGGGTTTTGGTCAGCAGGCCGTTTGTTGGCCCTCTTTTTCCTCTTTACCTTCTGGTTCTTTTTCAGAATCCTAATTTGTTGTCTGAGCTGGGTTATCGTATTTAACAATTTAGTTCGTTCCTTCCGCAACTTCTTAATTTCCATTGTTTCATTTGAAGGAACGGCAGTCTGTCGATGGTGGACTGGATCATGACCAGTTGCTAACTCTTCCTCCTGGGGTTCTTCCTCACTGCTCTGCTTCGGCTGTTCTGGGGTATGCACCTCGACTGGTTCTGATTCTTCCTGAGCAAATGTTGTTTCTGCTCCTACTTCCTCTTGTGACATGGGAATAGATTGTTCCCGTTCAGTATTTTCCTCCTCTTCATCATGAACAGGCATGTTCTCCTCCTGGGGTTGGTCGTGGGGGTTCTCTGAACTAGAAGGTTGACCATACTTACTCATATTGGCTAGGATGGCGGCCAAGTCATCTTCTCCCAGTAGGTCTTGTAATGGGCTATCTTCCTGCTGTTCTATTTCCTCCTCCTGTTCAGCCTCTTCCCCCTCTTCGGACTGTTCGTCCTCAATTACTACCGGTTGGCTGGCGCTTTCCTGGAGCTTCTCCAGCCTTCCTCGTATTCGAGCCAACCGGGCTGATTTTCTGGGCTTATTTATGCTTCCTCTCATCTGAGCTAACCGAGCTGATTTCCTGGGTTCCTCTGGTTGCTCGGGTGAATCAACGACATGCTTTCGCTTTGCCGATTCTTGGTGTGTCTCTGGTTGTTGTGATGTACTAGCAACATCTTCTCTGCGTTTTGTCGGTTGTTCTGGTGGGTTTACAGAATGTCTACGTTTCGGGGATGGTTCTGTCGATCCCCCTTCAATCATTGCAATGAGCTCTTCCCAGCTGCTCTGCTGCTGGGTAAGACTATAACTAACAACAAGTCGAATCAACCCGTGGTGACTAACAATTGCCTCTACGTGCTGTGCCTTTTTCATACTTTGTGCAGCATCATGCAATAACGAGTTTAGGAGTGCCAGTAAATTCATAGAGCATTTATGTTTTAGAACAGCTAAAAGTTTAAGGTGTCATGGTCTTACCACGTCTTTTCTTCCTTCGCAGGTAATGTAGCTCTGTACTATTCTTGCTAGCTCCGTCCAGGGTTCTCCTAGGGTCGCTGGCAGAACTCCCTTTCCTTTAATTGTCAAATTCTGGCCTTCGTCCTGGAACAGTTCCATGACCTTCTGTAATCGTTCCTTTTTGAATGTCCATACCGGTCCGGTAGCTGGTAGTCCTGAAACTTCTGCAATTATGGCATCAGTGACCGCTATCCGTTTCCCTCTTACTGTGGAGTGGTCTTCTTGTAAATTCTGCAAGAACTCCATTGCTACTGTCTCATTAGCCTCCTGTAAGCGATTGAAATAGTTCAACCATCCTGCCCTTTCCAGGATTTCTCGGGCAGCAGCAGAGATCGTTAGCTGTTGAGGCTCACTTCGAATTGCCTTTCCCCCCATGTTTTCACTGCGATTTCTAAATGGAACAGCAAAAACGTTTTCGGTTTGAAACACAGAGAGCAAGGTTTCGCGAAAGAAAACACAGAGTATGCAACAGTGCAGCAAAAAGCAACTTGTGTGAAAATAAAAATAAAAATATGCCATGCCGTGAAACCATGCCAAACCGTCGTAAACTAATTGTTTCGAATGGTGAATTGACACGTAATACAGGGAATGATGAGGTTAACCTCCCCCCCCCCGCAGTGTGATAGGCTGTCCCAGCCGGCAAATAAAGGAGCGACACCCAGTCTGCAATCAAGTCAGAAAGGAACAGCATGTGGATTTATGCCATGTTGAAAAAGGACAACAGATTTCCGAAATCGAGGCGGAGAATGGATCGCGTGTTATATAAGAGGCTGCTGTGTTATGATTTGAGGCTGATGGATAGGGCATGTATCGTACTTGCCAGTCTCAAGTGGTCATGGTCACTTCCGTTGCCATGATTGGTAATGATAAATATTCATGCGGTGTATAAATCAGGAAATAACATATGATTAGTGCCTAGGATATAAGACACAAAAGAGTGTTAGTATCTTACCCATTGGTGTAAGCAAGGTGACTTCAATACCATTAACATTACTCTGCTGCCAACAGGTGTCCATAACCTTGGCAGAGTTGTTTTTCACCCTCAGAACCATGATCCTTTGTGTATACTTAGGAATGTTGTTATATCAAAATGTAGACCATTATGCTGGCTTGGTGACCAGTTAACCATAATGCCATTCACGAGGAAAGAGCGAAACGTGGGCAGGCAGGCTCGTGATGAGACCTCCTGTTCCAAGGTTTTTTTATTTGATATACCTTTTGGACCATATCCCTGGTGTGGTGGCCAGAATGGGAATGCCACTTCACTTCCATCCTCATGATCATGGTAGGCTGGCTCTCCATGAGACCCCCTATCCTGCATTTGACATATATCATGTTCACATATGTTTTATTATTTTTTCATAGAATCTTTTTCCTTATTTATACACAAAGGGTGGTTCAACACTCCTTAAGAGTAGGAATGGCGGAAGAAGTCTTATTATCTCAATAGGAAGATATAAACTCTTTGCTCTTATTCCCAAGTGCTAATAAAAAAAGGTTTAAGGGAATCAGCATGATAAAGATAACCAATCAGGGCAAAATTAGTAAACCATGTCAACAAAAGGTAAGAAATAAGTATGTCCTTCCATTTGTCCTCTTCTTAATGCAGAGCCTTATAGATATAGCGATTTATGTTTTGCAGATTTCGGCATGTTGTGATTTTATATTTCATTGCACAAATACATAGCTGAAGCTTTAAAGACTAGAAAGAAGACAGGAAAAAAGCATTCTCAATTTAAATCAGCAAAAGAGATCAAAAGTATGCTAATGGTGTTCCGTTGGAAAAGAGACAACGATGGATAATAGAAAAAGGAACAAAAATGAAAATGACGTTCCTTTGGGAAAAGGAACGGCAATCATACTATAAAACACTCAATATGCCATTCCGTTAAAAAAAGGCAAAACAACAATAAAAGAACGTTGTTTCTTTGAAGAAAAGGAACAGTGGTAACCAAAAGGAACAGCGAGAAACGTAACAATATCGTTCTTTTGAAAAAGGAACAGCAGAGATCCGAATGATGTTCCTTTAGAAAAGGAACAGCAGAACAAGCAAAAGCAACATCATAAAAACACATGCATATGCTATTAGAAGAGCAAAAATCAAACTTTGTGGAAGAAAAAGGAACAGCAAAAAAAATGACAAGAAGATATTCAAATCAAACTTATGTACAAGAATCACTTAAAAAACAAGAACTTTATGTACAATTTGCAAAAAGAAATAGACCCTTAATGAATTACAGGTGAGGAAGATTTCTCTTCCTCTCCTAAGATCTCCAGATCAGTATCTCGGCGTAGCTGCTGGCAGAAGGATTCCCGAGTAAGTGGTTTACGGTAGAGACGGACTCAGTGGCCATTTACTTTGAATGCATATCCAGAACCGTCAATGGTGATTAGAGTAAGTGTTCCATTGTCATGTACCTTCTGGATTTCGTATGGTCCCAACCATCGAGTCTGAAGTTTTCCAGGGAAGTCCTGAAACCGGGAATCGTATAACATAGCCCAGTCTCCCTCGTGGAAGACTTTGTTCTTGATGAGCGCATCATGCCATTTGGCTCGCTGCTGTTGAATTAATGCTGTATTTTGTAGTGCAGAGAGCCGAATTTCGTCTAATTCATTGATCTGCTGTAGTCGATTGAGTTGTGCCTCAGTTAAATCTAGGCCAACTTCCTGTGCTGTTCGCAGTGTTTGGATTTCGAATTCTATGGTAAAAATAGGTTGTTTTCCAAACACTAGTTGATAAGGTGAGTAACCAGTGGTGCTCCTCCATGTGGTTCGATAGGCCCAGAGTGCTTCAGGTAGTCGGGTAGCCCAATCACGCCTATGTGACACAATGGTTTTCGTTAGGATTGATTCTATTATCTTATTGCTACTTTCTACCTGCCCATTCGCCTGTGGGTGATATGGAGTAGTGATCTTATGCTGGACATGATAATTGTTAAGTGTTGCGGCTAATTTATGCCCAACAAATTGTGGTCCTCCATCTGTAATTATTTCCCTAGGAAGGCCATAACGAACAAATAGAAGGAACAGGAACTGTATGACAGAATCCTCTGTGGCTCTTGGCAATGCTTCTGCCTCAACCCATTTGGTGACATATTCTGTTGCCACCAAAATATATGTTTTCTGATTTGATGAAGGGTTGATGGGTCCAACGAAATCCAGAGCCCACCGTTCGAATGGTTCGATGACTAACTGTGGTTTCAGAGGCATTTCATCAGCTTGACCAGGTCGTCCTGCTCGCTGGCAACTGTCACAAGCTTGGACGAACTTCTTTGCATCTTTGAAGATCGTAGGCCAGTAATATCCTGTCTGCAATACTTTATGTCCAGTTCTACGCTCAGCGAAGTGCCCCCCACACGGTCCATCGTGACAGGCTTTTAGGATGTCAAATATTTCATCCTCTCTAACACATCGCCTGATATGCATGTCTGCTCCTGTGTGAAAAAAATAACCTCCAATCCACGAAAATCGAGAACTTTTCTGAATAATCTGCTTACGCTCATTAGGAGTTAAATGTTTTGGTAATTTACCTACTGCAAGGTAGTTGGCAACATCGGCATACCAGGGTGTTTGAACAGCAACAGCAAACAGGTGCTCATCCGGAAATTGATCTTCCACTGCTGCTGCATCGCTTGATTTTGGTATTCTTGAAAGAAAATCGGCTACAGGGTTTTCTTTGCCAGGGCGGTCCTTGATTGTGATGTCGAATTCCTGCAGTAAGATTAACCATCGAGTTACTCTGGCATTTGTGACAGGCTTATTTGCTAAATATTTTATAGCAGAATGGTCTGTATACAAGATAACAGGATAGCCTGTAATATAATGTCTAAATTTATTGACAGCATGTATTACAGCTAGGAATTCTTTTTCAGTAACAGTGTAATTCAATTCAGCAGGGGATAAATTTTTGTTGATGTAATAGATAGCATATGGTTTTTTATCCTCTTCCTGCCCAAGGACTGCACCAATGGCTGTATCTGAGGCATCAGATGATATCTGGAATGGTAGGTCCCAGTTTGGTCCTCGAAGGACTGGGGCTATGGATACAAGCTTCTTTAGATCCTCGAAAGCATGGTCACATTTGTCTGTCCAAAGAAAATCAACGTTACCAGTCAGTGCATATAAAGGAGCAGCAATGTGCGAATAATGCTCTATAAATCGTCTATAATAACCTAAAAATCCAAGAAAACTGCGTACCTCTGTTTGAGTAGTAGGAGTGGGAATAAGCAAAAGTATTTGGATTTTGGCCGGGTCTACCTGAATGCCGGCTGCTGAGACATAGTGTCCTAGGATAAGTCCTTCAGTCATCATCAAGAAACATTTTTCATTGCTTAAGCAAAGTCTAGTAACAATGCAGCGTTGTAGGACTTTCTCTAGGGTGTCTAGAGCTGGATCAAAGTCAGCTCCATATGGTGTAAAGTCATCCATGTAAACTTCAAGTCCATCATTGATTAAATCTGCAAAAATACTAAGGATAGCCCTCTGAAATGTGGCAGGAGCATTACATAAGCCAAAAGGTAAAACTCGATAGGCAAATGTTCCCCAGGGGCAAGTAAAGGTAGTTTTATCCTGGTCTTCAGGGGCAATATGAATCTGATTGTATCCACTGAAGCCATCCAGGAAAGAAAAGAACTTCTTCCCTGCTAAAGTGTCCAATACTTGATCTATGAAAGGAAGAGGAAAATGATCTTTTTGTGTTGCCTTGTTAAGTTCCCTATAATCCACACAAATTCTCCATTTCCCATTCTTTTTTGGTACCACCACAAGTGGAGAGAACCATTTACTATCAGAAATAGGGTAGATAAAATTCACATCTAAAAGCTTCTGAAGTTCAGTTTTTACGACGTCTTTTAGATGGGGATTAAGTCTCCTTTGCGGCTGATGCACAGGTCTGGCATCCTTTTCTATGTAAATGTGGTGTGTACATAACTGGGGATCGATTCCTTTCATATCAGGGTAGTCCCATGCAAATGCTTCTTGATATTTTGTTAACAGATGGATGAGCTTTGTTTCTTGTTCCGGTGTGAGATTAGCTTTGATGTTTAAAGTTTTCCCCGGTGCAATTTCCACAGTTTTACTATTTGCAACAGAAGTGACAGGTATTATTTGATCATGAATATCTTTCAGGGGATCTTCTTCTAATTCATTATCAAATGCTGCTTTTATCATGTGACATTGTGTGCGAGGTTCAGTTTGAGTAATGAAATTATTAATGGCATCGTCTTCTGTTTGATCTTTGAAATCGAGTGCCTCTTGTATCGTTAATGGAGATCTGATGTTATCAGTAAGATATGATACAGGGTGCTTATTAGTTTTAATCATTGTGACACTTGGCTGCGCTGGAGGATATAGAACTAAATTTTTGCTATTTGGTCCTCTGGTTATGGTCATATTTCCCTGCCGACAGCCAATGTAGGCATCGGCAGTAGCGAGCCAAGGTCTACCTAAAATTAGCGGGTGTCCATCAAGTCGGGTTTTTGGATTAATTATCAGAAAATCGGTTGGATACTCCCAGGATTCTACAGAGACCATGAAATCATGTAGAGTGCCCTCTGGTCTAACCACAGATCGGTCAGCCAATTCTAACAGAGTAGAGGTGGGTTCTACAGATGTAATGCCGAGCTTTTGGCAAGTTTTGGTTGTTAAAATATTAATTGTAGCCCCTAGATCAACTAAGGCATTAGGCAGGGTCTGACCATAAATTTGAACAGTTATAATTGGGTTCCCGGGGTCTTCATATTTAAGGGGTGTTTCTCTTCCAGACAATAGGTCAGATAAGGTACCGACTACTTGGACTCTTGTATTATTTGTTATATTCCTCCTTGGTTTCTTTATGCACAATTCTTTTATAGTTTTTGCGTATATGGGAATGTCTTGAATGGCTTGGAGGAATGGAATTTTTATGTACAGATTTTGTAATTCTCCCAGAATGTCAAAGTCGGGATATTGTATGGATCGAGGTATGGCTAATCGTTCTGGGAACGGAGGAGAGGATGTGGTTGCTTGATTATGAGTTTGTTGCTTATTTACATCCTCTTGTTGTGACTGATGTTCTCTGGGTAACTGATCTTTAATATGAACTGTTTTATCTCCCTCAGTTTCAATTATACGCCCAGATCTTAACTGAAGGTCATTGCACTCCCTTAAGTCGGGTCCTGGTTCTGGTGATTCTATGATTTGAATAGATTGGACCTGCTTGTTATTTGGATTGGGATCGGGTTGGGCTGGGAGTTGCGGCCTCAAGTTAGACTAGGGATTTTGTTGTAAAGCTGGCAAAGTAGGTTGAGGGAGTGGAATAGTTCCAGCTGGGTGGTACATCGGTCTTTGCCAGCTTGTCTGCCAGGGTGAACTTTGCGAAGTAGAGGGAGTCCACTGTGAAGGGTATGGGCCATTTTGCCAATATGGTGGAGTATAAGGGAAATTCGGCCAACCAGTTTGGCTTGTTTGATTCGGCCATGGATTTGAAGAAGGAAATGATTGTGGTGACCAGTTTGTAAATGGGGGTTGAGATTGATTTTGCCATATACCATATTGTTGAGCATTATACTGTGGGTTTTGAAAGAAAGAGGTTGGGTCCGGAAACATACCAGTTTGTCTTGGCTGCCACTGGCGGCGCTGGTTGATCGAATTCACCGATTCTGGTTCTTCTTCTGCTTCCTTATATACCGCTTTCAATCCAGGAAGTGAGGGGCAGCTCTCCGTAAGGTGATCTTTTGTACATATGGCGCATGTTTGGACTTTATCCAATGGACACTCCTTGTGGCTATGTTTTTTTCTGCATCGGGGGCAGAAGATTGCCAAATTCTGTTCTGCCTCCAGCTGCTTCTGTTTAGCCTGCACAATATCAAGTTGTGTAGTTATTGTCCCCATAATATCAGTTTTAAAATTTTCTAATAAATTTCCAATTTCTGCACGTGTTACTCCTTCTGCTGATACTTTGTTATCTCTTGCAAACCGATCATATTCTGCCGGTTTTATTCTTGTGCTGCCTCTCGAACTCCTGATACATAAGTCAAGGATGTCGGTAAAATTCTCCTGATAAATATCCCCTTTGCCCATAATGTTTAATGTTTCAATCCATTGTTCCTTCATGCCCCTCATTAATGCAGTTTTCAACACATTATCAGGTAAAGGTAGCGATGCATAAGGAGATCTTTGTAAATTATACTGAAAACGTTCCACATACTCCTCTAATGTTTCATTTGGTCTGGCTGACATTTGAAATATTTCGTCTTTTAATTCTCTAGACCTACAATAATCCTGATATTTTTTTAAGAAGGATTCTTTCATTTGATCCCAATTGTTGATAACCCCGCCACCTAGCCCCATAAACCATCTTAAAGCGGCCCCTTTTAATGTAGAGGGAAATAATTTCAATTTTTGGGGATCGGTGGTGTAATCGTACCCCCTACATAACACATCGAATTCGAATAAGAATGCATCCGGATCTTCTGATGTGAGTCCGTGAAATGTAGGGATATGCTGAAGAGGGATAGCTTTCATGGGTGCATTTGCTGCAGAATCCACTATAGGATATTGTAATGTAGAGGTTTGGGTGTTTGGCTGGTTTTGAGCGTTTGGTTGGTTTTGAGCCATGGGATCGAATATATGCCAGTAACCTTCTGGGATATCTAGGAGGGTATTCCTAGGTTGGGTGGGAACGGTTTTGACAGGGATCTTTTTAATAGCGCTTCCTTTATCTGGAATAATGGGAATACCGGGTGTTTGAGGAGATTGAATCTCTTCAACAATGACTTTCGTAGCACTCCCCTTATCTGGGCTATCTAATGACTGATTTGTTTCAAGAGGAGATTTTGGTTCCTTGGTTTCCCCTGTTTCTCCTTCTCCTTCGCAAAAGTTGCTAGAGTTCCCTTCTTGCAATAATTCTGGAGTGGAATTTTCAACTTCTTGAAAGTCCTGCTCCTCAGTTTGACTATGCACCTCAGCACAGGCTACAGATGGTGATCCTGTGGCCTGAAGGGAACTAGTAGGCGGTTTAGAAGTGTTTTTCTTGAAGCCTACTGACGGTTGAGACTCTGTTTTCTTATAGATTTCGTCTATGAAGGTCGTTCGGCCAAGGGTCACCGGCCCCTTAGCTTTTTCAGGTTTGGATGGGGGTTTGATATTCTTTTCCGGTTTTTTCTGCTTAGTCATGCACTCAAAAATAAACTACCAACTTCTATTCAAAAAAACAAAAACAAATCTGTTAGGAAAGCGGATAATGAGCAGGTCGTTTACATGCTCTGCACGTAGGTTCTTACCTTCCGTTTTTAGGATCCAACTCCTCCCTAGCAGGCTTGTACACCACTCTGAAAAAGACAAATGGCTTCACTCTTTCCCCGACAACGGCGCCAAAATGTAGAGCTATAAAAAGGGTCTCTTTCACCTCTAATTACCTCACATTAATATGTCAACCCGAGAGCGTTTTGTCATTACAAAGAGTGACTCAATCCGAGGCTCATTTGTCAGAGTAATGCTAGTAGTACATTGCTTAAGAAATACAAGAGTAAACGGATGCTTAACTGAAATCAAATTACTTTAAAGAAATAAATCACACACTCATAAAACTCACTAACTTATCAGTCAAGGGCTCGGCAATGATAAACCATCCCTTCGGAAACTGATGGAAAAGGAACTAAAGCATAGATCACGAGCCTGGGAGCTAGACATTAACTGCTACTGCTCACTACAGCCTTAGATCATCTCTCACAACAAACCAACAACTGCAAGTAAATGGAACAGCAAAGCGAATAAAGGATTGAACCACAATTCTAAAATGGAACAACAACTCTAAAATGGAACAACAATTGAATAACTAAGTCCCGCGGGTTATAACCAAACTCAATCTATACACTCTTTGCAATCAAAGAACATTCTGTCACTCTAAAGGCGATTCACACAATTCACACTAAAGGAACAGCAACAATCGATTAACGAATTATAGAACAATACTACACACAACGCAAACGTTAATATGACAGCTCTGTAACATAACAGTAAGAACATGTAATGAACTCTTGAAAGGATTAATAACTTGATGCGGAGTTAACACACAATTCTATCTGTGGAAACCTCAAAGATCCAAACTTGAACAGAGCATATAACATGAACTTGTAAAGCATATCAATTTATCAAATAACAATAATAAACAAACCACACAGAAGCGAAGTTGTAATGGTACAGAAGCAAGTGTCCTTCGGGGCCGGGCCCTTAGCCTCCAAGGATACACCGCTTTAGGTTAATGCAGACGCGAAGATGGAATAATCACCAAGCTTTCATTAATGCATTGATCAAAAATACATCGAACCAGTTCTCAACGAAGCTTAATAACCAAAGCTGATGTCTTACAGAAGATTACATAAAAATGTATCCTATCTCTCCATTATCTATCTATCCCCCCTATCAAGATAACAATGCTGTCTTTATATAAAAACGATGACGGAGATGTCCAAGAAACTAGATAAATAAAGCAGCGATCCCTCAGGATCTTCGATCCTGAGGGATTCGCCAAACTGTTAACTCTTCATCCTATCTTTGCTGTTGCGCTGAGCTGGTGTCCTCTCCTTCTTTCCCGAGCCGATTTACTTTGATCTGTTTCCCTATGTTTGCGTTCGGTTCTCGTCCAGAGAGACAGCAGTTATCTCCACTTTGTCCTTTCCTTTGGAGCGGCAAATCTTCGTTTTCTTCTTTTCCTGTATAGAAAATAACCATTATCAGTGGCTAAGTTATACACATCGATTCTCACATGTTTTGTTATAGTTCCTTATTACTTTCCAAATTCATGATACAAAAGGTTCACAAATTCTATTAAAAAGTCATTGAAATAATCATCAAAGTCATACCTTTTTAGTACTCCACAAGAAGAGGTATGGAAAGATCAAATTCAGGTGCAAATTCATCCCACCAAGGACTATTTGAATTCATATGAGGTTTTGCTGGGGGATATAGATTCAGGTTCTAAGTGGCCTGTCCATCTAAGATCACCATAGATTCAGACCTACATCCAATATATGCATCTGCAGTGACTAGCCACGGTCTTCCCAAGATTAAAGGATGACCCCCCAGATTGGATTTGGTTTGTAAAATGAGAAAGTCAATCGGATAGTTTCAGGAGGCCACAGTGATAACCACATGTTCAATCATTCCTTTGGGCTTAACACGGGAATTATCTGCTAGTTCAAGCATTGTAGGTGTAGGTCTAAGTCCATGAAGTCCTAGAGAGATGAAGAGGTCTTTAGTCATAACGTTAATAGTTTCCCCTAGATCAATCAAGGTATTGGTTATAGGATGATTTTCAATATGGAAAATCAATGTGGGGTTCCCTGGGTCATTATATTTGGTCAAAAAAGGATGATAAATCATAATATCATACTATTTTCCCATGACATGGATAGTAGCAGGGTCTTTAGGTTTCCTCCCATGTCTTTTGACGCATAGATCCCTCACCTTTTTAGCATAGATATGCACTTCTTTAAGAGCTTGTAACAACAGAATCCGTACATATAAATTTTGCAGCTCCTTAAGGAATTCAGATTCAAGTTGTAAGACTAGCCCAGTTTCAATTAATCATTGAGGGTATGGGGGATTCTGAATTCCAACAGCTGAGTCAGCTACCACAGATGTATTAGCCTTACTCGGGTTGGATTTTTTAGGAACAATAGACCTTCCCGAGCTGTTTGTTACATATGTAACATTAGGTGTTGTATCAGCTGTTACATGTGTAACAACTACCTCAGAATCATCCATATCCTTCCTGGGTGATTCACTTTATTCGATAATAATGGAGTGTGTTCAGATCTGATTACTTTCCCTGACTGAATTTGAACCTCATTAAGTCCAATAGGAGTAATAAGATAAGTCTGGAGGGTAACTAAAGCATCCATGATTTGGGTTGCCTTATTATTTGGATTGGGGTTAGGTTGTACAAGTAATTGGGGTTGAACAGAAGGTGTAGGATTATGAATAGAAGGTAGTTGTAACTACTGTTGTTGCATTGGTATTGGAGGGGGCATTGGACCTTGGCCATTGCCTCTCCAGTCTTGACCCAAAGGATTGGGTTGTGATGGAGGATATTGCATTGGTGGAGGAAATTGTGTTAAGGAAGGAGTAGGATACTTCCATGGGTATTGCTGACTATTATAAATATTATTCCAAGGATAAAAAGAAGAAAAATCTGAAGGCATACCTGTAGGTCGTGGTTGCCATGGTTTCTTTGATCTGATAAAATAAAACTACAAGGAAAAGACCCTCTAGCAGATGTTTTTGAGGAATCCCTTATCAAAATACCACAACTATCAGTTTCTAGTGGAGGTTCCTAGAGGAGGTTGGCGAGCAAAGGTTTTTGCAGATGTATTTCGTCCAATGCTCTTATCATCGTAAAACGCAATGGTGAATTCAAGACGACATAGGACCAATGCAGTTAAAAAATTGTCACACCGGACACCATGCACTCCATACACACCCGCCTGGTGCATTGTAATTCTATAGAGTACCGGTACTTTACATAACTTCCGCACCGGTGCCTCATAAAAAACGCGTGAAAACTGACACTGCCCGGGTCGCCCTTAAACGCACCGGGTCGCCAACGCACCAAGCCACCCTGAAATCCCGATGCACTAGCACAGGGTTGAATAAATAAAAAATTACGGCCAAAAATCCGCACAAAACATAAGCACACTGAGAACCATGCACTCCTAACACCCTCACCCGGTGCGTCATATTCCTGTACAACATCGGTTCCTTACATGTCTACCACACCGGTGCTTCCGAAAACGTGCGCGAAAACAGATACTGCCCGATGTGGAATAAAGAAAACGCACTAGGGCACCCATAAAATGAGTGCACTAATAGATGGTTAAATAACAAAAATTACGGCAAAAAAACCGCATAAAACATTGGCACACCGGAAACCATGCGCTCCATACACACCCGCCTAGTGCCTTTAATTAAAGAACATCACTAGTGCATGTCAACTTGTCATCACCAATGTCTCATAAAAATCACATGGAATAGAAACCGCCTGGGGTGGAATGACAGAAATGCACCGTGTCCCCATAAATTCTGTGCACCGGAAAAGGGTTAAAAATAAATAAAATTACGGCCAAAAAACTGCACAAATCATTAGTTCACTGGACAACGCTCCCGGTGCATCTTATTACTATAGAGTACCGGTGTGTTACCTCTAAGCTGCCCTGGTGTCTCATAAAAAGCACGCGGAACAAAAACCGCCTGGTGCGGAATGACGGAAATGCACCAGGGCCCCATTAATGTCGCGCACTGGAAAAGGGTTAAAAAAACAAAATTACAGCCAAAAAACCGCACAAATCATTGGTTCACCGAACAACATGCCCGATGCATCTTATTACTGTAGAGCACTGGTGCGTTACTGCTACGCTGCCCCGGTGCCTCCTAAATGCGTGCGAAAATAGAAACCACCTCGGGTGGCATAGTGCAAACGCACTAGTATGCCAATAAAAACCCTACACACCGAAATAGGGTTAAATAAAAAAATTATGGCCAAAAAACAACATTTTTCACTTTTTTCAGTGCTACAGAGCTCTCAAGCACCGGTGCAAGTTATTCTTGTTTGAGCCACATTGACATCCGTGCTCCCATTGCACTTATTGCACGCATTGTTGTTCTACATTGCCACCAATCTCCAGCTTGAATTTTATAAAACAATGGACAAATTTTCTTTTGCAAATTGTACAGCCAATATGCCTCCTCGATGGGTAAATGTATAGGTATTTTTTTCTTTTTCCATTATTAAACCTTTTAGCGGATTAGAATTTGAAAAAACCATAAAACTAACCTTTAAAAAAAAAAATTGTTGTACGGTGTGCTCGAGCCATTCAGCTTGCACCGGTTTGCGGTGCTTCCTGTAAATTTACAGGCCGCACCGCACCCAGTGCTAACAATATCTGCACCGGTTCTAGTGCAGTACCGGGCGATGCACCCTATGCTATTTTAAAAAAATTTAAAAATTGTAGTGCGGTCGGTTACTAGGCCGCACCATTGACAATGGTGTATCGCGGCAACTCGATGTGTTGACAGAATTATCCGCCCCGAGGCGGGTGATGCTTTCAGTGCACCGGAATCGCAATTCGACTTTTTTAACGGTTCAGGCTAGTAAACCGGTGCTAAGGGTATCTGCATCGATTCCAGGGCGAATACCAAAGGTGCACCATGTTATTTAAATTTCTTTAAAAAGAGCGACGCGGTTGGCTACCTGGCCGCACCATTGACCTAGTTAAATTGTGGTGATGCGGTGCATTAACTAATATAACCGCCTCGGGCCATCTATTTTTGTCAGTGCACATCTTACCATATTTGGCCTAGGTCAACGGTGTGGCCTCTTAAAATACCGTATCGACGACTATGTACGGTGGCAGGAGGGTGGTGTGCTGACTCTAGTTATAAGCCTCGGGGCAGATAGTGAAGTCAGTGCACCGGCCACCTGGCACTGCACGTAATGAACGATGCACTAACAAAAATTTCTAGAGCACTACTCCTGGTGCGGTGGATATCATGAGGTGCATCGTATCCAGTGCGCTCTATGGAGAGATGCACCGGGACCCATGTGTGACTGTGTTTTTGGTGCACCGAATTTTGTTTTATTTATTTTTCAAAAAATATTTATATACGTATATTTGTAAATACATGTGTCATTTAATAAAAAAATTGTGTTTAATATGTCAATCATTCAAAGACATGAAAGGAGAGAAGAGGGGAAACAAAAACAACAATAGATAGAATAGTATAACATGGTTCACCTATGGGAGGAAAGAGAGAGGGAGAGAGATGCGTAACCTCGCCCTATTATAGCAGTGATGCAGGGGCTCTTTAGGTAGGTAGGCCTCCTCAAGTTATATGAGGAGGCTACTTCCCTAATGTCCCATAGTTTGTTTTTAAGACATCTTATCTGAAGGTGGAATGCCCAACAACAGGCTTTCCGGATTAGTATCAACCAGTGGTACACGCCCACTGAGGAGGATGTATATTTTATTATAGGGCTATTGAGGTGTATTTTCCCTCGTTCCCCAAGGTTCCAGCTGGCTGTGTGGAAGGGAGTCAGTTAGTTTACTCCCAGAGATACATTGGAGAAAATTTAGTATCTCCTGCAGAGTTCCAGGTCGCTGGAGGGCAGTTATGTATTGGTGTGTTTGGTCGTGAGGAGTTCCAGTGTCTCTCACTTATTATTTCGACCATTTCGCACAACACCAGTGACGGGCAACACATTAGTTTCCAAATTTTCTATTATGTTGATTCTTTACTACAACAGCCATGACTTGTCAGGTGGTCTGCCATTTTCTTGCGACAGTTATGTATAGCATTAGATAGATTTCATGCTCATGCACAAGAAAGGGTCAACTTCCCTTTCGCTTAAGATATTTTTTATTTTTATTTTTTGATAGTTTTCCAGAGACAAGGCCTTCTTTTCTTCGGCAGCCTCGTAGGCCAATTACTGAGGCACGTATGCACATGTGGGGGTAGATGATGCCCAAGAGGGAGGATACTCTTTTTCCAGTGAGGATATTAGATGATGCACTGGAGTTGCTAGCCAGTGTTGATGAGCATCCCTTCATTTTTGTGCCGTGTCCTTAAGCGAGGTTGGATTGGCGAGGGTGTGCCAAAATCCTCTTCACATCTGATGCGTGGTAGAGCTAATATTATTTTTTTATTTAAATTTATTCTAACATGTTCTTTAACTTTTTTTTATTAAATCTTGTAATAAAATCCTCGAATTATTGTTGTGTACTTGTATATATTTTGCAGACATTGGCTCTGTTGATGGTGAGGAGATGTCGCCACCACCACCTGTCCAGGTGTGGATCCTGATGAGGATGAGGGCATGCCAGATATTGCTGAGGATCATCAAGAGGCCATTGCAGATTAGAGACCTGCTCCTTCTAGTGCGTTGGTGCACGGTCGACGTCTTAGTGATGCTAGATACAGGATGGAGTTGGGCGACCAACTCATTGCATTGATTTTTGGGGAGGGCATCAGGCCTGTTGATTTCAGAGACATAGAGGCTGATGATAGGCTATTATAGATGTGGAGAGGCATGCCGCGTGACTTGTACAGCCTGATGCGGCATGTCATAGGAGTTACGACAAATTTTACGCGACTAATGAGGACTATTGCACATTACGATCGAGCCGCAGCACATGATGGACAGTCTGCGAGGCACATCGTACCATCATCTCATGATTTTTCACAGCCTCACACCACATCAAATTTGCATGAGCCTCCACTAGCATCTACCAGCAATCATCATGGAGATGAGGCTGGACCATCGGCCACTAGTACTGATATTGATGTTGTACTACCACCAACTGATCCATGAAATTTATATTATAGTTGTATACTTTTAACATTATTCAGTTATATATATATATATATATGGTCCATGTATTTTATGTTCATGTTGCAATTGTACTTAATTTACATGTTGGTGATCATCATGATGTGTATGTTGTTAAGTCATGTTAGATATGTTCATTTAATGTGTAGCTTGTAGATAGATGTGTATGTGATAGCATGAGATGTATATTTGATGTTTGTATTGTACTGATGATGTTAATATATAATGTTAATTGCGTTTTGTTAGATGATCATGATCACGATGATGCAGTTAGTGATTTTGAATGTTTTTTTTAGTCAAATATAATGTTTGTATGATGGTTATCATGAACGTGATGTTTATTAATTAATTTAATACCAAATGATCATGATATTGTAAATTTGTAATATTTGTATTTCTAATTGTATTTAAAATTCTAAAATTGTAATTGTAATGGCATATATGTAAATTTCTAAAATTGTAAATGTAATTGTAATTGTAATTGTACGTGAAATTGTAAAATTGTAATTCTAATTATAATTGTAATTGTATGTAAAATATTTGTAAAATTTTAATTGTATTAATGTGAAGTGAATTTATTAAAATTTTTAAATTTGTAAATTTGTAAATTTTAAATAATTGTAAAATAATAAATCTAGAATAATATGATTTATTGTAACATAATAAAGTTTAGAAAATAATGCAAATAAATTCCTATACTTTAGAATTGTCATTATTTTATTATGATCTTAGATACAAAAAATAAAATAAAATAAAAAATCTATACAATACGCCATTGTTTTCGAGATCAACATAATACCAAATTATCAAGTGAATTATTTATTTTAACATTAACACAATGAAAATTACCAATTAATTCAAAATACATATTATATTAATATTTCGAAAAACCCATCTTAAAAAGTATAAATATTGATGAAATAACACATGTACCATATCACTCTCAGTTCTCATGATCACCCTCATTATCTTCTAGCTCGCATGGCATGATAACACTATTTTTCTCAAAAATATGTTTTGATCTAGGGTCATGTGTCAATACGAACCACCAATCCCTATCCAACACATCTGGGTAAAAAAACACCTGGTTGCAGTGTTTAGGGAAAACATAGGGCTCCTTAGCTTCATCCCACATCTTTCTAGAGTTGATAAATATCAACCTACTATTGCGATCTTCCTTTACATTATTTCGATCAAAGGTGTCCCACCACTTGCACCAAAAAATAACACATTTAAAAGAAGAAAAATCCACTTCAATGATCTCTTGTATCTTTCCGACGTAACCTAACGTCCCTCATACTAGTTGTTGATCACAGTGGCTAGATCGACTAGATTGATCGAACTCAACTTCCACTCCACATTCTTGTGTGATGTTTCCAGCATCGGCATTTTCTGTGCAAAAATGGTGTCCATTTGCCCACATAGATGGGAACAAATGCACTTATTATAAAAAAAGTTAAAAAAATCATAGTGTGATGTGTCTTCTAAATAATAATCCCACAGTTAAAATATGAAATGTAGATGTCTTAATATAAGTTTCAAATTTACATATAAATTAAAAATATTATTACCGAGTTGTTGCACCCAATCCCTACGTTTAGCGCATCCTCTTCAACACGCGGGTAACGACCGGTAGCACCATATTTCTCTCTGACTTGGTTAGCAACCCAACTGTTGGGGCATATTTTGGCATATTTTCTTTTAAATGATCGGGATAAGGCACACTTCTACCATTCAACGGTTTGAATTCTTTCCTGTCACTATCCCATTTCATCTTGTTTCGTTCGTACAGTGTGACCCACGGTTGTGTCGCTTCAGGATTGTAAAGAATGAATTTATTGGTTGCTTCAATTTCTACATTCGCTGATGAAATCAAACCAACATTATATAGTACCTAGAGATCAAAATATACATTATATCTACGTTCAACATGAATATTAATTACTTTTTATAAATTTGAAAAATTATAAGTCGCTTACTCTTTATCAAGTGCTTTTTTCCACTCGTTTGGAGCAACTCTCCTTCTCTTTTGTCTTCATCCATTTGATCGTCCCAAATCACCGCACCTGGTCTGTTTTTGATCTTCTTGATGTACTCACTGGCATAGTAGAAAGACTCATATGATATGTACCCCTTTGCCATAGACCCCTCGGGTTTTTCCCTTTGTTGAACAAAACCTTTCAATTTATTCATGTACCTCTCTAAGAATAACATCCAATGACAAGAAACAACCCCAACTAATTCAACCTCATCTAACAGGTGGATTAGAATATGAACTTGTAAGACCATGAAACTCGTCAGCAGTTCCTTCTCAAACATAAAAACAATCTCAACTATCTCTTGACGCCACTGTGGAATGCTAGCCACATGAATCTCCTTTGATGTGATCCAACATAAAGATGCAGATAATTTAGATATGGCACATCCTAGGTCTTAAGGGAATTCATGTTTCACACACCCACACACAAACAAAGCATAATGACACTGCAAAGTTATAAACATGTGCAATAATATAAAAAATTAATTATGTTTTATGATCCCTGCATGGGATAAAATTTATTAATATAGAAAATAATAAAATCATGCTTTTGACATTATACGTACTCTTAGAAGATTCAAATGGTCATGCGATTTCAACCCCGAAAAATGGTCATCCACAGTGAAGCAACGTCGTAGTGAAGACTTGTATGAAGTTGGCACCCTCACATCCATTATAACTTCCTTTGCCAAAGATATATCATTTTTTTTAAAAATCCATGGGACATCACCTTCTTTGAAAATCCATGAATTAGAGGGACCAACTCTTGCCTCTGATCCCGTACTTTCTAATCGTCTTGGCCAATATTTATTTTTAGTTTTTGCAGTAATAAGATCTTTCCTAACAACCAATGTGTCACTTTGTTTTGATAATATGTGCCTCCATAAAGAAGATGAAATTTTTTTAAATATATGCATGGGATCTAATAAGTGGGAAATCTTAAGATGCTCCCAATATGGGAAGTCATAAAAGATAGATTTCCTTTTCATCCCAATGGGCAATTTCTCAACATAGGTGTTGAAGAAATCTGGATCATCGAACTTAGGCTCCCCATTTGAATTGAAAATTTCTATGAACTCCTTCTCCTTCTCTCTCTCATATGCTCTAAGCCATTTAGCTAGTGTCATTATTGGAGGCCTTTGGGTTATCTCTCGTTTACCATTGAAATTGGATGATGATCTTCTGTAAGGGTGTTGTCTTGGTAGGAATATCCTGGAGCAATCATACACTGGTTTTCGTAGGTCCTTGGATCATCTAGCTTTCAAAGACGGTCCACAACATTTACATCAAAAATACCCTTTTGTTACAAGATCTGCGAGATTATATTTGTATACATTAATTAATATTCATGGCACGTTAAATAATATCATGAAGATCAGAACAAATATTACAACGAATTAAATAACTAATATGTGAAAGAATGTTGTTGCATTATATATAAAAAAATCAATAAATTAAACATGTAATTTACCAGAGAAAACTCCTAAGCCTACATAATCATGTGTCGTGTAAGCACATATGCCATACAACGTAAACCTCCTCTCTGTTGTGATGGGTCTTGATACATCTTATACATTTATCCCATCCCATAATTCCTTCAATTCATCTACCAGTGGTTGTAAGTAGACATCCATATTCTTCACTTGTCTTCTACTAGGGACTATGAGAGCCAACATAAGACGTTCATTCTTCACAGACAACCATGGGGGGATATTGTTATTGATCATTGCTACAGGCCAAAAATAATAGTTGGTGTTTTGGAGGGAATATGGGTTGACGCCATCCATGGCTATGCTGAATCGTAGACTTCGTACTTCATTCTTGAATTTTTTAGGCCATGTATCCTCTATATGCTTCATGGCTATTGAATCAGTTGGGATTCTCATAACTTCCAACTCACTTCTATGTGGGGCATGCCATCCCTGCAACATAGCTAATTATTTGCAATGAAAGAGCCTTTGAATCCTTGGGATTATAGGCATGTGCCTCAATATCTTAAAAGGAGGACCAGTACGTTATTTACCCTTCTTCTTTGATTTATCATACCTATCATGCCCACATTTTGGACACATCTCTTTGTCCACATATTCTCCTCTATATAGAATACAATCATTTGGACATGCATGATATGATATGTACTCAACACCCAACATTTTCAACAATTTCTTTGCCTCTTCGCAGCTACTGGGAAAGAAATTATCACTTGGAAGAACCTTATCTTTGAAAAACCCGTAGTTGGTGATCATGGAAAAATATATTAATAAATGTACATTAATGTCAATATAATTATTAACATTCATAAAATTTAACATTTGTAATGTTCATTGCAGTGTACTGATTATATTTCAAATTTATATAAGGGGAGTACTTTATGGTAACTTACCTCAAAAGTTCTGAGAAACATGCATTCAACAAGCTAAACTTTGCTTTCAAGTTGTACAGTAACATTGTTGTCCCCAACTGGGTAGACTTTGACTGACTGCTAGGTCCAAAGAGAGGGGTGGTGGAAGAAAATTTAAGGCTTTTGAAAAAGGTGTTAGCGATATGAGCATCATCCCCTAGCTGATCATAATTTTGGAATGCATTTAACAACATTGTATCCATGGAAGTCGTATCCCTTAAGTAATCATCCATACCAACCTCTATTTGATTGCCTCCATTGCCAGCTTCTGAAGAAATACTATTGTAGTCATTCCTCTGGACGTAGCGGGAATTGAATCAGTGGTTGATTCAACCATTCTTGGTATAATTCCTCTTCGATTTTTTCTCTTAATTCGGTCTTCTCTCGATTTGATGTTGTTGTGGGGTGTAGCGGAAGATGGTAGGTAGGTAGTTCATCATCACTAGAATCCTAATAATTAAAAAAAAAATTGAACATGATTAGTACAAAATATACGATATCAATTAGTAACCATGTTGACAATATTACATGATTATAAATTGGTTTGACGTTGAAATAATTACATATTAATCAATATATATACCAAACAATTATAATTGTAATTACCATCATTGTCTCGGGATTCTGTCTAGAATATGCAATATTGTTACAATTGGTAGGGTGAAGCGGCTGTCCATTTTCATCTACCAAATGCGCCTTGTGGTATGCATCTCCTGATAAGAAGTTCCGACGTTTTGGAGCAGTTTGAATATTTTGTGCATCTGAACTCGATGCTGAATCTGCATCAACCTACAAATTTGTATACATTATAAATTTAATTAAGTGGTGTGTGATTGTCTGCATGGATAAAAAAACATATATAAATTCAATTAGATAATGAAAAAATAAAAAAAATCTGAAGCAAATATTACGTCTCCACATGGATATGGAGAACTCCGTGATGGACTCTGAGAAATATTATGGAATGAGCTGGATTTTAAAGAATTGTCCATTCCATATAATATATGATATTTTCTCCTTGAATTTGAGCAAAACAACAATAAATTTTGGTGCACAAACTTAAATGTCATTCCGGTGCGTAATGTAAAGATAACCGCACCGATGATTTTTTTATTTTATTTTGCGCACCAGTGCCATTTTATAACACGACGCACTGGTGTGGTTCAATTAAAGGACGCACCGGTAAACGAATAACCGCAAATAAAAAAAAAGCGCAACCCTATTTTCTTTAAGTGGAAAAAAAGCGGTAAATTGAGAAATGGGCGGCAAAATATTTTCGAAAATCTAATTTCATAAAACATTTCTTTAAATACTAAACACTTTTCATTATATCATTATTTTTGCCAAAAAATTCAGCCTGACATTTGCAGGATACATACCTAGAGCAAACAGAGCATGAGAGCACTATGGAGTATAGAAATACGTTCGAATAGAAGTATTCAGACAATCAGAATTCCAAACCTCTGGTGAGTCAAACCCTGTACCATATAATTTCAAACGATGTAAGTTTATTGTTTTTTTGTACTTTTTTCTGCAGTAAAATAAGAAATCAAAGTCTATTGTTTTTTTTTAATTTTTTCTGTAGTTTTTTTTATGAAGTAAAATAACAAAATCAAAGCTTATTGTTTTTTTAAATTTTTTTTTTTCTGCAGTTTTTTTACCTTTTCTGCAATTTTTAGAAACAAAAATAAAAAAAGAAATCCATTTTTAGAAACAAAACCCTAGATTCTTTTTGTTTCTGCCCTTTCTTCTCCCTCTTTCGTTTCAATTTAGATTTATAGGGTTTGTATAGTCATAAGACATCCAACCCATAGGACGACTAGCATAGTCAGATCCCAATCCATGTTGGCCTTTACGTCAATCTTAAAAAAATACAAATTTTTTTCGTCGATGCACCCTGCGTAATGTTAGCCACCTATAAATTCTGATATACCTAATGGTGGCTAAATTTGATGTCAAACCTTCAAGAGATATATTTACTTTGAAAATCCATCATCTTTAAATTCTTATGATGATTCTCTTCCCTTTGATTTAACCTTCACTACTGTTTCACTATTAGCCCTAAAGTACCTGCTGATTTACCAAGAGAAAGACTGCTTGAGAAGCCCCATTTTTCCCTCATTAAACTTCTCCATTTCATGCTCCATTTTATCCATAAAACCTTCAGTTGATTCTCTAACCCTTCCAAAACCCATTTTAAACCTTATATCTCCTGTTTATTTGGTTTAAATCCCTCCATTTTCATCTATCGGAACTCTGTTTTGGCCTTAAAATCCTTATTTTAGGCCTTAAAATCAGTATTTTGCACTATAAGGCATTTAAGCTCCTAAGGGCTTATATCATTTAGCCCCCCCCATCTCATATATCCTGAGCCCTGCAATCGGGCGCTTAAAATTCATTAGCCTCCGTGCCAAAACCTTTATTTTTCATTATTTCTCCATTCCCGACAGCTCAATTTTAAATAATTATAGACCGTTGATCAACACAGATCAACAGCCATCAGGCCATCCTTTCCCTTTGCCCGTTCACTTACCTCCCTTTCCCCCTTTCAAATAACCTGCCTCATCTTTCGATCTCCGCTGTCCAATCGGAAAATCTAAGGACCAGGACGAAACCTGATAACCCATTACGCTACAAAAAATATGTCAGCCCCACCTCCATACCTCGTGCATCTTGCATCCCATCGCGCTCACTCTGCGCCGTCGGATTTTCCGCCCATCATCCGATGATCCACATTGCATATCGCGTAATGTTTTAGCCCTTCCCACAGTGCGTTACTTCCGTGTGATATGGGCGGTTTTAGAAATACACGCGTCACTTACTGAGTGGAATCGAGTTCCAAATGCAAATACCACCTCCCCCCTTTTTTTTCGCGAAAACCATTCCAGGTTTCCGCCATACCGCCTACCCTCTGCAACGTAATTTTGCTTTTAATCTCAGTGGTCAATCTTTGAGATCGAATGGTTTGTGTTATATCGCGATATCAAACACAATTGTTTCCCATATGCTCCCAAACGATTTCATCAAGCGATCTCCACCATAGATCATCCTGATCTAACGGTCCACGTTCATCCTCACACCCAGACCCTCAAGAGAACACAAGAAACACAAAAACAACCTCCAAAATAGAAATAGAAATCAGAAATTTAGAAGAGAAAACAGTCCAGATAGGCAAAGAGATAATGACCAGCAAATTAGACCTCCCTTCCAACAAAACTATGTAGATCAAGAGGAAGAAAGGGAGATCAAAAGTTTGGAATAAAACCATGTAAAATTTCTTGGATCAGATAGTGGGGATGGTGTTTTCCTCACTGAAGAAGAACAAGGTTTCTTCTCCACATAACCAAAGGAAGGTACATATGAGGAGTCTGAAGACTATAGATTGGGGTTTGAGAATGCAATCATGGAGATACGCAAACACTATGATCTAAGAAGAAAAGGGAACATAGATAATCCGAATTACAAAAACATTAGCTCTATTGTTAGGAAAAATACAGAAAATCAGCCTAAGAAAATAGTAGAAAAGACCTACATTTTGGCTAAGAAGACAGATTTAAACAAAGACAAAAGCAGCCAGCCAAATGTTGAACAAAGTTTCCCTACTACCTCTGCTAGTGGCCTTATTAAAACAACTCAGATTGACAGTCCTAATAAAACTCAGCAAGTCAAAATTGCTGAAAGAAACATAAGTGAGAAAACAGATGTAAATACAACAAAATCAATAGTTCCTTTCAGCCTTGGGGGAGAGATTGCAAAGATTAAAATTAACATACCTCTGGCCGAATTAGTGACCTAGGAAGTGTACAGAAACCAGGTCCTAAAAGCTCTAAATATGCATGTTGATACCACTACTTTGAACTTGACAGATGACAAGCCAGAGTTGTTGCTTGGTCCTAAAATTGAAGGAAAATATCAGGAAGGGGTTGTGCCCCCTTTCTATGTCAGTCTAAACATACATGAAAAAACCTTACACAATTCCATGCTAGATTCAGGAGCATCACACAACCTTATGCCCAAGGTAGTAATGGAAAGCCTAGGCTTAGAGATTACTAGACCATATAAAGACTTGTATTCCTTTGATTCCAGAAGGGTCAAATGCTTGGGGTTAGTTAAATATTTGTGTGTTAACTTGTCTCAAATTCCGGCCAAGAATCTTGTAATGGATGTGGTAGTAGCTGACATTCCCCCAAAATATGGCATACTCTTGTCTAGATCATGGGGAGCTAAGATTCAGGGTACCCTTCAAATGGATATGTCTTATGCCACCATACCAGTGTTTGGTCAAACCAGAAGATTATATAGGGAAACCCTTATGAAATACATGGTGAGCAGCAAAGACAAACCTCACAACACTCTTTTTTATCCCACTCATTCAGATCTAGATTCTTTTATTTTATACAATGAAGGTTAAGTCACCCAAACAAGGAAGGAAAACAAGCAAGACATTAGTGCACCAAATCATTCAAAATTTTCTTCCCCTCAACCTCTAGATATCTCAACTCCGAGCAGCCCTGAGCAACACAAAACATATGGGAATGAAACATAAACACTTTGGAGAATGAGCTTTGATGGCTCTTGTAGAAAAAATAGTGCAGGGCTGGTGTATGGATACACAACACAAACAAAGGACATGCCTGCAAATTAGATTTTTCATGCACTAAAAAACATTGCAGAATATGAAGCCCTTCTCTTTGGCTTGCACATACTTAAATATTTAAAGGCCAAAAAGATATCAGTACAGGGAGATTCTGAGTTAATTATCAGACAAATCAAAGGGGAATATTCAACCAAAAACCCCAGACTCAGAGAATATAGAAACACTATTTTAGATCTATTGAAAACTTTCGAAAAATATGAACTCATGTTCATACCAAGAGCCCAAAATCACCTGGAAAACGAACTTGCTTTTGTTGCTAGTAATTGATAGATACCACAAATCGATGAACAGTTCATTATAAAGGTGAAAAACAGACTAGCAGTGCCTGATAACGAGGATCATTGGCAGGTTTTTAACAATGACAAACATATAGAGGATTTCCTGCAATCAAAAAATGAGTTTTCCACAGTATCACCAAGCTTCAGCCATGAAAAAAATGTGTAAATGGGGAACTAATTCCTGAAACAGGGTCCTCCTCTCCTACTGATATAAATCAGTTTGATCATCTTTTCAAAGAAAAATTATCTGATGATCCAAACCAAAAGGACCTTGAAATTCTAGAATGTAAAGGTGATACCATACCCAAAGGCCTTGCTCCATTAGAACAACTCTTCGATTTCAACGATGTGGCCAAGGAACTGAAAGCAGAACCCATGGAAACTAATGTGGATGGGTTCTCAGGTTGCAATCAGGTTCTAGTTTTCCCAAGTGATCAACATAAAAATAATTTTACTACACCTTGGGGGACATTAATGTATGTCAAAATTCCATTTGGCTTGATGAATTCATGGGCCACCTTCCAGAGGACCATGGACATAGCCTTCTCAGAAGACATAGGCTATTTTATAATCATTTACCTTGATGATATTACTATCTTCTCCAAAACTGATGAAGAACATTTGGAACATTTAAGGAAGGTTTTTGAGAAATGCAGAAGATTTGGCTTGTCTTTAAATCCCAAAAAGACACTCTTTGGCCTCCAGGAAGGAAAGCTTCTTGGTCACATAATCTCTGAATAAGGGATCAAAATAGATCCTAAAATAATTGATGGAATACTAAATATCAGCCACCCTAGAAATCTCAAAGAATTACAGTCTTTCATCGGAAAGATTAATATTTTTGAGGAGGTTCATCCCCAACCTTGCTGAGCTACTAAGAAACATCACTAACATGCTCAGGAAATAAGTAGGTGTTAAATGGAAAATGCAAGCTAAACAATCATTTGAACTGGTAAAGCAAGCCCTTACTCAAGCACCAGTCCTTATCAGTCGTGATTTCACCAAATATTTCTATATTTTTTCCTTTGCATCTGAACATACAATAGTTGCAGTATTGTTGCAAAAGAATAACTTGGGGCAAGAACAACCTATATCCTTCTTTAGTAAAGCCTTAAGATATGCCCCACTCAAATACAACATCATGGAGAAGCAAGCCTTAACACTGGTAAAAGCATTAAAGGACTCTAGGGTGTACATTTTACATTCACATATCATTGCCTTTGTGCCACACACCGTAGTCAAAGATATTCTAAGTCAGGACATTGATGGTAAAAGGGGAAAATGGATTGCCACTATTCTAGAATATTACTTAGAAATCAGGCCTACTAAACTCATCAAGGGACAAGGATTAGCAAAACTCATGGCTGAGTCTAATTTCAAAGCTCTAGATATGAATATGGTTGATGCCTTGGAAGAAATAGAAGAGTTACCAACACCATTTACTGAAGAAACGTTCATGAACTCTCCATGGTATGCTGACATCATTTATGTGTTGCTTTATTTAAATCCTCCTCCTTCTTTGTCAAAAACAAAAGCCAGATTTTTCAAACAGAAGGCTTTAAATTATTGTATGATAGATGGAATTTTATATTGGAAAAATGCTGTTGGGATATTACTAAAATGTTTACTAGAGGTTGATGCAGGAAAAATCATTCATGAAGGAGAATGTGGAGGGCACTTAAATTGAAAGACCACAGCAAACAAGATTCTCAGAGCTGGTTACTATTGGCCCACCCTTTTTCCAAACACCCACAAACTAGTAATGTCTTGCCATAAGTGCCAAATCTTTGATGGTAGAAGAAAGCTCTTGCCCTTACCCTCGAAACCTATTAGCGTTGAAGCACCCTTTCAACAGTGGGGTTTGGACTTCATAGGGGAAATCCATCCATCCTCCTCATACCAGCAAAAATGGATCCTCATAGCCACTGATTATTTTACCAAATGGATAGAGGCCATACCCACTAGGAATGCTACTGACTCTGTCATTATTAAATTCCTTGAGACCAACATATTGTCCAGATTTGGCTGTCCTAGAAAAATAATCACACATAATGTTGCTGCCTTAAAATCCAAGAGGATGGTTGATTTCTGCCATAAATATCAGATCACCTTGGGCCACTCCACTGCCTATTACGCCCAAGGAAATGGACTTGCTGAATGCTACAACAAAAGGCTGATCGATGTCATCAAAAATTTGTTGGAGCAGAATCAGAAATCATGGCATGGAAATCTTGTTCATGCCTTGTGGGTTGACAGGTTAACCACCAAAAATTTAGTTAAAATGTACCCCTATCATCTGGTCTATGGTGTTATTTCCTAAATCTACCTCAGGCTGAAAGAAGGCAAAGTTCAGGGTAACATCAAACCACACTTAATCTGGTAGCTAGCTCTACCAGATCAGGAGAGGGCTCTCTCCGGGTCAATCTCAGCAAAGATAATCAATAGGGCTTGAGATGACTTGAAATAAAAGCTGATTTTAGGCTAGGTATATAAGTAAAGGAGTTTGATTTTTATTTTGGGGGTTTTGTTGGAATCAAAGGGAAAGGCAGTTTTGGGTCCGAGGATGAGGCCTAGTTTTTGCAGAGTTCTGAATGGGGCAAGGAAGGAAATTGTTTTGATGCTTTGGATTGAATGAATGGATAGTTAAAACTGGTGAGGAGCTAAATAGGGAAAGAGGCTTTCAAGAATCCTCTTCAAACAGATGAAAACATGGAAAATTAAACAAAACTCAAGGCAGAGAAAACCAATCTAATGAATTCCACCTTTATAACTCATTTGTTTAATTTAAGAAGAAAGGAGAAGGGAAATGATGCACATAAGACATCAGTGAAATTAAAATCACAAAGAGAAACACACCATCAAAACATAGAGCCACATGGATCCCAAAGAGTGCTGCAAACCCTGGTCTATTCCTTTGCCAAAATTGCAGAGATGAAATGTATAATGAAGTGCCAAGCAATCCCAAGTGTCCAACCCTGAAAATGACTAAAGAACTACAAGATATAGACCAGCCTAACTCATCCCCATGCCTCTAGGGTTCGAGCTCACCATTATATGAGCTATTTCAACAAGATCTAAACTAAGAATTGGAAAATAGGCAATGAAACAGCTTGCCTCTATAAGATAAGAAATTGATTCATTCAGTTACATTTCACTTTTTGGTAAATGAATCTACTTGGATGAGTAAAAATGTGCCAAAATTACATCAAAGTCATGAAATTACATCAAGTTACATCAATATTTTCACATATGAAGATAAAAAATTCAAACTGGCGAAAACTAGGAGAAAATCTAAACTGCTGAGTGAAAATTAGGCCAAATTTCCCAATGCACCGCGCCTGAAATCTCTACGCGTAGCGCCAATTTGAGGCTGATTTTTAGGGCCTTCCCAAAGTCCCAATTGAGAGTAGGATATCTCACTAGAAAGCTATACCTTTCTACTTTCTAAACCAAGTGGAATTTCTGAATTTGGTTTCCATTTGCCCCTCCAAAATTCAAATATCCCAACACTGCTTCTTGTGTGTCCAAAAAGTGACAGAACGGTCATTTTTAGGGTGTTTTTGACCCTTCAGGCAACCCAAAACTTGTCAAAATCCTTAGGTAATGGATAGGAATGCATAAATTTTGATGAAAAATCTAGAAATTCAAATTTTTCTTCAAGAGGAGCTGCCAATTATAAGCGCGCGCCAAGTGGCGCTACGCATCGGGCAGGAAAATCTATTTTAAGGCCAAAATTTTCAAAATTGACAAAAGGTCTGCCAAATTTCTTGAAATTTGGGCTGAATTTCCACCATCAATTTATATGATGGGAAAAATAAGCTTTGGCCAAAATTTGGAGTCTATCATGCCTTTTGCGATGCTTTAGTGCCTTCTTTAGTCTTGCTTTCAGGATCTTGATCCTTGCTTTGCAAACATGATTTCGCGCCCAATAATGGTTCTTCATGTGCCTTAGCATTTTCTTTTCCTTGTTTGAATTTTCCAACAGCTTCTCAAGATGAATATTGACCCTATCAAGCCAAGTATCTCTATTAGCCTCAATCTCCCACTCAATGGATGTCATCTCGGTTTGGCGTCTTTGGGCAGCTTGCCGGTTCTCACGGATGTTTTGAAACTCCATGATTGTTTGCTGATCTTCCAACTATTTGTTTCACTGCTCCAGGTATTTTATGATCCATTGGGGTCTCTACAACTTTATGGTCAATGTGGCTATCTCCGCCTTCTGCTCTTGAATTGTCTCTCTCAACTTTGAGCTTAGAGAGCTCAAATCCTCATCAATAAGTATGGAACCTGTATCTTGGCCTCCTGAAGGGCCCTCATCCTGCATAGGCTTCTTACCTATGTCCTATACCTATACCTGTGCTGCTCATGATGGCAACGATACCCCTTCCACCCCAGGTTTAGATAGTACTCATCGGGCTGCTGCAAATAATCCTCCAGTGCCTCTCTGATAAGTGACATATGTCGGCACACTAGTAGTCTCTGCCTCCTAACCTCCATACTGATGTGAAGGTTCACCTGCATCATGGAAAACCTTCGGAGGAACCTTAGGAGCTGTGAAGAAATAATGGGAAATGAAATTTTCCCATGAAATACCCTGCAATCCAAGCTGATGTACAACCACGATCTTGATGAGTGCATAGTGATAAATACTGTTGTACTGCTGCTCAGGAGTTTTCCTCTGCACAAGAGTGGTCATTCTCTCGATGTTCCGGCACATGAAATAAGGTATGTTCATCATCCTCACTCTAGTGAAATGCATCAATAACCTGATGTGGTAGGCATAGAGGCGTGAAAACCGGCCCTCACAACTGAAATATCTGATAATGAGTTTCATCATAGGCGCATAGGATTCCTTTAGAAACTGGAATGGAAACACCCTACTGAGTTGCCTCACAAAGCTAGGCTTGATGTATGGTTCATAATGCACTCTGTCCACCTGTTGTCTTTTGTTCCACTGTTCACCCACATTCGGTATTCTGGTTGCTTGAGAAATAGTTTCCGGTGTCAAAGTGAAATTTACACCAGCAAGAGTTACTTGACCATCATGTAAATGCAATACAAAAAAACGAGCCAACTCCTGATGATGATGGATCCTAGAAATCATTTCACAAAACTGATAGCATGACTATTCTCAAAAACATGCCATGGTAAGTGGACAAGCCTACAATTCAGTCAATGAGGTGGGCTCCTCTCTCACATGTCTGCCACCTTTACGAGGCCTTCTAGGTGCGTGTAGCTCAGTGGTGGAATCACTATCTCGGTCATATGATGTATCAGTATCTGTCTCCATGATGTCCAAAGTCTATGCAAGGTGTATGTTGGCTTGTATGAGATGAAAATGAGAATTTGGGTGTTTTTGTTTTAATTTCCAAATGTATGGTAGTGTGGGAGGGACTGTGGGGAAATAGGGTAGTGGGGACAATGAAGTTTTGTCAAGTGGAATTTTCCTTTTGAAAACTTGTGATTTGACAAATCTAGGGACAAGGGACAGCCACTTGATTTTTTTAGGATAAACTTGTGATTTGGAGAAATTTTGTAAATGGGATAGGGATAATGGGAATGAGATGAGTATGAGTGGCTTTAGGGATGTAGGGGAATAGGGGATGGAATGATAGTATAACAGTGAGAGGGAGGAATAAACAAGATTGGGGATTAAAAAGTTTGGCACCAAAATCAATTTTAAAACTCCAACTTCAAAACCCTAAGGGAGCAACTCTCAATAAGATGATAAGTTTTGAGTTTTGCATTTAAAATCTCATAATTCATCTTCAAACATTTGTAAATGGCAACTAAAAAGTCACATGAACTTACTTGGAGCAAGATTGACCGAATCGATTAGAGTTTTTGGAAGCAGTGACAAAAATTTGGGTGTCGGCTCAATGCGTCGCGACCACTGCCCAGTGCGTCGCACCCCTTCAATGTGCCACGACAGTTCAAAAACACACAGAGAAGAGAAGCCCTATGCGCCAAGCTTAGTCTATGCACCGCGACAGTTGCCCAGTACGTCGCGCCAGTCAATTTCAACACAGTTTGGCTTCCAAACTTATTTCTTCATTCCTCCAAGATTTTTTTTTGGCTCATTGATGTCTTTGGTATGAAAATGGAGTTTTGAATTAGGAAATATCTTATATATACCAAATATTTTAATTTTTGATTTGAAAAACCCACTTTATAATGTTTGAAAACTTTGGCACTTTTCAAATGAACTCTGTTTTTCTTGCTTTTTGATTTTTGGACTGAATGATGAATTTCTTGTATGTTTTGCAGGGATGGATGGCATGGAGTTTTGGGAAAGGTGACAAGGGCTGCGAATGAAGCATTATTACAACTAAAGAACTTAGAAATTACATTGTGTTTGTTACAAAAGGACAAAATAGACAATTTTTCTTCAAAACAGAGTCTTGAATAAAAATCATTATCAAGCATTATGATGATGAAATTTTTGTAGTGAAACCTTATTTGAAGCTTCCTCATGTGCCTGCTGACATTATTAGACACTCTGAAGACCAAATTAACGAAAACCTAGACCTAATGAGACTAAAACCCTAAAATGACTCTTTTACAACCAGGCGACCAAACATGACTGTAAATGATTTGGATGAACAGAACTAGACCAGCAGGTACATGACATGAGGGATATAAGTGACAAGACCCTACCGTCAGATGATCCATGCTCCTAATGGAATGCAACTGACTAAACTGAGTGAGACACCTAAAATGACATGCAACAAGAGAAATTTGATCTCTGATGGAGGGATGAAGATACCGACTCTAAAATTGGCTCCAATGGGGATGGTAGCTCCTTGGAGGTGCTAAGAACTACAAATTTTTGGGAGAGTAGGAAGTGCCTTCGTCCATTTGGCTATGGAGTCAATAACTTCAATAAATCATCACAAGATTCTTGACTCAATTTATTGACTGAAACTTGACTTAAACCGACTCAATTTTGAAACCAAAATGACTGAAAGACCTAACTTGACAAACTCAAACCCAAGCTGAAATCAATCTCCAGAGTCATAGCCTTCACCTCGGGCCCCAAATTGAAGAAAATATCATAGCACACTCTTGCAATGAAACTAAAATAAACTGGTATGTACAATGAGAATGTAAAACAGCAGAAAAAATTTCAAAAATGATATTGCTTGAGCAGTCGACCATTGACCGGCCCTCCTGGACAATCTTCCCCATTCATCTCTTTTAGAAGAAAAGCATTCTGACCCCGATAGGCAACAATTTTAAAGGGTCCCTTCCAGATATTTTCGAACTTACCATGCTTACCATTTTCCTCGTTTCTTGCATCCCATTTCAGTACCACTTCTTCCAATTGAAACTTGTCCGCCTTTGCTTTTTTGTCATATATTTTCTTAATTCTCTCTTGCAGCTTGAACGTGTTTTGGAAAACTTCTTCTCTAGTCTGCTGTAAATGGATCATTTGATTTATTCTCCTTTGCATATGATCGTCTTCACTGCCAGCTTCCTGCAGAAGTTTGACCACTGGAACTACGAGAGAGGTAGGAAATACTGTGTCAACTCCATATACTAACTCGAAGGGGGACATACCAATGGATTTCTTCTGACTCACTCTGTCTGCCCAAAGCGCATTGACCAACTTCTTATGCCAACTTTTCTTGTTTATTTCAAGCAGCTTTTTAATAATGTTGACCAACGATTTATTGGAATACTCTGCCAATCCATTGCCTTGTGGATGATAAGCAGTTGAGTGTCCCAAAGTGATGTGATACTTGTTACAAAACTCAACCATTCTTTTTTATTTGAAAGTTGTTGCGTTATCAATAATTAACTTATTCGGGCAACCAAAACGGGAAAAAATATTATTCTCAAGGAATGAAATTATTACCAAATCCGTAGCTTGCCTGGTGGGAATTGCTTTGATCCATTTCGTGAAATAATCTGTTGCTGTGAGGATCCACTTGTGTTGAGCTGAAGAAGTTGGATGGATCTCACCAATGAAATCCAAACCCCACTGCTGAAAAGGAGCACTTACCTCAATGGGCTTAAGCGGTAAAGGTTGCAATTTCTTCCTTCCTTCAAAAATCTGACATTCATGACAGCCTTTAATAGTCTTATACACATCAGCAAAGAGTGTCGGCCAATAATATCCCGCTCTTAAAATTTTATTGGCCGTTGTTTTCCAAAAAGGTGACCTCCACAATCTCCCTTATGAAAATCTTCGATAACTTGCTTTGCTTCTTCTTCCACCAAAAAGTTTAGAAAAAAACCACCGGGATCTTTCCAATAGAGTGCATTGTTCAAAATACAAAACTTGGCAGCCTTCAATTTCAGATTTATACTTTTGTTTTTAGCCATTCCTGGCGGTGGTGACAAATTTTGAAGCACATATACAATATCTGAATACCAAGGAGAATGAAAAAATATTTATGATACCTGAATTAGCGAACTTTCTTCATTTTCCTCGGACATAGCAGCAATGAGATTAATGTCCAAGGCATGTAAATTTGACTCAGCCATTAGCTTAGCCAACCCTTGTCCTTTAATAAGCTTTGTAGGCTTTATCTCCACATCATACTCCAATAAGGCAGCAATCCATTTTCCTCGTCTCCCCTCCGGATCTGTTTCCAATAAAACATCCTTAACAGCAGCATTAGGAACATAAGCAAGAATATGAGAATGAAGAATATATACTCGAAAATCTTTAAACGCTTTCACTAAAGCAAGAGCTTGCTTTTCAATGATGTTATACTTTAAGGCTGCATCTCCTATGGTTTGGCTGAAAAAATAAATTGGTTTTTCATGTTGATTTCTTTTCTGCATCAATACTGCTGCCATAGTATGCTCCGAAACAAATGAAAACAAAATAAAATCCTGAGTATAGTCTAGGCTGATCAAAACCAGAGATGAAGAAAGAGCCAACTTCACTAAATTGAAAGACTTTACAGCCTCCTCAGTCCACTTCACTACACTGTCTTTCTTAAGCATGTTTGTAATCTCCCTTAGATGTTCTGCAAGATTAGGCACAAAACGACGTAAGAAGTTCATCTTACCATTAAAGTATTGAACCTCCTTTTTGTTTCGGGGAAGATCAATTTGCTGAATAACTTCTACTCGAGCTGGATCAATGCAGATGCCATATTTTGATATTATATGACCAAGAAGTTTTCCCTCATCCATGGAAAACAAACTCTTCTTCGGATTGAGTGACACACCATACTTTCTACACCGCTGAAAAACAATCTTCAAATGGTAAAGGTGTTCTTCATATGAATTTGAAAAGACTATCAAATCATCAAGATACACAACTAGAAAAACATCTTTCTCATTTGCAAATGCCATATCCATTGCACGCTGAAAGGTTGCACCAGCATTCTTCAAATTGAAAGGCATTTTAGCATAATGGAAAGTTCCCCACGGAGTGGTGAACGTTGTTTTTCCTCTATCATCCTTATGGACCAGAATTTGGTTATAACCGGAATAGCCATCGAGTAGCGACATACGAGATGCTCCAACTACTCGTTGAAGTATGTGATCCATTTTGGGCAACGGATAATTATCTTTCAAAGACACCTTATTCAGATTCCTAAAATCAATGCACAAACGAATCTCACTTGTCTTCTTGCGAATGGGCACCAAATTGGAAATCCAATTTGAAAATATTATAGGAACAATGATACCAGCCTTGTACAACTGATTCACTTCCTTCTCAATTGAGGGCAGCAACTTTGGATTTATTCTTCTCAACTTCTACCTGAAAGGCTTTTGATTTGGCTTGATCGGAATGGTGTGATGAATTATGTTCATATCATATGTCTTCAAATCTGAATAGTCCCAAGCAAATACTTCAGCAAAAGATGACAACAAACTGATATACTTTTATTTTACCTGTGGTGCCAATGCTTTGGAAAATTTCACCATCTTTGGATTCTCAGCTGATCCAATGTTCACATCTTCAACTCCCTTTTCGGTTGGCCTCAAGGTTGGTTTTCTAGCTATGTTATCTTGATCGAAAAGTTCCTCTAAAGGTATTAGACCTTTAGGAATGAAATTATCCTTCAGCTGCAAAACTTCCCTCTGATTTACTTGCACATCAGCCCCACCATCATCATGCTCCAAATCAATTGAAGTGTCTCTGAATTTGCCTTCATTTTGCATAAATTCATCAATCTCTTCGTCATCTTGAAATACTTGCCAATACCTTTGATTTTCCGGGACAGTCGGACGATGCTTCACATGAATTTCAAATTTGTTACTTGAGTTCATAAAAATTTTCAAATTACTTGCTACCTTTGCAAGTGCATCTGCAATACCATTTTGAATACGAGGGACACAAGTCAAAGTATAGTTTGAAAACAATTTCAAGATGTCAAGAAAAGCATTTCGGTAAGCCCGCATTCAAGGATGTTTAGCTTGGTATTCACCTTTCACTTGCTTGATAACCAACTTGGAGTCACCATATACTGCAATCCTCTTAACATTCAACTTTCTAAGAATTTTCAGACCAGCAATTAAAGCTTCGTATTCAGCCTCATTATTTGAACAATAAAAAGCTAATTTATAAGAACAGACCCTTACATTACTCGGTACCTTGTTTGAGGCGGAAAAAGGGCTGCGTACCCAAATGCCAATTCTAGCACCATCACTCCCTACTGCACCATAAAAATCCATGGTCCACAAACCATCTTCATCTTCTTCCAAGTGTTGAAATTCTGTTTGCTCTGTTATTTCTGCTTGTTGTCCATCAATTTTTTGCTGTTGTCGGAAGGCTGATTGCTCAACAGAACTTTCAAGCTTTTGTCTCTCTTTCTGTAAGACCTCTCTGAAATTCTCGGCGATTTCCGGAATGTCTTCTACTTCAACTAATTGGCTATTTACATCATTGAAACTATCTAAATACAAAAAAAATGACTCTAAATCTGTATGTACATAGTTGATTGGATGATTTCCCGATTTCTCCTTGCTGGTAATCATATACTTCATCTTTTGCTCCCGATATAATTTCCTCATCTGGCCGAACACAGGAATAGTAGCATAGGAGAAATCAAGCTGCAATTTTCCCTTTAGTTTTGCTCCCCAAGATCTAGAAAGAAGCATGCCAAATCTAGGAGGAATATCCGCCACAACCACATCCATCAAAACATTTTTAGTAGGAATCTGATCCAAGTTGACCACCAAATATTTGATAAGCCCAATGCATCTTACTCTACTGGAATCGAAAGAATAAAGATCATGATACTTTCTAGTGATGTTCAATCCCAATTTCTCCATGATTTCCCTCAGAATGAGATTATGAGAGGCTCTAGAATCAAACATAGCATTATGTAACACAAAATCATGCAATCTAAGGCTGATATAAAAAGGAGGCACATCACTATCTGGAGACTCACCATCCAATGCTGGACCAAAAATAAACTCAGGTTGATCATCTTCCACATTCACCATATCAGACAATGGATCTAAATTCAAAATCTTAGACACCTGACCCTTATAGCTGCTATTCTTCATTAATTCAGTCAAAGGAATGGATACTTTCAACTTAGCAATTTCATTCTCTAAGCTAAAAACTGAAATTTTCTCTACCTCTTTAGCTGGAACATCCTTCTTTTCAGTTTTCTCCTTTGATACAATTGGCTGATTGGATATTTCATTTGCTGATGGGGATTTTCTAGTAGCGGGATCAGTTATCTCTTTTCCCTTCTTTTGTGCAACGGGTGAATCATTTTTTGGTGCTGAAACCTCCTTTCTCTTTTGAATTGGATTAATAGGGACATCTCTGTTTCTGAGTGAATATTGTCGCTGCTGGGTTGTCAAGGCATTCATATATCCCCTCTGATACTCCTCCGACTCTTCTTCAAGAGATGTGTCATTTGCCAAGATGAAATCCTCGTCTGTACAGCTGAGTTTTCTGCATACTCCTCATCTTCAGTGATGTAAATTGGCATATCATCAAGTGTAAAGAAGTGATTCTCTTCTTCTATTACATTCTCTTCATCATTCGATTCCGGACCAACAAAATTCTACTGTAAGGGTGTCTTCACTTGCTACTGTACTGTCGGCTCTTGTGCTCTCTGCTCTCTTTGCTTGATTCTGAATTGCGGTTGATGCTGACCACGGAAGTTAGGATTTCTAATCTGCGTTTTAGGCTTATCAAGTGTTAATCTTTCAAACATATTTTCCATCTTCCGAAGCATTTGATCTAATGTGGAAACCTCTTCCTTTATTGCTACTTTCTTTTCAGCTCTCATTCTAGCTCTCCTGGCATTCAAATTAGCTTCAACACTGACTGTAATTTTCTGCATATCTTCTAAAGTAGCTGGACTTCTTTCTCTCAATTGATAAGCCATGTCAGGATCGAATCCATCTGGAAACTTAATCAAAGCTGAACCCCTAGGTGGCTTTATATCAACAAGAATGGCATTATAAACAGAATTGAATCTAATACAATAGTCTTGGACAGACTCACCAACATTTCGCTTGATATTTTCATATTCGGAAAGGATTGAAATAGAATCTTTCTGCACTTCCCATCAATCCAAGAATTGTCTCTGAATATTGGCCAATGTAGCAATACTTCTAGGTGGCAAATATCTGAACCACTTTCTTACTTCTCCTCCAAAGGTTTGAGCAAACAATCTCATTGTTACGTTTTCCACCTCAACCTCATGAAGGTCAAATAAATCTGCCATTCTGTCCACATGTTGCTGAGCAGTGACACTTTGAGGAGTGCCATCAAACAATGGAATTTTTCTTTGATAATCTACGGGCATGTCATCTAAGTTTTGAGGCAACACGAGAGGTGCAAATCGGGCAGCCATTGCTCTTGGTGGATTTACAATCGGATCTGGGGATATAGGTGGAGTCGGAGCAGTTGATGTATGAGGTGTATGAGGTGTGGATGGAGGCGAGACTACTGCAGATTGTCAATCAAAAATATATGGTTACACGGGAATGGTAGGAATGAAAGGAGGCTTGGTATGAACTTGTGAACCAGATGTAACTGCTGATGACCCAAGAGTTGCAGATGCAAACTCTATGAACTCAAGGATATTTGTTGCCACAATGGAATTCTGAATATTCAAAATGTAACTGTCAATGGATCTATTAGCCTGTTCAATTTCAAGATACTTGATAAACTCGAGATTTATGACAGTAGAACCAATAGCACTTTCAGACTTCGTCTCAAACAACGAAAATTCAAAGTTTTCGTCAAACTCAATATCTAAAAGGTACTCGAAAACAGTGGGACATGAATGAGATTTAAACAAAGGAATCACAGGACTTTCTCGATGAAGGATTCTTGAAATAATATTGGGATTTTCATACACTGGAGGTGGATTGGGATCCGGATTTGCTCTGGTATGTCTTCTGGAAGCCAGTGTGTTGAATTATTTTCAAAAATCAAAGGGACAAAACCAACTTGTTCAGCCTATCAAATTCTAAACTCATCATCCAAAGTCTAGAATGATCTGATGTACTGGGGGAAATTTACAAGTCAAGTGTCACGTTTACAAACTAGAACGAAGATTGACTGAAGCAGCGTTTATCTACTTTCGCTAATGCAAATCAAGAGCATTTCGAAGGCTGCCTGGCATAACTTCAGGCTCTGTCTGTAGCTTATAAAACAAATAACACTAACAAACAAACCATTTGACTCCCCAATATCGTCGCCACTATGTTATTGCCTAAATATACCTCAGGCTGAAAGAAGGCAGAGTTCAGGGTAACATCAAACCACGCTTAATCTGGTAGCTAGCCCTACCAGATCAGGAGAGGGCTCTCTCCGGGTCAATCTTAGCAAAGATAATCAATAGGGCTTGAGATGACTTGAAATAAAAGCTGATTTTAGGCTAGGTATATAAGTAAAGGAGTTTGATTTTGATTTTGGGGGTTTTGTTGGAATCAAAGGGAAAGGCATTTTTGGGTCCGGGGATGAGGCCTAGTTTTTGCAGAGTTCTGAATGGGGCAAGGAAGGCAATTGTTTTGATGCTTTGGATTGAATGAATGGATAGTTCAGACCGGTGAGGAGCTGAAGAGGGAAAGAGGCTTTCAAGAATCCTCTTCAAACAGATGAAAACATGGGAAATTAAACAAAACTCAAGGTAGAGCAAAACAATCTAATGAATTCCACCTTTATAACCCATTTGTTTAATTTAAGAAGAAAGGAGAAGGGAAATGATACACATAAAACATCAGTGAAATTACAATCACAGAGAGAAAAACACCATCAAAACATAGATCCACATGGATCCCAAAGAGTGCTGCAAACCCTGGTCTATTCCTTTGCCAAAATTGTAGAGATGAAATGTACAATGAAGTGCCAAGCAATCCCAAGTGTCCAACCCTGAAAATGACTGAAGAACTACAAGATATAGACCAGCCTAACTCATCCCCGTGCCTATAGGGGTAGAGCTCACCATTCTAGGAGCTGTTTCAACAAGATCTAAACTAAGAACTGGAAAATAGGCAATGAAACAGCTTGCCTCTATAAGATAGGAAACTGATTCATTAAGTTACATTTCACCTTTTGGTAAATGAATCTACTTGGATGAGTAAAAATGTGCCAAAATTATATCAAAGTCATGAAATTACGTCAATTTACATCAAGAGTTTCACATATGAAGATAAAAAAGTCAAACTGGCGAAAACTAGGTGAAAATCTAAACTGCTGAGTGAAAATTAGGCCAAATTTCCCAATGCGTCGTGCCTGAAATCTCTATGCGTAGCGCTACTTTGAGGCTGATTTTGAGGGCCTTCCTGAAGTCCAAATTGAGCTTAGGATATCTCGTTGGAAACATATTCTTGTCTACTTTGCAACCCAAGTGGAATTTCTGAATTTGGTTTCCATTTACCCCTCCAAAAATCAAATCTCCCAACATTGCTCCCTATGTGTCCAAAAAGTGGCAGAAAGGTCATTTTGAGGGTGTTTTTGACCCTTCAGGCAACCCAAAACTTGTCAAAATCCTTAGGTAATGGATAGGCATGCATAAATTTTGATGAAAAATCTAGAAATCCAAATTTTTCTTTAAGAGGAGCTGCCAATTATAAGTGCGCGCCAAGTGGCGCTACGCGTCGGGCAAGAAAATATGTTTTTAGGCCAAAAATTTCAAATTTGACAAAAAGTCTCCCAAATTTCTTGAAATTTGGGCTGAATGTCCACCATCAAGTGCTATGCTGGGCCAAAGAAGCTTCAGCCAGAATTTGGAGTCTATCATGCCTTTTGGGACGCTTTAGTGTCTTCTTTAGTCTTGCTTTCAGGATCTTGATCCTCGCTTTGCAAACATGATTTCGCGCCCAATAATGGTTCTTCATGTGCCTTAGCATGTTATTTTATTTTTTTTCCTTTTCAAACAGCTTCTCAAGATGAATATTGACCCTCTCAACCCAAGTCTCTCTATCAGCCTCAATCTCCCGCTCAATGGATGTCATCTCGGTTTGGCTTCTTTGGGCAGCTTGCTGGTTCTCACGGATGTTTTGCAACTCCATGATTGTTTGCTGATCTTCCAACTGTTTGTTTCACTGCTCCATGTATTTTATGATCCATTGGTCTCTCTGCAACTTGACGGTCAATGTGTCTATCTCCACCTTCTGCTCCTGAATGGTGTCTCTCAACTTTGAGCTTGGAGAGCTCAAATCCTCATCAATCAGTATGAAACCTGTGTCTTGGCCTCCTGAAAGGCCCTCATTCTGCATAGGCCTCTTACCTTTGTACTGTACCTGTACTTGTGCTGCTGATGATGGCAACGAGACCCCTTCCAGCCCAGGTGGAGATAGTACTCTCCGAGCTGCTGCAAATAATCCTCTAATGCCTCTCTGATAAGTGACATATGTTGACACACTATAAGTCTCTGCCTCCTGACCTCCATACTGATGTGAAGGTTCACTTGCATCATGGACAACCTCCGGAGGAACCTGAGGAGCTATGAAGAAATCATGGGAAATGAAATCTTCCCATGAAATACCCTGCAATCCAAGCTGACGTACAACCACGATCTTGATGAGTGCATAGTGATAAATATTGTTGTACTGCTGCTCAGGAGTTTTCCTCTGCACAAGAGTGGTCATTCTCTCGATGTTCCGGCACATGAAATAAGTTATGTTCATCATCCTCACTCTGGTGAAATGCATCAATAACCTGATGTGGTAGGCATAGAGGCGTGAAAACCGGCCCTCACAACTGAAATATCTGATAATGAGTTTCATCAGAGGTGCATAGGATTCCTTTAGGAACCGGAATGGGAACACCCTGCTGAGTTGCTTCACAAAGCTAGGCCTGATGTATGGTTCATAATGCACTCTGTCCACCTGCTGTCTTTTGTTCCACTGTTCACCCACATTCGGTATTCCGGTTGCTTGAGAGATAGTTTCCGGTGTCAAAGTGAAATTTACACCAGCAAGAGTTACCTGACCATCATGTAAATGCAATACAAACAAACGAGCCAACTCCTGATGATGATGGATCCTAGAAATCATTTCACAAAATTGATAGCATGACTGTTCTCGAAAACATGCCATGGCAAGTGGACAAGCCTGCAATTCAGTCAATGAGGTGGGCTCCTCTCTCACATGTCTGCCACCTTTACGAGGCCTTCTAGGTTCATGTAGCTCAGTGGTGGAATCACTATCTCGGTCATATGATGTATCAGTATCTGTCTCCATGATGTCCAAAGTCTATGCAAGGTGTATGTTGTCTTGTATGAGATGAAAATGAGAATTTGGGTGTTTTTTTTTAATTTCCAAATGTATGCTAGTGTGGGAGAGACTGTGGGGAAATAGGGCAGTGGGGACAATGAAGTTTTGTCAAGTGGAATTTGCCTTTTGAAAACTTGTGATTTGAAAAATCTAGGGACAAGGGATAGCCATTTGATTTTTTTAGGATAAACTTGGGATTTGGAGAAATTTTTTAAATGGGATAGGGATAATGGGAATGAGATGAGTATGAGTGGCTTTAGGGATGTAGGGGAATAGGGGATGGAATGATAGTATAACAGTGAGAGGGAGGAATAAACAAGATTGGGGCTGAAAAAGTTTGGCACCAAAATCAATTTTAAAACTCCAACTTCAAAACCCTAAGGGAGAAACTCTCAACAAGATGATAGGTTTTGAGTTTTTCATTTAAACTCTCATAATCCATCTTCAAACATTTGTAAATGGCAACTAAAAATTCACATGAACTTACTTGGAGCAAGATTGACTGAATCGATTGGATTTTTTGGAAGCAGTGACAAAAATTTGGGTGTCAGCTCAATGCGCTACGATGACTTCCCAGTGCATCGTGACCCTTCAATGTGCCGCGACAGTTCAAAAACACATGGAGAAGAGCAGCCCTATGCACCGCGACAGTTGCCCAGTGCGCCGCGCCAGTCAATTTCAACACAGTTCGGCTTCCAAACTTATTTCTTCATTCCTCCACGATTTTTTTTTGGCTCATTGATGTCTTTGGTATGAAAATGGAGTTTTGAATTTGGAAATATCTTATATATACCAAATATTTTAATTTTTGATTTGAAAAACCCACTTTATAATGTTTGAAAACTTTGGCACTTTTCAAATGAACTCTGTTTTACTTGCTTTTTTATTTTTGGACTGAATGATGAATTTCTTGTCTGTTTTGCAGGGATGGATGGCATGGAGTTTTGGAAAAGGCAACCAGGGCTGCGAATGAAGAATTATTACAACTGAAGAACTTAAAAATTACATTTTGTTTGTTACAAAAGGACAAAATAGACAATTTTTCTTCAAAACAGAGTTTTGAATAAAAATCATTATCAAGCATTATGATGATGAAATTTTTGCAGTGAAACCTTATTTGAAGCTTCCTCATGTGCCTGCTGATATTATTAGACACTCTGAAGACCAAATTAATGAAACCCTAGACCTAATGAGACTAAAAACCCTAAAATTACTCTTTGCCAACGAGGAGACCAAACATGACTGTAAATGATTTTGATGAACAGAACTAGACCAGCAGGTACATGAAATGAGGGATATAAGTGACAAGACCCTACCATCAAATGACCCATGCTCCTAATGGAATGCAACTGACTGAACTGAATGAGACACCTAAAATGAAATGCAACAAGAGAAATTTGATCTCTAACGGAGGGATGAAGATACCGAATCTAACATATGGCATGGATGTTTTTTTCCCAACATATTTAGGAGTTCCAGTCATGAAACTCCTTCAGGAAGTCCAAGCTGAAGAAAATGATATGCAGAGAAGGATAAATCAGACCATCCATTTGCAGCAGACCAGAGAGGAAGTTTATCAGAGAACTCAAAAAGTCCAAGAAAACATCAAAAGGTTATTTGACAAAAGGACTAAAGCAAATGATTTCCAAGTTGGAAATGTGGTCCTCAAATGGGATTCAAGGAGGGGAGAGAAAGGGAAACATGGTAAGTTTTAAAATCTGTGGAAAGGGCCCAACATTGTTCATTCCATAAGAGGGCATAATGCATTTTTCCTGCAAGAACTGAATGGTGAAGAAGTGTTGGGAGGTCCTGTTAATGGCAAGATGCTTAAACACTATTTTTTTCAAGAGTCTTAGTTTTAGAGTTTTTATCCATTGTACATACCATTTTCATAAAGAAAAATAGAAAGAAAAATACAAAAATAATAAAAAATAGAAAAGAGGGTGGAAATAAAACAAGAAAGGTATAGTCCCATACCAAAAGGAAAGGAAAATATGAAAGTGTGCAAGCTCAAATGCCACTACTTTAAATGAGAAATACTTTCCAATCATACAACCTAATCATGATTGGGCAGATTTCAATTTACTGCTGATAGGATAGTGAAAAATATCTTCCAAACTATGTAATCTTGTCTTATTAGTAGAAAATATTAGGATAGAAGAAAGAGAAGTTCAAACATGCTGAAAAATTGTTAGGTCCCTATATTACTAGTATAGTCCCTTATTGTTGTTAGTGTAACCCCCTTATTGTTATTATTGTACCCTTGTAACCCCCATTTTATTATTATTGTGCCCTTAAATTATTATTGTTAGGTCGGCTAGGATTACATTGTGGCCTACTAGGATTACATTATGGCCCCATGGACTCCTATATATAGAAAGGAGGTTTTGTAAATTGTATCATCCAAGAATTGTTCATTTATGTAATGTATTGGAGGTTTCCCCCTCGAAGTGGCTCATTTCTAGGGCGTGAATATCTCTTTTCTTCTCTCTTTGGAGCTGGTTACACAACATTTGGTATCAGAGCTTTGGGATTCTAGGGTTTCGCTGCTCCAAACAGGTCATCGTGGCATTTTCGCTATAACTTTTTTTTCTACGAAGCTTCAGAAGCTGAAATTTCTAGGGTACGAAGCTGAAATCTTGAGGAAGGTTGTCTAAAAATTTCAGATCTTGGTTCGCAATATTTGAGGAGATATCATCTGTGGAAGTTAGGTATTTTTTCAGGCTCATAAACAGGTCATCGTGGAAATTGCGCTATAAATTTTTTTGTACGAAGTTTCAGAGTCTGAAATTCATATGGTGCGAAGCTGAAATCCTGAGGAAATTCGTCAAAATATTTCAGAGCTTGGTTCGCAATATTTTTGGAGATATGATCTGTGGAAGGTAGTGCTTTTTCAGGCTCCTGAATTTCATCTCAAAGAGGTGATCGTGGGAAAAGTTCAATAACTCTCTCTCTGGGGATCGGATTGGAGTGCCGTAAAAATTGGTCGCAAATAAATGGAATGTAGTGTCTTTGCTATCAATTTCAAAGACAAAGGACAAAACAGTGACACGTGACAAGTCGTACAAGTTCTCTCTACTGAACCAGTCCAGAATTAGGTCATTGTGGGAGATTGGACACAACTTTATCTTGGAGAATCCAAATCAGGTCAGACCTATGCATTTGAAAGAAGCTTCAGAGGGCTACTACAGAGCTGAATTTCAGATATCTAATATTTTCAATTACAAAGATAATTTAATTTCAATATCGAGCTCCTTAAAGCAAGTAAAAGGTGTGTATTTTTGTTTCCGAATTGCATAAGTCTTGTTTGAAGAATCAATTTGAATTGATTCCAAGGGCATCTTGTAGAATATATATCAATATTTGATTCTAAAATGGCCCCTAAAAATAATTCAACACCCATTAAGCCTTCATAAGGCTCTACTATGACTCATGAAGATGAAGAATTGCAACATGATCTATCAAAATTACAAGAGCAAGTGCAACAGATTTCACTCTCGCAAAAAGCAACAAAAAATGAAATGGAATTTTTGAAGAAAGGCATGGAAGTGAAGATGGACGGTTTGAAGAAAGACATGGAAGCTAAGATGGATGGCATGGAAGTGGGCATGGAAGCTAAGATGGATGACATGAAAGACAACATGGAAAACATGAAGAATGATCTAAAAGCATACATGGAAGGCTTGATGACAAGCTTAAAACAAGAAATGATTCCTAATGGCGAAAATATAGTAGAAGAACCTCATGATGAGAACAAAATAAATGCTAATCATGATTTCATAAACTCTAATTTTGGCGGGAAGAACCACCATATTCCAAAAATGGATATGAGGAAGTTTGATGGAAATAATCTTGTAACATGGATACTACAGATGGAGCAATATTTTGATCTCCATAACGTGAAAAACACACAAAAGGTACGCATTGCAACTTTGCATTTAGAACAAAATACATTTGTATGGTATCGATGGCTTTGCTCCCGTAAAAAAATTGTCACTTGGTCAATTTTTACGGAGGAAATGATAGCACATTATGAGGATACAAAGAGCAACACCTTCTTTAGCCAATTGATAAATCTCAAACAAAAGGGTTTAGTGGGGGAGCACATTGAGGACTTCAAAAATTGAATATAAGGGTAACTGATATTCCAGAGGAACACAGGATTGATCTCTTCATAGGTACTTTAAAGGATAACATCCAACATGAAGTTCGCGTTTTGAAACCTAATTCATTGGAGAAGGCATTCAGGTTGGCAAGAAAAATTGAATGTAAAATTATGGCGACAAGGAAGCCTACCACTCACTTCTATAAAGAAGGAAGTGTTACTACGCCTAGATTTCCACAACCTACAAGGTTGACACCACAACAATTGGAAGAAAAAAGAGCAAAAGGGCTTTGCTACGGTTGTGATAGCAAATACACTAAAGGTCATAAGTGTGCTGAGAAGAAATTATTTTACATAGATTGTGAAGAGGAAGAAGAAAATGAACAAGAAGAGGATATACACCAGGAACCAGCCCTAGAAGAGGAAGAAATGAATCCGACCATATCGTGTAATGCAGTGGCAGGAATTACCACTCCTCAAACTCTCAAGATAAAAGGACAAATCAAGAAGAAAAAGGTAATAGTGTTGATTGATTCAGGTAGCACCCATAATTTTATTCATTGTAAGGTAGCCAAGGAATTAAATTGTTTCCTATACCCAACACCAGAATGTCAAGTGATGGTTGTAAATGGAGGAACTATAAATTGCTCTGGAAAATGCCATAATATCAAGCTAACCATGGGGGAATATGTATTGACTATTCCAATGCTTTCCATTCCTATGGGAGGTGCTGATGTTGTACTAGGAGTACAATGGTTACAATCTTTGGGGACGGTAGCTTTTAATTTTCAAGAACTTTTCTTGAAATTTTTCTCAGAAGGAAAGGAAGTCGAATTACGGGGTATTGCGGGGAAGCCAGGAAGGATAATAAGCTCTAATGTCATGACAAAGCTTCTAAAGAAAGAACAGCGAAGCGTAATTGCACAATTATGCTCACTAGAAGTTCCAACATCAAAATCATCTATTTCTGCAGATCTCCAACAAGTCTTGGACAATCATTACAAGGTGTTTGAAACTCCCAAAGGACTCCCACCTATTCGTGATCATGATCATGCTATTCATTTGATTCCAGGAAGTGTTCCTCCAAACATCGGGCCTTATAAATATCCTTACTTCCAAAAGAGCGAAATTGAACGTATGATTGCAGAAATGTTAGAGGCGGGTATAATTCAACCTAGTCAAAGTTCTTTCTCTGCTCCTGTAGTTTTGGTACACAAGAAGGATGGATCATGGCGAATGTGTCCGGATTATAGGGAGCTCAATAAGCTCACCATTAAAGACAAATTTCCCATTCCTATGATTGATGAACTATTGGATGAATTACATGGAGCAATTTATTTTACCAAGTTGGATCTTCGTTCAGGATATCATCAAATTAGAATGAAGACTGAAGATATTCCAAAATAGCATTTCGAACTCATGAGGGTCATTATGAATTTTTGGTCATGCCTTTTGGCCTTACCAATGCACCTTCTACATTTCAAGGGTTTATGAATTCCATTTTCAAACCCTTCCTTAGAAAATTTGTGCTAGTATTTTTTGATGATATACTAATCTACAGCAGGTCTTGGAAGGATCATGTTGAACATGTTGACGGGGTGCTCAAACTATTGCAGGAGAAACAATTATATGCAAAAACATCCAAATGTTTCTTTGGAGTACAAGAGGTGGAATATCTGGGTCATATTATATCTCCCGAGGGTGTTAAAGTAGACCCTAACAAAATTAAAGCCATTAAGGAATGGAAAGTCCCCAAGACAATAAAGCAGTTGCGAGGATTTCTCGGGTTAACAGGCTATTATCGCAAGTTTGTTAAGAATTATGGGAGAATAGCGGCACCTCTAACAACATTATTGAAGAAAGATGCATTTTCATGGACTCCTGAAGCAACTAAGGCCTTTGAACATCTTAAAGAGGCAATGTGCATAGCACCGGTCTTAGCTACGCCAGACTTCACAAAAACCTTTATTGTGGAATGTGATGCCTCAGGAAATGGAATTGGTGCAGTTTTAATGCAGGAAGGAAGACCCATTGCTTTTTAAAGTCGTCCAATCAAAGGAAAGTATTTACAGAAACCTATTTATGAGAAGGAAATGTTAGCAATACTACATGCACTAAAGAAATGGCGAACTTACCTAATGGGAAGACACTTCAAGTTAAAAACTGGTCATGATAGTCTTAAACACTTTTTGGAACAAAGACTATCGTTAGAAGAGAAACAAAAATGGGTCACAAAGATGTTGGGTTATGACTTTGAAATAATCTACAAAAAAGGAAAGCTTAATGTTGTTGTAGATGCACTCTCAAGAAAGAATGAAGAGGTGGAAGCATTGCTTTGTGCCATTTCTATTATCCAACCAGATTGGATAACCGAAGTAAGAGATGAATGGAAGAAGGACAAAGATGTATGGACACTCATTCAAAAGTTGCAGCAAGATCCTAGTACATCTGATACATTTAGTTGGAAAAATGGTTCCTTATGGTACAAAGATCGCTTATATCTTTGTAAGAATTCCCAACTAAAACAAAAGATTCTTCTGGAATTGCACACTTCTCCTTTAGGAGGACACTCAGGATTTTAAAAACTTACCACAGGGTGAAGAAAGAATTTTTTTGGGATGGCCTTAAATCTGATATTCAAAAGTTTGTGGCGGAATGTTTGGTTTGCCAGAAGAATAAAGTGGAAACAATTAAGACCCCAGGACTTCTACAACCTTTATCCATTCCAAGTCAACGTTGGGAGGAGATTTCAATGGATTTTATCACAGGTTTACCTAAGTCCGAAGGAAAGAGTGTCATGATGGTGGTAGTTGATAGACTTACCAAGTATGCACACTTTTGTGCATTATCTCATCCATTTAAAGCAAGTACAGTTGCTACTACATTTATGGACAGAATTCGAAAGCTACATGGAAGCCCAAGGGTTATTGTGAGCGACAGAGATCCCATTTTTACTGGAAATTTTTGGACGGAGTTATTTTCTTGTTTAGGTACTCAATTAGCTCATAGCTCATCTTATCATCCTCAATCTGATGGTCAAATTGAGATAGTAAATAAATGTTTGGAAGGATATATTCGTTGTTTTGTATCTGATAAACAAACACAATGGGTCAAGTGGTTACCTCTCGCTGAATGGTGGTATAACACTTCCTTCCATACTGCGGCAAAAATGACCCCATTTATGGCACTTTATGGATATCATCCACCATCCATCACATCATCTTTAAGGGAAAATTCGAAGGTTCAAGCAGTGGAAGATCACATCGAGCATCGGCAAGAAGTTCTCCAACTCTTAAAGGATAACCTGAATTTGGCACAAAATCGAATGAAACAACAGGCAGATCAACATCGTAGCGAGAGAAGTTTTGATGTAGGAGATTGGGTATTTTTACGGCTACAACCATACAAACAAATGTCCCTCAAGCAAGCAAAGAAGGATAATAAATTATCGCCCAAGTACTATGGTCCTTACAAGGTGTTGCAAAATTTTGGTACTATGGCATACAAATTGGAGCTTCCTGCTTCTTCGCGAGTACATCCAATTTTCCATGTTTCATGCTTAAAGAAGGTTATCGATGAAAATATTCCAGTTCAAACAATATTACCAGAACTTGATGAGGAAGGAAAAATCATATTGGAACCTGAAGCGGTCATGGAAACAAGAACTCGACAACTACGGAATTGATCAATTTCAGAGTATCTCATCAAGTGGAAGAACTTACCCACTGAAGATTCTACATGGGAGGATGAGAATTTTATACAGAAGCACCCAGAGCTACTCAAGCGTTGAGGACAACGCTTTTTTGAAGGAGAGGGGCATGTTAGGTCCCTATATTACTAGTATAGTCCCTTATTTTTGTTAGTGTAACCCCCTTATTGTTATTATTGTACCCTTGTAACCCCCATTTTGTTATTATTGTGCCCATAAATTATTATTGTTAGGTCGGCTAGGATTACATTGTGGCCCACTAGGATTACATTATGGCCCCATGGACTCCTATATATAGAAAGGAGGTTTTGTAAATTGGATCATCCAAGAATTGTTCATTTATGTAATGTATTGGAGGTTGCCCCCTCTAAGTGGCTCATTTCTAAGGCGTTTATATCTCTTTTCTTCTCTTTTTGGAGCTGGTTACACAACAAAAATCTAAACCTAGAATCATAAGAAAATATGGCTCTAATTCTCTCAAAACTTGAGCCAAAGAGAAGAATAGAACTAGTTCTAACATGCTCAAAACTTGAACCAGAAAATAAGAAGGAAAAATCTCTAACAGGATCAAAACCAAAGCTGGAATGAAGAAAGAAAGGTGACTCTAAAAAGCTCAAAATCTGAGCCACAACAAGAAGGAATAATGTTCCTAAATTTCAGATCTTTAGCCTTCCAAATTTTGGTTTTTGAATCTCTGCAAGTTTCAGTTCATGTGCAACTTGTCTTTATGCCATGGACCCACAGCAAATTAGACAGCCTAATCCTGGTTTGGCTATGTTTTCAATTTCTGTTTTAGAATATAGAGAATGAAATCTATCATACAGTTTAATCCTGACAGATATTATTTAGGTAGAGAAACTTATGAGTTCAATTGCTTAATCTGAACTCATGGAGAAATAAGGGTAGCATTAAATAGGTTTATTTTTCTGTTTGCAAAATAAAATGTTGGAAAAAGAGTTTTCCAGTCCAAGTGCACTCAAAGAAGAAAACAATGTTAGGAAAAATAGTCTGGGGTAGGTAGAAGTGTTGTTCAAATGGATTTATTGCTGCAGGACAGTGAAACGTTGTTAAATGAAGAATTTTGTCCAATGGAATGGCACTAGTCTGCTAAATCTAGAGATTTCTGAGGTTTTGGACACTTAAAGGGCAAGTTGTCCTCCCCAAGTGGAGCCACTGTTAGCCACCTATAAATTCTTATATACCTAATGGTGTCTAAATTTTATGTCAAGCCTTCAAGAGATATATTTCCTCTGAAAAACCATCATCTTTGAAGTCTTATGATGATTATCTACCCTTTGAGTTAACCTTCACTGTTGTTTCACTATTAGCCCTAAAGTACCTGCTGATTTACCAAGAGAAAGACTACTTGAGAAGCCCCATTTTTCCCTCATTAAAATTCTCCATTTCATGCTCCATTTTATCCATAAAACCTTCATTTGATTCTTTAACCCTTCCAAAACCCATTTTAAACCTTATATCTCCCATTTATTTGGTTTAAATCCCTCCATTTTCATCTATCAGAACTCTTTTTTGGCCTTAAAATCCCTATTTTAGGCCTTAAAATCAGTATTTTGCACTATAAGGCATTTAAGATCCTAAGGGCTTATATCCTTTAGCCCCCCCATCTCATATAACCTGAGCCCCACAATCAAGCGCTTAAAATTCATTAGCCTCCGTGCCAAAACCTTTATTTTTCATTATTTCTCCATTCCTGACAGCTCGATTTTAAATAATTACGGACTGTTGATCAACACAGATCAATGGCCATCAGGCCATCCTTTCCCTCCGCCTGTTCACTTACCTCCCTTTCCTCCTTTCAAATAATCGGCCTCGTCTTTCGATCTCCACCATCCTATCGGAAGATCTAACGACCAGGAAAAAACCCGATAACCCATTACGCTACAAAACAGATGTCAGCCCCACCTCCATACCTCGTGCATCTTGCATCCCATCGCGCTCACTCCACGCCATCGGATTTGCTGCCCATCATCCGATGGTCCACATTGAATATCGCGTAATTTTTGAGCCCTTCCCGTAGTGCGCTAATTCCACACGATATGGGCAGTTTTATAAATACATGCATCACTCACTAGGTGGAATCGCATTCCAAATGCAAAGACCGGTTCCTCCCCTTTTTGTTGTGAAAAAACCATTCCCGGTTTCTGCCATACCGCCTACCCTCTACAACATAATTTTTCTTCTAATCTCAGTCTTCGATCTCTGAGATCGAATGGCTTGTGTTATATCGTGATATCAAACGCAGTTGTTTCCCATATGCTCCCAAACAACTTCATCAAGCGATATCCACCATAGATCATCCTGATCTAACGGTCCACGTTCATCCTCGCACCCAAACCCTCACTAAACCTGGTTAGCTGCTCTATCATGGTTTTTCCCTGATTTTTGCTGCAATCACCACCTCCTCACTACTCCTCCACCACCCCAAAGCCTTTCCAAGCAGTCTAAACCAAGCCCGCAGGTTTTTATAACAGTTTGTCATGTGTTTACAGGTTTTTCATGGCCGATGAAGGATAAATGTTTTATAGTCACAAAAGGTGACACAAAAGCTCAGATGGCAATATTAAGGCCACGAAACAACATCAAAGGGAACCAGAACAGAAGGTGAGGTCGTGTCTAGCAATGGATCAGATCCATGAACCCTCAATGACCCTCCAGCTCAGCGAAACCCTCCACCTGTACACAGAACACTAAAAAATGATGAATATCACATATCTAGTGGAAGAAGACACGAAATAGAAGATTAATAAAACCTTTGAAGGTATCAGTACAGAAGAAGTTCAAGAAATCAGCAAAGTGAAATCATAAACATAGCTAAAACAGACTAAAGTACAGAGGAACGGAGCAGTGATTGGTGCAGAAGATTAATTGACACAGACATAGCCCATCTCCATGCTCAAAAGCCTGCCAAGCAGTTATTACACCAAAGAAGCTACTTCAAATGGTCAGAAGCATTTATTTAGAAGTATGGGAGTCCTCATAGCCCATTCTTTCACTTAACTCACACCAAGAAGATAAAAGTACCACTGCATAGATTATTTCCTCCCAAAGGACACTCTATAGGGTGTTTTATGTCATGTCAAAGGAACCTCAACAAGTTACAAGGTTACCAAGTTTGTCCGGGATTTAATGTTATGTTTATGACACAGGATGGAGCATTCGAATGCCCTGTCCTATCTCTGATGATCATTAAAACCTTCTTTACCTACTTTTCCTCATTTTTCCTATCAAGACTCTTTGAAGTCTCATTGTAAAAGGTTGGCATTTGGTGATTTCTAAAGTAATACATATTGCTGCTTTGAAGAAGCATTGGTGTTCTGAAGGAGTGTGGAGGTCTTTACTTTTCTGTTGATGAAGGAGGATGGACCATTGGATCCATGAGCCTGGTTTTGGTGAAGTACTTCTTATTGTTAATGTTATTTCCTGTTTTCCACTTTGTTCCATCATGTTTTGTTTACAGTAGGATAAAAATTTTAGGCAGAGAAATGCATCTTAGAAGCACCTCTGACCTGTTTATCCTTCACTGTTTATATGTTTTCCACTATTGAACATGACAGGGTAGTCTAATCGCTCTCTTGCATATTCAGTTTGTTTTATTTTAGAAATGGTAAATTCATTTGTGCTAAAGACTGTTTAGGCATTCCCTCTTTCTTTGCGACTGAATATTGTATCTGAAATCTCCCCTTAATTATTAATGTTTGCAGTTTGACAGAGAGGTCTGTTTCAATCACAACCTTTGTTTCTTACTGTAATTATTGTGTTGAAGGTCCCTATAGTTGCAGTCCTAGATGTCTAAGGCGTTCCCTCTTCTTTGAATTCAATTGCATGTCTTTGTTGATTAAGCTCTCAACAGTGAACTGATAGGAGGAAATAGGGAATTGATGGAAGGTGAAGAAGAATAAAACAGTTAACACCGTGAACAAAACATTTCTGAAAATAACCCAAGTCATGGAAGTAGCTCTAGAAGTGAGAGCAATTCAAGAGAAGAATGATGATCACTATGTTTGGATATAAAAGCAAGGCGTTGTATTTTTTTTAAAATGTCTGTGAAATCAGGCATTTTCTTTAATGTAATGGACATAGTGTCCCAATTGAAAGATAAAGGGATACCAATAACTGTCCCATTTTGTATGAAAAAAAATGTCTTATTCATATATATATATATATATATATATATATATATATATATATATATATGTTTTAATTTATTCTATTGTGTTCTCTATTGTCGCTATTGCGTTCTCCATTATCGTTCTCAAATGCACTAATAAAAATTTAATTCATATGAATATTGTTATAAGATATATATATGTCGACTTTTGATGAATAATGAATTTTAAAAAACCACAGTAATTATGATATGATGTAACAAATTAATCCAAACATCACATTCAAATCCATTAATAAAAATTTAATTAATATGAATATTTTTATAAGATGTGTTGACTTTTGATGAATAATGAATTTAAAACAATCACAATAATTGCACTGTCACGGATCGATGTTTCTAAAAAATGCAAAATTTAAACCGGTGCGCGTATTATTATACCGATGCGGTTGTATTCTTAAGCACACCATTGCATTTTTACGACCTATGGGCACTGCACAAATACCAAAACTAGTTAAAAATATCGAGGTGTTTGTGCGGTATGACGCTCCAGTGTGTTTATGTCTATATACGCAGCGGTGTTGTTTTACGACCTATGAGCACCGCACGAATACCGATACCAGTTATAAAATTCGGTGCGTTTGTGTGATACTATGCACTGGGGAATTTTTGTGTCTATATGCACTGGTGCATTTGGATGACCCATAGGCACTGCACGAATACCGATACCAATTATAAATTTCGGTGCATTTGTGTGATACTGCATGTTGAGATTGCAACAAGATGATGATCTTAGTGGAAAGAAGTCGCCTTCACTAAGTGGGCCCGCAGGCTATTTTTGGCGCAAAGTCTATTTTTAGACTATGCTATTTTTAGACATATGGATCATGTTCTATGAGTTGCAAGATGCTATTTGTGGATGGTTGGTCAAGTCGGAAAAAATAGATGGACTTCTATTTTTAGACATACTAGGGGGAATCTATTTTTAGATTGCCAATCTAAAAATAGATATGTCGAATATTATTAGCTCTTAATAATATTTGGACTCTAAACATTATCTTATCCTCTTGAAGTACTTCAGTTAAGTGCATAGATGTGGCACAACAGCTGACAGAAGGAATTACACTATTCCTGAGGGTTAAGTGGAGCTATTTCATGGAGACTTCAGTTAGAACTCATGTGACAGAGTTTGGTGGAGTTGATTGAGGAAGTTAGTGGAGTTGTATTCAGTTTAACTCAGTTAAACATAGTTGAGCTAGTTGTATCTAGTCTAGCTGATTGATACACTAGTGAGAGTGGTGTGAATTAATTATTAATTAATTCACTAATTATTAACTCATAAATCAACTAAAGAATACATCAGTTAACTTCAGTGCATGGACAGTTTCAGTGGAGACCAGTGGAGAGGTAGGTGAAAGAGCAAGTGCGACTATCAATTGTGACTATACTGGTGCATGAGTTTGCACCACACATTGATAGAGATGCCAATGAGGATTGCACAGTGCATACCAGGTGGATTCGAACTCAGTCAGGGCCAATATTCATCAGGGATTGCGCAGTAGAGGCATGCTAACAGGTGGAGAATATTGGAGCATGTGTTTTGCTAGATCTGAGCTTGTGTAGTGTGTAGCAATTAGAGATTGTACTGAGAGCTTGTGAGAAGCTTTGTACAATGATTGTTACATGATCTCTATTATATAATATACAGATAGTTGGGGGTTTTCAGCTTTAAGCTTTCCCATAAATACTGTGTTTATATGTGTGATTGTTTATGGTTTTAATATGCGCATGCGATTGTTTATATTTCTACAATTAATGATCAATGGTAGAAGAGATTATGTATTATGCATGAAGTTCAAATAGTGTGTGATCAAGATAATCTCGGTGAATAATATAACAGTTATTCAAAATTTCTACAACCGGGGCGTTTATGTGTCGATATGCACTGATGCATTTGTATGACATATTTGCACGGCACGAATACCGATACCAATTATAAATCTCGGTGCATTTGTGTGATACGGTGCACCAAGGCTTTTCTATCAATATACGCACTGATGCTTTGATAAGACCTATGGGCACCACTCAAATCCCAAGAACAATTAGAACGACCCCATGTGTTGTATCACCAACACTACGATCGGTGTTGTTTTATACTATGCTGCAGTAATTATTCGCCCAAGCCCTTTGAGACTCTGGCTACGAGTGCACGGTATCGTCGTCACAGTTAGTGCACAGATGAAAAAAACATCTATAACAACCTTCGGCTGCCCATTTTTTTTAGTTGTGTTGAATTTCCATTAAAAGCTCCACCAAAACCTCCGTATCCAAAAACGGATGTGGTAGCATATGTTTTTTTGACAATTTTGGCTAGTTTTATAACACTAAAAACCTCCTTTATAACCTCCTCTAGAGGGTCTTTTCCTTGTAGTGTAAGAATATTGAACATCCTCGGTTGATTCTTGAAGTACCACCTTAATTTTGGGCAACTCAGGACACTGATTTGTAGAGTGCACAAACTCACAGATGTTACACACGCTGACACTATTCAGTCCGCATTCTCTTTCCAAATGTTTCTTTTTGCATCGGGGACAGAATATTGCTAAGGCTGCTTCAGCTTCTGCTTGTGCCTTCTTTACTTTAACCATAGTTATCTAGGCAGAGAGAGTGCTAAGGAGGTCGGTTTTAAAATCCTCAAACAAGTTCTCTGTCTCTGCTCTGGTTACTCCTCCACTTGTGGACTTTTGTATCCAAAGAGAAGGGTCCCGAACTGAAACTTTCCCCTTGACCGATCCTCTTAAGCTACGTAGGCAAAGCTTCATTATCTCATCAATCATTTCTTGCAATATGTCTCCTTTTCCTATTATGTTCAGATGTTCTAGATAATAATATATTAAACCTCTTAAGAATATTGGCTTTATAATCTCTGGATCTAAGTTTCTGAACTGAAACCTCTGTAAATTGTAGTGGAATCGTTCTAGATAGTCTTCCACACTTTCCTCCTCCTTCTGTGAAATTCTGAAAATTTCGTCCTTCAAATCCCTGGTTCAACAGTAGTCCTGATACTTAAAGAGGAAGGCTTCTCTCATATCATTCCATGTTCAAATTGTGCCAGCACCCAATCTCATGAACCATCTTAATTTTTCTCCTTTCAGATTAGCAGGGAATAATTTCAGCTTTTGGGCATCTGAAGTATATTCATAACCTCTATACAGCACATCGAATTCGAATAGAATGGTATGAGGATCCTCAACATCCATCACTTGAAAGAATGGTAGGGATGATAAAGGGATGTTCTTCATAGGAGCTTCGTCCCGTGTTACTACTATTGGGAATTCAAAAGTAACAAAGCTATCTGTTTTGACATTCTCGTCCCTCGTAGTTGATTCTTTTTGATAGGATGAACTAGCCTCAAAGTGCATTAGAGATTGAAAAATAGAAGGATTAGGCTGCTCCAGGATCAATTTTTTAACATCACTACCAGCGTCCAATTGATGATCAACTGACTGATGTTCCTCAGGTTCTTGATGATCCACACTAGTCTCTCCATGTCCTTCAATTCTTAGATCCTGATCAATAATTCTCCACTGTTGTTTTGAATCTGGAGTTTTGATATCGGGAGTGGATATGCTGTTCAAAGGATGGTAAGGTCCAACCACTGAAGACACCGATGGTCCGGGCCTTGATATGGTAGCTACTTTTTGTGGTCATGTCTTCCTATTATCTCTGTATGATGTGGATTGTTCATTTTCTGCCCTTGAAATTAGATCTCCAAAGAATGTTATCCTTCCCAATACCGCGCTCTTCTTTTCCTTCTTATGACCCGTCTTTCCTGTAGTTAGTAGAGTGGGGGGTGTTTGTAGATGTTGATGTTTTCCTACCGGCACACATGGGCCCTATGCGTATCAATTCATCCTATAAGTGCTTCAGTTTCTACAGCAGTGAGCCGCTCAAGCTTGTTAGAGCAATGTGCAAGTTCTTACCTCTTGTCTTACCGCCCAACAGTTGTATAGTTTAAGGCAACCTAAGAAAACACCCAAAATTCAATTCCTAAGTGTCCCAACAAGACATTGGTGAGCCCACTCAAGCTTGTTAGAGCGTTGTGTAAGTTCTTACCTCTTGTCTTACTTCTCGGAAATAATGTTGTTGGAGACACTCTATGAAAACACACGGAAATTGCACTTCTTAGAAACAAATATAATTGATTGGATAGTCACTTCCATCCCCGACAACGTTGCCAAAATGTTGGACTATATAAATCACTTATTAAATGACTGAACAACACAAATTTAACTATCAATCCAAGGACGTCTATTTATTCCAATGACAGTTGCACTGTTTGTGCCGATACACCAACCAGAATTAATTTCAAAGAAAATAAATCGTTGCTAAAGTAAATGATGGAAATAAATCACTCATGCAGAAATAAAAGAATCTACAAGATTTAAATCACACTTCAATTGATCTGTCTATCTCACCGCACAATAAGTACCCAGATGGTATCTCTATTATCACATTTTTAACAACATATAAAGTATTGAAATCGAAGCAGATATATTCTCAGCTGAACAAAAACAACAACACATGCATGATACATAAACTAAAATACAATTACATACACACAACTACTTTAATCACTGCAATCCCTGCTAAGAAGGAGGGCCTTTCCTCCCTAACAGGGTGCAGGTAGAGACGGAACTTTAACGGAAACTAAATAGAATCACGCATGTAATAGCAATAAAAGGATAATATGTATTAATCTGAACACAATTGCAGAGCCAAAACAATGTTGTTTTCCACAAACCTCTCGACCTCTAGGGCCGAGAGCTATATAGTGGTTACATCAAAAAACCTAGGGATAGATCAGTCATGAGAATCTTACAATTCTTGCTGATCAAAATAGAACTCATACAGTTATAACCACTTCCTAATAAAGTTCTGACTAGAAAATCAAAGATTACAATTGGAATTTCCCTTAGGTTGTTATCCCAAAAATATAATGCTAACAACTCCTATAGCTATCATAATGGAAACACAGCTGTAGTGCAACTACCAAAGGACAGATCAGCAAAAATATTGACGAGATCAGTCAAAGGTACAACTGTATCAGTAGTTTTCCAACGAGTCTGTAACAACAGAGTGTAACTGCAGTTTGTCGGCGGGTCTATAACAGCAAGGTGTAACAACATCGCTTTGTTGTAACAAAACTATCTAAACTGCTCTTGTGAACTCTATATCCGAGATCTTTGGTGCTACAAATGACATCTGAAAAGACAACAGAAAGACCATCAATCTTTTCCAAACATTCACCATCAATTAGTCTTAAAAAGTTATAATAGATCATAATAATTGGTGAATTGACAAAGTAATGAAAGCAAGGTGAAACAACACAAGTTAGGGTAAAAAGGTAGGAAAAAGGGGTAAAGATACCCGCCCAGTGCCTTTAATTAAGGAACATCATTAGTGCATGTCAACTTGTCAGCACCAATGTCTCATAAAAAGCACATGGAATAGAAACCGCCTGGGGTGGAATGACAGAAATGCACCGGGTCCCCATAAATTCTACACACCGGAAAAGGGTTAAAAATAAATAAAATTACGGCCAAAAAACTGCAGAAATCATTAGTTCACCGGAAAGCGCTCCCGGTGCATCTTATTACTGTAGAGTACCGGTGTGTTACCTCTAAGCTGCCCTGGTGTCTCATAAAAAGCGCGCGGAACAGAAACTGCCTGGTGCGGAATGACGGAAATGCACCAGGGCCCCATTAATGTCGCGCACTGGAAAAGGGTTAAAAAAACAAAATTACGGCCAAAAAACCGCACAAATCATTGGTTCACCGAACAGCATGCCCGATGCATCTTATTACTGTAGAGCACTGGTGCGTTACCGCTACGCTGCCCCGGTGCCTCCTAAATGCGTGCGAAAATAGAAACCACCTGGGGTGGCATAGTGAAAACGCACTAGTATGCCAATAAAAACCCTGCGCACCAGAATAGGGTTAGATAAAAAAAAATTATGGCCAAAAAACAACATTTTTCACTTTTGTCAGTGCTACAGAGCTCTCAAGCACCGGTGCAAGTTATTCTTGTTTGATCCATATTGACATCTGTGCTCCCATTGCACTTATTGCACGCACTGTTGTTCTACATTGCCACCAATCTCCAGCTTGAATTTTATAAAACAGTGGACAAATTTTCTTTTGCAAATTGTACAGCCAATATGCCTCCTCGATGGGTAAATGTATAGGTATTTTTTTTATTTTTCCATTATTAAACCTTTTAGTGGATTAGAATTTGAAAAAACCATAAAACTAACCATTAAAAAAAAAAATTTGTCGTACGGTGTGCTCGAGCCATTTAGCTCGCACCAGTTTGCGGTGCTTCCTGTAAATTTACAGGCCACACCGCACCCAGTGCTGACAATATCTGCACCGGTTCTAGTTCAGTACTGGGCGATGCACCCTATGTTATTTTTAAAAAATTTAAAAAGTGTAGTGAGGTCGGTTACTAGGCCGCACCATTGACAATGGTATATCGCGGCAACTCGATGTGTTGACAGAATTATCTGCCCCGGGGCGGGTAATGCTTTCAGTGCACTGGAACTGCAATTCGACATTGTTAACGGTTCAGGCTGGTAAACCGGTGCTAAGGGTATCCGCATCGATTCCGGGGTGAATACCAAAGGTGCATCATGTTATTTAAATTTCTTTAAAAAGAGCGATGCGGTCGGCTACCTGGCCACACTGTTGACCTAGTTAAATTGTGGTGATGCGGTGCATTAACTAATATAACCGCCTCGGGCCATCTATTTTTGTTGGCGCACATCTTACCGTATTTGGCCTAGGTCAACGGTGTGGCCTCTTAAAATATCGTACCGACGACTATGTATGGTGGCAGGAGGGTGGTGTGCTGACTCTAGTTATAAGCCTCGGGGCAGATAGTGAAGTCAGTGCACCGGCTTCCTGGCACTGCACGTAATGAACGATGCACTAAAAAAAATTTCTGGAGCACTACTCTTGGTGTGGTGGATATCATGAGGTGCACCGTATCCAGTGCGCTCTGTGGAGAGATGCACCGGGACCCATGTGTGACTGTGTTTTTGGTGGACCGACTTTTGTTTTATTTATTTTTCAAAAAATATTTATATACGTATATTTGTAAATACATGTGTCATTTAATAAAAAAATTGTGTTTAATATGTCAATCATTCAAAGACATGAAAGGAGAGAAGAGGGGAAACAAAAACAATAATAGACGGAATAGTATAACATGGTTCACCTATGGGAGGAAAGAGAGAGGGAGAGAGATGCGTACCCTCGCCCTATTATAGCAGCGATGCGGGGGCTCCTTAGGTAGGTAGGCCTCCTCAAGTTCTATGAGGAGGCTACTTTCCTAATGTCCCATAGTTTGTTTTTGAGACATCTTATCCGAAGGTGGAATGCCCAACAACAGGCTTTCCGGATTGGTATCAACCAGTGGTACACACCCACTGAGGAGGATGTATATTTTATTATAGGGCTATTGAGGAGAGGGGTGAATTTTCCCTCGTTCCCCAAGGTTCCAGCTAGCTGTGTGGAAGGGAGTCAGTTAGTTTACTCCCAGAGATACATTGGAGCAAATTTAGTATCTCCTGCAGAGTTCCAGGTCATTGGAGGGAAGTTATGTATTGGTGTGTTTGGTCGTGAGGAGTTCCAGTGTCTCTCACTTATTATTTCGACCATTTCGCACAACACCAGTGATGGGCAACACATTAGTTTCCAAATTTTCTATTATGTTGATTCTTTACTATAGCAGCCATGACTTGTTAGGTGGTCTACCATTTTCTTGCGGCAGTTCTGTACAACATTAGATAGATGTCATGCTCATGCACAAGGAAGGGTCAACTTCCCTTTTGCTTCAGAGATTTTTTATTTTTATTTTTTGAGAGGTTTCCAGAGACGAGGCCTTCCTTTCTTCGGCAGCCTCGTAGGCCAATTACTGAGGCACGTATGCACATGTGGGGGCAGATGATGCCCAAGAGGGAGGAGACTCTTTTTCCAGTGAGGATATCAGATGATGCACTGGAGTTGCTAGCCAGTTTTGATGAGAATCCCTTCATTTTTGTGCCCTGTCCTTATGCGGGGTTGAATTGGCGAAGGTGTGCCAAAATCCTCTTCACATCTGATGCACGGTATAGCTAATATTACTGTTTTATTTAAATTTATTCTAACATTTTCTTTAACTTTTTTTTATTAAATTGTGTAATAAAATCCTCTAATTATTGTTGTGTACTTGTATATATTTTGCAGACATTGGCTCTTTTGATGGCGAGGAGATGTCGCCACCACCACCTGATCCAGGTGTGGATCCTGATGAGGATGAGGGCATGCCAGATATTGCTGAGGATCATCAAGAGGCCATTGCAGATTAGAGACCTGCTCCTTCTAGTGCGCTGGTGCACGGTCGACGTCTTAGTGATGCTAGATACTGGATGGAGTTGGGCGACCAACTCATTGCATTGATTTTTGAGGCAGGCATCAGGCCCGTTGATTTCAGAGACATAGAAGCTGATGATAGGCTATTATAGATGTGGAGAGGCATGCCGCATGACATGTACAGCCTGATGTGGCATGTCATAGGAGTTACGAAAAATTTTACGTGACTAATGAGGACTGTTGCACATTACGATCGAGCCACAGCACATGATGGACAGTCTGCGAGGCACATCGTACCATCATCTCATGATTTTTCACAGCCTCACACCACATCAAATTTGCATGAGCCTCCACTAGCATCTACCAGCAATCATCATGGAGATGAGGCTGGACCATCGGCCACTAGTACTGATATTGATGTTGTACTACCACCAACTGATCCATGACATTTATATTATAGTTGTATACTTTTAACATTATTCAGTTATATATATATATATATATATATATATAGTCTATGTATTTTATGTTCATGTTGCGATTGTACTTAATTTACATGTTGGTGATCATCATGATGTGTATGTTGTTAAGTCATGTTAGATATGTTCATTTAATGTGTAGCTTGTAGATATATGTGTATGTGATAGCATGAGATGTATATTTGATGTTTGTATTGTACTGATGATTTTAATATATAATGTTAATTGTGTTTTGTTAGATGATCATGATCACGATGATGCAGTTAGTGATTTTGAATGTTTTTTTTAGTCAAATATAATGTTTGTATGATGGTTATCATGAACGTGATGTTTATTAATTAATTTAATACCAAATGATCATGATATTTTAAATTTGTAATATTTGTATTTCTAATTGTATTTAAAATTCTAAAATTGTAATTGTAATGGCATATATGTAAATTTCTAAAATTGTAATTGTAATTGTAATTTTTAAAACTGTAAAATTGTAAATGTAATTGTACGTGAAATTGTAAAATTGTAATTCTAATTATAATTGTAATTGTATGTAAAATATTTGTAAAATTTTAATTGTATTAATGTGAAGTGAATTTATTAAAAATTTTAAATTTGTAAATTTGTAAATTTTAAATAATTGTAAAATAATAAATCTAGAATAATATGATTTATTGTAACATAATAAAGTTTAGAAAATAATGCAAATAAATTCCTATACTTTAGAATTGTCATTATTTTATTATGATCTTAGATACAAAAAAAATAAAAAAAATAATCTATACAATACACCATTGTTTTCGAGATCAACATAATACCAAATTATCAAGTGAATTATTGATTTTAACATTAACACAATGCAAATTACCAATTAATTCAAAATACATATTATATTAATATTTCGAAAAACCCATCTTAAAAAGTATAAATATTGATTAAATAACACATGTACCATCTCACTCTCGGTTCTCATGATCACCCTCATTATCTTCTAGCTCGCATGGCATGATAACACTATTTTTCTCAAAAATATGTTTTGATCTAGGGTCATGTGTCAATATGAACCACCAATCCCTATCCAACACATCTGGGTAAAAAACACCTGGTTGCAGTGTTTAGGGAAAACATAGGGCTCCTTAGCTTCATCCCACATATTTCTAGAGTTGATAAATATCAACCTACTATCGCGATCTTCCTTTACATTATTTCGATCAAAGGTGTCCCACCACTTGCACCAAAAAATAACACATTGGAAAGAAGAAAAATCCACTTCAATGATCTCTTGTATCTTTCCGACGTAACCTAACATCCCTCGTACTAGTTTTTTATCACAGTGGCTAGATCGACTAGATTGATCGAACTCAACTTCCACTCCACATTCTTGTGTGATGTTTCCAACATCGGCATTTTCTGTGCAAAAATGGTGTCCATTTGCCCACATAGATGGGAACAAATGAACTTATTATAAAAAAAGTTAAAAAAATCATAGTGTGATGTGTCTTCTAAATAATAATCCGACAATTAAAATATGAAATGTAGACGTCTTAATATAAGTTTCAAATTTACATATAAATTAAAAATATTATTACCGAGTTGTTGCACCCAATCCCTACATTTATCGCATCCTCTTCAACACGCGGGTAACGACCGGTAGCACCATATTTCTCTCTGACTTGGTTAGCAACCTAACTGTTGGGGAATATTTTGGCATATTTTCTTTTAAATGATCGGGATAAGGCACACTTCTACCATCAACGGTTTGAATTCTTTCCTGTCACTATCCCATTTCATCTTGTTTCGTTCGTACAATGTGACCCACGGTTGTGTCGCTTCAGGATTGTAAAGAATGAATTTATTGGTTGCTTCAATTTCTGCATTCGCTGATGAAATCAAAACAACATTATATAGTACTTAGAGATCAAAATATACATTATATCTACGTTCAACATGAATATTAATTACTTTTTATAAATTTGAAAAATTATAAGTTGCTTACTCTTTATCAAGTGTTTTTTTCCACTCGTTTGGAGCAACTCTCCTTCTCTTTTGTCTTCATCCATTTGATCGTCCCAAATCACCGCACCTGGTCTGTTGTCGATCTGCTTGATGTACTCATTGGCATAGTAGAAAGACTCATATGATATGTACCCCTTTTCCATAGACCCCTCGGGTTTTTCCCTTTGTCGAACAAAACCTTTCAATTTCTTCATGTACCTCTCTAAGAATAACATCCAATGACAAGAAACAACCCCAACTAATTCAACCTCATCTAACAGGTGGATTAGAAGATGAACTTGTAAGACCATGAAACTCGTTAGCAGTTCCTTCTCAAACATCAAAACAATCTAAACTATCTCTTGACACCACCGTGGAATGCTAGCCACATGAATCTCCTTTGATGTGATCCAACGTAAAGATGCAGATAATTTAGATATGGCACATCCTAGGTCTTGAGGGAATTCATGTTTCACACACCCACACACAAACAAAGCATAATGACATTGCAAAGTTATAAACATGTGAAATAATATAAAAAAATAATTATGTTTTATGATCCCTGCATGGGATAAAATTTATTAATATAAAAAATAATAAAATCATGCTTTTGACATTATACGTACTCTTAGAAGATTCAAATGGTCATGCAATTTCAACCCTGAAAAATGGTCATCCACGGTGAAGCAACGTTGTAGTGAAGACTTGTATGAAGTTGGCACCCTCACATCCATTATAACTTCCTTTGCCAAAGATATATCATTTTTTTTTAAAATCCATGGGACATCACCTTTTTTGAAAATCCATGAATTAGAGGGACCAACTCCTGCCTCTGATCCCGTAATTTCTAATCGTCTTGGCCAATATTTCTTTTTAGTTTTTGAAGTAATAAGATCTTTCCTAACAACCAATGTGTCACTTTGTTTTGATGATATGTGCCTCCATAAAGAAGATGAAACATTTTTAAATATATGCATGGGATCTAATAAGTGGGAAATCTTAAGATGCTCCCAATATGGGAAGTCATAAAAGATAGATTTCCTTTTCATCCCAATGGGCAATTTCTCAACATAGGTGTTGAAGAAATCTGGATCATCGAACTTAGGCTCCCCATTTGAATCAAAAATTTATATGAACTCCTTCTCCTTCTCTCTCTCATATGCTCTAAGCCATTTAGTTAGTGTCATTATTGGAGGCCTTTGCGTTCTCTCTCGTTTACCATTGAAAGTGGATGATGCTCTTCTTTAAGGGTGTTGTCTTGGTAGGAATATCCTGGAGCAATCATACACTGGTTTTTGTAGGTCCTTGGATCATCTAGATTTCAAAGACGGTCCACAACATTTACATCAAAAATACCCTTTTGTTACAAGACCCGCGAGATTATATTTGTATACATTAATTAATATGCATGGCACGTTAAATAATATCATGAAGATCAGAACAAATATTACAACGAATTAAATAACTAATATGTGAAAGAATGTTGTTATATTATATATAAAAAAATCAATAAATTAAACATGTAATTTACCAGAGCAAACTCCTAAGCCTAGATAATCATGTGTCGTGTAAGCACATATGCCATACAATGTAAACCTCCTCTCTGTTGTGATGGGTCTTGATACATCTTATACATTTATCCCATCCCATAATTCCTTCAATTCATCTACCAGTGGTTGTAAGTAGACATCCATATTCTTCACTTGTCTTCTACTAGGGACTATGAGAGCCAACATAAGATGTTCATTCTTCACAGACAACCATGGGGGGATATTGTTATTGATCATTGCTACAGGCCAAACATAATAGTTGGTGTTTTGGAGGGAATATGGGTTGACGCCATCCATGGCTATGCTGAATCGTAGACTTCGTACTTCATTCTTGAATTTTTTAGGCCATGTATCCTCTATATGCTTCATGGCTATTGAATCAGTTGGGATTCTCATAACTCCCAACTCACTTCTATGTGGGGAATGCCATCCCTGCAACATAGCTAATTCTTTGCAACGAAAGAGCCTTTGAATCCATGGGATTATAGGCATGTGCCTCAATATCTTAAAAGGAGGACCAGCACGTTATTTACCCTTCTTCTTTGATTTATCATACCTGTCATGCCCACATTTTGGACACATATCTTTGTCCGCATATTTTCCTCTATATAGAATACAATCATTTGGACATGCATGATATGATATGTACTCAACACCCAACATTTTCAACAATTTCTTTGCCTCTTCGCAGCTACTGGGAAAGAAATTATCACTTGGAAGAACCTTATCTTTGAAAAACCCGTAGTTGGTGATCATGGAAAAATATATTAATAAATGTACATTAATGTCAATATAATTATTAACATTCATAAAATTTAACATTTGTAATGTTCATTGCAGTGTACTGATTATATTTCAAATTTATATAAGGGGAGTACTTTATGGTAACTTACCTCAAAAGTTCTGAGAAACATGCATTCGACAAGCCAAACTTTGCTTTCAAGTTGTAAAGTAACATTGTTGTCCCCAACTGGGTAGACTTTAACTGACTACTAGGTCCAAAGAGAGGGGTGGTGGAAGAAAATTTAAGGCTTTTGAAAAAGGTGTCAGCGATATGAGCATCATCCCCTAGCCGATCATAATTTTGGAATGCATTTAACAACATTGTATCCATGGAAGTCGTATCCCTTAAGTAATCACCCATACCAACCTCTATTTGATTGCCTCCATTGCCAGCTTCTGAAGAAATACTATTGTTGTAGTCATTCCTAATTGGTGAATCTGGACGTAGCGGGAATTGAATCAGTGGTTGATTCAACCATTCTTGGTATAATTGCTCTCCGATTTTTTCTCTTAATTCAGTCTTCTCTTGATTTGACATTGTTGTGGGGTGCAACGGAAGATGGTAGGTAGGTAGTTCATCATCACTAGAATCCTAATAATTAAAAAAAAAAAAAATTGAACATGATTAGTACAAAATATATGATATCAATTAGTAACCATGTTGACAATATTACATGATTATAAATTGGTTTGACGTTGAAACAATTACATATTAATCAATATATATACCAAACAATTATAATTGTAATTACCATCATTGTCTCAGGATTTTGTCTATAATATGCAATATTGTTACAATTGGTAGGGTGAAGCGGCTGTCCATTTTCATCTACCAAATGCGCCTTGTGGTATGCATCTCCTGATAAGAACTTCCGACATTTTGGAGCAATTTGAATATTTTGTGCATCTGAACTCGATGCTAAATCTGCATACACCTACAAATTTGTATAAATTATAAATTTAATTAAGTTGTGCGTTATTGTCTACATGGATAAAAAAACATATATAAATTCAATTAGATAATGAAAAAATAAAACAAATTTGAAGCAAATATTATGTCTCCACATGGATAGGGAGAACTCCGTGATGGACTTTGAGAAATATTATGGAATGAGCTGGATTTTGAAGAATTGTCCATTCCATATAATATATGATATTTTCTCCTTGAATTTGAGCAAAACAACAATAAATTTTGGTGCACAAACTTAAATGTCATTCCGGTGCGTAATGTACAGATAACCGCACCGATGAGTTTTTTATTTTATTTTGTGCACCAGTGCCATTTTATAACACGACGCACTGGTGCGGTTCAATTAAAGGACGCACCGGTAAACGAATAACCGCAAATAAAAAAAGCGCAACCCTATTTTCTTTAAGTGAAAAAAAAGCGGTAAATTGAAAAATGGGCGGCAAAATATTTTCGAAAATCTAATTTCATAAAACATTTCTTTAAATACTAAACACTTTCCATTATTTCATTATTTTTTCCAAAAAATTCAGCCCGAGATTTGCAAGATACATACCTTGATCAAACAGAGCATGAGAGCACTATGGAGTATGGAAATACGTTCGAATAGTAGTATTCAGACATTCAGAATTCCAAACCTGTGGTGAGTCAAACCCTGTACCATATAATTTCAAACGATGTAAGTTTATTGTTTTTTTGTACTTTTTTCTACAGTAAAATAAGAAATCAAACTCTATTGTTATTTTTATTTTTTCTGTAGTTTTTTTTATGAAGTAAAATAACAAAATCAAAGCTTATTGTTTTTTTAACTTTTTTTTTTTTTTTTTCTGCAGTTTTTTTACCTTTTCTGCAATTTTCAGAAACAAGAATAAAAAAGAAATCTGTTTTTAGAAACAAAACCCTAGATTCTTTTTGTTTCTACCCTTTCTTCTCCCTCTTTCGTTTCAATTTAGATTTATAGGGTTTGTATAGTCATAAGACATCCAACCCACGGGACGAATAGCATAGTCAGATCCCAATCCATGTTGGCCTTTACGTCAATCTTAAAAAAATACAATTTTTTTTCGTCGATGCACCCTGCGTAATGTTAGCCACCTATAAATTCTGATATACCTAATGGTGGCTAAATTTGATGTCAAACCTTCAAGAGACATATTTACTTTGAAAATCCATCATCTTTGAATTCTTATGATGATTCTCTTCCCTTTGAGTTAACCTTCACTACTGTTTCACTATTAGCCCTAAAGTAACTGCTGATTTACCAAGAGAAAAACTGCTTGAGAAGCCCCATTTTTCCCTCATTACACTTCTCCATTTCATGCTCCATTTTATCCATAAAACCTTCAGTTGATTCTCTAACCCTTCCAAAACCCATTTTAAACCTTATATCTCCTGTTTATTTGGTTTAAATCCCTCCATTTTCATCTATCGGAACTCTGTTTTGGCCTTAAAATCCTTCTTTTAGGCCTTAAAATTAGTATTTTGCACTATAAGGCATTTAAGCTCCTAAGGGCTTATATCATTTAGCCCCCCCGTCTCATATATCCTGAGCCCCGCAATCGGGCGCTTAAAATTCATTAGCCTCCGTGCCAAAACCTTTATTTTTTGTTATTTCTCCATTCCCGACAGCTCAATTTTAAATAATTACAGACCATTTATCAACACAGATCAACAACCATCAGGCCATCCTTTCCCTTTGCCCGTTCACTTACCTCCCTTTCCCCCTTTCAAATAACCCGCCTCATCTTTCGATCTCCGCTGTCCAATCGGAAGATCTAAGGACCAGGACGAAACCTGATAACCCATTACGCTACAAAAAAGATGTCAGCCCCACCTCCATACCTCGTGCATCTTGCATCCCATCGCGCTCACTTCGCACCGTCGGATTTGCCGCCCATCATCCAACGATCCAAATTGAATATTGCATAATGTTTTAGCCCTTCCCACAGTGCGCTACTTCCGTGTGATATGGGCAGTTTTAGAAATACACGCGTCACTTACTGAGTGGAATCGCGTTCCAAATGCAAATACCACCTCCCCCCTTTTTTTTTGTGCGAAAACCATTCTAGGTTTCCGCCATATCACCTACCCTTTGCAACGTAATTTTGCTTTTAATCTCAGTGGTCGATCTTTGAGATCGAATGGCTTGTGTTATATCACGATATCAAACACAGTTGTTTCCCATATGCTCCCAAACTATTTCATCAAGCGATCTCCACCATAGATCATCCTGATCTAACAGTCCACGTTCATCCTCACACCCAGACCCTCACTGAACCTAGTTAGCTTCTCTGTCAGGGTTTTTCCCCAATTTCTACTACAATCACCACCTCCTCACTGCTCCTTCACCACCCCAAAGCCTCTGTAAGCAATCTGAACCAAGCCCACAGGTTTTTATAACAGTTTTTCATGTTTTTGCAGGTTTTTCATGGCCGATGAAGGATAAATGTTTTACAGTCACAAAGGTGACACAAAAGCTTAGATGGTATTCTCAGGGCCATGAAACAACATCAAAGGGAACCAAAACAGCAGGTGAGGTCGTGTCTAGCAATGGATCAGATCCATGAACCCTCAGTGACCCTCCAGCTCAGCGAGACGCTCCACCTGTACACAGAACACTCAGAAATGGTGAAAATCACATATTTAGTGGTGGAAGACATGGCATAGAAGATTAATAAAACCTTTGAAGGAATCAGTACAGAAGCAGTTCGAGCAATCAGCAAAGTGAAATCATAAAAAGAGCTAAAATAGACCGAAGTATAGAGGAACAGAGTAGTTCTTGGTGCAGAAGATTGACTGACACAGACATAGCCCATCTCCATGCTCAAAAGCCTACCAAGAAGTTATTACACCAAAGAAGCTACTTCAAACTGTCAGAAGAAGTTATTTAGAAGTATGGGAGTCCTCATAGCCCATTCTTTCACTTAACTCACACCAAGAAGATAATAATACCACTCCATAGAGTATTTCCTCCCGAAGGACACTCTGTAGGGTGTTTTATGTCATGTTAAAGGAACCTCAGCAAGCTACGAGGTTACCAAGTCTTTCTGGGATTTAATGTTATGTTTATGACACAAGATGGAGCATTCGAATGCCCTTTCCTATCTTTAATGATCATTAAAACCTTATTTACCTACTTTTCCTCATTTTTACTATAACGACTCTTTGAAGTCTCATTGTAAAAGGTTGACATTTGGTGATTTCTAAAGTAATACATATTGCTACTTTGAAGAAGCATTGGTGTTCTGAAGGAGTGTGGATGTCTTTGTTTTTCTATTGATGAAGGAGGCTAGACCATTAGATCCACGAGCCTAGTTTTGGTGAAGTACTTCTTATTGTTAATGTTATTTCATGTTTTCCACTTTGTTCCATCATGCTTTGCTTACAGTAGGATAAAAAGTTTAGGCAGAGAAATGTATCTTAGAAGCACCTCTGACCTGTTTATCCTTCACTATTTATATGTTTTCCACTATTGAACATGACAAGGTAGTCTAATAGCTCTCTTTCATATTCAGTTTGTTTTATTTCAGAAATGGTAAATTCAGTTGTGCTAAAGACTGTTTAGGCGTTCCCTCTTTCTTTGCCACTGAATATTGTATCTGAAATCTCCCTTTAATTATTAATGTTTGTAGTTTGACAGAGAGGTTTGTTTCAATCATACCCTTTGTTTCTTACTATAATTATTGTGTTGAAGGTCCCTATAGTTGCAGTCCTAGATGTCTAAGGCATTCCCTCTTCTTTGAATGCAATTGTATGTCTTTGTTGATTAAGCTCTCAACAGTGAACTGATAGGAGGAAATAGGGCGTTCCCCGAATCCTATAATTCATTAAGAGGGTTTTAGTCTACATTTCGATTTTTCTTTGAGTGTTATATTTATTAAGTCCAAAACAATGAGCTTACTGGAGGAAATAGGGCGTTCCCGGAATCCTTTAATTCATTTGTGAAAGGGTTTAGTTTTCTTTTTCACTCTTAGTCCTTATTTTTCATCTCATTTCACCTATATTATTCAACAGATGCTTGACTAAGTTATATTTTCCCTTTGGTTTCCCCTTCCTTCTCAATCAGAACTATTTGGACCTTCACATGACTCCATTGCCCAATGGCTTGTAGATTCCCATTCTCTATCTATACTGCATGAAACATATTTTTCCAACCAAACAAAACAAACAACACTGCACTTCATAACTAGCCTAAAATTAACTACAAAAACATTCAAGACATCCTTATAAAATATTGAGAGATCCCTCTCTGAGACTAGGAGGGCTAGATCCTAGAGCTCTAAAGATTGGTTTTGATGTTGCCTTGTATTTTGATTAGCCAATCTATCAAAATATAGGACCCCAACATAATGGTGATCACGGTGGGACCTATAGAGTATATAGTTGCTTGAAATACCTCTTAAAACTCTTTAGGACCTTAATTTGACAAATATTACCCTGTGGACTTATCCCACCGCTCACACCAACATAATGCCGATCACAGTGGGACCTAATGAGTATATGATAGTCTGGCTAACTCTTGTGCACACTTTAGTCCTACAAATATCTAAGAAAATCAATTAGTGGGCCATAGAGTAGACTCTGTTTGTTTGATCACCTTAGCTAAGTGTTAAGATTAGACATAGGACACTCTCACAACCATTAAAATGTACAAAATCTAAAAATATTTCAGACTGGCCTCATAATAAGTATGGTGGTGGAACCATAAAACATTTTTACCTTCAAAAGCTAAAACTTCCACCTGGAAACTTTATTAGCCCTAGTAGGCCTATTACCCACCCAGGTCTCTAGATCTCTTTAGGACTATGTGAACCAGCCTTGAAGAAATTGAGAAACCTAGTCCCATATTAGATAAGACATTCTGAGAGGAAAAACTTTCAAGACAGTTCCTACAAGCTCCAGCCTCTCTCATTTTTGAAAAATAGTTTGGCTTCACATAGGATCAACACTAGATCTCATCCAGACCCTAATCCTCCTACAATAGTTGACAATCTAGAGAGAATCCTGTGGCAGACTTCTAAAGCTGGAAAATTAGCTGCTGATAGGAACATTCCAAGAATAAAATCTGTCCCTGAAAACCTTGCTATCTTGGAGGATTTACACTTTGACTTACATCATACTAAGAATATTTTTAGAACCAAATCTCAAATTGATTTAAACCAAACTAATCTTGAAACTACAGGTTTACAACAGAGTTTTAGTAGAGAAGCTTCAACTTCTACTCCTCCTGATTCCCATCTTCTCCACCACTTTAGCCTCTTTCATAACCAATCTGCTCAAAACCAGTGTGCTGGCCCAAGTGTTTCTTCCACTCCAATCCATACCACCATTGTCCAAAACACTCCATTTCAGCCCACTTTCCCTCTTGCCAATCCACCTTTATTTCCAGCCATGGCAGCATGGTATGCCCCATTAGTGTTACCACAACCTCTGGTTCCTTTACCCAATGACTATCAGTCTAAAATTCCCCATTTCACTGGAAAATAATCTACCACAGCTCAATAACATGTAGATAGGATGGAAGATGATTTTGATTATATGGAAATAGAAGATGAGACCATCGAGATGAGAATATTTGCTCAAATTTTAGGACGAGAAGTAAAGAAGTGGTTTAAAGGCATAACTCCTAATAGCATCAATGACCTTCCCTCTTTGCATCAAACATTCATAAACAAATGGGAAATCAAAAGAAAACCTCTCCAAATATTGATAGAGTATAACAATCTTAAAAGAAATCAGGGAGAGAGAGTTCAAGATTACTCCACCAGGTTTAATAGTATCTACAATGCTCTTCCACCTCACATGAAACCTCCCCAAGGCATGGCCTTAGTGAAATATCCTGAAGGTTTCGATGCTGATATGGCTTATCAACTAAGGGAGAGAGATTATTTAACTCTAGAAGACATGCAGAAGGGAGCTGTGAGTGTAGAAGCAAACTTGATTGAGAAAAGAGCTAGGCTAAGATCAGAAAAGAGGGTAACTTATAAAGATGATACTGCACCCTCAGCCTCATCCTCTGATACCAATATTGGCAACCTAGTGAAGGTAATGGAGAGAATTCTTGAAAATATAAACTTGAATGATAGATTGCCACCAAGAGAACACAAAAACAACCTCCAAAATAGAAATAGAAATCATAACTTTAGAAGAGAAAATAGTCAAGATAGGCAAAGAGATAATGACCAGCAAATTAGACCTCCCTTCCAACAAAACTACGTATATCAAGAGGAAGAAAGGGAGATCGAAAGTTTGGAATAAAACCATGTAAACTTGATTGGATCGGATAGTGGGGATGATGTTTTCCTCACTGAAGAAGAACAAGGTTTCTTCTCCACAGAACCAAAGGAAGATACATATGAGGAGTCTGAAGACTATAGATTGGGGTTTGAGAATGAAATCATGGAGATACACAAACACTATGATCTAAGAAGAAAAGGGAACATAGATAATCCAAATTACAAAAACATTAGCTCTACTGTTAGGAAAAATACAGAAAATCAGCCTAAGAAAACAGTAGAAAAGACCTACATTTTGGCTAAGAAGACAGATTTAAACAAAGACAAAAGTAGCCAGCCAAATGTTGAACAAAGTTGCCCTAGTACCTTTGCTAGTGGCCTTATTAAAACAACTCAGATTGACAGTCCTAATAAAACTCAGCAAGTCAAAATTTCTGAAAGAAACATAAGTGAGAAAATAGATGTAAATACAACAAAATCAATAGTTCCTTTCAGCCTTCAGAGAGAGATTGCAAAGGTTAAAATTAACATACCTCTGGCCGAATTAGTGAACTAGGAAGTGTACAGAAACCAGGTCCTAAAAGCTCTAAATATACATGTTGATACCACTACTTTGAACTTGACAGATGACAAGCGAGAGCTGTTGTTTGGTCCTAAAATTGAAGGAAAATATCAGGAAGGGGTTGTGCCCCCTTTCTATGTCAGTCTAAACATACATGAAAAAACCTTACACAATGCCATGCTAGATTCAGGAGCATCACACAACCTTATGCCCAAGGTAGTAATGGAAAGCCTAGGCTTAGAGATTACTAGACCATATAAAGACTTGTATTCCTTTGATTCCAGAAGGGTCAAATGCTTGGGGTTAGTTAAAGATTTGTGTGTTGACTTGTCTCAAATTCCGGCCAAGAATCTTGTAATGGATGTGGTAGTAGCTAACATTCCCCCAAAATATGGCATGCTCTTGTCTAGATCATGGGGAGCTAAGATTCAGGGTACCCTTCAAATGGATATGTCTTATGCCACCATACCAGTGTTTGGTCAAACCAGAAGATTATATAGGGAAACCCTTCTGAAATACATGATGAGTAGCAAAGACAAACCTCACAACACTCCTGTTTATTCCACTCATTCAGATCTAGATTATTTTATTTTATACAATGAAGGTTAAGTCACCCAAACAAGGAAGGAAAACAAGCAAGACATTAGTGCACCAAAGCATTTAGAATTTTCTTCCCCTCAACCTCTAGATATCTCAACTCCGAGCAGCCCTGAGCAACACAAAACATATGGGAATGAAACAGAAACACTTTGGAGAATGAGCCTTGATGGCTCTTGCAGCAAAAATAGTGCAGGGCTAGTGTATGGATACACAACACAAATAAAGGACATGCCTACAAATTAGATTTTTCATGCACTAACAACATTGCAGAATATGAAGCCCTTCTCTTTGGCTTGCACATACTTAAATATTTAAAGGCCAAAAAGATATCAGTACAGGGAGATTCTAAGTTAATTATCAGACAAATCAAAGGGGAATATTCAACCAAAAACCCCAGACTCAGAGAATATAGAAACACTATTTTAGATCTCTTGAAAACTTTCGAAAAATATGAACTCATGTTCATACCAAGAGCCCAAAATCACCTGGAAAATGAACTTGCTTTTGCTGCTAGTAATTGATAGATACCACAAATCGATGAACAGTTCATTATAAAGGTGAAAAACAGACTAGTAGTGCTTGATAACGAGGATCATTGGCAGGTTTTTAACAATGACAAACATATAGAGGATTTCCTGCAATCAAAAAATGAGTTTTCCACAGTATCACCAAGCTTCAGCCATGAAAAAAAATGTTTAAATGGGGAACCAATTCTTGAAACAGGGTCCTCCTCTCCTACTGATATAAATCAGTTTGATCATCTTTTCAAAGAAAAATTATCTGATGATCCAAACCAAAAAGACCTTGAAATTCTAGAATGTAAAGGTGATACCATACCCAAAGGCCTTGCTCCATTAGAACAACTCTTTTATTTCAATGATGTGGCCAAGGAACTGAAACCATAACCCATGGAAACTAATGTGGAAGAGCACAACATAGGCAGGCCAACTAAGCCTAAAATGATTAAGTTATCTAGCACCCTTCTTGCCCACATCAAACAGCAATACATAGCACTCTTCAAAGAGTTTAAAGATGTTTTTGCATGGGACTGTAAAGATTTGAAATCATATGACACTAGCATCATTCAACACAAGATTCCTCTTAAGGAAAACCAAAAACCTTTCAGAAAAAAATTAAGAAGGATAAACCCTGTTTTATTTCCTACATTAGAAAAAGAAATTAGGAATATGTATGATGCAGGGATCATTGTTCCTCTGAGGTACTCAGACTAGGTTTCCAATCTAGTATCTGTCAGGAAGAAAACAGGGGAGATCAGGTTGTGTATTCATTTCAGGAACCTGAATAGAGCCTCTCTGAAATATAACTACCCATTGCCAAAAATGGACCACATTCTTCAAAGGGTAGTTGGGTCAAAAAGAATGTCATTGTTGGATGGGTTCTCAGGTTGCAATCAGGTTCTAGTTTTCCCAAGTGATCAACATAAAAATAATTTTACTACACCTTGGGGGACATTAATGTATGTCAAAATTCCATTTGGCTTGATGAATTCATGGGCCACCTTCCAGAGGACCATGGACATAGCCTTCTCAGAAGACATAGGCTATTTTATAATCATTTACCTTGATGATATTACTATCTTCTCCAAAACTGATGAAGAACATTTGGAACATTTAAGGAAGGTTTTTGAGAAATGCAGAAGATTTGGCTTGTCTTTAAATCCCAAAAAGACACTCTTTGGCCTCCAGGAAGGAAAGCTTCTTGGTCACATAATCTCTGAATAAGGGATCAAAATAGATCCTAAAATAATTGATGGAATACTAAATATCAGCCACCCTAGAAATCTCAAAGAATTACAGTCTTTCATCGGAAAGATTAATATTTTTGAGGAGGTTCATCCCCAACCTTGCTGAGCTACTAAGAAACATCACTAACATGCTCAGGAAATAAGTAGGTGTTAAATGGAAAATGCAAGCTAAACAATCATTTGAACTGGTAAAGCAAGCCCTTACTCAAGCACCAGTCCTTATCAGTCGTGATTTCACCAAATATTTCTATATTTTTTCCTTTGCATCTGAACATACAATAGTTGCAGTATTGTTGCAAAAGAATAACTTGGGGCAAGAACAACCTATATCCTTCTTTAGTAAAGCCTTAAGATATGCCCCACTCAAATACAACATCATGGAGAAGCAAGCCTTAACACTGGTAAAAGCATTAAAGGACTCTAGGGTGTACATTTTACATTCACATATCATTGCCTTTGTGCCACACACCGTAGTCAAAGATATTCTAAGTCAGGACATTGATGGTAAAAGGGGAAAATGGATTGCCACTATTCTAGAATATTACTTAGAAATCAGGCCTACTAAACTCATCAAGGGACAAGGATTAGCAAAACTCATGGCTGAGTCTAATTTCAAAGCTCTAGATATGAATATGGTTGATGCCTTGGAAGAAATAGAAGAGTTACCAACACCATTTACTGAAGAAACGTTCATGAACTCTCCATGGTATGCTGACATCATTTATGTGTTGCTTTATTTAAATCCTCCTCCTTCTTTGTCAAAAACAAAAGCCAGATTTTTCAAACAGAAGGCTTTAAATTATTGTATGATAGATGGAATTTTATATTGGAAAAATGCTGTTGGGATATTACTAAAATGTTTACTAGAGGTTGATGCAGGAAAAATCATTCATGAAGGAGAATGTGGAGGGCACTTAAATTGAAAGACCACAGCAAACAAGATTCTCAGAGCTGGTTACTATTGGCCCACCCTTTTTCCAAACACCCACAAACTAGTAATGTCTTGCCATAAGTGCCAAATCTTTGATGGTAGAAGAAAGCTCTTGCCCTTACCCTCGAAACCTATTAGCGTTGAAGCACCCTTTCAACAGTGGGGTTTGGACTTCATAGGGGAAATCCATCCATCCTCCTCATACCAGCAAAAATGGATCCTCATAGCCACTGATTATTTTACCAAATGGATAGAGGCCATACCCACTAGGAATGCTACTGACTCTGTCATTATTAAATTCCTTGAGACCAACATATTGTCCAGATTTGGCTGTCCTAGAAAAATAATCACACATAATGTTGCTGCCTTAAAATCCAAGAGGATGGTTGATTTCTGCCATAAATATCAGATCACCTTGGGCCACTCCACTGCCTATTACGCCCAAGGAAATGGACTTGCTGAATGCTACAACAAAAGGCTGATCGATGTCATCAAAAATTTGTTGGAGCAGAATCAGAAATCATGGCATGGAAATCTTGTTCATGCCTTGTGGGTTGACAGGTTAACCACCAAAAATTTAGTTAAAATGTACCCCTATCATCTGGTCTATGGTGTTATTTCCTAAATCTACCTCAGGCTGAAAGAAGGCAAAGTTCAGGGTAACATCAAACCACACTTAATCTGGTAGCTAGCTCTACCAGATCAGGAGAGGGCTCTCTCCGGGTCAATCTCAGCAAAGATAATCAATAGGGCTTGAGATGACTTGAAATAAAAGCTGATTTTAGGCTAGGTATATAAGTAAAGGAGTTTGATTTTTATTTTGGGGGTTTTGTTGGAATCAAAGGGAAAGGCAGTTTTGGGTCCGAGGATGAGGCCTAGTTTTTGCAGAGTTCTGAATGGGGCAAGGAAGGAAATTGTTTTGATGCTTTGGATTGAATGAATGGATAGTTAAAACTGGTGAGGAGCTAAATAGGGAAAGAGGCTTTCAAGAATCCTCTTCAAACAGATGAAAACATGGAAAATTAAACAAAACTCAAGGCAGAGAAAACCAATCTAATGAATTCCACCTTTATAACTCATTTGTTTAATTTAAGAAGAAAGGAGAAGGGAAATGATGCACATAAGACATCAGTGAAATTAAAATCACAAAGAGAAACACACCATCAAAACATAGAGCCACATGGATCCCAAAGAGTGCTGCAAACCCTGGTCTATTCCTTTGCCAAAATTGCAGAGATGAAATGTATAATGAAGTGCCAAGCAATCCCAAGTGTCCAACCCTGAAAATGACTAAAGAACTACAAGATATAGACCAGCCTAACTCATCCCCATGCCTCTAGGGTTCGAGCTCACCATTATATGAGCTATTTCAACAAGATCTAAACTAAGAATTGGAAAATAGGCAATGAAACAGCTTGCCTCTATAAGATAAGAAATTGATTCATTCAGTTACATTTCACTTTTTGGTAAATGAATCTACTTGGATGAGTAAAAATGTGCCAAAATTACATCAAAGTCATGAAATTACATCAAGTTACATCAATATTTTCACATATGAAGATAAAAAATTCAAACTGGCGAAAACTAGGAGAAAATCTAAACTGCTGAGTGAAAATTAGGCCAAATTTCCCAATGCACCGCGCCTGAAATCTCTACGCGTAGCGCCAATTTGAGGCTGATTTTTAGGGCCTTCCCAAAGTCCCAATTGAGAGTAGGATATCTCACTAGAAAGCTATACCTTTCTACTTTCTAAACCAAGTGGAATTTCTGAATTTGGTTTCCATTTGCCCCTCCAAAATTCAAATATCCCAACACTGCTTCTTGTGTGTCCAAAAAGTGACAGAACGGTCATTTTTAGGGTGTTTTTGACCCTTCAGGCAACCCAAAACTTGTCAAAATCCTTAGGTAATGGATAGGAATGCATAAATTTTGATGAAAAATCTAGAAATTCAAATTTTTCTTCAAGAGGAGCTGCCAATTATAAGCGCGCGCCAAGTGGCGCTACGCATCGGGCAGGAAAATCTATTTTAAGGCCAAAATTTTCAAAATTGACAAAAGGTCTGCCAAATTTCTTGAAATTTGGGCTGAATTTCCACCATCAATTTATATGATGGGAAAAATAAGCTTTGGCCAAAATTTGGAGTCTATCATGCCTTTTGCGATGCTTTAGTGCCTTCTTTAGTCTTGCTTTCAGGATCTTGATCCTTGCTTTGCAAACATGATTTCGCGCCCAATAATGGTTCTTCATGTGCCTTAGCATTTTCTTTTCCTTGTTTGAATTTTCCAACAGCTTCTCAAGATGAATATTGACCCTATCAAGCCAAGTATCTCTATTAGCCTCAATCTCCCACTCAATGGATGTCATCTCGGTTTGGCGTCTTTGGGCAGCTTGCCGGTTCTCACGGATGTTTTGAAACTCCATGATTGTTTGCTGATCTTCCAACTATTTGTTTCACTGCTCCAGGTATTTTATGATCCATTGGGGTCTCTACAACTTTATGGTCAATGTGGCTATCTCCGCCTTCTGCTCTTGAATTGTCTCTCTCAACTTTGAGCTTAGAGAGCTCAAATCCTCATCAATAAGTATGGAACCTGTATCTTGGCCTCCTGAAGGGCCCTCATCCTGCATAGGCTTCTTACCTATGTCCTATACCTATACCTGTGCTGCTCATGATGGCAACGATACCCCTTCCACCCCAGGTTTAGATAGTACTCATCGGGCTGCTGCAAATAATCCTCCAGTGCCTCTCTGATAAGTGACATATGTCGGCACACTAGTAGTCTCTGCCTCCTAACCTCCATACTGATGTGAAGGTTCACCTGCATCATGGAAAACCTTCGGAGGAACCTTAGGAGCTGTGAAGAAATAATGGGAAATGAAATTTTCCCATGAAATACCCTGCAATCCAAGCTGATGTACAACCACGATCTTGATGAGTGCATAGTGATAAATACTGTTGTACTGCTGCTCAGGAGTTTTCCTCTGCACAAGAGTGGTCATTCTCTCGATGTTCCGGCACATGAAATAAGGTATGTTCATCATCCTCACTCTAGTGAAATGCATCAATAACCTGATGTGGTAGGCATAGAGGCGTGAAAACCAACCCTCACAACTGAAATATCTGATAATGAGTTTCATCAGAGGTGCATGGGATTCCTTTAGGAACTGGAATGGAAACACCCTGTTGAGTTGCCTCACAAAGCTAGGCCTGATGTATGGTTCATAATGCACTATGTCCACCTGTTGTATTTTGTTCCGCTATTCACCCACATTCGGTATTCTGGTTGCTTGAGAAATAGTTTCCGGTGTCAAAATGAAATTTACACCAGCAAGAGTTACCTGACCATCATGTAAATGCAATACAAACAAACGAGCCAACTCCTGATGATGATGGATCCTAGCAATCATTTCACAAAACTGATAGCATGACTTTTCTCGAAAACATGCCATGGCAAGTGGAAAAGCCTGCAATTCAGTCAATGAGGTGGGCTCCTCTCTCACATGTCTACCACCTTTACGAGGCCTTCTAGGTGCATGTAGCTTAATGGTGGAATCACTATCTCGGTCATATGATGTATCAGTATCTGTCTCCATGATGTCCAAAGTCTATGCAAGGTGTATGTTGGCTTGTATGAGATGAAGATGAGAATTTGGGTGTTTTTGTTTTAATTTCCAAATGTATGGTAGTGTGGGAGGGACTGTGGGGAAATAGGGCAGTGGGGACAATGAAGTTTTTTCAAGTGGAATTTGCCTTTTGAAAACTTGTGATTTGACAAATCTAGGTACAAGGGACAGCCACTTGATTTTTTTAGGATAAACTTGGGATTTGGAGAAATTTTGTAAATGGGATAGGGATAATGGGAATGAGATGAGTATGATTGGCTTTAGGGATGTAAGGGAATAGGGGATGGAATGATAGTATAACAGTGAGAGGGAGGAATAAACAAGATTGGGGATGAAAAATTTTGGCACCAAAATCAATTTTAAAACTCCAACTTCAAAACCCTAAGGGAGCAACTCTCAATAAGATGATAGGTTTTGAGTTTTTCATTTAAACTCTCATAATTCATCTTCAAACATTTGTAAATGGAAACTAAAAATTCACATGAACTTACTTGGAGCAAGATTGACTGAATCGATTGGAGCTTTTGGAAGCAGTGACAAAAATTTGGGTGTCGGCTCAATGTGCCGCGACCACTGCCCAGTGCGTCGCACCCCTTCAATGCACCATGATAGTTCAAAAACACACAGAGAAGAGCGGCCCTATGCGCCGCGACAGTTTCCCAGTGCGTCGCGCCAGTCAATTTCAACACAGTTTGGCTTCCAAACTTATTTCTTCATTCCTCCATGATTTTTTTTGGCTGATTGATGTCTTTGGTATGTAAATGGAGTTTTGAATTTGGAAATATCTTATATATACCAAATATTTTAATTTTTGATTTGAAAAGCCCACTTTATAATGTTTGAAAACTTTGGCACTTTTCAAATGAACACTGTTTTGCCTGCTTTTTGATTTTTGGACTGAATGATGAATTTCTTGTATGTTTTGCAGGGATGGATGGCATGGAGTTTTGGAAAAGGTGACCAGGGCTGCGAATGAAGCATTATTACAACTAAATATCTTAGAAATTACATTGCGTTTGTTACAAAAGGACAAAATAGACAATTTTTCTTCAAAACGGAGTCTTGAATAAAAATCATTATCAAGCATTATGATGATGAAATTTTTGCAGTGAAACCTTATTTGAAGCTTCCTCATGTGCCTGTTGACATTATTAGACACTCTGAAGACCAAATTCACGAAACCCTAGACCTAATGAGACTAAAACCCTAAAATGACTCTTTGCCAACCAGGAGACCAAACATAACTGTAAATGATTTTGATGAACAGAACTAGACCAGCAGGTACATGACATGAGGGATATAGGTGACAAGACCCTACCGTCAGATGATCCATGCTCCTAATTTAATGCAACTAACTGCACTGAGTGAGACACCTAAAATGAAATGCAACAAGAGAAATTTGATCTCTGACGGAGGGATGAAGATACCGACTCTAAAATTGGCTCCAATGGGGATGGTAGCTCCTTGGAGGTGCTAAGAACTACAGATTTTTGGGAGAGTAGGCAGTGCCTTCGTCCATTGGGCTATGGAGTCAATAACTTCAAAAAATCAACACAAGACTCTTGACTCAATTTATTGACTGAAAATTGACTTAAACCGACTCAATTTTGAAACCAAAATGACTGAAAGACCTAACTTGAAAAACTCAAACCAAAGCTAAAATCAATCTCCAGAGTCATAGCCTTCACCTCGGGCCCCAAATTGAAGAAAAGATCATTGCACACACTTGCAATGAAACTGAAATAAACTGGTATGTACAATGAGAATGTAAAATAGCAGAAAAAATTTCAGAAATGATATTACTTGAGCAGCCGACCATTGATCGGCCCTCCTGGACAATCTTCCCCATTCATCTCTTTCAGAAGAAAAGCATTCTGACCCCGATAGGTAGCAATTTTAAAGGGTCCCTTCCAGATATTTTCGAACTTACCATGCTTACCCTTTTCCTCGTTTCTTGCATCCCATTTCAGTACCACTTCTTCCAATTGAAACTTGTCTGTCTTTGCTTTTTTGTCATATATTTTCTTAATTCTCTCTTGCAGCTTGAATGTGTTTTGGAAAATTTCTTCTCTAGTCTGCTGTAAATGTATCATTTGATTTATTCTCCTTTGCATATGATCGTCTTCACTGCCAGCTTCCTGCAGAAGTTTGACCACTGGAACTGCGAGAGAGGTAGGAAATACTGTGTCAACTCCATATACTAACTCGAAGGGGGACATACCAATGGATTTCTTCTGACTCACTCTATCTACCCAAAGTGCATTGACCAACTTCTTATGCCAACTTTTCTTTTTTATTTCCAGCATCTTTTTAATAATGTTGACCAACGATTTATTGGAATACTCCACCAATTCGTTGCCTTGTGGATGATAAGCGGTTGAGTGTCCCAAAGTGATGTGATACTTGTTACAAAACTCAACCATTCTTTTTGATTTGAAAGTTGCTGCATTATCAATAATTAACTTATTCGGGCAACCAAAACGGGAAAAAATATTATTCTCAAGGAATGAAATTATTACCGAATCCGTAGCTTGCCTGGTGGGAATTGCTTTGATCCATTTCTTGAAACAATCTGTCGCTGTGAGGATCCACTTGTGTTGAGCTGAAGAAGCAGGATGGATCTCACCAATGAAATCCCTACCCCACTGCTGAAAAGGAGCACTTACCTCAATGGGCTTAAGCGGTAAAGGTTGCAATTTCTTCCATCCTTCAAAAATCTGACATTCATGACAGCTAACAGTCTTATACACATCAGCAAAGAGTGTCGGCCAATAATATCCCGCTCTTAAAATTTTATTGGCTGTTGTTTTCCAAAAAATGTGACTTCCACAATCTCCCTTATGAAAATATTCCATAACTTTCTTTGCTTCTTCTTCCACCAAATAGTTTAGCAAAAGACCACCGGGATCTTTCCAATAGAGTGCATTGTTCAAAATACAAAACTTGGCAGCCTTCAATTTCAGATTTCTTCTTTTGTTTTTAGCCATTCCTAGTGGTGGTGACAATTTTTGAAGCACATATACAATATCTGATTACCAAGGAGAATGAACAAATATTTATGATACCTGAATTAGCGAAATTTCTTCATTTTCCTCGGACATAGCAGCAATGATATTAATGTCCAAAGCATGTAAATTTGACTTAGCCATTAGCTTAGCCAGCCCTTGTCCTTTAATAAGCTTTGTAGGCTTTATCTCCACATCATACTCCAACAAGGCAGCAATCCATTTTCCTTGTCTCCCCTCCGGATCTGTTTCCACTAAAACATCCTTAACAGTAGCATTAGGAACATAAGCAAGAATATGAGAATGCAGAATATATACTCGAAAATATTTCAATGCTTTCACTAAAGCAAGATCTTGCTTTTCAATGATGTTATACTTTAAGGCTGCATCTCTTATGGTTTGGCTAAAAAAAGAAATTCGTTTTTCATGTTGATTTCTTTTCTGCATCAATACTGCTGCCATAGTATGCTCCAAAACAAATGAAAACAAAATAAAATCCTGAGTATAGTCCAGGCTGATCAAAACCAGAGATGAAGAAAGAGCCAACTTCACTAAATTGAAAGACTTTACAGCCTCCTCAGTCCACATCACTATGTTGTCTTTCTTAAGCATGTTTGTAATACCCCTTAGATGTTCTGCAAGATTAGGCACAAAATGGCGTAAGAAGTTCATCTTACCATTAACGGATTGAATCTCCTTTTTGTTTCGGGGAAGATCAATTTGCTGAATAACTTCTACTCGAGCTGGATCAATGCGGATGCCATATTTTGATATTATATGACCAAGAATTTTTCCCTCATCCATGGCAAACAAACTCTTCTTCGGATTGAGTGACACACCATACTTTCTACACCGCTGAAAAAAAATCTTCAAATGGTAAAGGTGTTCTTCATCTGAATTTGAAAAGACTGTCAAATCATCAAGATACACAACTAGAAAAACATCTTTCTCATTTGCAAATGCCATATCCATTGCACGCTGAAAGGTTTCACCAGAATTTTTCAAATCGAAAGGCATTTTAGCATAATGGAAAGTTCCCCACGGAGTGGTGAACACTGTTTTGCCTCTATCATCCTCATGGACCAGAATTTGGTTATAACCGGAATAACCATCGAGTAGTGACATACGAGATGCTCCAACTACTCACTGAAGTATGTGATCCATTTTGGGCAACGGATAATTATATTTCAAAGACACCTTATTCAGATTCCTAAAATCAATGCACAAACGAATCTCACCTGTCTTCTTGCGAACGGGCACCAAACTGGAAATCCAATCTGAAAATATTATAGGAACAATGATACCAGCCTTGTACAACCGATTCACTTCATTCTCAATTGAGGGTAGCAACTTTGGATTTATTCTTCTCAAATTCTACCTGAAAGGCTTTTGATTTGGCTTGATCGGAATGGTGTGATGAATTATGTTCATATCATATGTCTTCAAATCTGAATAGTCCCAAGAAAATACATCAGCAAAAGATGACAACAAACTGATATACTTTGATTTTACCTGTGGTGCCAATGCTTTGGAAAATTTCACCATCTTTGGATTCTCAGCTGATCCAATGTTCACATCTTCAACTCCCTTTTCAGTTGGCCTCAAGGTTGGTTTTCTAGCTACGTCATCTTGATCGAAAAGCTCCTCTAAAGGTATTAGACCTTTAGGAATTACATTATCCTTCAGCTGCAAAAATTCCCTCTGATTTACTTTCACATCAGCCCCACCATCATCATGCTCCAAATCAATTGAAGTGTCTCTGAATTTGCCTTCATTTTGCATAAATTCATCAATCTCTTCGTCATCTTGAAATACTTGCCAATACCTTTGATTGTCCAGACAGTTAGACGCTGCTTCACATGAATTTCAAATTTGTTACTTGAGTTCATCGGAATTTTCAAATTACTTGCTGCCTTTGCAAGTGCATCTGCAATACCATTCTGAATACGAGGGACACAAGTCAAAGTATAGTCTGAAAACAATTTCAAGATGTCAAGAACAGCATTTCGGTAAGCCCGCATTCGAGGATGTTTAGCTTGGTATTCACCTTTCACTTGCTTGATAACCAACTCGGAGTCACCATATACTGCAATCCTCTTAACATTCAACTTTCTAAGAATTTTCAGACCAGCAATTAAAGCTTCGTATTCAACCTCATTATTTGAACAATCAAAAGATAATTTATAAGAACAGACCCTTACATTACTCGGTACCTTGTTCGAGGCAGAAAAAGGGCTGCGTACCCAAATGCCAATTCTAGCACCATCACTCCCTACTGCACCATCAAAATCCATGGTCCACAAACCATCTTCATCTTCTTCCAAGTGCTGAAATTTTGTTCGCTCTGTTATTTCTGCTTGTTGTCCATCAATTTTTTGCTGCTGTCAGAAGGTTGTTTTCTCAACGGAACTTTCAAGCTTTTGTATCTCTTTATGTAAGACCTCTCTGAAATTCTCGGTGATTTCCGGAATGTATTCTACTTCAACTAATTGGCTATTTACATCATTGAAACTATATAAAAAAAAACAAATGACTCTAAATCTGTATGTACATAGTTGATTGGATGATTTCCCGGTTTCTCCTTGTTGGTAATCATATACTTCATCTTTTGCTCTCGATATAATTTCCTCATCTGACCGAACACAGGAATAGTAGCATAGGAGAAATCAAGCTGCAATTTTCCCTTTAGTTTTGCTCCCCAAGATCTAGAAAGAAGCATGCCAAATCTAGGAGGAATATCCTCCACAACCACATCCATCAAAACATTTTTAGTAGGAATCTGATCCAAGTTGACCACCAAATCTTTGATAAGCCCAATGCATCTTACTCTACTGGAATTGAAAGAATAAAGATCATGATACTTTCTAGTGATGTCCAATCCCAATTTCTCCATGATTTCCCTCAGCATGAGATTATGAGAGGCTCCTGAATCAAACATAGCATTATGTAACACAAAATCATGCAATCTAAGGCTGATATAAAAAGGAGGCACATCACTATCTGGAGACTCACCATCCAATGCTGGACCAAAAATCAACTCAGGTTGATCATCTTTCACATTCACCATATCAGAAAATGGATCTAAATTCAAAATCTTAGACACCTGACCCTTATAGCTGCTATTCTTCATTAATTCAGTCAAAGGAATGGATACTTTCAACTTAGCAATTTCATTTTCTAAGCTAAAAACTGAAATTTTCTCTACCTCTTTAGCTGGAACATCCTTCTTTTCAGTTTTCTCCTTTGATACAATTGGCTGATTGGATATTTCATTTGCTGATGGGGATTTTCTAGTAGCGGGATCAGCTATCTCTTTTCCCTTCTTCTGCGCAACGGGTGAATCATTTTTTGGTGCTGAAACTTCCTTTCTCTTTTGAATTGGATTAATAGGGAAATCTATGTTTCTGAGTGAATATTGTCGTTGTTGGGTTGTCAAGGCATTCATATATCCCCTCTAATACTCCTCCGACTCTTCTTCAAGAGCTGTGTCATTTGCCAAGATGAAATCCTCGTCTTTTTGTACAGATGAGTTTTCTGCATACTCCTCATCTTCAGTGATGTAAATTGGAATATCATCAAGTGTAAAGAAGTGATTCTCTTCTCCTATTACATTCTCTTCATCATCCGATTCCAGACCAACAAAATTCTACTGTAAGGGTGGCTTCACTTGCTGCTGTACTGTCGGCTCTTGTGCTCTCTGCTCTCTTTGCTTGATTCTGAATTGCGGTTGCTGCTGACCACGGAAGTTAGGATTTCTGATCTACGTTTTAGGCTTATCAAGTGTTAATCTTTCAAACATCTTTTCCATCTTCCGAAGCATTTGATCTAACGTGGAAACCTCTTCCTTTATTGCTACTTTCTTTTCAGCTCTCATTCTAGCTCTCCTGGCATTCAAATTAGCTTCAACACTGACTGTAATTTTTTTCATATCTTCTAAAGTAGCTGGACTTCTTTCTCTCAATTGATAAGCCATGTCAGGATCGAATCCATCTAGAAACTTAATCAAAGTTGAACCCCTAGGTGGCTTTATATCAGCAGGAATGGCATTATAAACAGAATTGAATCTAATACAATAGTCTTGGACAGACTCACCAACATTTCGCTTGATATTGTCATATTTGGAAAGGAATGAAATAAGATCTTTCTACGCTTCCCATCAATCCAAGAATTGTCTCTGAATATTCGCCAATGTAGCAATACTTCTAGGCAGCAAATCTCTGAACCACTTTCTCACTTCTCCTCCAAAGGTTTGAACAAACAATCTCATTGTTACGTTTTCCACATCAACCTCATGAAGGTAAAATAACTCTACCATTCTGTCCACATGTTGCTAAGCAGTGACACTTTGAGGAGTGCCATCAAACAATGGAATTTTTCTTTGATAATCTGCGGGCATGTCATCTAAGTTTTGAGGCAACACGAGAGGTGCAAATCGGGTAGCCATTGCTCTTGGTGGATTTACAATCGGATTTGGGGATATAGGCGGAGTCAGAGCAGTTGATGTATGAGGTGTATGAGGTGTGGATGGAGGCGAGACTACTACAGATTGTCAATAAAAAATAGATGGTTGCACGGGAATGGTAGGAATGAAAGGAGGCTCGGTATGAACTTGTGAACCAGATGTAACTGCTGATGACCCAAGAGTTTCAGATGCAGACTCTATGAACTCAGGGATATTTGTTGCCACAATGGAATTCTGAATATTCAAAATGTAACTGTCAATGGGTCTATTAGCCTGTTCAATTTCAAGATACTTGATAAACTCGAGATTTATGACAGTAGAACCAATAGCACTTTCAGACTTCGTCTCAAACAACGACAACTCAATTTTTTCATCAAACTCAATATCTAAAAGGTACTAAAAAACAGCGGGACATGAATGAGATTTAAACAAAGGAATCACAGGACTTACTCGATGAAGGATTCTTGAAATAAGATTGGGATTTTCATACACTGGAGGTGGATTGGGATCCAGATTTGCTCTGGTATGTCTTCTAGAAGCCAGTGTGTTGAATTATTTTCAAAAATCAAAGGGACAAAACCAACTTGTCAGCCTATCAAATTCTAAACTCATCATCCAAAGTCTAGAATGATCTGATGTACTGGGGGAAATTTACAAGTCAAGTGTCACGTTTACAAACTAGATCGGAGATTGACTGAAGCAGCGTTTATCTAATTTCGCTAATGCAAAGCAAGAGCATTTCAAAGGCTGCCTGGCATAACTTTAGGCTCCGTCTGTAGCTTATAAAACAAATAACACTAACAAGCAAACCATTTGACTCCCCAGTATTGTCAGCACTATGTTATTGCCTAAATATACCTCAAGCTGAAAGAAGGCAAAGTTCAGGGTAACATCAAACCATGCTTAATCTGGTAGCTAGCCCTACCAGATCAGGAGAGGGCTCTCTCTGGGTCAATCTTAGCAAAGATAATCAATAGGGCTTGAGATGACTTGAAATAAAAGCTAATTTTAGGCTAGGTATATAAGTAAAGGAGTTTGATTTTTATTTTGGGGGTTTTGTTGGAATCAAATGGAAAGGCATTTTTGGGTCCGGGGATGAGGCCTAGTTTTTGCAGAGTTCTAAATGGGGCAAGGAAGGCAATTGTTTTGATTTTTTTGATTGAATGAATGGATAGTTCAGACTGGTGAGGAGCTGAAGAGGGTAAGAGGCTTTCAAGAATCTTCTTCAAACAGATGAAAACATGGAAAATTAAACAAAACTCAAGGTAGAGGAAAGCAATCTAATGAATTCCACCTTTATAACTCATTTGTTTAATTTAAGAAGAAAGGAGAAGGGAAATGATACACATAAAAAATCAGTGAAATTACAATCACAGAGAGAAAAACACCATCAAAACATAGATCCACATGGATCCCAAAGAGTGCTGCAAACCCTGGTCTATTCCTTTACCAAAATTGTAGAGATGAAATGTACAATGAAGTGCCAAGCAATCCCAAGTGTCCAACCCTGAAAATGACTGAAGAACTACAAGATATAGACCAGCCTAACTCATCCCCATGCCTATAGGGGTTGAGCTCACCATTCTAGGAGCTGTTTCAACAAGATCTAAAATAAGAACTGGAAAATAGGCAATGAAACAGCTTGCCTCTATAAGATAGGAAACTGATTCATTCAGTTACATTTCACCTTTTGGTAAATGAATCTACTTGGATGAGTAAAAATGTGCCAAAATTACATCAAAGTCATGAAATTACATCAATTTACATCAAGAGTTTCACATATGAAGATAAAAAAGTCAAACTGGTGAAAACTAGGCGAAAATCTAATTTGCTGAGTGAAAATTAGGCCAAATTTCCCAATGCGCCGCGCCTGAAATCTCTATGCGTAGCGCCACTTTGAGGCTGATTTTGAGGGCCTTTCTGAAGTCCAAATTCAGCATAGGATATCTCGTTGGAAAAATATTCCTATCTAATTTCCAACCCAAGTGGAATTTTTGAATTTGGTTTCCATTTGCCCCTCAAAAAATCAAATCTCCCAACATTGCTCCCTATGTGTCCAAAAAGTGGCAGAAAGGTCATTTTTAGGGTGTTTTTGACCCTTCAGGCAACCCAAAACTTGTCAAAATCCTTAGTTAATGGATAGGCATGCATAAATTTTGATGAAAAATCTAGAAATGCAAAATTTTCTTTAAGAGGAGCTGCCAATTATAAGTGCACACCAAGTGGCGCTACACGTCGGGCAGGAAAATATGTTTTAAGGCCAAAAATTTCAAATTTGACAAAATGTCTCCCAAATTTCTTGAAATTTGGGCTGAATGTCCACCATCAAGTGCTATGCTGGGCCAAAGAAGCTTCGGCCAAAATTTGGAGTCTATCATGTCTTTTGCGACGCTTTAGTGCCTTCTTTAGTCTTGCTTTCAGGATCTTGATCCTCGCTTTGCAAACATGATTTCCCGCCCAATAATGGTTCTTCATGTGCCTTAGCATGTTCTTTTCCTTTTTTTCCTTTTCCAACAGCTTCTCAAGATGAATATTGACCCTCTCAAGCCAAGTCTCTCTATCAGCCTCAATCTCCCGCTCAATGGATGTCATCTCGGTTTGGCTTCTTTGGGCAGCTTGCTAGTTCTCACGGATGTTTTGCAACTCCATGATTGTTTGCTGATCTTCCAACTGTTTGTTTCACTGCTCCAGGTAGTTTATGATCCATTGGGCTCTCTGCAACTTGACGGTCAATGTGTCTATCTCCACCTTCTGCTCCTAAATGGTGTCTCTCAACTTTGAGCTTGGAGAACTCAAATCCTCATCAATCAGTATGAAACCTGTGTCTTGGCCTCCTGAAGGACCCTCATCCTGCATAGGCCTCTTACCTCTGTCCTGTACCTATACCTGTGTTGTTGATGACGGCAACAAGACCCCTTCCAGCCCAGGTGGAGATAGTACTCGCCGAGCTGCTGCAAATAATCCTCTAGTGCCTCTCTGATAAGTGACATATGTCGGCACACTAGTAGTCTCTGCCTCCTGACCTCCATACTGATGTGAAGGTTCACTTGCATCATGGAAAACCTCCGGAGGAACCTGAGGCGCTGTGAAGAAATCATGGGAAATGAAATCTTCCCATGAAATACCCTGCAATCCAAGCTGATGTACAACCACGATCTTGATGAGTGCATAGTGATAAATATTGTTGTACTGCTGCTCAGGAGTTTTCCTCTGCACAAGAGTGGTCATTCTCTCGATGTTCCGGCACATGAAATAAGGTATGTTCATCATCCTCACTCTAGTGAAATGCAACAATTACCCGATGGGTAGCTAGAAAGGACGTGAAAACGGCCTCACAGAAGGATTATATCCGATAATGAGTTTCATCATAGCGCATAGGACTCCTTTAGAACCTGGAATGGAAACACCTCACGAGTTGCTCACAAAGTTCAGGTTGATGTATGGTTCATAATGCACTCGTCCAATTGTTCTGCTCCACCGTTCACCCACATTCGCATTCCAGTTGCTTGAGAAGTAGTTTCTGAGCCAAAGTGAAATTTACAATTTTCAAGAAGAGTTGGCTTGACCATCATGTAAATGCAATACAAAAACGAGCCAACTCCTGATGATGATGGATCCTAGCAATCATTTCACAAAACTGATAGCATGAATGTTCTTGAAAACATGCCATGGCAAGTGGACAAGCCTGCAATTCAATCAATGAGGTGGGATCCTCTCTCACATGTCTGCCACCTTTACGAGGCCTTCTAGGTGCATGTAGCTCAGTGGTGGAATCACTATCTCGGTCATATGATGTATCAGTATCTGTCTCCATGATGTCCAAAGTCTATGCAAGGTGTATGTTGGCTTGTATGAGATGAAAATGAGAATTTGGGTGCTTTTTTTTTAATTTCCAAATATATGGTAGTGTGGGAGGGACTGTGGGGAAATAGGGCAATGGGGACAATGAAGTTTTGTCAAGTAGAATTTTCCTTTTGAAAACTTGTGATTTGTCAAATTTAGGGACAAGGAACAGCCACTTGATTTTTTGGGATTTGGGGAAATTTTTACAAATGGGATAGGGGTAATGGGAATGAGATGAGTATGAGTGTATTTAGGAATGTAAGGGAATAGGGGATGGACTGTAGTGATAGGGTAACATTGAGAGGGAGGAATAAACAAGATGGGGAATGAAAAAGTTTGGCACCAAAATCAATTTTAAAACTCCAACTTCAAAATCCTAAGGGAGCAACTCTCAACAAGATGATAGGTTTTGAGTTTTTCATTTAAACTCTCATAATCCATCTTAAAACATTTGTAAATGGCAACTAAAAAGTCACATGAACTTACTTGGAGCAAGATTGACCGAATCGATTGGAGTTTTTGGAACCAATGACAAAAATTTGGGTGTCGGCTCAATGCGCCGCAACCACTACCCAGTGCGTCGCACCCCTTCAATGCGCCGTGAAAGTTCAAAAACACACGAAGAAGAGTGGCCCTATGCACCGCGCTCAGTCTATGCGCCGCGGCAGTTGCCCAGTGCGGTGTGACAGTCAATTTCACCACAGTTCGGCCTCCAAAATTATTTCTTCATTCCTCCACGATTTTCTTTGGCTCATTGATGTCTTTGGTATGCAAATGGGATTTTGAATTTGGAAATATCTTATATATACCAAAGATTTTGATTTTTGATTTGAAAAACCCACTTTATAATGTTTGAAAACTTTGGCACTTTTCAAATGAACTTTATTTTGCTTGCTTTTTTATTTTTGGACTGAATGATGAATTTCTGGTCTGTTTTGCAGGGATGGATGGCATGGAGTTTGGAAAAGGCGACTAGGAATGTGAATGGAGCATTAATACAACTAAAGAATTTGAAAATTAAATTGCATTTATTACATAAGGATAAAATAGAAAACTTTTCTTCAAAACAGAGTTTTGAAGAAAAATCATTATCAAGCATTATGATGATGAAATTTTTGCAGTGAAACCTTATTTGAAGCTTCCTCATGTGCCTGCTGACATTATTAGACACTCTGAAGACCAAATTAACAAAACCCTAGACCTAATGAGACTAAAAACCCTAAAATGACTCTTTGCCAACCAGGAAACCAAACATGACTGTAAATGATTTTGATGAACAACTTAGGACCATCGTGTGCCATGATATGAGGTGGATATGGACAAGACCCTACCGTCAGATGATCCATGCTCCAAATGGAATGCAGATGACTGAACTGAATGAGACACCTAAAATCAAATGCAACAAAAGAGATTTTGATCTCTGACGGAGGGATGAAGATACCGACTCTAACATTGGCATGGATGTTTTTTTCCCAACATCTTTAGGAGTTACAGTCATGAAACTCCTTCATGAAGTCCAAGCTGAAGAAAATGATATGCAGAGAAGGATAAATTAGACCATCCATTTGCAGTAGACCAAAGAGGAAGTTTATCAGAGAACTCAAAAAGTCCAAGAAAACATTAAAAGGCTACTTGACAAAAGGACTAAAGAAAATGATTTCTAATTTGGAAATGTGGTCCTCAAATGGGATTCAAGGAGGGAAGAGAAAGGGAAACATGGTAAGTTTGAAAATCTGTGGAAAGGGCCCTCCATTATTCATTCCATAAGTGGGCATAATGCATTTTTTCTGCAAGAACTGAATGGTGAAGAAGTGTTGGGAGGTCCTATCAATGGCAGGATTATTAAACACTATTTCTGTCAAGAGTCTTAGTTTCAGATTTTTTATCCATTGTACATACCATTCGTATAAAGAAAAATAGAAATAAAAATTAAAAAACAATAAAAAATAGAAAAGAGGGCAGAAATAAAATAAGAAAGGTATAGCCCCATACCAAAAGGAAAGGAAAATATGAAAGTGTGCAAGCTCAAATGCCACTACTTTAAAGGAGCACTACTGTCCAATCATACAACCAAATCATGATTGGGAAAATTCCAATTTACTGCTGATAGGATAGTGAAAAAGATCTGCCAAACTATGTAATCTTGGCTTATTAGTAGAACAGATTAGGATAGAAGAAAGAGAGGTTCAAACATGCTGAAAATCTGAACCAAGAATCATAAGAAAATATGGCTCTAATTCTCTCAAAACTTGATCCAAAGAGAAGAAGAGAACTGGTTCTAACATGCTCAAAAATTGAACCAGCAAAGAAGAAGAAAACAGCTCTAACAGGATCAAAACCAGAGCTGAAATGAAGAAAGAAAGGTGACTCTAAAAAGCTCAAAATCTGAGTCACAATAAGAAGGAAGAATGTTCGTAAATTTCAGATCTTTAGCCTTCCAAATTTTGGTTTTTGAATCTCTGCAAGTTTCAGTTCATGTGCAGCTTGTTTTTATGCCATAGACCCACAGAAAACCAGATAGTCTAATCCTGGTTTGGCTGTGTTTTCAATTTTTGTTTTAGAATATAGAAAATGATAATCTATTAGACTGTTTAATCCTGACAGATATTAGTTTAGGTAGAGAAACTTATGAGTTCAACTGCTTAATCTGAACTCATGGTGAAATAAGGGTAGCATTAGATAGGTTTATTTTTCTGTTGCAAAATGAAATGTTGGGAAAGAGTTTTCCATTCCAAGTGCACTCAAAGAAGAAAAAAATGCTAGTACAAATAGTTTGGGGTAGGTAGAAGTGTTGTTAAAATGGGTTTCTTGCTGCAGGACAGTGAAAAATTGTCAAATGAAGAATTTTTCCCAATGGAATGACACTGGTCTGCTGAATACAGAGATTTCTTAGGTTCTATACACCTAAAGGGCAAGTTGTCCTCCCCAAGTGGAGCCACTGTTAACCACCTATAAATTATGATGTACCTAATGGTGGCTAAATTTGATGTCAAGCCTTCAAGAGATATATTTCCTTTGAAAATCCATCATCTTTGAAGTCTTATGATGATTCTCCACCCTTTGAGTTAATCTTCACTGTTGTTTCACTATTAGCCCTAAATTACTTGCTGATTTACCAAGACAAGGACTGCTTGAGAAACCCCATTTTTCCCTCATTACACTTCTCCATTTCATGCTCCATTTTATCCATAAAACCTTCATTTGATTCTTTAACCCTTCCAAAACCAATTTTAAGCTTTATATCTCCCGTTTATTTGGTTTAAATCCCTCCATTTTCATCTATCAGAACTCTGTTTTGGCCTTAAAAATCCTTGTTTTTGGCCTAAAAACAATATTTTTCACTATAAGGCATTTAAGCTCCTAAGGGCTTATATCCTTTAGCCCCCCCGTCTCATATAACCTGAGCCCCACAATCAGGTGCTTAAAATTCACTAGCCTCCATGCCAAAACCTTTATTTTTCGTTATTTCTCCATTCCCAATAGCCCAATTTTAAATAATTACGGACCATTGATCAACACAGATCAACGGCCATCAGGCCATCCTTTCCCTCCAGCCGTTCACTTACCTCACTCTCCTCCTTTCAAATAACCCGCCTCGTCTTTCGATCTCTGTCATCCAATCGGAAGATCTAATGACCAGGACGAAACCTGATAACCCATTACGCTACAAAACAGATGTCAGCCCCACCTCCATACCTCGTGCATCTTGCATCCCATCGCGCTCACTTCGCACCGTCGGATTTTCCGTCCATCATCTGATGGTCCACATTGCATATTACATAATTTTTGAGCCCTTCCTGCAGTGCACTACTTCCACGCGATATGGGCGGTTTTAGAAATACACGTGTCACTCACTGAGGGGAATCACGTTCCAAACGCAAATATTGCCTCCCCCACTTTTTGTTGCGTGAAAACCATTCCCAGTTTCCGCCATACTGCCTACCCTCTGCAATGTAATTTTTCTTTTAATCTCAGTCGTCGATCTCTGAGATTGAATGACTTGTGTTATATCGCGATATCAAATGCAGTTGTTTCCCATATGCTCCCAAACGACTTCATCAAGCAATCTCCACCGTATATCATCCGGATCTAATGGTGCACGTTCATCCTTGCACCCAGACCCTCATTGAACCTAGTTAGCTGCTCTGCCAGGGTTTTTTCCCAATTTCTACTGAAATCACCACCTCCTCAGTGCTCCTCCACCACCCCAAAGCCTCTGCAAGTAGTCTAAACCAAGCTCACAGGTTTTTATAACAAGTTTTTCGTTTGTTTGCAGGTTTTTCATGGCCGATGAAGGATAAATGTTTTACAGTCACAAAGGTGACACAAAAGCTCAGATGGCAATCTCAGGGCCAAAAAACAATGTCAAAGGGAACCAGAACAGAAGGCAAGGTTTTGTCTAGCAATGGATCAGATCCATGAACCCTCAATGACCCTCCAGCTCAGCGAAACCCTCCACCTGTACACAGAACACTAAGAAATGGTGAAGACCACATATCCCATGGCATATGACAAGGCATATAATATTAATAAAACCTCTGAGGGCATCATTACGGAATCAGTTCGAGCAATCAGCAAAGTGAAAACATAAACAGAGTTAAAAAATTTTGAATTACAAAGAGACAAAGCAGTTATTGGTGTAGATATTGACTAACATAGACATAGCCCATCTCCATGCTCAAAAGCCTCGCTGCCAGCTTATTACACCAAAGAAGCTACCGCAAATGGTCGGGCGCTATTTAGAAGTATGGGAGTCCTCATAGCCCATTCTTTCACTTAACTCACACCAAGAAGATATCACTGACCGCATATATTATTTCTCCCAAAGGACACTCGATGGTGTTTTATGTCATGCCAAAGAAAACCTGAAGTTACAAGGTTACCAAGTCTCGGTCTGGGATTTAATGAAATTTTTATGACACAGAATGGATCATTTGAATGCCCTCTCCTATCTCTGATGATCATTAACACCTTCTTTACCTAATTTTCCTCATTTTTCCTATAAAGACTCTTTTAAGTCTCATTGTAAAGGGTTGGCATTTGGTGATTTCTAAAGTAATACATATTGCTGCTTTGAAGAAGCATTGGTGTTCTGAAGGAGTGTGGAGGTCTTTGTTTTTCTGTTGATGAAGGAGGTTGGACCATTGGATCCCTTAGCCTAGTTTTGGTGAAGTACTTCTTATTGTTAATGTTATTTCCTATTTTCCACTTTGTTCTATCATGCTTTTCTTACAGTAGGATAAAACGTTTAGGCAGAGAAATGTATCTTAGAAGCACCTCTGACCTGTTTATCCTTCACAATTTATATGTTTTCCACTACTGAACATGACAGGGTAGTCTAATAGCTCTCCTAAATATTCATTTTGTTTTATTTCAGAAATGGTAAATTTAGTTGTGCTAAAGACTGTTTAGGCGTTCCCTCTTTCTTTGCTACTGGATATTGTATCTGAAATCTCCCTTTAATTATTAACGTTTGCGGTTTGAAAGAGATGTCTGTTTCAATCATACCCTCTATTTCTTACTGTAATTATTGTGTTGAAGGTCCCTATAATTGCAGTCCTAGATGTCTATGGCGTTCCCTCTTCTTTGAATGCAATTGTATGTATTTGTTGATTAAACTCTCAACAGTGAACTGATAGGAGGAAATAGGGAATTGATGGAAGGTGAAGAAGAAGAAAAAAATCAACATTGTGAACAAAACACTTTTGAAAATAACCCAAGTCATGGAAGTAGCTCTAGCAGTGATAGCAGTTCAAGCGAAGAATGATGATCACTATGTTTGGATATAAAAGTAAGGCATTGTACTATTTTTGGAAAAATGTCTGTAAAATCAAACATTTTCTTTAATGTAATGGACATAGTGTCCCAATTGAAAGATAAAGGGATACCAATAACTGTCTCATTTTGTATGACAAAGAATGTCTTATTCATATATATATATATATATATATATATATAATAAATGTTTTAATTTATTTTATTGCATTCTCTATTGTCGCTATTGCATTCTCCATTGTCATTCTCAAAAGCAGTAATAAAAATTTAATTCATATGAATATTGTTATAACATATATATGTGTCGACTTTTGATGAATAATGAATTTTAAAAAACCACAATAATTATGATATGATATAACAAATTAATCTACACATCACATTCAAATCCATTAATAAAAATTTAATTAATATGAATATTGTTATAATATGTGTCGACTTTTGATGAATAATGAATTTAAAAAAATCACAATAATTGCACTGCCACAAGTCGATGTTTCTAAAAAATACAAAATGAAAACCGGTGCGTGTATTCTTATATCGATGTGCTTGTATTCTTAAGCACACCGGTGCGTTTTTACAACCTATGGGCACCGCACAAATACCAAAACTAGTTAAAAATATCGAGGCGTTTGTGCGGTACGACGCTCCGGTGCATTTATGTCTATATACGCACCGGTGCCATTTTACGACCTATGAGCACCGCATGAATACCGATACCAATTATACATCTCGGTGCGTTTGTGTGATACTATGCACCGGGGCGGTTTTGTGTCTATACGCACCGATGCATTTGGACGAACTATAGGCACCGCACGAATACCGATACCAATTATACATCTCGGTGCATTTGTGTGATTTAATATGTTGAGATTCAACAAGATGATGAGCTTAGTGAAAAGAATCGCCTTCACTAAGTGGGCCCGTAGGCTATTTTTGGCGCAAAATCTATTTTTAGACTATGTCTATTCTTAGACATGTTGATCATATTCTATGAGTTGCAGGATGCTATTTGTGGATGGTTGATCAAGTTGGAAAAATAGATGGACTTCTATTTTTAGACATATTGGGCGAAATCTATTTTTAGATTGCCAGTCTAAAAATAGATATGTCTAATATTATTAGCTCTTAATAATATTTAGACTCTAAACATGATCTTATTCTCCTGGAGCACTTCAGTTAAGTGCAAAGATGTGGCACAGGAGCTGACAGGAGGAATTACACTATTCCTGAGGGTTATGTGGAGCTATTGCATGGATACTTCAGTTAGAACTCATGTGAGAGAGTTTGGTGGAGTTGACTGAGGAAGTTAGTGGAGTTGTATTCAGTTTAACTCGCAAACATAGTTGAGCTAAAGTGCATGTAAAGTCTGAATTTGATTATACACTAGAGTAGTAAGAATTGACGACACTGACATCCATCAATTATTAACTCATAAATCAACTAAAGAATACATCAGTTAACTTCAGTGCATGGACAGTTTCAGTGGAGACCAGTGGAGAGGTAGGTGAAAGAGCAAGTGTGACTATCAGTTGTGACTATACTGGTGCATGAGTTTGCACCACACATTGATGGAGATGCCAATGAGGATTGTTCAGTGCATACCAGGTGGATTCGAACTCAGTTAGGGCCAATATTCATTAGGGATTACGCAGTAGAGGCAGGCTAACAGGTGGAGAAGATTGGAGCATGTGTTTTGCTAGATCTGAGCTTGTGTAGTGTGTAGCAGTTGGAGATTGTACTAAGAGCTTGTGAGAAGCTTTGTACAATGATTGTTACATGATCTCTATTATATAATATACAGATAGTTGGGGGTTTTCAGCTTTAAGCTTTCCCATAAATACTGTGTTTATATGTGTGATTGTTTATGGTTTTAATATGCGCATGCGATTGTTTATATTTCTACAATTAATGATCAATGGTAGAAGAGATTATGTATTATGCATGAAGTTCAAATAGTGTGTGATCAAGATAATCTCGGTGAATAATATAACAGTTATTCAAAATTTCTACAACCGGGGCGTTTATGTGTCGATATGCACTGATGCATTTGTATGACATATTGCATGGCACAAATACCGATACCAATTATAAATCTCGGTGCATTTGTGTGATACGGTGCACCAAGGCTTTTCTATAAGTATACGCACTGATGCTTTGATACGACCTATGGGCACCGCTCAAAGCCCAAGAACAATTAGAACGACCCCATGTGTTGTATCACCAACACTACGACTGGTGTTTTTTTATACCTTAACGACCCAGTGCATTCACCTTCAACCGCCCCGGGGCTCTGGCTACAGGTACGCATCAGTGCATTAAATCCTGATTAGTGCACAAATGAAAAAAACATCTATAACAACCTTCGGCTGCCCATTTTTTTTAGTTGTGTTGAATTTCCATTAAAAGCTCCATCAAAACCTCCGTATCCAAAAACGGATCTGGTAGCATATGTTTTTTTGACAATTTTGGCCAGTTTTATAACACTAAAAACCTCCTTTATAACCTCCGCTAGAGGGTCTTTTCCTTGTAGTGTAAGAATATTGAACATCCTCGCTTGATTCTTGAAGTACCACCTTAATTTTGGGCAACTCAAGACACTGATTTGTAGAGTGCACCAACTCACAGATGTTGCACACGCTGACACTATTCAGTCCGCATTCTCTTTCCAAATGTTTCTTTTTTCATCGGGGACAGAATATTGCTAAGGCTGCTTCAGCTTCTACTTGTGCCTTCTTGACTTGTACCGTAGTGATCTAGGCAAAGAGAGTGCTAAGGAGATCGGTTTTAAAATCCTCAAACAAGTTCTTTGTCTCTGCTCTGGTTACTCCTCCACTTGTGGAATTTTGTATCCAAAGTGAAGGGTCATGAACTGAAACTTTCCCCTTGACCGATCCTCTTAAGCTACGTAGGCAAAGCTTCATTATCTCATCAATCGTTTCTTGCAATATGTCTCCTTTTCCTATTATGTTCAGATGTTCTAGATAATAATATATTAAACCTCTTAAGAATATTGGCTTTATAATCTCTGGATCTAAGTTTCTGAACTTAGACCTCTGTAAATTGTAGTGGAATCATTCCAGATAGTCTTCCACACTTTCCTCCTCCTTCTGTGAAATTCTAAAAATTTCATCGTTCAAATCCCTGGTTCGGTAGTAGTCCTGATACTTAAAGAGGAAGGCTTCTCTCATATCATTCCATGTTTGAATTGTGCCAGCACCCAATCTCATGAACCATCTTAATTTTTCTCCTTTCAGATTAGCAGGGAATAATTTAAGCTTTTGGGCATCTGAAGTATATTCATAACCTCTATACAGCACATCGAATTCGAATAGAATGGTGTGAGGATCCTCAACATCCTTCTCTTGAAAGGATGGTAGGGATGATAAAGGGATGTTCTTCATAGGAGCTTCGTCCCGTGTTACTACTATTGGGAATTCAAAAGTAACAAATCTATCTGTTTTGACATTCTCGTCCCTCGTAGTTGATTCTTCTTTATAGGATGAACTAGCCTCGGAGTGCATTAGAGATTGACAAATAGAAGGATTAGGCTGCTCTAGGATCAATTTTTTAACATCACTACCAGCATCCAATTGATGATCAACTGACTAATGTTCCTCAAGTTCCTAATGATCCGCACTAGTCTCTCCATGTCCTTTAATTCTTAGATCCTGATCAATAATTCTCCACTGTTGTTTTGAATCTGGAGTTTTGCTATCGGGAGTGGATATGTTGTTCAAAGGATGGTAAGGTCCAACCACTAAAGACACCGATGGTCCAGGCCTTGATATGGTAGCTACTTTTTGTGGTCATGTCTTCCTATTATCTCTGTATGATGTGGATTGTTCATTTTCTGCCCTTGAAATCAGATCTCCAAAGAATGTTATCCTTCCTAATACCGCACTCTTCTTTTCCTTCTTACGACCTGTATTTCCTGTAGTTAGTAGAGTGGGGGGTGTTTGTAGATGTTGATGTTGTCCTACCGGCACACATGGGCCCTATCCGTATCAATTCATCCTATAAGTGCTTCAGTTTCTACAGCAGTGAGCCGCTCAATATTGTTGGAGAAATGTGCAAGTTCTTACCTCTTTTCTTACCACCCAACGGTTGTATAGTTGAAGGCAACCTAAGAAAACACCCAAAATTCAATTCCTAAGTGTCCCAACAAGACATTGGCGAGCCCACTCAAGCCTGTTAGAGCATTGCGTAAGTTCTTACCTCTTGTCTTACTGCTTGGAAATTATGTTGTTGGAGACACTCTATGAAAACACATGGAAATTTCACTTCTTAGAAACAAATATAATTGATTGGATAGTCACTTCCATCCCCGAAAACGTTGCCAAAATTTTGGACTATATAAATCACTTATTAAATGACTGAACAACACAAATTTAACTATCAATCCAAGGACGTCTATTTATTCCAATGACAGTTGCACTGTTTGTGCCGATACACCAACTAGAAGTAATTTCAAAGAAAATAAATCGTTGCTAAAGTAAATGCTGGAAATAAATCACTCATGCAGAAATAAAAGAATCTACAAGATTTAAATCACACTTCAATTGATTTGTCTATCTCGCCACACAATAAGTACCCAGATGGTATCTCTATTATCACATTTTTAACAACATATAAAGTATTGAAATCGAAGCAGATATATTCTCAGCTGAACAACAACAACAACACTTGCATGATACATAAACTGAAATACAATTACATACACACAACTACTTTAATCACTGCAATCCCTGCTAAGAAGGAGGGCCTTTCCTCCCTAATAGGGCACAAGTAGATACGGAACTTTAACGGAAACTAAATAGAATCACGCATGTAATAGCAATAAAAGGATAATATGTATTAATCTGAACACAATTGTAGAGCCAAAACAACGTTGTTTTCTGCAAACCTCTCGACCTCTAGGGCCGAGAGCTATATAGTGGTTACATAAAAAAACCCAGGGATAGATCAGTTATGAGAATCTTACAATTCTTGCTGATCAAAATAGAACTCATACATTTATAACCACTTCCTAATAAAGTTCTGACTAGAAAATAAAAGATTACAATTGGAATTTCCCTTAGGTTGTTATCCCAAAAATACAACGCTAACAACTCCTATAGCTATCATAATGGAAACACAGTTGTAGTGCAACCGCCAAAGGACAGATCAACAAAAATATTGACAAGATCAGTCAAAGGTACAATTGTATCAGTAGTTTTCCAACGATTCTGTAACAACAGAGTGTAACTACAGTTTATCGGCGGGTCTATAACAGCAAGGTGTAACAACATCGCTTTGTTGTAACAAAACTATCTGAACTGCTCTTGTGAACTCCATATCCGGGATCTTTGGTGCTTCAAATGACATATGAAAAGACAACACAAATACCATCAATATTTTCCAAACATTCACCATCAATTAGTCGTAAAAATGTATAATAGATCATAATGATTGGTGAATTGACAAAGTACTGAAAGCAAGGTGAAACAACACAAGTTAGGGTAAAAAGGTAGGAAAAAGGGGTAAAGATACCCCAAACTATTTCATTTGTTAGCTAGGAACCTACACCTTAGCTTGTTCCCTTGTTGCTAGACCCACTATAGGGCTAGAGGGATCATCTCTATCTGTAGATATTATTTACCTTTCCAACAAGTTGGCGAATCTACAGGGGATCAGTGTGATTTTGTCATCTCGTTGCTCATTGGGAATTTGCCTTGTTGAGTTGACTTCAGTCGTTTGATTTCTGTTTTGTCTTTTTTGGCTTGCTTAACAATTTGGAATCCTCCTGTTCAGCTCCAGAGTGTCAAGATTGACCTTTTCTCACTGGGTTTTCCCTTTTCCCATAGTTATCCTGCTTGGCGTGGGTTTTCTATGAACAGTCGCGCCAATTGGCACTTGTTGCTTTTGTTGCAGTAGCGCCAACCCCTGTTTGGCATGGATTACCGCCTTATAGTCACACCGAATCCTGTAGGATTTGGTTTGACCTCCATTCTAAGTTTTGGTCAGTTGTTCTTGACTCTGGGTTGTTTCTGATCCGAATGGAAAATGGCATCCACCCATGGTATTCATCTACCCATGTTATCCATCCACCCATGGAATTTACCCATGGTATTGTAAATGGAATTGACCCATGGTATTTATCCACCCATTGTATTTATTTTCCCATGGTATTTTAAGTGACATCTATCCATGATATTCAATCATCCATGGTATTTATCCACCCATGGTATTCATCCACACATGGAATTTACCAATGGTATTGTAAGTGGTATCTACCCATGGTATTGACCCATGGTATTGTAAGTGGCATCTACCCATGGTATTGACCCATGGTTTTAACCCATGGTATCCACCTATGGTATCTACGCATGGTATTGTAACTCAAAAAATGCTATAAATAACAAGCCTCAGTTTGTAAAAGGACATATTTTCTGCCACAATGTAACTTCTACAGTTATTCTCTGTTTTAATAAAACAAGTTTCTTTGTGGTTTTATTTTCTTTGTGTTCTCTCTTTTTTCTAGCATTCTAATTTTGCAGATATTGTTAGATCCATTTCAATTTTTTAGATCTTAGGGGCCTCGCCCCAAGATCTGGACCAGTGGTATCAGATTTAGGTTATGCCTCCATGGGAATGAGGGTTTGAAACATATTTCAGTTTCAATGTTTTGCAGCAATCTTCAGCAAAATCCATGAATTTTTTTGGGCGGCGAGTTTTCAGATCATATCTGGAACTTTTGGTGAAAATTTTACAAAAAAAAATACCAGATCTGGATTCCTTGTGAAAAAATACTCAAATTCAAAAAAAAAAAACGGCCAAATTGGAGTTCGAATGAGGGAGATATCGCTGATTCAAAATCAGCAATGTTGAAGTAATTTTTCTGACGACAATTCATGGACGGTGGCTCTCCTGTCATTTTTCGCAATTTTCAATGAAAATTTTTAGAAGAATGGACATAGATCTAAGCTTCTATTGAAAAATCACCCAATTTCAAAAAATAATCGGTCGAATCGGAGTCTTTATGTGGGAGTTATCGTTGATTCAAAATTAGCTATTTTTTTCAGAAATTTTGTGACGGCGAGACAATTCCAGCGCAAATATGAGAGTCTAGAGTCTTTAGATAGCGATTTCAAACACATGAAAAGATGCAGAATGATCATTCCATTTCCAAAAATATGCTATAATAAATATTCTGAGTTATATTGACCGAGTTATGCTCATTTTAAATTTGGAGCAGCATTCGGAGTAGGTTCCCTTTGGAGACGTGCCCTCCCACTCTGCTTTAGTAGGCACCTGCTTCACATTCATCAATTTCAGCATAGCAGAATTTGGCTTGGGTTATTTGGAGATGTTCCCTCCCACCCCAAGCTATGTAGGCACCTGCTACTTCATCAACAATCAACATCACGGCTATGGGTCAACCACACAAAATAATTTTCATCGAAGTCCATTTGCTAGGCCGCACACTGTTAGTAACACAGTTGGTCACAAGCATTATAGGGTATCTCTATCCTCAGATCCTCGTTTGTCATGGTTTTGGTTCATCCACAAACCCACACTTCATCGAAGTCCATTTTCTAGGCTGCACACTGTCAATATCACAGTTGGTCACAAGCATTACAGGGTATCTCTATCCTCGGATATTCGTTCATCACGGTTATGGGTTAACTACACAAAACTGTTCTTTTTAGTGGCTCTTCATATTCAAAAAAGGATTCTCAGGAGGGAAATTCACGTAATGGGGACCATTGCTTCTTAAGGAGGGAGGAATGATCCAAATGGAAAACGGCATCCACCCATGGTATTCATCTACCCATGTTATCCATCCACCCATGGTATTGTAAATGGAATAGACCCATGGTATTCATCCACCCATTGTATTTATTCGCCCATGGTATTGTAAGTAACATCTATCCATGATATTCATTCGCCCATGATATGTATCCACCCATGGTATTCATCCACACATGGAATTTACCAATGGTATTGTAAGTGGTATCTACCCATGGTATTGTAAGTGGTATCTACCCATGGTATTGACCCATGGTATCCACCTATGGTATCTACGCATGGTATTGTAACTCAAAAAAGGCTATAAATAACAAGCCTTAGTTTGTAAAAGGACATATTGTCCGCCACAATGTAGCTTCTACAGTTATTCTCTGTTTTAATAAAACAATTTTCTTTGCGGTTTTATTTTCTTTGTGTTCTCTCTTTTTTTCTAGCATTCTAATTTTGCAGATCTTGTTAGATCCATTTAAATTTTTTAGATCTTGGGGGCCTCGCCCCAAGATCTAGACCAGTTTCTTTGATTTTCAATTGGTCTTTTGGACTTGTTCTGTCTACTGTAGGCTTGCTCTTATCAGTCGTTTATCTATTCTCTCATCGATGCAGTTCTGCCTTGAATTGGTTATCTCGCTTTTCTTCCTATATTGAAATTTTGTCACAGTGGCAGAACCACCAGTTTCTTCATCTTCTTCACTACCTCCTAGTCATAGTCCTTTCCTAAAGTTTCTTTCGAAACCCCTCAGTCCACTAGGTCTGTCGAGCTTGCGCAGCCTATTCTCCCAAGTGTTCAACCTCTCACTACCCAATCTCTTCCTGAAGAGTCAGTTGAGTTCAATTGGCCACCTCAGGGCACTTGGTCTGGTTTTGGGAGCAAGGATGAATTCCCTCCTCTTACCTCAGGATCACCGTTTTTAGCCGATGCTTTACCCCCTAGTCCTCGTTGTCTTTTTGACGATCTTACGGCTTCTTCAGATAGGATTCTTCGAGACCTTTCAGCAGTGAAGAACTACATGTTTCTACAGGGGAATGTTAGCTTTTCCCAGAAGATCTCCCATGTGTTTCTAGTCAACCTTCTCCTTAATTTGTGTCACTTCCACGCGGTTATCGTACTTTGAGTCAGATTATTTCTAGTCTTGCGTCCATAACATAGTCTAGTATATCGACTCCTCCAAGGAGTTCGGTCCTTCCTTCATTAGGAATGTCACCTTCAACACCTAGCTCGTCAGTCATTATCACATCTATCCAAGTACAACCTACCATTTGTGTGGCTTTGTCTACACCACTTGTTACGACTCAGTCGTCAGGGTCCTTTCACACTTGCAGGTCTATTTTTCTTAATCTGACGTGGCCTGTTATACCCACCGTGAGTAGATCACAAGCTTGCACTGTGGAAACCACACCTGCTTCTAATACAACAGAAAATTCTACTTATATTCCTGGCAGCTTGAATTTCGATGAGTATCTGTTGGCTGTTCAGTAGCAGAACTCTCAGGGTTCTCAGTAGCCCCAAACTCCTGTCAATCCTCTGCATCACTATTATGTCTACAGTAACCTTGTTTATTTGCCTTCAATTTATTATAATCAAGTTGTTTATCTGCCTCCGGCTAATCCTTATGGGACTGTTCCTCATCAAGGGTTGTGATACAGGTACAACCCTCGGGCCTACAAGGACAACCCTTATAGGGAAAACCTTTGGTCTAGCAGTGAAAAACCTTCGGTCCTCATGGACAACCTTATGGTCCACAAGGACAACCATTATAGGGTCAATCTTCAATCCAACAAGGACAACCCTACATTCCTTCCGTTCAACCTTAGTTTCAACCAGGAGCATCTTATATTCTTGGGGGGGAAATGTATCCACCACAGTGACAAACTTTTGTGAAACAGCAACAACCTTACATTCCGCAAGGCCAAGATTTTGCACAGCAAAGACGACCCTACAATCCTGCTCTGATTCAACCTGGTTATCAGAGGCAGCCTATTCCTTCTCAACCATCGGGCGAACCTCTTTCGCAAGGGAAACTCGGTGGTCCTCAGTATCCAGGCTAACATGCTCCGTAGGGACAACCTGCCCAACCTCAGTAGTTGGTTCAACCTACTCAACCCGCTCAGTAGTTGGTTCAACTCATTCAACCTGCTCAGAAGCCGATTCAACATGTTCAACCAGCTCAACAACCCGTTCAACCTACTCATCAGTTACTACCTGCTCAACCCCAAGGCCCTACTTATCCTCCTCAAGGTCAATATTAGGTTATTTATAGTGCGCCCCAAGGTTTTACTTATCACCCTCAAAATCAATCCCAAATGGTGTATAATCCACCTCAAGTAGATTATACATTCCACAAAAAAATCCATATGTTGCTCAGCAAGGACCTCAATGGTATGATCATAATCAGTATCTTGGTCCTCAACCCCAGTATGCGTAGAACTATCCAACTTATAACCTCTATGGACAGAATCCTCCGGGACAAAATATATGGGGGCAGAATTTCTCCCATCCTAGGTGGAATGTTCACATTGGTCCTAATCAACAACCTCACATACCTTTTAATCCTCAATTACCGTTTCTCATGATGTTGGAACTGCCCGATGTGTCAAAAATGACCAATGATACAATTCTTCATAATCCTTATTGGCCTCCAGTTCAAACCAAAATTACTGTTGATTGTCCTAAATTTGAGGGCAAGTCCAGAGAAGAACCCCAAGCACACGTTATGACATACCATCTTTGGTGTTATTCTAACTCTTGGGTTTATGATTCAATCTGACTCCATCTTTTCCAAAGGACTCTTACTGGTGCCACTGCAAAGTGGTACATTGAACTGTTTCATGGCATCTTTCAAGGTTTCAAATCTTTAGCCATGGTGTTTCTTATGCATTTTCAGTTGCCGGTTTGGTATGAGACCGAGACGCACCTCCTCACATCCTTGAAACAGGACAAAGCTACTCATATCTCGGATCATACTCATGAATGGAGATGTCGTCGTCGCTTGATCAAGTTTGATATTCCCGATCAGCTTCTAACTGATTGGGTCACTACCTCGTTTGTTAATGAAATTACTAAAGACATAGCTATGGGGGTATGTGTAACTAAAGAAAAGGCCATTTCTTGTGCCCAGTACCTTGATCTTGTGTACTCCCATTCTAGCACGTTATATGATATCTTGCCTGATGCTCCTCAACCTGGAACTTCTAAAGCACCAACGACACCATTTTTCGACGGTATCATTGGTTCCGTATCTTATACTTCTCGGAAGTCTTCTCCTTCGAACCCTGGGAAGAAAAAGTCTAATACTTCCAATGATATTGCTTCTCAGTCTACCATGAATTCTGGTAAAACTGCGGAAGTCGATGTCGTTTAGTCCAATCCAGCAGATAAAAATTCCAAGGGAAAAAATAAGGGTAAAGGTAAGACCAAAGTCGATACCCCAAAACAGGATTCTCAGAAAACTCGTGCTGATGATGGTTCACAATGAAAACCGAAGTACCCTTGTTTGATTTGTGATGAAGAGCACTACACCAAGGACTATCCTCGACGGGCCGAAGTGAGTATATTTCTCAAAGGCACCCAAGGAACTCCAGTTGTTCTCAAAGAACCTTTTCCATCACAGCAGACCCAGATGGTAGAGCAACCTCAGTCCTCTACCCCATTTGGCTCTTAGGTTTTCATGATGAACCGTTTTGTATCCATTGCTATCACTACCCAGTCGAAATATTATACTGAACCATGTCAGGCAGTGGGGAAGGAGATTGTTGATGGTCCTCCTCCTCCACCTATTTCTGGCCCTCTTCAAATTGAAAGGCCCAGTACTGAGCTCGTTGTACGACCACCTTCTAAAGGTGTACTCCGTAAGTCTTCTTACAATTCCAATTCCTGTGTTGTTCAACATTACAGTATTGTTGAGGATTTGGCTCAGGCACCATCTGCAATGTTTGCATTAGAAGTACCTCAGATTTTTCTGTCTCAATGGAAGGATTTTCTATCTATGATCAGCGGGGTTGATCCTGCTGATTCAAACCTTATCAATTTCGACTTGGAGAATTTTATCCCACGTCTCCCGCACTAGCTCTCACTCATCATTCAAGTTGGCATTAATGGAATGAATATCCATCGAGCGGTTGTGGATGAGGGTGCATCTACGTTTGTCATGTCATCTGCCTGCTAGAAATCCATTGGTTCTCCAGCCTTGAATTCATCTCCCAATGCTCTAGAAGCGTTTAATGGAAGGGAATCTAAACCTCTTGGTGTTCTCACTAGTTTACTGATCACTCTAGAAGGGAATACGATCAATGTCAAGGTTGAAGTAATTGATTCCAAGCTTAATTACAATCTTCTCCTTGGTCATAGTTGGACTCATGCCATGCTGTGCGTTCCATCCACTCTCTTTCATGTTTTGAAATTTCCACACAAAGGAAAGATCGTTACTATTGATCACTTGTCATTCTTCACTTATTCTTCTGAGAACAACGTTTCATACGTAGATCAAATTCCTATGCCTTACGAGAGCGTAGGGCTAGGTATCTTCAGAGATCCTGCCCTCATGGGTATTTTTCCTCTTCCTCCACCAAACATTGTTCAGATCAATATGATCTCTCAGTCTGATGACTCGTGGATCATCCCTTCAGCTAAGAAGATTGATTCTTTTGGACATTTGATGTCGTTAATTCCAATTGAGATTGACTATTGTGAACTTATTTCGGCTTCAGAGCCTCCACCTCCTGATCATGCTCCTTTTGGTATGCCTCTTGACACTTATTATCAATCCCCTTGGCTCGGCGATTCGGATTTGCTCGATCCCTTGAAAGAGATATTTCCCTCCAATTAAGACATCATGGAAACTATGTCTCACAAGGATCCTCCATGGGACAATAGTCATCATCGTTCCTCGTTCATGCTTGGCCTCGAGGCCATGTCTATGTGTCTTGAGAGGTTTTCTTCTCAGGTTCCTTCTCCTCCACTTCAAACGCCTATTATTACACATGAAGTTTTTATGGAGGGTAACTTGAGTAATATCATGCAAACAATTCCTATCGAAGTTTCTGTCAAATAGGGAATTGTTGAAAAAATCCATATTGGGGTCACCTGCTCTTCGGATGAAGTTCAGGTTTATACTAGCCTTTTCTGCGAGTTTCCCGATGTATTTGCATGGTCTTACAAAGAGATTCTTGACATCAATACCAATATTTTGGTGCATGAGATTCTGATATATATTGGGGCAAAGCTTGTTCTTCAACATCTTTGTCCTCTGCACCCTAGAAAGGTTGCCGCTATTAAGGGTGAAGTTGAAAAACTTCTCAAATCTGGTTTGATCTATCTGATTCCCTTGATAGAATGGGTGTCCAATATTGTCCCTGTAGATAAGAAACAAGGCACCATTTGAGTCTGTGTTGATTAACGTGATATTAACCAGGCCTGCCCAAAGGATAATTATCCTACTCCCTTTATTGATAAATCATTGATGACTATGCGGGGAGTGATATTTTTTCCCTTATGGACATATTTTCTCGCTATGACTAGATTGACATTCTCCCGAACGATCAACATAAGACTGCCTTTATTTGTCCCTAGGGTACTTTCGCGTACAAAAAGCTCCCTTTCAGTCTGAAAAATTTTGGGGCTACATTTAGTGAGCCATGTCATACACCTTTCACGATATTAAACACGTCATTCAGCCTTATCTGGATGATCTTTCATCTCATTGAGCTAAGCGTAGAGACCATCCTGACCATCTTCGTCATATTTTTCTTCGCTGTCAACGCTATAACATCTGGTTGAATTTGCAGAAGTGCATCTTTTACATTGACTCCGGTATACTCTTTGGGTTTATCATTTCCAAAGAAAGAATTTGCCTCAATCCGCTCAAAGTTGAGGCTATCATTAATCTCCCCTCTCCATCCTCATTACATCAGTCACAGAGTCTGTAGGGGAAGGCTAACTTTCTATGTCGTTTTATACATAACTATGCCGAAGTGGCTAAAGGATTCACGTGATTGATAAAGCAAGGCATCCCATTCATCTGGGATGAGATCGCCCAAAATTATTTTGATGCCCTAAATACATTGCTTCTCAACGCTCCTTTATTGCATCCTCTGAATTATCATCACGATTATTACCTCTATTTCATCGCCTCTTTTAGCATGATGTCCATGGTTTTGGTAGAAGATGATGATGCCGGTAATGAACATGTTATTTAATATATATCTCGTAATCTTATCAATACTGAAACATGATATGCACATGTTGAGAAGTTGGTGTTGGTTGTTGTTCAATTCGTTCATCATTTTTGTCACTACATCCTACTGTGTACAGTGACTGTGATTTATGACTGCAACCCTATGACCTACATATTGTCTCGTCAATTACTGGGGCGGGGGGGGAAGTACTCGAAGTGGATTGTCATCCTCCAAGAGTTATATTTGGAATTCACCACTGCCAAGTCGAAGAAATCATTAGTCTTTTCTGATTTTATTCGCTCTCTTCCTTCTAACTCCACTCCGTCTGGTTCTGAGGAACACATTCCAGATGATACGCTTTTCTGATTAGCACCCTTGATCCTTGGTACAGTGCTATCATCATATATCTTCAGACTTCTAACTTTAGATCTGAATTAATGAAGGATGCTCGTTGACGCATCCGTCACAGTCACAACCTTATTATATAGTCAGAGATACACTCTACCGCATTGGAGTCGATTCCATTCTCCACTGGTGTTTGACTCTCGAGGAGGATGAGAAATACTTTAAAGGATCAAAGGATCAAGAAAGACTTCAATGCAATTGATCAAAGGATGAGACTGACAAGAACCAAAATACTATACCTCAAATCAAAAGGCGCAGTGAGATAAGACACTCAGAAACCCTAAGGTCATAAACTGCACTGATAAGAAGATGGACGAACAACTGAGAAGAGAAATCTTACGACTGTCAAAACAATCCCAAGAAAGCAATTTCAAATCAGAAAACCAACCCAAAGTCAAGCACAACTAATCAAAAACTCAAAAAAGGAGGTCAAACCAAACCCTATAGGATTTGGCATGACTGTAAGGTGGTAATTTGCGCCAAACAGGGGTTGGAGCTATTGTAACACAAGAAACATGCGCCAATCGACGAGAATTTTCAATCAAAAAGTGCGCCAAGCCAGCTATCTATGGGAGAGTGGGAAAACCAATGAACAAAGGTCAATCTTGACACTCTGGAGCTGAACAAGAGGACTCTAAACAATTAAGCAAGCCAGAAAAGACAGACAATGAGGCAAACGACTGAAGCAACTTGACAAGGGAAAAAATACAAAATAACATTGATCTCTAGTGGAGTCGCTAATTTTTTATGAAGGTAAATCCTCTCTACGGACAGAGACGATCCCTCTAGCCCTAGAGTGGGCCTAGTAACAAATGGACAAACTAGAGTGTAGGTTCCTAATTAATGAATGAAATAGACGAGGTAGATCAACCTACCTGGAGTCCAATGTTGTTGTCGTGGCTATTGTAGTGGTGGCCTCTCGATTCCTGTCTTGGCGGGTCACGGTCCTTTCGTAGCAATGCTTGGATACCTGCACAAGATCAATAAACAAGAGTAGCATACAAAACAAAAATCTCATGCATAACTACTAACTAGCCAAGGAGGGTTTAGCATATTGCATCAAATAAAATACATCAACGCAAAATGGAAACCAGACAATAGTTATACATATATATTAATAGAAGAAAGAGTTACAACCAAGCCTTCATGTCGCAGCCTCCTTCAGCAGGGTTTAGTTGAAGTGCGTCTCCCTGAATGTCAAGGAATTCAGATGGGATTAAGACACAAGCCTAGGCTCTCTCAATAAGGGTCTCTTCCGTTCTATCTTTTTCTAGAAAAGTGAATAGAAATCTCTTTAGCGTTTCTGCAACTATATGTTCAGTTCAACTATCCTTTTAGCTAGCACATCAATGGAGGATGGCTATATTTACAGAGGGAGAGGAGGAGGTTAGGATCCCTACTATGGTGGAAGGGAGGCCTTATACTTTGGGAGGTTTCCCCAAAAGGTGGAAACAAGAGGCCAAAGGAGGAAGGTCGTGGTTATTCAGTCGAACCACTCCCTATGACTCGCCCACGGAGTTGTTTTTATGGAAACTTCGAATCTATTTTTAAAAAAATTTCCATAAACAGATTAGCAAAGACAACTAACTGAGATAGAGTGTCAGTTGGCATGGGGGCAAGTTTTAATACTCCTTATCGGTGCGAGGGAATAACAGGCTACAACCACCAAGGCAAAAACAAGTGTTTCTAATGGTCTGTTTAGGAAATTGTCAACAGAAGGAATGTTGTACTCATGGCAAGGGATCTAGTGATGGTATTTGCAAGGCATGACACTTTATCTCAGTCACATAAATGAGCCTCCAATTTCCAGGATGGGGATTGCAGGGACAGTGACAAAATGTTGTGTAACAGATGCCCCCTAAAGCATGAGGTTTGAGAGAGAGGAAGGGGTGAAATGATTTACGAGAAAGCGTTCGAACCAAACACCACTTTGAATGAATCCTATATCCTATATCCTAGGTCACAGCCATCCAATCAAAAGAGTCAATAAAGCCATGATAAACCACAATATCCTATATCCTAGATTTTATTAGAAAAAACCCAAGGTCTTGCGCTCCATCTCGACTCAAACAAGTACAAATTCAAGCATGCAAATATGTGGGCTGAAGTCGAACATGCAAGAAAATCCCCTGATTACCAGCCAATGATGTAAGCTATTAACAAGCATGAGAGAAACCACCCATGATGAAAATGACTCTCAAGGTACAATAGGTACAGTCCATGGAATGTGAAGAGTGATATGGCGTCGAACGCCTGTAGAAACAATCGATCAAAGGCCAATGATGTGGACCTATCGTCGAATGTGAAGAACCTGCAATTGAGGCATGCAGGCTTCAAGGTACCGGTAGGGAGTCTCTAGATCAACTTCCTGGATAATGAGCCGAAGTCAACAAGAAGTGACTTGGTCGAAGGAGGGCCATAATTTTTCCCACATCATTGACAAAAGACAGAGGAACATGATGATAGTGAATTAGGACCAACAAGGAATCAGAGGGAGTTTGAAAACTGCAGAGGAAAACTTCTCTTGAACATATCAGTGACACGACTGGATTTGGAAATATTTGACATCAAGGGATCTGACGTCATGATGATGTGGCAAAGAGAAAATGAGAGGTTAAAATAGATTACCCTAACCCATGAAGGCAAAAATGACAAAATGAGATGTCCCCAACCCGACACAAATGCAGACAAGTGTCATGTTCAAGAGAAACATACTGCGGACACAACTAAAGACGGGTTCAATTTTCCCTCACCATTTATGGCGAGTACCCCAATTATTTTTTAAAACAAGCTTGAAGGGGATAGCATATGCTTGCACTGTAAGTTTTTCCTTCAAACAAGTCCAACCTAGTACATTTTACGAGCCCTAGGAAGGAGGAACTCGAGTAAACATCATGGTGATGATGTCCCATGTCATCAGGGTTTAATGAGTCTGACAAAGGGAGAACTCAGCGTATTTTCATGTTTAGAGAGTTTGAAAAGAAGCGAAAAAGAAAACTCTAGCGGGTCCCTTTTCATAAATAGTCTCTCAAATCTAAAAAGGTAGAAAACAATATCTGAAAGAACCTCTTAGTTGTGATAGGCGAAGGTATTCCTTTTTCGTAAATAATCTATCCTAGCCCGAAAAAGGGGTAAATGTATACTGGGTAGATATGGTTTCACAGCCATTTAACAAGTTCAAAATGACAAGAGTCTCGACAATATTTTCAGTTTTAGAGAGTCAGAAAAGAGCTGAAAGATGACTCCAATAGTGACTTTTTCATGTTTTTACCGAGTCTGAAAAATTATAAAATACAACTCATGTGACTTCATCACTATCTCATTAAAGACCTATCATTGCACAAGAGACAAACGTAAAACCCATTTCTCGAAATAACATAACGTAATAATCGAAAAAAATGTCTTAAAACCTAATTAGGGTTCATAAAAGTTATAAAATTCCAAAATGGTAAAATACAATTACTTTTCACTTTTACCTCTTATGGAGCAATAGTTACCCATTTTACACTGTGATTTTGCAGCGACGATAGCGGGCAATCTGGCAGATCGATCTTGAATCTGTCAGTTCCAAGTAAGAGCTGACATCCTTCCCCACATTTTAAATCTTCTTTCATTACCTACAACATTCAGTTTTAATTTCTGAGGAGGAAATTGTGAAAACTAGGGCACGACGGTCGATGCGAGTTTCGGGCACGAACTCGCGTCAACCGCGCAATGCTTTTTCAATTCACAATGAAATTTTATGAGCCTAAATTTCACAAATATTAGCTTTTTATTTGGCTAATAATGTCCATACGAACATTTTTGCAGGTGAAAAAGCGGAAAAATGGTGATCGAGTGAAAGGAAAGGGAACACAGTGAAGAAGATGAGCTTGCCATGGAAAATGAGAGATGCATGGAAGCTCTCAGAGATTGTGGACTGAAAATTTTCTTCATGAAATTGTGCCTTAGAGCTCAACCAAAGCTGTTGCAATACTTAATCAGTATCTGGGACGAGGATCAGGAAAAATTCATTCTTCAAGATCAGGAACTTGAGATTGATGTTTCAGATGTCTATTTCATAACAAGACTGTCGCAGAGGAGAGCAGCACCAATATTGACTAGCACCCGACCTACCATGGATAACATGAGCATGGTAATAGATAGGGTATGTCCAGGGGCATGGAAAGGATAAAAAAGCGGGAAGGTGGATATTCATACTATCCCGGATTTAGCACTGAAGGTAGCACTACACACGATCACACGAGTTGTGGAATCACAAGCACTGCACGAAGCAACAAAAACACAACTACTTATTGTTGTAGGCTGCTTGACACCCACCATCTACAACTGGGAAAAGGAAGTAAAAATCAATATAAAATGTCAGCTAACAAAGTGCAAGAATACCAAATTGAAGCAGTTTGGTTATGGTTTTATCCTGGTATCATTCTTCCTAGAACGACTACCAATATTTCAGTGCCAGGAGGTGATAGTCCCAACACCACCAACACTAGAACCACGGTTGTCCCAATGGGCAGATCTGATGCCAATATTAGGGGGCGATTAGAAGATTTCCTAGAGACCAAAATTTTTCGATTGGCTCCATCAATATTTGATTGTCGTGGAGGACTGGCCCTAATCTAGCACAGATTTCACTGGTAATCCGGACCTCCCACTCCCAGAACGAGAGGATTGGGATGAAGCACTTGGTAAGACTCATTTTTAATTTTATGAGTATTATGATTTTTGTTTGGTATGTATGTTCTGAAAATTAATCCATACATTTGCAGATGTAGGCCCAGAGATACCTGCAGGGATGTCTCTGATAGTGAGGCGAATACCTCACGATTTCAATGTTTCCCCTCAGGGTGAGGAGGAGGAGATCATGCACAACTTGGATGGAATCGCCCGTGGGGTCCCAGACTATGAGTGATTCGACGATGTTCCTCATACATATCAGAGACACACAGTAGGGATGTCAAATCGAGTTCACAACTTGCTGAGGCAGCTTGTCCGAGCAGTGACATGTTATAATTATCATCATGCTGACTAGACACCTAGGCTTTATTTCTGCATATTTTTTAAGAGACATGATGTCTCAAGATGTAACAGAAACACACATATTTTTTGAAACTTATGGTGCACATGGATATAGGCTTATTCGATATATACATATATATATATATATATATATATATATATATATATATATATATATATATATATATATATATATATATATATATATATATATATATATACATCTATTTTCCTATTTTATATGAGTCTCTCATGTGATGATGATTTTACATATTACACAAATTTCTGTCCAATACAATGTAAGCCATTGTATCAGTTAATGCATTCATTTGTCTAGGAATATGTTGATATGTGATATAATAAAAATGTATTTCTAGCAAATGAACATGTAAATACAATCTTAAAGTGTGAGGGTTTCTAACTGAATAATGTCCATTAAGTTGAAGAACAACAAGCTGTGAATCTAGATTTACAACCAATGCATTAATGCCGAGGGTAATTGCCTCGGTTAATAGTTCAATGATAGCACTATATTCTGCGACATTGTTTTTAGTTTGTCCTAGACAAATACCTTGTAGGTCTATCAACTCACCAGCAGGATCATAGATCACCCAGGCTGCCAAAGACAAGTTCCAAGTATTGCGGGAAGCACTACCTGCGAAACCAACATAAGGGGTAATAGACATCTGCATAATAAGAAATGACCCAATAAGCAGGAAAATGCTCGCAAAACACAACAAGCCAAAATGTACAAAAATGAAAAAAACACCCATGTACACAAAACATGCATGAATGACTCATGCGTAGCACTTTTTGAGATACAACCCATTTCCAGGCTAATCTAAAGGATGACCTTCGAAATCAATGAGCTCATAGGCCCCATTCTTCAAAACGCGTTTAACAATGTAGGGCCCATGCCACATGAGTTTAAATTTTCCTGGCCCCAGCTTATCATGAGCTTGGTCGTATAGGAGGATGAGGTCTCCTTATATGAAGGAGCGAGGGGAAATCGACTGGTCAAAATGGGCTTTGACTCGCTTCTTCTATGCCTTGATGACTAAAGCAGCAAAGCAGTGAGTTTCATCCAGCCTCTCTAAATAGAGAAGATGCTCTTCTTCAGATGAATTATTAGGCAATAATTCAACAACCAACTTGAGCGAAGGTATTTCACACTCAATCAGAAGGGTAGCTTCTAGACCATATACAAGCTGGAATGGAGTCAATCTAGTCGCATCCTTGACTAAGGTTCGGTATGCCCAAAGAGCCGAAAATAACATGAGATGCCAATTGGACTTGTGAATCCCAATCGTACGTTGAAGCATGGTGACAAGAACTTTGTTCACAGGTTCAACCTAACCATTAGCCTGAGGATAGTACGGCGTTGAGCTGTCGTGATGCAAGCCCAACCTAGAAGTCAACTCTGCCACCATATAATTCCAAAAATGGGAACCATGATCGGTAACGATGGCTTGAGGAACACCAAATGTAGAAAAGATGTGATTGAATATGAACTGAGCTGATGTCTTACTGTCGGCGGCAAGTGTAGGCATTGCTTCGACCCATTTGGTGAAGTAGTCAATGGCTATGATAATATAAGCATGCCCCCCGACCAAGTGAGGGTTATGTTATCACTCAGATTTTCCTTGAAGTTGTTGGAAGAGAAAAGGGGTCCGAGGTAACTACAAACCAACCTTCAGGTACAGAATCTAGCCAATCTGTACCTAGAGAGGGCTCTCTCTGTAAAATTTAGCTTTGTTTTGAAAGGTATTAGGCTAGTTATAAAGTTCAGGGGTTTTGTTTGAATTTAGGTTGATGGAATTATTTAGCTGAGATTAAGATCAAATTGTTTCAATCCATTGGACTAATGGAGTCAAAGGATTGGCTGCACTGGCTTAAGTTTTTTAACAAAAATATGGTTTATCAGGGCAAGATAATCAAACTAGAAACAATTATAGATCTAAAGTGAATGGAATGGAATTCAAATGGATGAAAGGCAATAAAGAATCTTTCAACACATTCAAGAGAAGATAAATAGATTGATTATCAATAAAGAGCAGTTAAGTATTCTTTACTAAATAACCACAGATGTATGAACTAGACAAACAGGAGCAATTAAGAATTCACTGTTTAAACCAATTTAGAAGAAAACATTTAGAATAATAACGACTAAAATCATATTACACCTAAGTACTTTATGATTTAATATTTTTCGTTAAATATTAAGATAATGAAACACATATGATATTATAAACAAATATAAAACTTCAAAACATGGGATAAAGATGACTTATTGATCCTTCATTTGACACATGAATCCTGAGAAAAGTCTTCTGTTTCAATTCCTTGTCCAGTTTTGCCACGAAAAATTTCTCCAAAGCTCTTTATTCCAAAATATTCAATGTTACATCAAAGTATAAGAATCCACCCTTACTACTCCAATTGATGGAGTATTTATACAAATTCTAAACTAAAATATCTTGAAAAAAAATATCAAGATTGGTTCACAAATCTCTCCAACTATTTTACATAAATAGAACTTAAGTAAAGGAAACTCAAACTAATGCATATATTTAGCACTATTTCTTATGGATAGGTGATGACAAAGAGGAGAATTCGAATTTGATCCAACTCTTAGTTGATGATGAGGCATCCAAGTCACTAACTGCTTCCTTTCTTTGTGCATTCTGCTCCAACAATTCTGTAAACTTGGGGTCCAATGATATATTTTTATTTCTCAATCCGTAATAGAAATGTAAAACATGAAAGAAGTTATTGTGGATTACTATGTTGGTGAGATAAACCTCTTTTAGTTTCCCAAAATTCCTCTCCAGTTGTGCACAATAGGCTCTGAAAAAATATGTGTAAAACAGAGTTTTACAGAGTCTGAAAAATAGCCTGTAAAGATGTGCATGTATCTCTCATTCTGAAATCACTGTGCAACAAGTGAGATAGGTTTTTGTAGATATTTCTCTTAGGAACAAAAAAATCGTTCAGTTTTGTATGATGTATTTCGGATTGGCCACAATTTTCTCTACAAAATGATGACTTAACTGGAATTTTCTGCAAAAAATGCTTTCCAACATTGTTTAATATTTCCAAAACCATAATAGTTGTTAGAAACGTGAGAGAGGTTTTTGTAGATGGTCCTCTTAAGAACATAAACCTCCTTGAATTTTGCAAAATTCATCTTATATAGATCACAATATTTTCTGCAAAATAATGACTAAAGCATGAAATTTCTGCAAAAATGTTCCTTCTTGTTGTGTTTTTCAACTTTTCACTTTTTTGTTCTTTTGACTGTTTCACTTTCAATTTAGAAAAAATTAAATGTTGGTGAAAATATTTTCATTTCTTTTTACCATTTTACTGCCTCTGTAACTTCATTTTTACTGTTTACCTTTTACTTTTTACCGCTCTATTTTTTATCTGTCTTCACTTTGTCATGAACTTGTATGTTCTGTTTTGTAACTGTCTTCCCTGCTGTTTATCTTCATGCTAGCTGATTTACTTGACTTGGTATTCAATCTGATACTCTTTATTCCTAATACTCTTTAACCCTGATACTCTTTGAATGTTCTTTACTGTGTCCTTTTACCTTCAATGTGTAGTTTAGGTTTTTAATGTCTGTTTCAACAGTAAGTCATTTAATATCCTGTTTCCTTTGCTTGTCTTTCAACTGTATGTTTTATCTTCCATATCTGTTTGAATAGATTTGATAACACTCTTGGAGTAAACAATTCTTATGACTGTTTATCCAAGGATGTGGTCTTCTCATCACCTGTAAAACAAAACAAATTGTTAAGAAAGCATTGGTTTGCAGGGGAGGTCGAAAAGGTTTCATTTGATTTTGAGAGGTCTGTGGAGTGAATCTAGAATGATTTTTGGGAGGTAAACCATGCTTGAATTGGTTAACAGAGGATTCAGGTGGCACAGCTGGGTTACAAAGGGTTTTACTGCACAATCAGGTGAAAATGAGCAACACTAGGGTGTTTGTGTTTAAACAGGTAAACGGTTGATATTGGCGGGTAAGCTTTGAATGAACAGTTAGTTGAGCAGGTACTAGTTATGGCGGAAGAACCTTGGAATACTCGACTGCAATTTTCTTCAGCAAAGTAACGGTCAGCTAGCTTCAACAGTTGATTTTTGAAACTGGTTGCATGGGAGACTGGTTCGTGTATGAGATAATGAAAATGACGCGGGCAGATTTGTTTTATTCACAAAGTCAAAAGGGTGGCGATTTTTTTATTATTTTAATAAATGACGTCAGTATGTACGAAAAATGAGTCACGGGGGAAAGGTGGTAAGCGGTTTATTCCGCACCACTTTTAATGGAAGGCGGTATTGAGCGGATGGGCAGCGATTCCACAGAATGAATGACACGTGGTCAGGGTACTGTTTGAAAACCACCGACATTTCACGAGTTACTGTGATCTTGGAGCGGGTGATCGAATGATGGTCGGGGCGTGAAGTTGACGGGGAGTTAATAGGAGGGCCCGACGCAATTTATTATCAATTAATCATTTCGGGAGTGTTTCGATTGGCGGGGGTCGGTTATTAACTAATCATAAGGATTCATTAATCCCTTGTACGATGAGGGTCGGGGGTGAAAAATGCGCGCAGGATGGGTTACTTCAAAGTTTAGTTTAAATTAAACTTCGGGTTATATTTTTTGTTTTAAACATATAAATCATACGTTTAAAAGTTTTTCATATATTTTTTTATTATATGATAATTAAACCAACATGATTAACTTACCATAGGGGCGGGGATATTTGTATAAAGATATGTTTAGCCAAAGGGTTTGTAGAGTAGGTAATTTATTTATCACATGGGATTCATTAACTTTGGCTAAAATTATATAAGTGGGTTTTTTGGGTTATTTATATAAATGGAGTTATATACTATAGGAAATAGTTGTTTCTATAAGGAGTTAAATAAAATCAATGTTAATATGACAAGGGGACAAGGTGAACTTCAAAATACATTAATATGACTAAGAAAGTGAAGTTTTTAGAAGCAAATTGCATTATAATTACTTCATCACTTAAACTTAGGATAAAATGTGATTTTGAGGGTTTTTATGAAATATCTCATGATAATTGTTTGAAGTAAATGAGTGTAATGATGAATGATTTTAAGTACTTAGGTTTTTTCCAATTATTGGGCCGAGGGTCTGGTCCCTCAAAAAGTCAAGGAAATGCCTTGAGCCCCTTTAATTTTCAAATACCTTAGCACTTAGGGGAAATTAGTGAAATCTTTAGGGAAAAATGAAGGGGAAGTTAATAATCTTGACTTTGCTTTGCTGTGAATTTTTTCCAATGTAGTATATGCCTTTGCACTTGTGATGAAAGTACAATTGAACACATTTAGAACCATCATTCATCACATGTAATTCCGCAACAACATCTACCTACCCTACCTACTTTACTCTACCATTTTTTCTTCTTTATTAGGGTGCACTTAGACTGGCAAACCCTTATCAATCTTATTTTTCTTTTACATGGAAAACCTATCTAAGTCTACACTTATTACATCTAAGGGCTCAAATTAAACTGTTGATCACCTTTTATTAACTCTACCTATCTACTTATCTTCCAAGATTAAACTGTTTTGCCAGATATTTATTCTCTATTCTACAACATTAAATTGAAAAATGAATGAGTCAAGTTTAAACAATTTGACTCTTCATAAATTGTGGCAAAATTTTGACAAGCTACACACAATTTTGTTTATTACATCAGAACAAAAAGTAGTGGCATTTAGACTTGCACACTTTCCTTGGCCTTTCTTTTGGTGGGGTTCATTTTCTTTCACTTTTTTGGCCAATTTTATTTTTTCACCCTTTGATTTTCTTTTAGGGTATACCCTCTTTACATTTTTTAAATTTTTTGATTTTTTGATTTTTTAAGAATATGGAACACCTTTGCAACAAGAAAAAGGTTTGAACATATTGCATAGTTCAACAAGTCAATCATGAAAAATGACACCTATTGGTATAGGAGTCTAACACTGGCTCCACTTGGGGATGGCTTTTCCTAGCGAAAAGTCAAGAACAGCAGGTCAGATGCCTCAAAATGTCTTCAACTGAACCATGTAATCTTCTTTTTCTGGTGGCTTTATTGTATATATGATAGTAAAACTTCTGAAGCTTAGGGCCTTCACTTCGGGCTTCAACTCCAGTAAGTTACTATCCACTCAAAACTTAAAAATTTGTTGCCCAGTTAGGAATTTTCTGCCTTGTTCCAATCCCAAACATGAATTTGTTGTGGTTGAAAATCTTGAATTGAATATAGTCCTTTTTCTGCAACCTGAAATCTGATCTAAAACTAAAACAACACACAAAAATTTTCAAACCAACTTAATGAAAAACTAGCTGAAAATTGAAAAATAAAAAAAATGCTCAAAATTATGAGCTTATTAACACTCATTTACCTACTCTAATCTACTAAAAATCTTATTGAATCAGGTAATACAAAAATGCCAATGAAGCCAATCAAGTAGCTGTAAAAATAAATGGATAACTTGATTGCTTGTGATCAAAATTGGAAGTATATTATGATCATGTGCCTTTATAATCAATGATAAGATGTGAAATGGCAATTGCTGATATATTTGATCCTCATAGATAAAATATGTTTGCAGATTTGAGCTAAAAATATTCTCCATATAATTTGCTATAGGATCATTAAAAGCATAATGTATGATTTGTGTTTCTAGGCCTTCAATGACTAGTTGCTTAGTTGTATTCTGAATATTAATCCTTGAAACTATTTCTTCAGTCTTGTGTTTGAAAGAATAATCATCCTCAATCTGCAATTCAAAAGATAGTACAATTTCCTCTTGCTTTGGAGAAGGAAGAATTTCAAAGAATTCTTTAGGATTTCGGAAATTGTATGACTGAATTTGAGAATGCAAATGTTTGATTTCACTTTCATAATTTTCAGAAATTATATCAAGAACACATATTTTCAATTTAGGAGAATATTTTCTTGATTTCAAAAGAAGAAAGAAAGTTCTTAGAAAATCCTCAGCAAGCTGAAGTTCTAACATTTCATCCCTCAAAATAGCTAGTGATTGTTCTAGGAAATTATCTTGAATTGGGAGAACATAATTATCATCATACTGATCATATTTAGGCAAATTTTCAGAAGAAGGAATGTCATCAATTATAAACAATGGATCAACAGATTTTTCTTCCAACAATCCTAATATATCTTGATTGGATTGGTTTCACTCTGTTTGAAAATCATTGTTTTGTTCCATAGGCGTGATATCAAGAAATGGGCCTTTTTGGGAAGGTAGAATAACATGAGCATCAACCTGTTCTTTTGTCCTTTCATGGAAAAAAACTTTTGTACATTCATCAACATTACAAGAAGTAGAAATAATTTCTTCATTATGTAAACATTTTGAGGATTGTTGCGTGTTTAGAAGCAAATTGATTTCTTCTTCGGTGAGGGGGGGTGGGAATCTCTGAATTCTTAGATTGAACGGACAATTGTTTTTTCTCTTATCTAAAAATTGATCATAAGGTTGATTATTTTCTTTAACTCCATTCAAAACATTAAATGAAACATCATTTGTTAATACAAAGGGGTTTTGTGGATCTTGATTTATCTCCTGACTTATTTCATCTTTTTTTAACTCCTCTTGATTAATATGACATTTAACTTGAGAATGAAAGTTTTGGACTTCTTCTAATAAATCTTCAGGATGCCAATTTTCAAAATCTTCATCAATATTTTTAAGGTAATGTATAAGATCTTCAGCTTGATCACAACAATTTTCAGCTAATGATAAAGATGGAAAATATTCTTTGTAATGCTCATAAAATACCTTATAAAAATCTTTTAGAGAAAACAAACTTGCGGGTTTGAGAGCTTCATACCATTCCCTTGCTTTTCCTTCTAAGGTTCCCATGAATATTTTCATGAGGCAATCCTCATGCCAATCACCCTTCACTCTTGATGAGTGTATATGAAATTTAATGAGATGCAGTAAAGGATCATCAATATTCTCATCTTGAAACATCGGCAGATTTTCACTCCAATTTACCTTTGGTAGTTTGTGTGGAAATCCAGGTATGTGATTTCTGCTCATGGGAGCATATCTTCGTTTTATTCTTGGATCATCTTGAAAATTAGCCATAATGAAAAGCCACTTTATCTTATACAACCAAGTTAGATCCTTATATAAAATACAATACATATTGAATCTTAATGAGAAAGAACATAATGTCTTGGATTAAGATCCAAGTTGAAAGCTTGATCTTTCCGTATTGTTCTTCCAAGTTCATTCCTCCAGTGGAATCTTGATTATGAAATGGATTTGGAGTCGCCAGGTGGATGATTTTAAACTCTATGTTTCTGATCACTGTCCACCATCATGGATCAGATCTAAACCTGTAAAACAATTCTGAAGAAAAATTTAGTTCTTCAGGAAACCAAATTTTGAGTATTTTATGTTTATTTTGTTTTTTTATGAATTTTCGAAACAACTTCTATGATTTCTTTAAGAGGCTTTAGATATGAGATTTAAACTTTCTTAAAGACTTATTTGACAAGAGGAACTGATCAAGTATTTGAAACCAAAGTTTAGATCATAAACTAGACCGGAGATAGACTGAAGCAACATTTATTTACTATGCAATTGCAGAGCAAAAGTAGTTCAAAGGCTACCTGGCTAACTTCAGGCTCCGTCTGTAGTTTATAAAATAAACAATAGTAACAATAAAATTGTTTAGGTCCCCAGTATGGTCGCCACTATGTTGTCACTCAGATTTTACTTGAAGTTGTTGGAAGAGGAAAGGGGTCTGAGGTAACTACAAACCAACCTTCAGGTACAGAATCTAGCCAATTTGTACCCAGAGAGGGCTCTCTCTGTAAAATTTAGCTTTGTTTTGAAAGGTATTAGGCTAGTTATAAAGTTCATGGGTTTTGTTTGAATTTAGGTTGATGGAATTCTTTAGCTGAGATTAAGATCAAATAGTTTCAATCCATTGGGCTAATGGAGTCAAAGGATTGGCTGCACTGGCTTAAGTTTTTTAACAAAAAGATGGTTTATCAGGGCAAGATAATCAAACTAGAAACAATTATAGATCTAAAGTGAATGGAATGGAATTCAAATGGATGAAAGGAAATAAAGAATCTTTCAAAACATTCAAGAGAAGAGAAATAGATTGATTATTAATAAATAGCAGTTAAGTATTCTTTACTAAATAACCACAGATGTATGAACTAGACAAACAGGAGCAATTAAGAATTTGCGGTTTAAAACAGTTTAGAAGAAAACATTTAGAATAATAACGACTGAAATCAGATTACACCTAAGTACTTTATGATTTAATATTTTTCGTTAAATATTAAGATAATGAAACACAGATAATATTATAAACAAATATAAAACTTCAAAACATGGGATAGAGATGACTTATTGATCTTTCATTTGACACATGAATCCTGAGAAAAGTCTTCTGCTTCAATTCCTTGTCCAGTTTTTCCAAAGCTCTTTATTCCAAAATATTCAATGTTACATCAGAGTATAATAATCCACCCTTACTACTCCAATTTATGGAGTATTTATACAAATTTAAACTAAAATATCTTGAAAAAAAATATCAAGATTGGTTCACAAATCTCTCCAACTATTTTACATAAATAGAGCTTAAGTAAAGGACACTCAAACTAATGCATCTATTTGGCACTATTTCTTATGGTAGGTGATGACAAAGAGGATAATTTGGATTTGATCCAACTCTTAACTGATGATGAGGCATCCAAGTCACTAACTGCTTCCTTTCTTTGTGCATTCTGCTCCAACAATTATGCAAACTTGGGGTCCAATGCTATCTTTTTATTTCTCAATCCGTAATAGAAATGTAAAACGTGAATGAGGTTATTGTGGAATAATATGTTTTTGAGATAAACCTCTTTCAGTTTCCCAAAATTCCTCTCCATATGTGCACAATAGGCTCTGCAAAAATATGTGTAAAAAGAGTTTTACAGAGTCTGAAAGCTAGCCTGTAAAGATGTGCATGTATCTCTCATTCTGAAATCACTGTGCAAAAAGTGAGATAGGTTTTTGTAGATATGTCTCTTAGGAACAAAAAACTCCTTCAGTTTTGTATGATCTATTTCGGATTGGCCACAATATTTTCTGCAAAATGATGACTTAACTGGAATTTTCTGCAAAAAATCCTTTCCAACATTGTTTAATATTTCCAAAACCATAATAGCTGTTAGAAAAGTGAGAGAGGTTTTTGTAGATGGTCCTCTTAAGAAAATAAAACTCCTTCATTTTTGCAAAATTCATCTTATATTGATCACAATAGTTTCTGCAAAATAATGACTAAAGCATGAAATTTATGCAAAAATGTTCCTTCTTGTTGTGTTTTTCAACTTTTCACTTTTTTGTTCTTTTGACTGTTTCACTTTCACTTTAGACAAAATTAAATGTTGGTGAAAGTATTTTCATTTATTTTTACCATCTACTGCCTCTGTAACTTCATTTTTACTTTTTACCGCTCTATTTTTTATCTGTCTTCACTTTGTCATGAACTTGTATGTTCTGTTTTGTAACTGTCTTCCCTACTGTTTATCTTCATGCTAGTTGATTTACTTGACTTGCTCTTCAATCTGATACTCTTTAATCCTGATACTCTTTAACCCTGATACTCTTTGACTGTTCTTTACTGTGTCCTTTTACCTTCAATGTGTAGTTTAGGTTTTTACTGTCTGTTTTAACAGTAAGTCGTTTAATATCCTGTTTCATTTGCTTGTCTTTCAACTGTATGTTTTATCTTCCATATATGTTTGAATAGATTTGATAACACTCTTGGAGTAAACAAGTCTTATGACTAGTATTAAGACTGTTTATCCAAGGATGTGGTCTTCTCATCACCTGTAAAACAAAACAAATTGTTAAGAAAGCATTGGTTTGCAGGGGAGGTCGAAAAGGTTTCATTTGATTTTGAGAGGTCTGTGGAGTGAATATAGAATGATTTTTGGGAGGTAAACCATGCTCGAATTGGTTAACAGAGGCTTCAGGTGGCGTAGCTGGGTTACAAAGGGTTTTACTACACAATCAGGTGAAAATGAGCAACACTAGGGTGTTTGTGGTTAAACGGGTAAACGGTTGATATTGGCGGGTAAGCTTTGAATGAACAATGAGTTGAACAGGTATTGGTTATGGCGGAAGAACCTTGGAATACTCGACTGCAATTCTCTTCAGCAAAGTAACGGTCGGCTGGCTTCAAAATTTGATTTTTGACACTAGTTGCATGGGAGACTGGTTTGTGTACGAGATAATGAAAATGATGCGGGCAGATTTGTTTTATTCACAAAGTCAAAAGGGTGGCGAATTTTTTTATTATTTTAATAAATGACGTCAGTATGTACGACAGATGAGTCACGGGGGAAAGGTGGTAAGCGATTTATTCCGCACCGCTTTTAAGGGAAGGCGGTGTTGAGCGGATGGGCAGCGATTCCATAGAATGAATGACACGTGGTCAGGATATTGTTTGAAAACCACCGGAATTTCGCGAGTTATTGTTCAGATAGGGGATGGCCAGCGGAATTATCAACAGCCGTTGATCTTGGAGCGGGTGATCGAACGATGGTCGGGGCGTGAAGTTGAAGGGGAGTTAATAGGAGGGCCCGACACAATTTATTATCAATTAATCATTTCGGGAGCGTTTTGATTGGCGGGGGTCGGTTATTAACTAATCATAAGGATTAATTAATCCCTTGTACGACGAGGGTTGGGGGTGAAAAATGCACGCAGGATGGGTTACTTCGAAGTTTAGTTTAAATTAAACTTTGGGTTTTATTTTTTGTTTTAAACATAAAAATCATACATTTAAAAGTTTTTTCATAGATTTTTTTATTATATGATAAATAAACCAACATGATTAACTTACCATAGGGGCAGGAATATTTATATAAAGATATGTTTAGCTAAAGGGTTTGTAGAGTAGGTAATTTATTTAATCACATGGGATTCATTAACTTTGGCTAAAATTATATAAGTGGGTTTTTTGGGTTATTTATATAAATGGAGTTATATACTATAGGAAAGGGTTATTTCTATAAGGAGTTAATAAGTAAAATCAATGTTAATATGACAAGGGGACAAGGTGAACTTCAAAATACATTAATATGACTAAGAAAGTGAAGTTTTTAGAAGCAAATTGCATTATAATCACTTCATCACTTAAACTTAGGATAAAATGTGATTTTGAGGATTTTTATGAAATATCTCATGATTTTCCTAAGTAAAATGGGATTTTACTTAGGAAAGAATTTTTTGAAGTAAATGAGTGTAATGATGAATGATTTTAAGTACTTAGGTTTTTTCCAATTATTGGGCCGAGGGTTCGGTCCCTCCAAAAGTTAAGGAAATGCCTTGAGCCCCTTTAATTTTCAAATACCTTAGCACTTAGGGGAAATTAGTGAAATCTTTAGGGAAAAATGAAGGGGAAGTTAATAATCTTGACTTTGCTTTGCTGTGAATTTTTTACAATGTAGTATCTGCCTTTGAACTTGTGACAAAAGTACAATTGAACACATTTAGAACCATCATTCATCACATTTAATTCTGCAACAACATCTACCTACCCTACCTACTTTACTCTACCATTTTTTCTTCTTTATTAGGATGCACTTAGACTGGCAAACCCTTATCAATCTTCTTTTTCTTTTACATGGAAAACCTATCTAAGTCTACACTTATTACATCCAAGGGCTCAAATTAAATTGTTGAGCACCTTTTATTAACTCTACCTATCTACTTATCTGCCAAGATTAAACTGTTTGGCTAGATATTTATTCTCTATTCTACAACATGAAATTGAAAATGAATGAGTCAAGTTTAAACAGTTTGACTCTTCATAAATTGTGGCAAAAGTTTGACAAGCTACACACAATTTGTTTATTACATCAGAGTAAAAAGTAGTGGCATTTAGACTTGCACACTTTCCTTGGCCTTTGTTTTTGATGGGGTTCATTTCTTTTACTTTTTGGCCATTTTTATTATTTTTACCCTTTGATTTTTCTTTTAGGGTATACCCTCTTTACATTTTTTTTAAATTTTTTGATTTTTTTGAATAATATGGAAAACCTTTAAAATAAGAAAAAAGGTTTGAGACTTGTATAGTTCAACAAGTCAATCATGAAAAATGACACCTATTGGTATAGGAGTCTAACAGGTTACACGTCATAAAATCAATGGCCCACTTCGCAAAGGGACCAACAAGACATGGACAGGGTGGGAGATGTGCAGTGGCGATGACCTTGCTAATAGATCTCAAGTAAGCCATGACATTTACGGACAACAACAATGTAGTCCTTGAAAATAGAGGGCCAGAAATACCCAGCATGAAGAATATTTTGTGCAGTGGCATAACCAGACATGTGACCGCCATAGGCACCACTATGAAAATCATTTAGAACTTTCTTAGCCTCCTCGAGATTCAAACACTAGTGGAGAATGGCATCGACTCTGATGCCGTAGAGTGTATCTCCGACAATATGATAAGGTTGCGATTGATGGCGGATGCGTCGTCGAGCATCCTTCGTCAACTCAGATCTAAAATTGGAAGTCTGAAGATATACGATGATATCACCGTACCAAGGATCGAGGGTGCTAATCAGTAAAAGCGTATCGTCTGGAATGCGTTCTTCGGAATGAGACAGAGCAGATTCAGAAGGAAGGGAGCAGATCAAATCAGCAAAGACTAATGACTTCTTCGACTTGGCAGTAGTAAATTCCAAATCAAACTCTTGGAGGATAACAATCCACTTTGGTGTATTTTCCCCCCAGCAATTGTCGAGACAATATGTAGGTCATGGGGTTGCATTCAGAAATCACAGTCACAGTACGCAATAGAATATAATAATGAAAGCGTTGAACCGCTTGAACCGTAGCTAACGCTAACTTCTCGACGTGGGCATAGCGTGTTTCGGTATCGAGAAGGTTACGAGAGAGGTAGTAAACAACATGCTCATCACCGTCATCATCGTCTTGAACCAGAACCATGGAAATTGTGTTGAAAGCGGCAGCTAAATAGAGGGAAAAATCACGATGATAGTTTGGAGGACGTAACAGAGGAGCATTGACAAGAAACATCTACAAAGCATCAAAATACTTTTGTGCAATCTCATCCCAAAGGAAAGGGACACCTTGCTTTAATAATCGCGTGAATCATTTAGCTACTTTGGCATAGTTAGGTATGAAACGAAGTAAAAAATTAGCCTTCCCCTGCAAACTATGCATTTGATGTAACAAAGATGGAAAGGGGATTTTAATGATAGCCTCGACTTTGAGAGGATCAAGGCAAATCTCGTCTTTGGACACGATAAACCCCAAGAGTATACCGGAATATACATAGAATACGCATTTGTGCAGATTTAACCAGATGTTGTAGCGTCTACAACAAAGAAATATCTGATGAAGATGGTCAGGATGGTCCTTTCGCTTAGCTAAATGAGCCGGAAGGTCATCCAGATAAGGTTGAAAAACGTGCTTAATATTGTGAAAAGTGTATGACATCGCTCATTGAAATGTGGCCCTTGTTGGGGTTCCCATGTTTTGGCCAGATTGGCAAGACCAAAGGATGAGACAACATCAGAACCACTTTCAGATCTTAGGATCTAGCCCTCCTAGGTCCAGAGAGGGATCTCTCTATATTTTCCAAAACATATGTCTTTGAGGCTCAATGTTTCAATGTTAGGCTAGTTATAGGCTCATGGTTGTTTTTTTGATTGTTTGTGTTTGGTTGGAGGGAATCAGGAAAATAAGGACCAATATAAGACAAGGATGAGCAAAGAGGAAGCTTAGGCAGAGACAGATAACTCAGAGAACATCAAAGCCATTGGGCTATGGAGTCAAGAAAGAATTTATTTGTATTCAATGTGCAAGCTTTCAGTTGGGCTAGTCATCTATAGCATTTGGATCTTGAAGGAGATATTTGGAATGGGACATTAAGGAAATAAAATGAAAGGAGGAGAACCAACCAACTCGGTCTATAGATCAGACCAAAGGTCATTTAACTCCAGGCCTGCTTGGACAGAATTAGAGGTAATTACAAGGGATATTAGAAAGGCTAGATGGTCGTGCAAAGACCTAGTGGACAGGGCTAACACTAATCCCAGTGTTCCCAAACCTTCCAGCTAAATCCTACCAAGAACATCTCAACATGGACTTCATCAATTCATACATCATAGAGCAGGTAATGTCATCCACTACATTGGTTAAATCAATTGAAATCAACATTCAGATACACATATAAGCAGAAAACATAAAGGGCTAGAAGAGAAGCAACATAAGGTACCTATCAAGGGTAAATCTTATGCCAAACTTCTGATGTGAGCCTGAAGAAACATGATGAAATGAAAGAAAGTCAATCACAAATACAGAGAAAGGAAAACATCATCAGCTGCTTTAGATCAGGATCCAAAGAAACATGCTTGTCATATTAAAGACAACACCAATCAGGTACATCATAGCCGACAGCTTGAACATTCAGTCTGAATACATCTAGTCTCAGTCTATCTTACAATTTTACACAGAGAACTTGTCTCAAGAGGAACAATGCTTGCCTTTCACTGATATCTCATCAACAACCATTTCAAAGTTTCCTTCTGTGCTTTATAGCAAAGGATGAACCTAAGATCGAATGAAGGGGTAGGTGAAAATTAAATGTATCATTAAACATAACAATGAACGCAGGGCCGAAACCCATTCTGCTTGACCTGCTATGCATTTAATCTCTGTCACCTTCCTTGTGAAAGAATGATCTGCTTTGGATATGATCTTGACATTTTTGGTCAAAGCACTCCTGGTGTCGTAAACAAAAAATAAAATAAACTGCTGAAAGGTCTGTCTCATAAATGTCTGACTGTTTTTGAGCTGTAGTCTGGTGGAAAACTCTTCAGGGACATGGTGCATAATAAAAGTTGTTTGGGTGCCATGTACTTAATGAATAAAAAGCATTATGCTGATGAAAAACCATGATATTACCTTTTTCCTGTGCTCAGGATCCTTTGATCGATTCCTCGGGGTCTTCAACTGGTGCTTTGACTCTTAAACCTCTGATTTTAGGCCCGAAACCTTCATTTTTGTGCTCTGATCACTTGTCCTTGATCTAAAACATTCTCTCTTCTCTGATCTTTCCATACTGCGTTCTAAATGGTGCTAGGAGGTGTTCCTGCAGGGTTTGAAGTTGGTTTCTTTAATGCGGGCCCTGTATTCACCTTCCTTGGTCATTCCTAACAAATTCTTTTCCTGAAACAGATCTTCTTCAGATTCATTTGTCCTGGTAACGTAAACGTATATCCCGACGGCCACTTCCTTTAAATATCCATGCAAAACATGAAGACTGTGAAGAAATCCATGGGCGAGGGTGGCAGGTGATGTGGATGGACGAAATGGACGTGCAGGTGGTGACATGGCGAAAAAGGCAGGAGTCTAAGGGAGGAAATGCTCTGGTGAATGGTGACAGTTTGCAGAGGGAGTTCGACTGGAAAACATACAAAAAACACAAAAAATGAACTATTTATGCGATGAAATAGAAGACTGTACGGTGTGACACATGGATTTACAACATGGAGGGTGGACTCGATCAGCGAAGGATGAACAGATCTGGGTCGTTGATCGCGTAGGAGATCAACGGCGAGGGTGATAGATGGTGGGTCATCGAGCACGGCGGAGGCAGATTAACGAGCAAGCAGCTTGGACCAAGGGAGGCCGTCGGATGAAGATCTCGAGATCCAACGGTGGTAGTGGATTTCGCTGGGCGCCCCGTACCGAAGTTTAATGTGCGAAATGAGGGTGGTTTTGCCCCCGTACAGAGGACACGTGGCGATCGGCTAGTGGAATCGCTGGCTCTCCGGGGAAAACCACCTGTTGTAGATGGGTGGTGCAGAATTTACTGGCGGGTTTTGGAAAACAGCGTGTGGAGTGGGGACCACCATTTCGGGCGCGCTCCGCGCTGTTAGATTTTGGACGGATCAACGGTGTAAAATGCGCCCGAAGCGCTCTGGCTATGAACTGTCGATCCGCGGATTTAAACGGACGGTGGAGATGGACTGTGGGGGGGCCAAGGTGTACGGCCATGAGATTTTGGAGCGACCCCCCGTAGTTAATAACAACCGTTCGATTAGATCATCACACATCCCGAGGAGTCAAATACAGGGCCACCATGGTCTAACCGTACGGATAGAATAAAGCCCCCCGTAGGGGAAACACCTAGGTCACAGCGTGGGGTTCTATGGAAGGAAAAGGGCGCGGGGCTATCAGAAGAAGGGCTAAGACCCAAAAACATAAAATTTATCATTTTAATTCATTTTTAATGTGTTTTGGGGGCAACCAAAGGGTAACGGTAGGGGAGATGGAGGGGGAAACTAGGGAAATAAGGGAGATGGGGAAATTTAAAGGGGATTTTGGGAAATTTAAGAGGGTAATGGTGGGGATAAAAGGAAGAAAAGGGATTTTGATAAAGGAAAGGGGAGGGTAAAATGGGGGTATGTGTAGGGGCATCAAGGGGCAATAGTGGGCCTTTTGAGAAATGGATCAACAGAGGGGCTATATTTTAGGCACAATACACAGAGACTTCAAGGAGGTTTTCAGGGAAAGGCATCCCTTGAAGGCTCAACAATCATTCAGCCCCCAGCTTGCTTGTCAAGAATTCCATAGGGGGGCTAACAGTGGCTCCACATGGGGATGGCTGCTCCTTGGAGGAGTCAAGAAACCAGAGATGATATTTGGAGTAGGCCAGATGCCTGCTGTCATAAGCCATCTTTCTTCTTCAATTTTAGCTGCCACAGTATGATAGAAACATCAACAAAAATATTTCCCAACCAATCTACCTACCCAAACTACAGTTCTACAATTTTCCCTTGGGTGCATTTGAACCAGCAGACCCTTTAAATTATTTTGCGAAACAAAAACAAACCTATTCTAAACCTACCCTTATTGCTCCATGAGGCCAGATTAGACTGTTGGCCTCATACAATTCTCTACCTAATCTACTACTTGTTGGGATTAAACTGTCCAACAGGTTTCTTCACCTACATTCTAAGACAGAAAACAACTATCTACATGCTCATAGGCTGAGCTTTATTGAGATTTTCCTACCTACCCTACTCTACTGAAATATTTACAAGTCTAGCTTACAAACATTGTCTTCCAATGTAACCAGTCCATCAAATGATCCCATCGTTGTTCCTTCTTGCTCGATTCTTTGAGCATGCTGGATAGGCAGGGCAGCTCCCACTCTCCTTGTTCCATAACAAAAACCTTGAAAAATGTTCTCTCTATTTGCAACATGCTGCTCAAAAATACCCTTGATCCTTCTTCAAGTATATGCAGGAAATGTGCATAAGGATCATGAAATGATACCTGGTTATGAATATCTGGCGAGCAGGCTTCAACCAGGACTTCCTCTTCTTCCACTGGATCAAGGATAAGACTTTCTTGAAGAAGAGAATCTTCTTCATCTTCTGAACTACAGGACTCATCATATATGGCAGTGTTTTCCTCCTGGAGCTCTGATATATTTTGCTCTGAGGTGCTGAGCTCTGTGAGAAGATCTATGTATTCTTGAGCAGGGTTTTGGTCCATTGCTTCCTATTTTTCAAGAGAAAGTTCTTTACTTAAATTCTGCTCCAGAATCTCTTCTTTGCTTTCCTCCTCGTCTTCTCAAAAGAAAAATTGCTGGTTTCCAGTCTCACTGATGATCTGTGGCGAAGCAGAATGAAGACTTAGAGAATATTCTTCTGCTATTATACTGTCATAGCTCTCCCCATCAGTATCATAGATAGGCTGACTAGTTTCACTGCTTCTCTGGAGTTGATGGAACTGATTTTCCTCCCACAAATCTATTAATGATGGATCAGCAAAATCTACTTCTATTTGGGAAACATCATCATTAGATAGATCAAAGATGGGAGAATCAGGAATGCAACTAGTGTTACTAATCAGATGAATTGGATTCCCAGCAGATCTTCCTTTACTCTGATCCACAGAGGAGTCCTCTGAATCTGAATCATCAAACTCAAATAATGACTGAGCGGGAGCATGTGTTCTATAGAAGGACTCGGAGGTGGACTGCTGATTTAATATTCGCTCAACCTCTTCTTCTGTCAAAAGAGGGGTTTCCCTTTCATCATGGACAAAAGCACAACAGTCCTCTTTCTCTTGTATTAGCTGATTTGGAGGCTGGATTCTTTCTTGAGCCTCATCTTCCACACCAGATTCTGCCTCTTCTATGTAGTCTTCTGCTTCCTCAAGGCAGCTTTCCTGATCAGGCTTTGCTAATAGGTCCTGATGTTATTTGGTCAGCATAACACAAGGCATAGGTAAGAAATCAGACATTTCCTTATCACTAACCTCCTCATCTTCTATAGATTCTTGAACATCATACATGTCTTGCTCATCTTCTCGGTCTTGAGTTTGTTCTTTCTCTGAAAGATGCATAGGCTGCTCAAAATAGTCATCATCTCTATTCATATTAGCCATGTGCATCTTTATCATTTCACCAAATGTTTCTATTAATTCAATTAATTGATCGCACAAAGCATCATACTTTGCATCTCTGTCCATGTTTGGATTCATGCTTTTGCAAAGAAGGCTACTGCTTCTTCTCAACCAGTTCAGTGTCCTTCACCAATGGAGTCATTTGGTATTTGGATCATAGGGAGTGTGGAGTCACTAGGTGGATGTATATGAATGTTTGAAGCAGAATTTTGTCCACCATCAGCAATAAAAAGCCAACCTAAAGGCAAAGTGGTCTCTTCCCCAGTGGAGTCGCCATTATGTTGGGGTTCCCATGTTTTGGCCAGATTGGCAAGACCAAAATATGAGACAACATCAAAACCACTTTCAGACCTTAGGATCTAGCCCTCCTAGGTCTAGAGAGGGATCTCTCTATATTTTCCAAAGCATATGTCTTTGAGGCTCAATGTTTCAATGTTAGGCTAGTTATAGGCTCATGGTTGTTTGTTTGATTGTTTGTGTTTGGTTGGAGCGAATCAGGAAAAGAAGGACCAATATAAGACAAGGATGAGAAAAGAGGAAGCTTAGGCAGAGACAGATAACTCGGAGAACATCAAAGCCATTGGGCTATGGAGTCGAGAAAGGATTTATTTGTATTCAATGTGCAAGCTTTCAGTTGGGCTAGTCATCTATAGCATTTGGATCTTGAAGGAGATATTTGGAATGGGACATTAAGGAAAGAAAATGAAAGGAGGAGAACCAACCAACTCGGTCTATAGATCAGACCAGAGGTCATTTAACTCCAGGCCTGCTTGGACAGAATTAGAGGTAATTACAAGAGATCTTAGAAAGGCTAGCTGGTCATGCAAAGATCCTAGTGGACAGGGCTAACACTAATCCCAGTGTTCCCAAACCTTCCAGCTAAATCCTACCAAGAACATCTAAACATGGACTTCATCAGTTCATACATCAGAGAGCAGGCAATGTCATCCACTACACTAGTTAAATCTGTTGGCAATATGATGCAGAGTGTTGTCCTTGATGGCAACCCATTGAATGAAGATGAAGACATGAGATTGTTGGTATGCGTTGTCCTTGATGGCAATACACCTGATGAAGTTATTCTTGACTTGATGGACTTGGTAAATGATGTAAATCTGATGTGATATGATGTTTGTTGACAATATGATGTAGAGAGTTGTTCTTGAATGGCAACCCACCTGATGAAGATGATGGCAACTTACTTGATGAAGTTGTGCTTGATAGAATATGTCTTGATGAACCTGTTTAAAGATGAAAATCTGATGTATCTACAGAGAATACAGAAGGTAATGAAGAAAGGAATTCAATATGTGCTAGATCTATGATGAAAAGAGTATGTCTCAAGGCATACGCAGATTTTCCTAGGATAAGTTGCGTATGCACGCGGTAAAGTATGTGCCAAGTCGCGTATGGGAAAAAGCGCTCATAAAGTGCAAAACCAGGGGTAATCACCATGGTATTGACCCATTGTATTGGGTAATGATTCATCTAAATGACCCCGTCCAGGAATACCATCGGAAGTAATGTAGTTTTGGGCTCATGGTATTGTTTTGGCTCATGGTATTGAAAAAGGGCAAACCTATATAAGGAGAAGAAATTCATTGTGCAAATCATGAGTGTGGGTGCAAGATGTCTGAGCTTGAATGAATACTTCTCTCTTAAGTATATCTGAATGGAAAGGGTTATAGTTGAATGATAGATCTGAATGCATGATGCACCAATGAAGAAAATGATGAAGAAGGGGATCTAGATCTGAAATGTACTTATATTTGCTAGATCTGTTTATGAAATGATTAGATCTGTGATGAGGCAAACATCTATCTGAGGTAAAGGGTAAAATTTGAAGTGATGTATCTGTTGTGAAGAATTGCAATGACATAAAAGTCTGAAGAACCATACGCTAGTTCGCTGAAGAGGAAGCGCGTATATACGCGGCTTCGCTGAAGAGAAAGCGCGTATGCGCAATAAAATTAGCTCTGTAATATGTACAGAAGTATACGCTAGTTTATGTGAATGGAAGCGCGTATATACGCGACATCAGAGAAAGGAAAGCGCGTATGCAAACTAGGGTTTGTTGAAGTCTGTGGTAAGAAATGGCTGATCTGTTCTGCTGGTTTACTGATATATGTCAGTAAGTTATATGTATCTGTTTCATGGTTGACTGTGCTTAAAAGTATGGAGTGGGTCCAGTCTGAAAATATGATGAAACGTGGCCTGCAAGTGTTTTCCTAAAGGATGCTTTGGATCCAGTGTGAAAATTGAAGAAACGTGGTCCATAGAGGTGTTGAGGGTTGTAGCCTTCAGTCAGGGGGTTGTAGCTCCCTTCCAGGTAAGGCTGGTAAATGAGAGCAGGGGGTCGTAGCTCCCTTCCAGGAGAGGCTGGTAAACGAGTCAGGGGGTTGGAGCTCCCTTCCAGGAGAGGCTGGTAAACGAGCGTAGGTGGGTGCCTGCGTGCTGGTAGGAGTCTGCACTAGCACATATGTTGTAAGATGTTTTCTCTATAATAAAATATTGAAGGCTGAGCAACTGCAGCGGTGGTTTTCTCTCGACTTGGGTTTCCACCTAAAAATCCTGGTGTTCATGTGTGATGCTTTGTGTGATGGTTTATTCTGTTGTTACTACACATGTTTACTGCTAACTTAACATCAGATGAATGAATATTGCAAAGAACTAAGTTAATAAATATTTGCATATTTAGATCTCTTCTAATACGCGAGTTGTATGAAGGATATCCGCGTGTATACGCGAGTTTAATAAACGAAAGTAGTGTATGGGTTTTAGAGAGTGAAAAAGTAAAAATTTTGAATATGCAGTAAATATTGATTCACCCCCCCCCCCCTCTCAGTATTTTTCCCAACAATTGGTATCAGAGCAGGTTCTTCTGCAGAAGCTTGATCGCTTGAAGGCGATCCGTCGCAATGGGAAGTCTTGAAGGAGTAATGTCTATAAAGCCACCTCTATTCAATGGAAGCAATCTGATATTCTGGAAGGTACAAACAAAAGCATATCTGCAAAGTCTTGGTGCAGATGTATGGGCAATCGTGGAAGAAGGTTATCAATACCCAGCAAGTATTCCTACCGATGCAGCAGAAAGGAAGAAGTATGAAATCAATTCCAAAGCAGTGAATGTCTTGTTAGGAAGCATGTCTGAATCAGAATTTGCTAAAGTGATGCAGCTACATTCAGCAAAAGAAATATGGGACAAAATCATTCTAAGCTATGAAGGAGACACAAAGGTAAAAAGTGCAAAACTCCAAACTCTTAGAATTGAATATGAAAAATTGAAGATGCATAGTGATGAGAGTATTGCCCATTTCTTCTTACGTCTGGATGATATTGTAAATGGAATGAGAAATTTGGGTGAAACCATAACTGATACTACTTTGGTGGAAAAAGTCTTAAGATCCCTGACTTCAAAATTTGACTCTAAAGTTTCATCTATTGAAGAAAGGCAAGATCTACAAACTCTTACTATTGTTCAATTACATGGTATTCTGACTGCCTTTGAAATGAGACAAGGAGGTCCTTCTCAAATTAGAGAAACTGCTTTTAAGGTATCTGCAAGAGGAAAAGAAAAGGAAGTTGTCAAATAATCCAACTATATATTCGATGAAGAATAAGCGAATTTCATGAGAAAACTCCAACTAGGAACTGGAAGATTCAAAGGTAAGCTTCCTTTCAAATGTTTTGAGTGTGGAAAAGTTGGTCACTATGCTGCTAAATGTCCTTATAAAGAAAAACATGGTAAAGGGAAACAATTTGAAAAGAGGAAGAGTTATTATGCAAATGAAGATGATGATTAAGTGTCCAGTGAAGATGAAGAGGATTCTGACCATGATCTGAAAGTACTCATGGCAAAGAAGCAAAAGAAGAAGGCTACTCGAAACAAGAAGATATCTCAGAAAACTTGTATAGCAGAAATTGAAGAAGATGAATCAGATAGTGATTGGGGTCCTTGTAATACTCTTCTTTGTGCAAACTATAGTGAAGATAGTGAAAGTAAAGTTGTGGATCTAGAAGAAGCTATCAAGATCAAAGTTGAAGAACAACAAAAGGAAATTGATAAGAAAGATTCTATCTACAAAGAGATGATCTCTCAAATGAAAGAACAAATAGAAATGTTGAATGGACAGGTGGACAAGTATCAAAGGTTTCATACTTATGCATCCAATCGAATTAAAGGACTAGAAGCAGAAATCAACGATCTAAATGCAGATCTCGAAAAATCAAGCAAGAAGAATGAAGGACTTGAAGCCGCAATCATCTCTCTACAAGCAGATCTTGAAGCATCAAGTAAGAAGAATGAGGAACCTCTACAACCATTTGAAAAGGAAGGCCTTGAAGTAGAAATCATCTCTCTCAAAGAAGATCTAGAAAAATCAAATAAGAAGAATGAAGAGCTGCAACAAACATGTGAAGAAAACGAAAATTGGTTGAAAGAAGAGATTCTAAATCTGAAGGATCAAGTAGAAGATGGAAGAAGGAAAGAAGAAATCTTGACGAAGCAATGTCAAGCCTTGGAGGTTGAGGTAAACATTCTCAAAGGTAAATTAGAAGAAAAGGTTAAGCTTTTGAGGTTTCAAGATAGTACTAACATTTTGGACAATATTCTGAGTAATCAAAGGTCTCCTGCTATCAAACTTGGTCTTGGTTTCCATGAAACCGTTAAAGGAGAATCTAGCTCACAAGGAAGTGCTAAAAATTCAGAGGATGTCAATGCAAAACCTGAAGTGTTGAAAGAAACAAAAGTTCAACCAACAATGATGAAATCTCAAAGGAAATCAGTCAATAAAGTTGAATTCTTTAAATGTCATAATTATGGGCATGTTGCAGCAAATTGCAGGAGCAGATCATTTCAGCCTCAATCAAACAGTTCCTACATAAAAGGTACTCTGGTTTCTTCAAGGGATATTGTTTTTCATGTAACAAGTATGGACATAAAGCAGCTGATTGTAAAAGGAGGATTAGAAATACTCATTATGATTCTTATGCTTATTTCTCTAGACACATGAGATGTTATTCTTGTAACAAGTATGGACATGTAGAAAAAGAATGCAGGTTGAACAGATATGAGAAATTGGATAACTTCCAGCACACAAATAGAAAGTTCAAACAAATCTGGAAAAAGATGGAGGACCGATCAGAAACGTAGGTGACTTTCTTGCACATTCAACTTCAGCTCACATATTCACATGCTTGAATTTGTACTTGTTCGGGTCGAGATGGAGAGCAAGACCCTGGGTTTTGTCTGATAAGATCCAGGCTGTGGGATATTATGGTTTATCTTGACTCATTGTTTGAAAATTTTGATTGGATGTTTGCAACCATACCTGAGTCTATTTGTTGATCCTTACTACTGGATGGCTGCGTCCATACCTCGGATCTCATTTTTTATATACTCTCTTATGGATGGTTGCGCCCATGCCTCATGTTTATGTATCAGAGATATCAGTTGTATTTGTACTTGCACATCTTCATAAAGCATTTCACCCCTCCCTCTCTCACGGACCTCATGCTTTAGGGGGCATCTGTTACACAACATTTTGTCACCGTCCCTGCAATCCCCATCCCATACATTGGAGGATCATTTCTTTGACTAATAAGAAGTGTCATGCCTTGCAAAGTACATCATTTCATTATTTTCCATGAGGAAAACATTCATTCTGTTGACAATTCCTTGAGCAGACCATTAGAAACACATGTTTTTGGGTTGGCGTTGGTAGACCATTATGCACTAGAGCCGATGACGAAGATTAAAACTGGGCCCCAAGCCCATTGGTGCTCTGTCCCAGTGAGCTACCCGCGGCAAGCTATTTTTGGAATTTTTTTTTTAAATAGAAGAGAAGTTTCCATGATAACAACTTTGTGGGTGAGTCAGCCTGAGTGATTCCACTGAATAACTGTGACCACCCTCCTTTGGCCTCTTGTTTCCACATTTTGGGGAAACCTCCCAAAAGATAAGGCCTCCCTTCCACCATTGTAGGGATCCCAACCTTCTCCTCTCCCTTTATAAATAAACTTATCTCCTATTGATACACTAGCTGAAAAATTATAGTTGAAAGGCTGAAGAGAATTGATAAACATTTTGCTAAGAAGAGACCTTTGTCGAGAGAGAGCTTAGGCTTGTGTCCTCGCCTCGTCCCAATTCCTTGACGATCCTTCGAGACGCGCTTTGACTGAACCCGCTGAAGGAGGCTACGACCTCAAGGCTCCAGTTGTAATCTCTTTCTTCTATTTATATATACATGACTATTTCCTGGTTCCCATCTTATGTTAATATGGTTTATTTTACGCAATGTGTTTAGTCCTCCTTGACTACTAGTTAGCTATGAATGAAATTATTATCTTGTATGTTGCTCTTGTCTTTGATCTTTGTGCAGGAATACGAGTACCATCGTTGAAGGACTGCAACCTGTCAAGACAGAGATTAAGAGGCCACCACCACTATAACTGCGACAATCTCATTGGACTCCAGGTAGGAAAATCTAACCCAACCTATTTCATTTTTTAGCTAGGAACCTACACCTTAGCTTGTTCCCTTGTTTCTAGACCCACTCTAGGGCTAAAGGGATCGTCTCTGTCTGTGGAGAGGATTTAAATTTCCAACAAAGACATACAAATGTTGATCATTAATAGCTAGAGTCAATTATTAACATGGTATCAATTAAAAATTTACTATAGAGTACATGATTGGTAATATTGAAACACTAAGGCGATTGCACTGAGAGGCGCATTCTACAACCAAGTATGACCCTAATGTGAAAGTATGTTGGAAGCCAAAGTAAAAAACTAAAAAAATAAAATACAAACAATGTCGGCTTAAACAATGACTTACATCTAGATAAAAGAACTTTCAGATTGACCTAATCCTAATGATGTGATTAATCTGAAAGTTATTTTATCTAAATGACTTACATCATCATATAAATGAACATTTAAAATTCATTACAAATAAATTTAAACAATAAAAATTTAAAATATGAAGAAGTTTAAGAACACTCAAAAATGAAATATGGTTTATAAATAAAAATATAAGTAAATGAGAGGCATGGTAAATAAATAAAACCTCTTTTTATTCGTACTCACTAAGTATGGTAAATAAATAAAAATAAAAATAAACTAGAGGTATGGTAAATAAATAAAAACTTTTTTTACATTTACTCCATAAACCTCTTCATATTTATAATTTTTTACATTTACTCCATAAACCTCTTTATATTTACAAAAACTAGAAAAAGAGGTTTGTTACACAGTAATTTGTCACTGTCCCTGCAATCCCTCATCCCGCACATTGGAGGGCTTATTCCATGACCTGTGAGCAGTGACATGACCTAAAACCACTTTCAAGGCATCTCCCTTGACAAGGAAAATCATTCCCCTGAAGACAATTTCCTGTGAAAAGCCCTAAAAATAACCCTTTTAGCCTTGGCGCAACTAGCTAGTTCAGCCCTCGCGCCAATGGGGGAAATCCACCAAAGAGAGCGCGCCAACTGGCGCTCTGTCCCAGTGTATCACCCACGCTAGGATTAATAAGGATTGTTTTTAAAAAATAAATGGCAGAAGTTTAATTCCAACCAACTCCTGAACGAGTCTCTAAAATGAGTTGGGAGGTTTGGCTCCGGATCTCCATGTAGGGGAAGTGGTTTTCCACCTATCATGGAAGCTTCCTTGAGGATAGGGCCAATCCCACCATTGTAGGGATCCCAACTCCCCTTCCACCATCTATATAAGCTTGTCATTTTCCCTTTGCAAGCTAGCCTGAATAGAGCTTAATCAATATTAAGGAGATTATCGTCAGACAGCCAAAGAGAGAGAGACTTGTCCCATTCCTGACGAGCTTTATCGAGACGTACTCCTCCATCGACCCGCCGAAGGAAGATCCAGCGTCAGAGCTCAGGTTGTATCTTTCTTTGTTTTGATTAATAATAAATGACTTCGATTATGCTTCCACTCAGATGTTCATGTTTTATGTTATGAATTGTATCTTCTCTGACTGATACATAAATGCATGTGCTAGGTTTTATGCTTGTGTGTTTGTTGTTTCTTCTTGTATGTGCAGGTGTTCGATCACGCTGAGCGGGAGAATCGTGATCTGCCATAGTGAGGGATGGAAGTGCCATCTTCTCTGCAAACGACAGCAACGTAGGACTTAAGGTAGGCCTCTTGTCGCATCTTGGTCTTTTGCAATTAGGAACTTGCGTCTTAGCATGTCTCAGTTGTTGCTAGACCCGACTTGGGCTAGTAGGGGTCGCCTCTGTCCACAGAGGGGATTTACCTCTCCAAAAAACTAGTGACTCCACTGGGGATACATTGATTGGAGTTTGTCCTGTCTTTTCAGTTGATTTTGGTCTTTGCCTGCATGATCAGCTCTTGTGGTTCGCTCTTTTCTAGTGTTAAACTTTTGTTTAGCTTCACCATCCCTGATCTGCTCCTTGATTGCTCTTTTTCATCTTTTGCATTAGTAAACTTGACTAGCGCAGTTTTTTCCCTGACATTCATGCTAGCCGGCGCATGTTGCCAGTTTATCCCCCGCGCCAATCCTGTTCTGGTGCTAGTTGCAACCTGACAGTCGTGCCAATCCTATAAGGTGCTAGGGTTTTCTTCTTTTTGAGCTTTCTCAGATTGGTCTGTGGTTTTGGTGTCATTTTTTAGACTGCCTGAGTGTTCTGGAGCCTTGTTTGACTATGTGTGATCTTCATCCTCCGGTTGTTTGCCCTCTTCTATCGATTTACATTCTGGCCCTAGGGCATCTAGGTGTTGTAGTGTGTCGAGCCTCCCATGGGAGTTTTTTGGTCCTCGTTTGCTCAGTCAATTTTATTATCGCTTCTTTGCATTTGTTTGGTGGTTTTCCATTGTTGTATTTCATTATTTGAGTGATTGGCTTCTTCCTCATTCGAATTCCGCTTTGTCTTGTTTTGAGCCTAGATTACATGGTTCATTTGAGTCTTTGGGATTCCTCTTTGTTTTGAGGGACTTCTTTGTCGATTTGAGATCTGATTGTGTGTTTGGCATTGAGTGAAAATTTCTTGTCTTTGCTCTTTTGCTATCACTTCTCAAATTGTTCCTTTCATTAGTTTTCATTTTGTTTAGTGCACTTTGCTCTTAAACATTGAAAATACAAAAAATCTCTTTTGCTTTTGATTGGTTAATGTAAACTGAATCTTTTCGGTGTTATTAGTGATTTGTAACTTTGAAAGAAAAGCTTTTATTTTTCATTAGCGTGCATTAGAGATACTTGTGGTTGTCTTGTGATCATTTTTTTATTGTGTGAAAGCTCTCAACCTTCCCGTAGTTAGCTATTCATCGAACGAAATGATACATTGCGGCATGTAGTATGCATTTAGGGGATTTTGAGACATAACATTCGGTAGGGCCTAGAAATTGAAACATAATTGAAGATCAACACTAAAATTTATTCAATTTACCTTAAGGCAGCATTGAAACATTAACGAAATATTTAGAGGTCTAGGCTAGTGACGTGTTCCAATGTCATTAAACCTAGTAGTTGTCATTCGCCTCTTGGATTTAAATAGCACTAGTACGAACTTGTGCTCCCTGTACCATCGCATATATAAAGGGAGACCCCACTAGGTTGCTATCCTTTATCCGTAGGAAGCCAAGTCTACCGCCTTATACCCGTGATACACCGGACACAGCATTCGGGGATATTTCCTGCACGTACGTCAAGTCTATGGTTAATTTCTCTTTCATTTTGAAACCAAGGTGTATATTGCAGTTCACGGATATCTGGTACACCCTTCGCCTAGATTACCAGAGTAGTCATTTTGATCTTTTCTAACTCTTTAAATTTGAAAGGATCATCAAGCATTTGTATTTTCATGCTTGTTTCAAAATTAAAAGAGATAGAGTCACCTTTCATATGTTTCTCGACTCTTAAAACATGAAACGGTGAAGTTTCTAAGTTTCAATGTGGTAAAATAAATCACCTGTGATCACACGCCCTTTTAGAATTTGCTTGTCAGCCATTTGATTGTGTGCCTTGATTTTTTTAGCCCGTGTGTCTTGTTTGATCTCTTCCTCTTGTCGTTACTGTCACAGCGGCGGAACCCTCAGTTTCATCTACTAGTAGTCCATACAAAGATGATTCATCAGAGGTCTCTCAATCCTCTGCTGAACCTCAGCAGCCCATTGTCTCTGAGTTTCCCAACGGGGGACCGGTTCTATCTGAGCTTCCCTTTGGAGGACCAGTTGAGTTCAATTTTCTCTTATCCAACTCTTGGTTTGGATTTGAGTAGGGGAATATTTCCCTCTTCTTACATCGGGTTTGCCTTTTCTAGCTGCTATTATTCCTCCTAGTCCTCGCCGTCTTCTAGAAGATCTAGCGGCAGGCTCAGATATGGGCTCATCTAGTCCTTCTCCTAGTGAGGAAATCACCACGTCTGGTGAATATTACTAGCTATTCCCAACAGAAAACCCTAAGTTATCTATCATGTCTTTGCCGAGTCCTTCACTTCTAGCAAGGTATAGATCCTTAAGTCAGATTATGACTGTTGTCGCCTCTATGGGAGTATCAACTCCTTCTACGAGGCCGATTATTCCTTCGTTGAGGATTTCTCCAAGGACACCCCTCACGTCATCTCCTCAGGTCACTTCAATACGTGTCAGACCCACTGTCTGTGTGGCCGCATCTACACCCACCGTTACCACTCAGTCCGTAGGGACTGCATCGCTTCCCGAAGACGTCTATATAGCATCTGCTATCCCGAAGAACATTTCTCCTGAGGAGTATCGATTGTCCCTACAGCAATCGAACTCTGAGGTAGGTCAATCCTCCCAAGATCCTAACCATCCGTATTTTTTGCATTATGCACAGGATGGTACACCCGTCTAAATTTTTCCATATCAATATGATGAGCAGGGAAACCCTTTACGTTTTCCTGCTCCAGAGGCTTATCAATATGTTTAGGGTTTTCTATCAAACCAGGCTGGGCAACCTTCAAACCCGCAAGGACAACCCTTTCAGGGTCAACCTTCGGGCCAGCCTGGTTATCCTTACAACCCACAAGGACAACCCTTACAGGGCCAACCTTCGGGCCAGCAGGGGTTGGTGTATGATCTGCAAGGACAGTCCTACAATCCTCAAGGTCAACCTTTAAGAACCTCAACCTGTGGTCCAACCAGGGCAACCTCAAGGACCCACAGGTCAACCAGGGTACCAACCGGGATTGTTGTACAGTCCTGGGGGGAAAATCCAACCCTCTCAACCTATGGTGAAACCTCTGCAACCTCAATTCCCTATTGGTCTAAATGTTGCATAGCCAGGGCCCTCTTATGGTCCTGTTGCAGGTCAAACTGGTTATCAGGCACAGCCTAGCCCTATTCCACCACCGGGCCAACCATCATAGCCTGGTTTCCCTCACCAGCCAGGTCAACCTGTTCAACCAATGCAACCTGTTCACCCGGGTCAACATGTTCAACCAGGACAACCCGTTCAACCTGGTCACCCTGTTCAACCAGGGCAGCCCGTTCAGCCAAGTCAACCTATCCAACCAGGTCAGCCTGCACATCCTATCAACACTGATCAACAGCGGATTTACTCTATGCCACATCATAATCCACCTGTGCGCCCCACTTTCAGGCTCATCAAGGCCCCACTTATCAACAGCCCGCTCAACCCCAAGGCGGTTATTATCTTCAAGGTCAATCTCGACCGATTTATAACCCTCCCCAAGGGTCTAATTATTATCTTCAAAAACTAGGCTATACCTATACTCAACAGTCAAATCCGTATACTGCTCAAATGGGGCCGACATATAATCAGGGTTCATACTCCGGTTATCAAACCCCATACACTAGTTACTAGCAACCGTATTAGACTAGTTATACGGCCTATACCCCCTATAGTCAGAATCCTTTGGGACAGAACCATTGGGGGCAAGGATATGCTCAACCAGGGTGGATTACAGGTATAGGTCCTTATCGAGGGCTTGGCATGCCTTTCAATCCGCAGTTGCCGTTCTTGGCTACCTTGGAATTACTGGACGTTTCTAAATTAACCAATGATCTGATTCTTCACAATCCCTATTGGCCTCCGGTTCCGACCAAGGTACCCAGTGATTGTTCTAAGTTTGAAGGTAAAGCTGGAGAGGACCCCCAAGCTCATGTAATGACCTACCATCTATGGTTTTCGTCCAACTCTTGGGTGGATGAGTCAATTTGTCTGTGTCTCTTCCAGTGCACTCTTACTGGTGCTACTGCTAAGTGGTATATATAATTACCCCATGGCATCTTTCAAGACTTCAACACGTTAGCTATGGATTTTCTGAATCAATTCCAGTTACCGGTTCATTATGAAGCCGGGACGCATCTCCTGACTTCTTTGAAGAAGGATAAAGCCACCCACATATCTGATCACATTCATGAGTGGCGACGTCGTCGTAGATTGATCAAGTTTGATATACCTGATCAACTAGTAACTCATTGGTTCACCACCTCCTTCGTTAACAAAATCTCTCAAGATATTGCTATGGGGGCATGTGTGACTGAAGAAAAAGCCATCGTGCATGCCTAGTACCTTGATCTGGTGTACTCTCAGTCTGGCATGCTTTATGATATTTTGACTGATGCTCCACGGCCAGGAACCTCTAAAGCACCACCTACCCCAGCGGTGGATGGTGCTATTGGTTCTGTTTCCCAAAATTCTCGGAAATCTTCAAATAGGAAACAGAAGTCCAATTCTTCCAATAATTTTTCTCTTCCCGCCCCTCTAGATTCTGGCAAGACTGTGGAGGTCAACGCCATTCAAGCTAATCCTATGGAAAAGGCATCCAAAGGAAAGAAGAAGGGCAAATGAAAATGCAAACCCGATGCCCCAAAACCAGAGTCTTCTAAACTTCGTACTTATAACGGTTCCCAACGTAAACTGAAGTACCCCTGCCTTATCTGTGAAGGAGACCATTATACCAAATATTGTCCCTGATGATCTGAAGTTAGTCAAATTATGAAAGGCTCCAAAGGGACTCCGACAGTTCTCAAAGAACCGTTCTCATCTCAGCAGACCCAGATGGTTGAGCAGCCTTCACCATCTGCACCATTTGGGTCCCAGGTCTTTATGATGAATGGTGCTACACCTGTCTCAATTGCTATGCATTCAAAGGATTATGCCGGATCGCGCCAGGCAGCTAGGAAGGAAGTCGTGGATGGCCCACCTCCCCCACCTATCTCTGATCCTTTAGAAATTGAGAACCCCAACGTTGAACCTGCTGTGAGGCCACCTTCTAAAGGTGTTCTACGAAAATATTCCTACAACCCAAATGCCCGTGCTGCTCAACACTACAGTATTGTTGAGGATTTAGCACAGGCGCCTTCCGCAATGTCTGCATTGGAAGTGATTCAAAGTTTCCCATCGCAATGGAAAGCTCTGTTGCCTGCTATCGGTGGAATCGATCTCGCCGATTCTAATCTTCTCACCTTTGACCTAGAAAATTTTGTCCCCCGACTTCCACATCAAATTTCTCTTGTTATTCAAGTCAGGATCAATAGCCTCAACATCCATAGGGCCATTGTGGACGAAGGTGCTTCCACCTGTGTTATGTCATTCGCCTACTGGAAGGCCATTGGCTCTCTGGCTCTTACATCGTCTCCCAATTCCTTAGAGGCATTCGATGGTTGGGAATCAAAACCCCTGGGTGTTCTCGAGAGTTTTCCGATCATGTTACAAGGGAAGACAGTCAACGTAGAAGTAGAAGTGGTTGATGCCAATCTTAACTACAATCTTCTTCTTGGCCGCAGTTGGACTCACACCATGCTATGCATGCCATCCACCCTCTTTCGGCTTCTCAAGTTCCCTCATGAGGGCAAAATCGTCACTGTGGATCAGTTGTATTTCTTCACCTCATCCTCTGAGAACAACTTTCCTTACATGGATCGGATCCCTAATCCCCCTGACAGTGTAGGACTCGGTCTCTTCAAGGACCTCATCCTCATGGGTATTTTTCCCGTGCCACCACCACACACCATTCAAGTTAATATGGTCTCTAGGTCCGACAACCCTTGGATCATCCCTTCGCCTAAACAGGTGACCTCTTTTAGAGAATTGATGCCGTTAACTCCAATTGAGATTAATTTTTTCCAAATCGTCGTTGCATCTGATCTTCCTCCTGAACATGCTCCTTCGAGCATGGCTCTAGATACATATTCTCAATCCCCTTGGCTCGGCGATGCAGATTCACCTGACCCTTTAAGATAATTTTTCCCTTTCGATGAAGCTATTTTTGAAACCATGTCTCTTGAAGATATGTCTTGGAGCGATGGAAATCATCGTTCCTCGTTCATGCCTGGCCTGGGGGCAATGTCTGATTGTCTAGAGCGCTTCACATCTCAGGTTCCCACTCCACCTCTTCAAAAACCGATATTGACTCATGAGGTCCTTTCGGAGGGAAACCTGAGTAATATCACTCAAACTATGCCGATCGACATCTCCGTCAAACCGGGGGTAGTCGAGAATATTCATGTGGGAGTGACTTGTTCTCCTGAAGAGATACAAGTTTATACGAACCTTTTTCGTGAATTCAGAGATGTTTTCACGTGGTCCTATGAAGAGATGCCTGGTATTGATCCCAGCATAGTTGTGCACAAGATTCCTACCTATCCGAGTGCGAAACCGATGCGTCAACGCCTATGCCCAGTGCATCCCCGAAAAGCCACAGCTATTAAGGCAGAAGTTGAAAAACTTCTTAATGCGGGCTTTATCTATCCTATTCCCCTCATAGAATGGGTTTCAAATATTTTTCCTGTAGATAAGAAGCAAGGCACTATATGCATCTGTGTTGATTACTGAGACATCAATCAGGCCTGTCCTAAGGACAATTACCCCACTCCCTTTATAGATCAAATTATTGATGAATGCGTGGGGAGTGAGATTTATTCCCTTATGGAAGACTTCTCTGGGTACAATCAAATCAATATTTTACCTGCTGATCAACACAATATTTCCTTTATCTGTCCGTGGGGAACCTTCGCTTACAAAAAGCTCCCATTCGGTTTAAAAAATGTTGGGGCTACCTTCCAGTGTGCTATGTCTTATGCTTTCCACAGCATATGCCATATTGTTTAGCCATATCTGGACAATTTTTCAGCCCATTTAGCTTGGCGTGAGGACCACCCCGAACACCTCCGCCAGATTTTCCTCCGTTGCAGACGCTACAATATTAGGCTCAATCCTCATAAGTGTGTCTTCTGCGTGGATTTTGGTCGTCTTTTGGGATTCATCATCTCTAAATACGGAATTTTCCTTGACCCCCTCAAGGTTAAGGCCATCGTTAACCTCCCATCCCCTTCCTCGTTACATCAACTGTAGAGTCTGCAAGGGAAAGCTAACTTCCTACGATGCTTTATTCCGAATTATGCTGAAGTGGCCAAGGGCTTTACGCGATTTTTGAAACAGGATGTTCCCTTCCATTGGGACGATATTTCCCAACAATCTTTTGATAATCTTAAAATGTTTCTCATCAACGCTCCGCTGATACGTCCTCCCGATTATCATTGCGATTTCACCTTTTATTTGGCCGCTGCGTTTAGCACGATAGTTATGGTTTTAATAGAGGATGACGACGATGGAAATGAACACGTAGTTTATTTTCTATCTTGGAATCTTCTCGACACGGAAACACGCTATTCTCATGTTGAGAGATTGTCACTCGCTGCGATTCGAGCTATTCAGCGATTCCGCCATTACATTCTGTTGCGTACTGTAACCGTGGTTTCAGACTGCAACCCCATGACGTATATCTTGTCTCGACAATTGTTGGGGGGCAAGTACACCAAGTGTATTGTAATCCTTCAGGAGTACGATTTAGAGCACCACTGCTAAGTCGACGAAATCATTGGTTTTTGTTGATTTGATATGCTCTCTCTCGACTGACTACGTTCCATCGAGAACCAAGGATCATATCCCGGATGAAATGCTCTTCCTTATCAACACTCATGACCTATGGTACGGTGACATTATCGTGTATCTTCAAACATCCATGTTTCAGTCTAAATTGACAAAGGATGCTTGACGTCGGATTCGACATCAATCTCAACCATACCGCATTGTAGGAGATACATTGTACCGTGTCGGAGTTGATTCCGTGCTCCGCCAGTGCTTGACCCTAGAAGAGGCTGAAAGAGTCTTGAATGACTGTCACAATGGCACATGTGGTAGTCACATGTCCGGATATGCCACCGCCTAGAAGATTCCGCGTACAGGTTACTTCTGGCCGTCTATATTCAAAGACTATATTGTTGCAGTCTGAAAATGTTATACGTACCAAGTATTTCAGCGCAAGATGCGTGCGCCACCCCTACCCTTGCATCTTGTCATTATCGTGGGCCTTTTTGCTAAATGGGGCATAGATTTTATGACATGTAACTCTCACTCGGCTAGGGGTCATGCTTATATAATCGTTGCTGTAGACTACTTCACTAAGTGGGCCGAAGCGATGCCTACATTAGCTGCCGACAATAAGACAACTGCCCAATTCCTTTTCAACCATGTTATTATGCGTTTTGGAGTCCCTCAGGCCATTGTTACCGATCATGGCACCCATTTTCGAGATTACATGATGGCTGAGCTGACGTCAAAGTTGGGCTTACGCCATGATAGCTCAATTCCATACTACCCCCAGGCGAATGGCCAGGTTGAGGCCGTGAACAAGGTTTTGGTCACGATGCTTCAATGAACGATTGGTGTCCACAAATCCAATTGGCATCTCCAATTGTTCTCATCTCTCTGGGCTTATCAAATGTCTATAAAGAGTGCAACCAGATTCACACCTTTTCAATTGGTGTATGGTTTGGAAGCAACTCTCCTGGTTGAATGCGAAATTCCTTCCCTAAAGTTGGCTGTGGAACTATTGCCTAACACTTCTCCGGAGGAAGAACGTCTCTTGTATTTGGAACGACTTGATGTAACCCGTCGCTTAGCTTCCTTGGCTATTGAGGCATAGAAAAAGTGGGTCAAAGCCCACTTCAATCAATTGATTTCTCCACATTCTTTCATTCAAGGGGACCTCGTCCTCCTATATGACCAAGCACATGATAAACTTGGAGCAGGAAAATTCTAGCCCATGTGGCATGGGCCTTATATAGTTAAACAAGTATTAAACAATGGGGCCTATGAGCTTATTGCCTACGAAGGAGTTCCCCTGGCACGGCCTAGGAATGGTCTATACCTCAAAAAGTACTACGCTTGAGTTATTCTTGTGTGGTGTGTGTGCACATAAGTGAGTGTTTTCATTTTTGTGCATGTGTGGTGTGGCGTGCTTTGTAAGTGTCTTTATGCTGATTGGGTCTTCCTGATTGTGTATATGTCTATTACTCCTTTTGTTGGTTTCACGGATGGTGCCTCCCGCAGTACCAGGAATTTGTCTTCGACAGCCTGGGTAATCTACAATCCTGCTGGTGAGTTGGTTAATTTGCAAGGTGTTTGTCTAGGGGCTACCACAAATAATGTCACGGAGTATAGTGCCATTTTATAATTATTAAACGAGGCTGTTAACCTCGGTATTCATGCGTTACTTATGTATCTGGACTCACAGCTTGTAGTACTACAGCTTAACGGTCATTATTTAGTGAGAAACCCATCCATTTTACGTTTGTATCTACGTATTCTTTTACTAGAAAGAATTTTTTATTACATTACATATCAACATATACCCAGACACATGAATGTGTTAACAGATGCAGTAGCTAATTTGGTTTTAGAGAGACATTTGCTCAACTTGTAAAAACATCATCACATGTAAAAATATCCATCCAGAAATATATATATATATATGTCGAATAGTTTGCAGTTTGTGTACATCACATAAAATCAAAAAATATACATGTCTTTTTAATAATAGTCGGAGACAACATGTCTCTCAAAAATATGCATATAAAAACCCTAGATGGCTAATCAATCTGGTGCTCGTGGTAACATGTCACCGTGCGCACCAATCGCCTCAGCAATCGATGGAGGCGACTAGGCACCCCCACAGTGTGTTGTTGGTAAGCGATCGAGACGTCTGCTAGCCGTGCATAGTCCGGGATTCCCCGAGCGATACCCTCCAGATTCTAGATTAGCTCACTCCCTTCGCCACCCTCGGCTTGAGGGTCATGTGCGAGATGGGTTCTCCTTGCAATGGGAGACATGCCTGCAGGCCTCTTTGGGCCAACATTTGCATACGCATAAAACTGTTGTTAGAATAGGCATGTATCACAAAAAAAAAATCATAAATACATAAAAAATCAAAACGAGTCATACCCAACTCCTCGTCCCAGTCTAGGACATCTGCTAGCCCCCTCCTGATCTGGGAATGTGTAGGTTTTAACCCTGAAGAGAAATTATCTACACACGAATCTTATAACAGAAAATAAACAATAGCGAGAGCATAAAACATAAAACAGATAAACACAGAGATTTTCCCCTGGATCCCAAATCGGGACAACCAGCTTGATTTTTCATTATATTCCTTTTAGTGTTACAACACATATATATACATCCCGAAGCATACATAAACCCCAATCCATTAACCCTGGATTAGAACATAACCGTAGTTCCCTTGACCAGATCTACAAAATACCAAGTGTCGAAAACCATCGTACCCCAAAAACCATATGCAAAGTCATGCACAAAACATGGGTGGATCCCGCCAACACGGGTGGGTCCACACACCAAAAGAACTGGGGCGCTACGCCAGGGTCTGGCGGCTCTGACACGTGGGGCTAGTCGTGGAAAGAATATAACACATACCCAACATTCTCCCACTTGTTGTTTTCTTTCCACAGGGGGCCACAGGAGAGCTTAGTCATTGAGCCAATTCTTCAACACCCATTATTTCTCTACACCAAGAGAACTTCTGAGTGCTCACAGACTTCGTCAATGCATCTGCAACATTCTTCAAAGTGTCCACCTTTACCAGCAACACCCTTTTAGCCTCAACCATATCTCTAACAAAGTGATATTGAACATCAATGTGCTTTGTCTTTGAATGATAAGCGGGGTTCTTAGCCAAGAAAATTGCACTTTGGCTATCACAGTCTATCCTTATAGCTTGTTGTACCAACCCCATACTTGAACACAATCTTTGCAACCAAACTGATTCCTTGCTTGCATGAGTGGCTGCTATGTATTCTGCCTCTGTAGTTGAAAGAGCCACTACAGACTGTCTTTTACTCATCCAACTGACTGCACCTCCAAATAGGCTAAATACATACCCACTTGTAGATCTTCTTTGGTCCAGATCTCCAGCCCAGTCTGCATCAAAAAAACCACGAATGTACAACATTCTTTCCAATCCTGGTCTTCCGTGGTAGCACAAGCCATAATCACTAGTGCCACGTAAATATCTGAAAACCCGCTTCACTGCTGTCCAATGCTCCTTCCCTGGGTTTGACATAAACCTGCTCAATACTCCCATTGCATGTGCAATGTCTGGTCTAGTACAGACCATTGCATACATCAGGCTACCCACTGCACTTGCATATGGAACACGGGACATATCCTCCTCTTCTTCTTGTGTCTTGGGACACTATTTAGCAGATAGCTTTACACCTACAGGAATAGGAACATTCACCAGTTTACTATCCTGCATATTGAACCTCTGCAATATAGTCTCGACATACTTCCTATGGTTTAACCAGAGCTTCCTCTTTGCCTGATCTCTCTTAATTTCCATGCCCAAAATATAGTTTGCAGCACCAAGATCCTTCATATCGAATTTGGAGAATAGTTAGGTCTTCAAATCTTGGATAATTTCTTTGTCATTTCCAATCAACAACATATCATCCACATACAAGACCAAATAAATAACACGGTCACCAATTAATTTAAAATAAACACAGTGATCCTCCTTGCTTGTGGTGAAGCCAAGTCCCCATATATAGGTATCAAATTTCTGATACCACATCCTTGGTGACTGTTTTAACCCATACAGAGACTTCTTCAACCTGCATACCAGTTCTTTATTACCCTTCACCATAAAGCCTTCAGGTTGCTTCATGTACATCTCCTCTTCTAGATCCCCGTGAAGAAATGTTATCTTCACATCCATCTGTTCTATCTCAAAATCAAATGCAGCAACAACATATAAAATTAATCTAATAGAAGTAACTTTGGCAACAGGAGAAAAAATATCACCAAAATCAATTCTCGACACCTAGGAATAACCTTTTGCTACCAACCGAGCTTTGTATTTCTCCACCTTGCCTTCTACATTCATCTTCTTCTTAAACACCCATTTACCCCCGATGGGCTTCCTTCCAGCCGGCAACTCCACCAGATCCCATGCCTCATTTTTGTGCAAGGATGCCATTTCATCAACCATGGCCTCATTCCAGAGTTTTCCTTCCTCTGAATCTACTGCCTACCTGACAGTTCTGGGATCATCATCAGTTATATTTAAGGCAAAAAATGAATAGAAAGCAGATGGACTATACCTTTCTAGTCACCTTCTTTCCCGAACTGATCTTTTCACAGCTGGAGTTTGTGGCTCTTCCTCTTCTGATTCTTCTTTTGTTGTAGAGTCTGATTCATCCTCCTTTAGCTCAAACTCTATCTTCTCAGGTTCCTTTGGTAGGAATTCATGTGTAACAACATATTTCACCTCTCTAAACACCACATCTCGGTTGTACACAACCTTCCTTGTTTCTAGGTTCCAAATCTTGTAACCCTTTAAACCATCCTTATACTGTATAAAGATGCACCTTTCAGATTTATTATCCAACTTAGTCCTTTTCTCCTTTGGAACATGTACATATGCATCACATCCAAATACCCTTAGATGTGAAAAAGAGGGTTTCTGACCAGTCCATACCTCATGTGGAGTCTTATCCTCCAACGTTGATGAAGGAGATTTGTTAACTAAGTAACATGTAGTCTCCACTGCCTCTGCCCAGAATTCTTGTCCTAACCTGGTACCATTGAGCATGCTTCTTTCCTTTTCCATCAACATTCTGTTCATTCTTTTTGAAACTCCGTTTTGTTGAGGTGTGTATGGATTAGTCTTCTACCGTGTTATACCACACTTCTTACAGAACTCTTTAAATTCCTTCTTGCAGAACTCCCCACCATTATCTGTCCTTAGCGCCTTTATCTTCTTCTCTGTCTAGTTTTCCACCAGAGCCTTAAATTCTTTAAATTTGTCAAAGACTTCATATTTCTTCCTCAAGAAATATATCCATGTATTCCTTGAGAAGTCATCTATGAATGAAACATAGTACACAGACTTTCCCAGTGAATGAACTGACACGGGTCCAAACACATCACTGTGCACAAGTTCTAATATCTTGTTCGCCCTCTTAGCACCAGAAGGAAAACTCACCCGATTCTGCTTCCCATATACACAATGTTCACAGAAATCGAAATCCAGAGAGCAATTAGACATAACTTCTACCATACCATTTCTATGCGGTATCTAAAGGCCCTTCTCTCCAATATTTCTAAGCCTTTGATGCCATAGCATGGTCTTTTCTCCGAAGACAGCTAGGCTTTCCGCGCCACTTTCAAGAACCATAGAATTGTTACACCCATCAATAACAGTGCTACGTTGTAACTTGTACAGAGTTCCAATCCGAACTCCCCGCATTAATACCAGTGCTCCCTGAACCATCTTGCAGGCATCTTTCTCAAACACTGTTTTTACACCTGCATCATCCATCTTTCTTACAGAAATTAGATTTCTAGCCAATGTAGGAATATGCATAACACTAGGAAGTGTTATAATCCTTCCACCTTGCAGCTTGAGCTTTACTTTTCCACATTCAACTATTCATTAGGGGAATTTTGAGGTCTAAAATGGGCCTCCTAAGGAAATTATAAAATGATAGTGGAAAAAATCTAATAAGATTTGATGACATCATCAAATTTTAGAGGGAAAAATGAAAAAACTACTTTTTCAATTCATATTTTCAACTTATCTCCCAAATTTTTTACTCAAATTTCGAGCGGGAGTACTCATTGGATGCGGAATTTAATTCCTCATCCAAGGAGTACCCATGTTGCATACTTTTGATGGGTCCTACTACACGAAAAATGAGAAATACATAAAAAACGTGATTACAATCACATTTTTTATGTATTTCTCATTTTTCGTGTAGAAGAGTTCATCGAAAGTATGCAACATGGGTACTCCTTGGATGAGGAATTAAATTCCGCATCCAACGAGTACTCCCGCTTGAAATTTGAGTAAAAATTTTGGGAGATAAGTTTAAAATATGAGTTGAAAAAGTAGTTTTATTATTTTATTATTTTTTAATATTTTTACTTTTTTAATCCAAAAATGGTGAATCATCCATTATGGATGACATCATCATCTTGAATCCTATTGGTTGTTATAAAGTTTATTTTTGTTGTACATTTTTCTTATGAGGCCCATTTTAGACCTCAAAATTCCCCTAATGCTGGCCTTCCTATCATCCCCTAGGAATACATCGTCGCCATCATATTTCTCATACTCACAGAACCACTCCCTATGGGGAGTGAAGTGAAAGGATGCACCCAAGTCAATCAACCATGACTCATGATCTACATGTGTATTTGAAGAAGAATCCAAATACACATCCTCACCTTCATCCAAGGTGGTTTTTGCCTCTGCAAAAGGAGCATCATCAGATCCCTTTCCTTTCTCAGGAGCTTTAGATCTGCAGTCATTTTTGTAGTGTCCTTCCTTTCTGAATTTCCAGCGCACCTTTACAAACTTTCCAGGAGATTTAGATCTCCCTTTAGATTTAGATATTCCACTCGAAACCTTATTCTTGTTTCTGTTTTGGGACCTTCCTCATACAGATAAGGCATCTCCATTTGACCCTCCATATTTCTCCGTCTCATTTCCTCTGATAGCAAGGCTGAGACAATGTCATCAAAATTCAAGGTAGTTGTATTGCTACCTATTGCAATAACCAAACTATCCCATGAGTCTGGTAGAAAACACAACAAACTAATGCACTTATCTTCATCTGAGATTTTAATATCAACAGATGACAATTGAATTACCATAGTATTGAAGGCATTCAGACGCTCTGTCACTGAGTCTCCATCCTTCATCCTCAGGTTATACAAATTTTTCTGCAGGAACAACTTATTCACCAGAGACTTAGATTGGTACAAAGTCCCAAGTTTTTCTTACAAATTATTCACCGTAGCTTCCCCAGATACATTCAACAATACTGAATCTGAGACACACAACCGTATTGTGCTCTTAGCCTTCCGATCCAGTTTCTTCCAGTCTTCATCTGACATTTCCGTTGGTTTAATACCTGGATCTACTATGATCCACTGATCTTTCTCCACCAGCAGATCCTCCATCTTGAGCTTCCACACCTCAAAACTCTGACCATTAAATTTCTCGATCTCTATCTTTCCGCCGCTTGCCATCTTCTTTCACCGCAAGATTCGATCCCGCAGATCTCCAACTGAACAGGGTCTACCTCAGGCCCGAGCAAAAAAACCCTCAGCAGCAAAGGCGTCCCCTTGAAGCCGAAACAGCTTTGATACCAAATGTAGGTTTTAACCCTGAACAGAAATTATATACACACGAATCTTATAACAGAAAATAAACAATAGCGAGAGCTTAAAACATAAAATAGATAAACACAGAGATTCTCCCCTGGATCCCAAATCGAGACGACCAGCTTGATTTTTCATTATATTCCTTTTAGTGTTACAACACATATATATACATGCTGAAGCATACATAAACCCCAACCCATTAACCCTGGATTAGAACATAACCGTAGTTCCCTGGCCAGGGATCTACAAAATGCCGGGGGCCGAAAACCATCGTACCCCAAAAACCATGTACAAACTCATGCACAAAACATGGGTGGGTACGCATGAGTGGGTCCACACACCCCGAAAAAATTTTCTTGGGGGCGGCGCACGAGCAACGACAAAGGGGGGCTGCCTGCCCCCACAGGTCCCCCTAACACCGGCGCAACGTACTGTGCGTGGAACTAGTCGTGGAAAGAATATAACACATACCCAATAGCATGAGTGCTGCCCATCGAGCCATCCTCTGCTCCCTCAATGAAGGCTCAACAAATATCGCCCCTTGGCCCTAGAAAATTGGTAATCGTTCCAGAATGAACAACATTAGAATGGAACCATACCCAAACTGTTTCAGTTTGGCCTTCTTGCACTTTGTCAGCTATCGTTTGATTTTTGTTGTCACAGCAATGGTCCAATCAAAAAGTGTAGGATTCATGCATTCGGAGGCTAGTAGGAGTTGTGCTTTGGTTGCCTTGTGCAGTGCCTGCGATCCCGTAGCCCACGTAATGGTGTGAAGCACTACTCAGAGTGCTAGATCACGGACTATGTGGATGTCTACTTTCCCACTACCTGATCCTGTCTGTGCCCCTAGGCACACTCTTGCCATTACCATCTCCATTTTCTCTCCAGAAGGTCTACTGCCTGTCATAATTGGCACTAGGCCTCTGCTTGACAATCTGATTATGAAATAAACATCAGAGACCTCAAGTTCTAGCACTTGTTCTCAAAGCTTGAATACTTCTTCATTCTTGTCCCATATGCTAACCAAATATTGCAATAGCTCAGGTTGAGCTCTCAAACATGGTGTGAGGAAGAACTTCTTGAGACCACAGTCTCAGAGGGCATTCATACAAGCCTCATTTTTCATGGCCATTTTGTCCTCTTCCCCATGTTTTCTTTCCTTCCACTCAATCACCATTGTGGCTGGATATCTGCACCAACATGGTCAAAAATACCTTATTAGATGTATGTAACACTTAAAAATTCATTTGAGTGGCTCACATTTTGAAAAACTAAGGCGGAAATCTGCTTTGAACCATTGGCGCGACCCCTTTGCAAAAATGAGCCAATTGGCGCGGGTCCGTGCCCGATACCCGCGCCAATTGACCGAGCCCTAATTTTGCAAAGGGTTCCCCCAGAGATCAAAAATACAATGTAAATTTACAAAAAATGAATCAAAACAAAGTTAAGGGGAGTGCCTCTTACCTGGAATGGACGAGAACCGAAATGATGAACTAGATTGATCGCAATCACCGCCGCAAGTTCGCACACCAAAAGCTCACTGTTGCTCTCCAAATGAGGTAGAAAGTAAAAGTGAATATGTTTTACTTTTTTTGGCATATTTATAAATTTTCAAAGTCAAATTAGGTTTTGAAAGTCATTTTTCCCAATATTTTAATATATTTTGTCAAAAAATGGATTTTACGCTTGTTTTCATGTGCAACAACAGGTTTTTACGCAGCTTGGACGGTGATACGAGTTGTATTTTATACTTTTTTGGACTTGGTAAAAACACGAAAAAGTCATTTCTGGAGTCATCTTTCAGCTCAAACATGAAAATATTGCCGAGTCGCTTGTCATTTTGATCTCATTAAAGTGGTTGTGAAACGACATCTACCCAGTATATGTTTACCCCTTTTTTGGGCTGGGATAGATTATTTATGAAAAAGGAATACCCTAGCCTATCGCGACTAGGAGGTTTTCTCAGACATAGTTTTCTACCTTTTCGGATTTGAGGAACTATTTACGAAAAGGGACTGTTGGATTTTACTTTTCTGTTGTCTTTTCAAAGTCTCTAAACATGAAAAGACGCCGAGTTCTCCCTTTTTCAGACTCGTTAAACCCTAATGACATCGGATTCAGTCGTAATGACGATATTCGAGTTCCTCCTTCCTAGGGCTCATTAAATGTACTAGGATGGATTCGTCCAAAGGAAGAACTTATATCACAAGCATATGCTATCCCCTTCAAGCTTGTTTTCAAAAAAAATTGGGGTACTCGCCAGAAATGGTGCGGAAAAATGGAACCAGTATCATCATCGTGTCGGCAGTATGTCACTCTTGAACATGGCACTTGTCTGCATTCGTCAAGTTGGGGACATCTCATCTTGTTTTCTGCTTGCCTCCATCGGACATCTCATCTCGTTTTGACCTCTCATTTACTCCTTGCCTCGTCATCATGACCTCTGATCTTTTGATGTCAAATACTACCAAATCCACTGTCGTGCCGCCAATATGTTCAAGAGAAATTGACCTCTGAAAGTTTCAACCTCCCTCTGATTCTCATCTGATCCTGATTCATAAACATTATATTCCTTTGTCTTGCGTCAATGATGTGGGAAGCACTATGGCCCACCTTCAATCAAGGTCACTTCCTGTTGACCTCAGCTCATTATCTAGGAAGTTGATCTAGAGACACCCTTCCGGTACCTTGGAGCCTACATGCCTCAATGGCAAGCTCTTCACCTTCGATGCAAGGTTTTCATCATTGGCCTTCGATCGGATGATTCTATGGGTGTTCGACGCCAGCTCACTGTTCACATTCTGTGGATTGTACCTGTAGTACCTGGAGGGCCATTGTCATTATTGGTGGTTCCTCTCGCATCTGTTAACAACTTTCATCATTGGTTGGTAATCAGACGATGTTCTTACATGTTTGACTTTAGCTCACTTATTCACATGCTAGAACTTGTACTCTGTTCGGGTCGAGATGGAGCGCAAGACCCTGGATTTTGTCTGTTAGAATCTAGGCTGTGGATTTTGTGGATTATTATGATTGGTTACATGATTCATTGATTGGACGGCTACGACCATACCTGAGTCTATTTATCGATCCTCACTGGATGGCTGCGTTTGTTAGCACTCAAATCTACCTTAGGCTGAAATAAGGTAAAACTCGAGGCCACGTCAAACCACGCTCAGCCTCGTAGCTAGCCCTACGAGGACAGGAGAGGGCTCTCTCCGGGTCTATCTCGGCAAAAGGATTTTCAAAGGGGCTGAGATGACTTATAATGAACAATGAATACTGATTTTAGGCTAGTAAAGAGATAGAAATGTTTGATTTGATTTTTTGGGTTTCTGTTGAAAAAAATGGGAAAAACAATTTTGGGTCCGGGGATAAGGCCAGATCTTTGCAGAATTCGAGTTGGGGCGAGGTAGGCAATAGTCTTGATGCTTTTGATCGAGTATATGGATGGATCAGAACGAAAAGGAGCTGAAGAGGGAAAGGGAGAACATGGATCCTCTCCAAACAGGCGAAAACATGTAAAACTAAACAAATTCAAAGGCAGAGCACTAAAATCAATGGATTCAACCTCGTTTACTCATTCATTTAGTTTCAGAAGCATAAGAAGGGAATGGCATACATTAAACATGAAATAACTTACAATAAACTGATAGAAAACACCATCAAGAACTGAAAGCCACAAGAATCCCAACAGGTGCTGCAAAACCTCTGATCTTTCCTTAGCCAAAATATGAAAAATATGTACAATAGTGTGCCAAGATCTTCCCAAGAGTCCAACCTGTAGAATGTCTCAGAAATTACATCATATAGACCTCCTAACCCCTTCCCAAACCTCTAGGGGTCGAATTCCTCCTTCTAGGATCAGTTCCAACTAATTCTAAACAATGAGCTAGAATATAGGCATCCAAACAACTTGCCTCTAAAAGAGAGGAAACTGATTCTTACATTTGATTTTTAATTTTTTAGGAGTGAATCATCTAGAATAGGTAAAAGTGAGTCCAAGTTACATGCCAACCATAAATTTAGATCAAGATAACTCAAAAATTTCATCCTGAGAAAAAACGTTCTTGTGCAGAAATTGAAAATTTGGAAGTGAAAAATCAGCCAAAAATCTATATGCGTAGCGCGCCTGAGCCATACACATAGCGCGTCTTTCAGCCTGCTTTTTGGGCACTTCCTGGCATCCAAATTGAGCTCATGATAGCTCGTTGGAAAGCCCTAGATGTTGGCTATCCAACCGAAGTGGAATTTTTCAATTTGGAGCTCATTTTCCCCTCCAAAACTGCATTCTCCCAGAAGTACTTCCTGCTGGTGCAAAAGGTGGCAGAAAGGTGGTTTTCATGGTGTTTTTGAGCCTTTTGATCATCCAGAACTTGATGAAATGCTTTGGAAATACTTGAGAATGCATAAATTACCATGAAAAACCCAGAAATATAAAGTTTTCCTTCAGCAAGTGTCCCAAACAAAAGCGAACGCGTCGACGTGCTACTCGTATAGCTGAAAAATCTGTTTTTGGACCAAAATATTTCAAAACGACAAAAAATTCTCCGAATTTGCTCAAATTCGGAGCGAAGACCCTCCATCATGTATCATGCCCAGCCAACGAAGCCTCGGCCAAAATCCGAAGTGGATTAGGCCTTTTCCTCCGTTTTAGTGCTCTGCTCAACCTCCTCTTCAGAATTTTCATTTTTGCTTTGCAGACGTGCATGCGGACCCAATAATGACCTTTCATGTGACGAAAAATGTCTTTGTCTTTGTCCTGAACCTGTGAATGTACCTGCGCTGATGTAGAAGGCGAGACCCCTTCCACGCCAGGTGGAGATAGTACTCATCGTGTAGCTGCAAATAAGGCCCTGTGGCCTCGCTGGTATGTCACATACAATGGAGCACTGATATGCTCGATCTCAGGGATGTCCGGCTGATGTGAAGGCTCTCTCTCATCATGAACTACCTCGGGAGGCGACTGTGGCACTGTGAAGAAGTCACGAGAGATGAAATCCTCCCAAATAATGCCCTGCTGTGTCAAATGGTGTACCACTACCATCTTGATCAGTGCGTAATGATATATACTTCTATGCTGTTGTGCTGGGGTCTTCTTCTGTACAAAAATCATCATCCTCTCTATGTTGCGATACATTAAGTATGGAATGTTCATCATACGTACCCTCGTGAAATGCATCAACAAATGGACATGGTACGCATAGAGACGCGAGAATCTGCCCTCGCAACTGAAATACCGAATGATGAGTTTCATCAGTGGTGCAAACTCATCCTTCAGGAATCTGAAAGGAAAAACCCTGCTTAGGTGCCTCATATACCCAGGTTTGATGTATGGCTCATAGTGGAATTTCTCTAACTGCTGACGTTTGTTCCATTCCTCTCCTATATTTGGTATGCCGGTGGCCTGAGCAATAGTCACTGGTGACAGAATGAAATCTACTCCGGCGAGGTTTACATGACCATCATGTAAATGTAGAACAAATAGAAGAGCTAGTTCACAATGATGATGGGTTTGTGAGATGATCTCACAGTATTGGAAACATGACTGACGCTGAAAATAATCCATTGCAAGCGGGCAAGCCTGCAATTGAGCCAAAGAAGTAGGCTCCTCCCTGAGATGCTTACCACCTTTGCCACCTTTGTGAGACCTCCGTGGCACATTACCCTCTGTTGTGGAATCACTGTCATACTCCTGCTCATAAACTGAATCTGTCTCTGACATGGCTCTGAAAACAAGATGTCTGCAATATGGATGCTGATATAGGTGTAGTGAAGTCAAAAGTTTCAATGTATGCTTAAAACCCAAATATGTTGCATATGTACCGAAACATCATAAGAAAATAAGTCACAGTGGTAATAGCTCTGTTTTAATGGCATAAAAACAGTCTTTGTTTTGATCACAAGTGAATTTGAAAAATAAGTACCAAGTGCAAATGTAGTGTGCAGCCTTTGTAATGATGGCTAGAATTTGTCAAAGGGGAAAATGAGTATAAGACTGTATTTGTCAATGGGAAATGGGAAACAATGTGACAATGACCACAGTGAAACAAATAGCCATGATAGTGGTAATATAATGATGATGACAGCAGTGGTAAAACGATAAACTGAGAGCGTGAGGGCAATGACACTTTGACAATAGATGCGTAGGTATATATATATCAACAATACAAGCTGGAAAAATCTTCACATGGCCATCAACATGTATTCAAAACCCTAAGGAATGAATCTTCTATGAGCATAGGGTTTCACCTCTCCACAAAAAATACACTAATGTCCCCACTTTAAAACACCACAACCCTGTTCAAAAAATCACTGAGCAATGATTAAAAAACTACTTGCAAGTTGATGGAGCCGTTGTGACATCAAACCGGCCGCATGAGCAAAAAAAATTTGGCTCTGTGACTCTGTGCGTAGCGCACCTACCCAACGCGTAGCGCGCACCATACGGGTAGCGCCCGTGTTCTTTTGCAAAGACTGGGGAAGCTATATGCGTAGCGCCCCTTATATGGGTAGCGCGCCTCCTGTATGGGTAGCGCACACCTCCACTGACTGTCCACAGCTATGAAAAACAGGACTTCGGCCTTCAACAACACAAGCTCGATTTCTGCCTTGAGGATTTCGTGCAAATGAAATTGTTTACCATGATTTATATGTGAAGAAAATATCTCATCAAATCAGATTTGATTTTGAATTTACTCCATGACCCACTTTTATAATGTTTGGCACTTTGACATTCGATCATTTAATACAATGCTTTTCTTTTGGCTTTTCTGAGTTTTGGACTGATAATACTTGGTTGTTTTTGCAGGGATCCGGCATTTGACTTTGGAAAATATCAGAGGTTTGCTCTGATACTTCTTATGGTGAAACAAGTAAAATTATTACAAAAAATGAAGTTTGACAATTTCTAGTTCCAAAACAGAGTTTTGGACTAGAAATGTCTTCAAATGTTTTTGATTATAAAAACGTGAAATAGAAATATTTTGAAACCAACCTCATGGCCTGCGGGCTTTTATGACATGTATGCAAAGGACTGAAAACCCTAGACTCTAGGACTAAAGACTCTTTTTAACGAAACTAATCATTTATGACAATGAATGCAATGACTATGAACTTCAGTGATTTTTTAGGAATTTTAATTAGCCCTGCAGGTACAAGCATGAGGAAACACAAGACAACCAGACCCCCTCGTCAGTAAATGGCATGCCCCTAGCGAAATTCAACAAAGAGGAACGAGCAAGACACCTAAGAATGAAATGCAAAAAGCGAACTGATCTCTGACGGAGGGCTGCAAGGACCGACTCTAACATTGGCTCCAATGGGGATGGTGGCTCCGAGGAGATTCCAAGAATGGCAGATCTCTGGGGGAGTCAGACAGTGCCTTCATCCATTGGGTGATGGAGTCATTATTTCAACAGATAACACAAAACTTTCCATACATTTATTGACTGCAAACTTGACTGAAAAGCGACTGAAACTTGACCAAAACTAACTCGACTCTAAAACTGAAAAGACTGATAAAACTGACTTGAAAAACTTCAAACCAACCAACCTCCATCTCCAAAATTATAGCCTTCGCTCCGGGCCCCAGACTGAAGATGAGATATCAGTACACACTTGCAATAAAACAGAAGTAAAATGATATATGCAATGATGATGAAATCAGCAGAAAATACTCAGAAGTGGTATCGCTTTAGCAGCCGACCATTGATCGGCCTTCCAGGACAATCATCTCCATTCATTTCCTTGAGAAGAAAGGCGTTTTGACCACGATACGCTGCAATCTTAAAAGGACCCTTCCATAAATTTTCAAATTTGCCATGCTTTCCCTTATCTTCATTCCGAGCATCCCACTTCAAAACCACCTCATCCAACTGAAACTTATCTGCTTTTTATTTTCTGTCGTAGATCTTCTTGATGCGCTCCTGCAACTTGAAAGTATTTTGAAATACCTCCTCCTGTGTCTGCTGTAAATGAATCATCTGATTAATCCTCCGCTGCATGGGATCTTCCTCACTACCAGCTTCCTGAAGCAATTTGACTACCGGGACAGCAAGCGAAGTAGGAAAAACCGTGTCTATCCCGTACACCAACTTGAAAGGAGACATGCCAATAGACTTTTTCTGACTTACCCTATCAGCCCACAGTGCATTCACTAATTTCTTATGCCAGCCCTTTTTATTTATTTCCAACAATTTCTTAATGATATTCACCAAGGACTTATTTGAAGATTCCGCCAAGCCATTTCCTTGCGGATGGTAGGCAGTCGAATGTCCCAAGCTGATATTGTACTTATAGCAAAATTCAACCATCCTCTTAGACTTGAAGGCTGCTGCATTATCTGTGATTATCTTACTAGGACACCCAAAACGTGACAGAATATTGTTTTCAAGAAAAGAGATAATTACCGCATCCGTGGCCTGTCGAGTGGGAATCGCCTCGATCCATTTCGTGAAGTAGTCCGTAGCTGTCAATATCCATCTATGTTGTTCGGAAGATGCTGGGTGGATTTCCCCGATGAAATCCAATCCCCACTGCTGGAATGGTGCACTAACTTCAATTGGTTTGAGAGGCAAAGGCTGTAGTTTCTGCTTCCCTTCGAAAATTTGGCATTCGTGACAATTCTTAACGGCCTTGTAAACATCTGAAAAAAAATAAGGCCAATAGTAACCTGCCCTTAGAATCTTATTCGCTGTGGTTTTCCAAAACAAATGGCCATCGCAGTCTCCTCTATGAAAGTCCTCTAAAACTCTTTTGGCTTCCTCCTCTACCAAACAATTCAATAACATTCCACCAGGGTCTTTCCAATACAATGCAGAATTCAGTATGCAAAATTTTGCAACTCTCAACTTCAATGTTCTACTCTTATTTCTAGGCACCCCGGGAGGTGGAGACAAATTCTGAAGCACGTATAAAATGTCAGCATACCAAGGGGAAGAAACAAAAATATCAGATACCTGAACTGACGTACTCTCCTCATCTTCATCGGACATGGCAGCAATCAAATTTATATCTAGAGCATGCAGATTTGTTTCAGACATGAGCTTGGTGAGTCCTTGTCCTTTGATCAGCTTGGTTGGTTTAATCTCCACATCGTATTCTAACAACGCAGCGATCCACTTACCCCGTCTTCCTTCTGGATCTGCCTGTACCAAAACATCTTTAACTGCTGCATTAGGAACATATGCTATAATGTGGGAATGCAGTATATACACACGGAAATCTTTCAAAGCCTTTACAAGCGCAAGTGCTTGTTTCTCAATAATATTGTATTTCAATGCTTCGTCCCTTATAATCCGACTGAAAAATGCAATGGGCTTCTCAACTCCATCTCTTTTCTGCATTAAAACAGCTGCCAAAGTGTGCTTAGAAGCAAATGAAAACAAAATGAATTCTTGTGTGTAGTCCGGGCTGATTAAAATAGGGGTTGAAGAAAGAGCTATCTTTACCAAATTGAATGATTTCACCGCCTCTTATGTCCACTTTACCTGACTGTCCTTTTTCAGCATATTCGTGATTTCTCTAAGATGCTCAGCAAGATTTGGAATGAAACGACGCAGAAAATTCATTTTACCATTAAAGGACTGTATTTCTTTCTTGTTCCGGGGTTGCTCAATCTGCTGGATGGCTTCAACACGTGTAGGGTCAACATGGATGCCATCTTTCGATATGATGTGGCCAAGGATCTTGTCTTCATCCATGGCAAAAAGACTCTTTTTCGGATTCAGCGAAATGCCATATTTTCTGCACTTCTGGAAAACAACTTTCAAATGATATAAATGTTCCTCATCAGAATTTGAAAACACAGTTAAATCATCAAGGTAAACAACCAAAAATACATCTTTCTCGTTGGCGAAATCCATGTCCATTGCACGCTGAAAGGTGGCACCTGCATTCTTCAAACCAAACGGCATTTTGGCATAATGAAACGCTCCCCATGGAGTGGTGAACGCAGTCTTGTCACGATCATCTTCATGCACTAAAATTTGATTGTATCCTGAATAGCCGTCGAGTAGTGACATCCTTGATGCTCCAACTACTCGCTGCAATATATGGTCCATTTTTGGCAGCGGATAATTGTCTTTTAATGATACCTTATTCAAATTTCTGAAGTCGATACATAAACGGATCTCACCTGTTTTCTTTCTCACGGGCACCAAATTTGATATCCAATCTGAAAATCGGATAGGCACAATGATTTCTGACTTATACAACCTGTTTACCTCTTTTTCAATCGATGGTAGCGGCTTTGGATTGATTCTCCTCAACTTTTGATGAAAAGGCTTCTGATTTGGTTTAATGGGGATAGTATGCTGAATGATGTTAGTGTCATATGTTTTTAGATCTGAGTAATCCCACGCAAAAGCATCAGAAAATGAAGACAACAATTTCACATACTCTGCCTTTACCTTTGGTGACAATGACTTCGATAACTTTACCATCTTGGGATTCTCAGCTGTCCCAATATTTACCTCTTCAACACCTTTTTCAGTCGGCCTCAATGTCGGTTTGCGGGCTACATCATCTTGATCAAATAGTTCCTCCAAAGGAATCAATCCTTTAGGAATGATGTTATCTTTAAGTTGCAGCACTTCCATTTGATTTATTTGTATATCATCATTACCATCATCATGTTCTGTATCTATGGAGGTGTCTTTAAACTTACCCTTATTCTGCAGAAAATCACTAATCTCCTCGTCATCCTGAAAGACTTGCCAACATCGCTGATTGTCTGGAACGGTGGGGCGGTGTTTCACATGAATCTCGAATTTGTTGCTGGAATTCATTGGGATTTTTAAATTGCTTGCTGCCTTAGCAAGTCAATCAGCAACACCATTTTGTATGCGAGGCACACATGTTATGGTATGATCAGAAAATAACTTCAGAATATCTAAAACTGCATTACGATAAGCCCTCATGCGAGGATGCTTGGCCTGAAACTCACCCTTAACCTGCTTTATCACCAACTCTGAATCACCATAGACTGCAATCCTTTTCGTGTTCAGCTTTCTAAGAATCTTAAGGCCAGCAATTAGAGCCTCATATTCCGCTTCATTATTAGAACAGTCAAATTCTAGCTTGTAGGAACACACTCTCACATTGCTTGGAACCTTATCTGGAGCGGAAAATGGACTACGAATCCAAACACCAATTCCAGCACCGTCACTACCCACTGCGCCATCAAAATCCATGGTCCAAAGACCATCTTCATGGTCCTCTAAATGCTGAAATTGCGCTAGCTCTGTTTTTCCTGTTTGCTACCCATTGTCTTTAGCTGATTGCTCCACAGTAGCTTGTTTTTCTCTTCTTTCTTTTTGCAGAACTTCTCTAAAATTCTCAGTGATTTCTGGTATATCTTCCACCTGAACTAATTGACTATCTATATCATTAAAACTATCAGCAAGCAACACAAACGACTCTAAGTCGGTATGTACATAATTTACAGGATGATTGATTGGCTTCTCTTTGCTGGTTATCATGTATTTCATCTTCTACTCTCGATATAACTTTCTCATTTGACCGAAGACTGGAATTGTTGCATAAGAGAAATCTAACTGTAGTGTACCTTTCAACTTTGCCCCCCAAGATCTTGAAAGGAGCATCCCAAATCGCGGAGGAATGTCCGCCACAACCACATCCATCAAGACATTCTTCGCTGGAATTTGATCTAAGCTTACAACCAAATCTTTGATGAGTCTGATACACCTCACACGGCTGGAATCAAATGAATACAAATCATGATATTTTCTTCTAATGTCTAGTCCCAATTTTTCCATGATCGCCTTTGGCATCAAATTGTGCGAAGCACCCGAATCGAACATGGCATTGTGCAATACATATTCATGCAACCTCAAACTGATATAAAAGGGAGGAAAATCACTGTTAGGGGACTCACCATCTAATGCAGGCCTGAAAATCAATTCTGGTTGATCATCTTCAACATTTACCGTGTCAAACATTGGATCAAAATTCAGAATTTTGGAAACTTGACCGCGGTAGCTGCTGTTCTTCATGATTTCTGTCAAAGGAATAGATATTTTTAATTTGGAAATTTCATTTTCCAAACTAAATGTTGAAACTCTTTCGACTTCTTTGACCGGAACTTCCTTCTTTTCAGCCTTATCCTTCATTATACTTGACTGATTTACCTTTTCTGCTGATGATACTTTACTAGCTGCGGGATCAATTGTCTCTTTTCCTTTCTTCTGTGGTATGGGTGAATCCGTCTTCGGTGCTGAAGCTTCTTTTCTTTTCTGAATTGGATTTATGGGCACATCTCGGTTTCTCAATGAGTATTGCTTCTGTTGAGCGGACAAAGCATTCAAATGTCCTCTTTGGTAATCATCTGATTCTTCCTCTAAATCTGCATCATTTGCTAAAATGAAATCTCCATCTTTCTGAGCAGCTGAACTTTCTCCATATTCTTCATCCTCAGTAATGTAAATAGGCAGATCGTCAGGAGTAAAGAAGTGGTTTTGCTCACCTACTGCATCATCATCATCGTCTGAATCTTGACTCACAAAATTCTGCAAAAGAGGTGTTTTAATCTGCTGCTGGGCTGCCGGCTCTTGTGCTCTCTGTTCACGCTGCTTAATTTTGAACTGTGGCTGCTGCTGGCCACGATAGTTTGGATTACGAATCTGCGTTTCTAGTTTATCAAGGTTCATTCTTTTGAACATTTTTTCCATCTCACGAAGCCAGGGCGGTTTTGATGCAGATGTGGAAGGTTCTTCCTTTATAGTCACTCTTTTCTCTACTTTCAACCGTGCTCTCTTATCATTTAGATTCGCCTCAACACTAACGGAAATCTTCTGCATATATTCTAAGGTAGGCGGATCTCTGTCTCATAGAGAATAAGCCATCTCCGGATCAAAACCATCCGGGAATTTAAGAAGAGCTGACTTTTTAGACGGTCTTAAGTCATCTGGAATTGCATTATACACTGTATTGAATCTGATAATATAATCCTGAATGGACTCACCAGGATTACGCTTGATGTTGGTATACTCTGAAGTGATTTGCAACGGATCTTTCTTCATCTCCCACCGGTCTAAAACCTGATTCTAAAGTTCCTGTAATGTGTTGATACTCCTGGCCTGTAAAGCTCTGAACCATTTACGAACCTCTCCTCCAAAATTCTGGGCAAAAAATCTCATTGAAACATTTTCTGCATCAACTTCATGCAGGTCCAAAAAGTCTGTCATTCGGACAATATGCTACTGAGCTGATATACTCTGTGGTGTGCCATCGAATATAGAAATTTTTCTCTGGTAATCAGCAGGCATAGGATCCAAATTGGCCGGCAAAGCAAGAGGTGCAAATCTGGCAGCCATGACTCTTGGCGGATTTATAATCTGTTGTCTCGGAGAAACAGGAGGAATGGGAGCAATAGGTGAACGAGGTGTATGCGGTGGAGATGGAGGAGAAACTACTGCTGATTGTTGATCAGAAATCTCAGGCTGAACGGGAATGGTAGGGATAAAGGAAGGTTCAGTGGGAATCCGTGAACTAGATGCAACTTCAGATGGTCCAAGAGTTTGTGAAGCAGATTCAATGAATTCGGGAATGTTGGTAGCCACGATGGAATTTTGCAGATTCAGAATATAATTGTCGATAGATGTATTTGCTTGCTCAACTTCTAAATACTTGATGAACTCAGGATTGATAACGGTAGAACTAGTAGCACTTTCGGATTTGGTTTCAAATAATGATAACTCAAACTGATCGTCAAACTCAATATCATCAATGTATTCAAAAACAGTGGGGTATGAGTGAGATTTGACCAATGGAACAATAGGAGCTTCTCGATGGAAAATTCTTGGGATTAGGTTGGGGTTTTCATATACTGGAGGCGGATTTGGATCAGGATTTGATCTGGTATGCCTTTTTGAAGCCAGTGTATTGATCTATTCGGGAAAAAGTTCAAGGAACACAATCAATTATCTTCAGCCTATCGACTTCTAGACTCAATCATCCAAAGGTCTAGAACGAACAAGTATACTGGGGTGATTTGCAAATCAAGTGCTGCATTCACAAGCTTACTGGAGATCGACTGAAGCAGCGTTTATCTACTTCCGCTTATGCATGGCAAAAGCGTTTCGAAAGCTACCTGGCGTGACTTCAGACTCCGTCTAAGACTCATGAAACAAACACATCAACAAGAAAACCATTGAGATTGTTCCCCAGTATGGTCGCCACTATGTTAGCGCTCAAATCTACCTTAGGCTGAAATAAGGTAAAACTCAAGGCTACATCAAACCACGCTCAGCCTCGTAGCTAGCCCTACGAGGACAGGAGAGGGCTCTCTCCGGGTCTATCTCGGCAAAGGATTTTCAAAGGGGCTGAGATGACTTATAATGAACAATGAATACTGATTTTAGGCTAGTAAAGAGATGGGAATGTTTGATTTTTATTTTTTGGGTTTTTGTTGGAGAAATGGAAAAAAAAAACAATTTTGGGTTCGGGGATAAGGCCAGATCTTTGCAGAATTCGAGTTGGGGCGAAGTAGGAAGTAGTCTTGATGCTTTTTGATTGAGTGTATGGATAGATCAGAATTAAAAGGAGCTGAAGAGGGCAAGGGAGAACATGGATCCTCTCCAAACGGGCGAAAACATGTAAAACTAAACAAATTTAAAGGCAGAGCATTGAAATCAATGGATTCAACCTTGTTTACTCATTCAATTAGTTTCAGAAGCATAAGAAGGGAATGGCATACATTAAACATGAAATAACTTACAATAAACTAAGAGAAAACACCATCAAGAACTGAAAGCCACAAGAATCCCAACAGGTGCTGCAAAACCTCTGATCTTTCCTTAGCCAAAATATGAAAAATATGTACAATAGTGTGCCAAAATCTTTCCCAAGAGTCCAACCTGTAGAATGTCTCAAAAATTACATCATATAGACCTCCTAACCCCTTCCCACACCTCTAGGGGTCTAATTCCTCCTTCTAGGAGCAGTTACAACTAATTCTAAACAAAGAACTAGAATATAGGCATCTAAACAACTTGCCTCTAAAAGGGAGGAAACTGATTCTTACATCTGATTTTTACTTTTTTAGGAGTGAATCATCTAGAATAGGTAAAAGTGAGTCAAATTTACATGCCAACCATTAATTTAAATCATAATAACTCAAAAATTTCATCCACAAGCAAAACTGGTTCAACTGGCCGAAATTCTGAGCTGGAAGGTGAAAAATTGACCAAAAATCCATATGCGTAGCGCCCCTGAGCCATATGCATAGCGCGCCTTTAAGCCTGATTTTGGGGTACTTCCTGGCATCCAAATTGAGCTCATGATAGCTCGTTGGAAAGCCCTGGAAGTTGGCTATCCAACCCAAGTAAAATTTCCCAATTTGAAGCTCATTTTCCCCTCCAATACTTCATTCTTCCAGAAGTACTTCCTGCTGGTGCAAAAGGTGGCAGCAAGGTGGTTTTCATGGTGTTTTTGGGCCTTTTGATCATCCAGAACCTGATGAAATGCTTCAGAAATACTTGAGCATGCATAAATTACCATGAAAAACCTAGAAATATAAAGTTTTCCTTCAGCAAGTGTTCCAAACAAAAGCGAGCACGTCGACGCGCTACTCGTATAGCTGAAAAATCTGTTTTTGGACCAAAATATTTCAAAATGACAAAAATTTCTCCGAATTTGCTCAAATTTGGAGCGAAGACCCTCCATCATGTATCATGTCCAGCCAACGAAGCCTCGGCCAAAATCTGGAGTGGATCAGGCCTTTTCCGCCGTTTTAGTGCTCTGCTCAACCTCCTCTTCAGAATCTTCATTTTTGCTTTGCAGACATGCATGCGAGCCCAATAATGACCTTTCATGTGACGAAGCATGTCTTTGTTTCTATCCTGATCCTGTGAATGTACCTGCGCTGATGTAGAAGGCGAGACCCCTTCCACCCTTGGTGGAGATAATACTCGTCGTGTAGCTGCAAATAAGGCCCTGTGGCCTCACTGGTATGTCACATACAATGGAGCGCTGATATGCTCGATCTCAGGAATGTCAGGCTGGTGTGAAGGCTCTCCCACATCATGAACTACCTCGGGAAGTGGTTTTGGTGCTGTAAATAAGTCACGAGAGATGAAATCCTCCCAAGTGATGCCCTTCTGTGTCAACTGATGTACCACTATGATCTTGATCAGCGCGTAATGATATATACTTCTATGCTGCTGTGCTGGGGTCTTCTTCTGTACAAAAATCACCATCCTCTCTATGTTGCGATACATGAAGTACGGAATGTTCATCATACGTACCCTCGTGAAGTGCATCAACAAACGGACATGGTATGCATAGAGACGCGAGAATCTGCCCTCGCAACTGAAATACCGAATGATGAGTTTCATCAATGGTGCAAACTCATCCTTTAGGAATATGAAAGGAAAAACCCTGCTCAAGTGCCTCATATACCCGGGTTTGATGTATGGCTCATAGTGGAATTTCTCTAACTGCTGACGTTTGTTCCATTCCTCTCCTATATTTGGTATCCCGGTGGCCTGAGCAATAGTCTCTGGTGACAGAATGAAATCTACTCCGGCGAGGTTTACATGGCCATCATGTAAATGTAGAACAAATAGACGAGCTAGTTCACGATGATGCTGGGTTTGTGAGATCATCTCACAGTATTGGAAACATGACTGATGCTGAAAACAATCCATTGCAAGCGGGCAAGCCTGCAATTGAGCCAAAGAAGTAGGCTCCTCCCTGAGATGCTTACCACCTTTGCCACCTTTGTGAGACCTCTGTGGCACATTACCCTCTACTATGGAATCATTGTCATACTCCTGCTCATAAACTAAATCTGTCTCTGACATGGCTCTGAAAACAAGATGTCTGCAATATGGATGCTGATATAGGTGTAGTGAAGTCAAAAGTTTCAATGTATGCTTAAAACCAAAATATGTTGCATATGTACCGAAACATCATAAGAAAATAAGTCACAGTGGTAATAGCTCTGTTTTAGTGGCATAAAAACAGTCTTTGTTTTGATCACAAGTGAATTTGACAAATAAGTACCAAGTGCAAATGTAGTGTGCAGCCTTTGTAATGCTGGCTAGAATTTGTCAAAGGGGAAAATGAGTATAAGACTGTATTTGTCAATGGGAAATGGGAAACAATGTGACAATGACCACAATGAAACAAATAGCCATGACAGTGGTAATATAATGATGATTACAGCAGTGGTAAAACGATAAAATGAGAGCGTGAGGGCAGTGACACTTTGACAATAGATGCGTAGGTATATATATATATCAACAATACAAGCTGGAAAAATCTTCACATGGCCATCAACATGTATTCAAAACCCTAAGGAATGAATCTGCTATGAGCATAGGGTTTCACCTCTCCACAACAAATACACTAATTTCCCCACTTTAAAACACCACAACCCTGTTCAAAAAATCACTGAGCAATGATTAAAAACCTACTTGCAAGTTGATGGAGCCGTTGTGACATCAAACCGGCCGCATGAGCAAAAAAAAATTGGCTCTGTGACTGTGTGCGTAGCGCACCTACCCAACGCGTAGCATGCACCATACGCGTAGCGCCCATGTTCTTTTGCAAAGACTGGGGAAGCTATATGCGTAGCGCCCCTTATATGGGTAGCGCGCCTCCTGTATGGGTAGTGTGCACCTCCAATGACTGTCCACGGCTATGAAAAACAGGACTTCGGCCTTCAACAACACAAGCTCGATTTCTGCCTTGAGGATTTCGTGCAAATGAAATTGTTTACCATGATTTATATGTGAAGAAAATATCTCATCAAATCAGATTTGATTTTGAATTTACTCCATGACCCACTTTTATAATGTTTGGCACTTTGACATTCGATCATTTAATACAATGATTTTCTTTTGGCTTTTCTGAGTTTTGGACTGATAATACTTGGTTGTTTTTGCAGGGATCCGGCATTTGACTTTGGAAAATATTAGAGGTTTGCTCTGATACTTCTTATGGTGAAACAAATACAATTATTACAAAAAATGAAGTTTGACAATTTCTAGTTCCAAAACAGAGTTTTGGACTAGAAATGTCTTCAAATGTTTTTGATAATAAAAACGTGAAATAGAAATATTTTGAAACCAACCTCATGGCCTGCGGGCTTTTATGACATGTATGCAAAGGACTGAAAACCCTAGACTCTAGGACTAAAGACTCTTTTTAACGAAACTAATCATTTATGACAATGAATGCAATGACTATGAACTTCAGTGATTTTTTAGGAATTTTAATTAGCCCTACAGGTACAAGCATGAGGAAACACAAGACAACCAGACCCCCTCGTCAGTCGATGGCATGCCCCTAGCGAAATGCAATGAAGAGGAACGAGCGAGACACCTAAGAATGATATGCAAAAAGCGAACTGATCTCTGACGGAGGGCTGCAAGGACCGACTCTAACAGCGTCCATGCCTCAGATCTTGATTATTGTATGCTCTGTTATGGATGGCTGCGCCCATACCATGTATATATCATGTATTTGAGATATCATTTGTACTTGTCTACGCAAGTTTTCCGACAGCAGTGTTTTCAGTTGGGCACATTCTCGTAAAGCATTTCACCCCTCTCTTTCTCTCGGGCCTCATGCTTTAGGGGGCATTTGTTACACAGTAATTTGTCACCGTCCCTGCAATCCCCCATCTCACACATTGGAGGGCTTATTCCGTGACCTATGAGCAGTGACATGACCTGAAACCACTTTCATGGCATCCCCCTTGACAAGGACAATCATTCCCCTCAAGACAATTTCCTGTGAAAAGCCCTAAAAATAACCCTTTTAGCCTTGGCGCGACTAGCCAATTCAGCCCTCGCGCCAATGGGGGAAATCCACCAAAGAGGGCGCACCAACTGGTGCTTTGTCCCAATGTATCACCTTCGCTAGGCTTAATAAGGATTGTTTTTTAAAAATAAATGGCAGAAGTTTGATTCCAACCAACTCGTGAACGAGTCTCTAAAATGAGTTGGGAGGTTTGGCTCCGGATCTCCATGTAGGGGAAGTGGTTTTCCACCTATCATGTAAGCTTCCTTGAGGATAGGGCCAATCCCACCATTGTAGGGATCCCAACTCCCCTTCCACCATCTATATAAGCTTGTCATTTTCTCTTTGCAAGCTAGCCTGAAAAGAGCTAAATCAATAGTAAGGAGATTATCGTCAGACAACCGAAGAGAGAGAGACTTGTCCTATTCTCGACGAGCTTTACCGAGACGTACTCCTCTGTCGACTTGCCGAAGGAAGATCCAGCATCAGAGCTTAGGTTGTATATTTCTTTGTTTTCATTAATAATAAATGACTTCGATTATGGTTCCATTCAGATGTTCATGTTTTATGTTATGAGTTGTATCTTCTCTGACTGATACATAATTGCATGTGCCAGGTTTTACGCTTGTGTGTTTGTTGTTTCTTCTTGTATGTGTAGGTATTCGATTGCGCCGAGCGGGAGAATCGTGATCTACCATAGTGAGGGATGGAAGCGTCATCTTCTCCGCAAACGACAGCAGTGTAGGACTTAAGGTAGGCCTCTTGTCACATCTTGGTCTTTTTCAATTAGGAACTTGCGTCTTAGCGTGACTCGGTTGTTGCTAGACCCGATCTGGGCTAGTAGGGATCACCTCTGTCCGCAGAGGGGATTTACCTCTCCAATAAGGTTTTATTTAGGTGAAGCCTATGGTCCAAATAGCATGGGAAAAATTATTATTAATGCCATGGGCTAAATACCATAGGCCAAATATCATATTTTTAAAAGAGGTATGGTAAATAAATAAATATAAAATAGGTATAAAGAGGTAAGGTAAATAAGTGAAAATATATCTAATAGGATTATAAGTCAACATCTAATTATATACCAATACTATGGGCCAAATACCATCAACCAAATAATTATTAATACCATGAAAAAAAACATTATTAACCCTAACATTAATATTAAAATATTATTATTAGAACTTTGGATTAATATAATATTAAATTTGTTATCTATATATATATATATATATATATATATATATATATATGAACTCTAGATATATATGGGAGGGAATAACAAATACATATGATAGAGGTGGAGAAATAGGGGGTGCCAAGGGACAGATGGAGATAAACTGAAGGAGAGAGGAGAGGAGGAATGAAGAGAGAGAGAAGGAGAGGAGTGAGAAAGGTAGATAAGGGTAAGAGAGGGAGAGGGAGACATACAGATGGAGGTGGGGGAGAGATAAGGAGAGAGGATTGGAGGGTAGAGAGAGAGAGAGAGAGAAGGGGAAGGGAGAGGGAGGTAGGAGAGAAAGGGAGAGAGAGGAAGGATGAGAGGAGGAGGAGAGAGGGAGGGATAGAGAGATGGACTTGGAGGGGGGGAGAGGGAGGTAAGAAGAAATACATAGAGAGTGAGAAGTGGAGAGAGAGGGAGTGAAAAGGGAGAGATGGAGAGAAAGTGTGTATGTTTAGGGGTGAGATAAAGAGGCATAGGAGTGATGGAGACAAGGGGGGAGAGAAGGATAAAGGGAGGGATATAGTAACATAGTTCGAGAGAGAGAGAGAGAGAGTGATGGGGGAAGGGAGAGTTGTTAGGACCTCACTATGTACCATTTTTACTATATATTTTGACACCACCTTACCTTTATAACCATGTTTAAAAAGGATTCCATCATCATTTTCATTCACTTTATCCAAAGGTATATAAAATCCTCTTCTTTACTATATATTTTATCTGTTTACATATAATTCCATATTACTCTTATATTTCATCATTAATCGAAGGTAGATTGTTGCTAACATAAGTCTAAAAGATCGCAGATAAATTATGTGTTGTGCTAGAACAATCGGCCGTTGCTGAAACAGTCAAACTTCGTTGCTAAAACAGTCGACTCCGTTGCTGAAACAGTCAATAGGCACGCAAATTCTGTCACTACTCGTAATTTGCGATTCTGGAAGAGTATTTTTTGGAACAATGGCAACAACATGAGACGAGCAAGGAAGTGGTTACACGGATTATCCTGAAGATAGTACTCTTTTTGTATCTGTTGTAACAATATCTTTTTATGGAAGAACAGAATAGCCCTGTTTTAAGAAAGAAGAACGGATTTGGGATAAACGTAGATTTGCTCTAATGTAATTGTAAGAGATGTCTCCTCTTTAAAAAGAGGAGACATCATCATTAGAAGGGAGTTCAAAAACTACAGGAGAACATTGTGTTTGAGAGGACAGGAGCTAAACTCCATTTGTAATGTATCATTTCTTTTGACAGATGAATAAAAGTTCCTTTTGAGCACTTCAATTTAATCCTTTTCCTGGGGAATCTTGTGAGAAGGAAAGGGCCCGCCTTCCTCACAAGATTCTCCCGACTGTTCCTGTAGTTTGCTAGATTTCTTTATGATATTCGCACTTTACTTTAATTCTGTTTGCTGAAACACCAGTTACACAGTTCTGTAGTTTATTGAGCATTCTGTTTCCTTTAACGCTGCATATGTTTAGTACATTCAATCTGAAGAAGTTAAGGGATCTATTTCTGTTATTTGTTTGCATGTATGATTGATGCTGGGAAGCAGGTGCTAAATATTCCTGTACAAAGGAATAGGGTCCTGTTCCCATTGATTGCCTTTCTTTTCCCTGCAGTGTGATTAGAAACAGGAGACAGGTGCTGAAGGTTCCTGTTCATGGGAATAGGGTCCTGTTCTCTTGAGTTTATCTTTTCTATAGAGTGATTAGTGTCAGGCAGCAGGTGCTGAAGTTCCTATTTAAAGGAATAGGGTCCTGTTCCCTGTTATGGTTGATTGGTTTCCTTTCCTGCAGAATGATTTCCTTTTATTTGGATTCTTAAAAACTGCAATAGAGGAATTACTTCTACTATAACATAAGTAACTTTAGCTTTGATTAAACAGGGTGTGAATAATTAGATTTGTATGATTAATAATTGTGTGGATTTTTACTACAACATTATTTTTGCTTTTGGAATTGAGCATATCTAGTGTGTGATTGTCTTTGGAATAAACAGACTTCCTCGGGTTGACAATTTATGTGGAGCTTGAATTGTTAAAACAATTAAAGCGAACAACATTTTGGCGCCGTTGCCGGGGAAGGCAATTATAGATTTCAAAAGCATTAATATTTTCTTTCTAGATGTGCAGATTGTATGAGAGGACATGGAACCCAGAAGAAAACTAACCCCACAGGTGGAAAAGGCAAAGGAAGGGGAGGAAGAAATACTTTCATTGACGAGATTGTATCAAAGGCTGAATCATCACAGAGATTAAGTTCCCGAAGACCAAAACTTCAGCACTCCTCTCAATCAGATTACAAAACAGAGGAAGTTTTGGGCCTTGAAAACATAGAGGAGCTAGTGATTAAAGAACCAGCAGTCAGTGTTGGAGAGTCAGAAGAAATTTCTAGCAAATCAGCAGAGCACATTGAGGAAATAATAGAGAGTATTGGACGACCAGTGGAAAACATTGAGGAGCCAGTAGAAGATCTTGACGATCGAGCAAGTGCAGTAGGAGAACAGCCAATGGAAGGAAACAATGAAGACTTCTTTGGTGGAGGACATGTAGATCCTGAAGGAGAAGGAAAGGATGAAAATTCTCTCTCTACCTTGGGATTTCCTATCAGTGATCTCCCTAGAGGAACAACTCCTATAAAAAACATTCCATTGTCAGCTTTACCTAACTTCCATGGTTTATCCTCCGAAGATCCGGATGAATTTCTTTTTGAATTTGATATATTATGCAGAAGTTATGATTATGTTACTAATGCTCAAAAGTTGAAACTGTTTCCAGCAACATTAAAAGGAAATGCTTTAAGATGGTTCATGAGCCTTGGGAGTCAGGTAATCACAACATGGGAACAGATGAAACAGACATTTCTACTTAAATATCAAGACTACTGTCGGACGAGAGAAAATAAGGACGAACTATTCAATATGGCACAAAAGCCGGACGAGAATTTGGAGGACTATGTAGAAAGGCTGCAGTACAATATACAGAGATCTGATCATCCGAATATAAGTAAGGAAATTCGTAAAACAATATTACTTAGAGGATTAAGGGATGATTGTTTAGACATGTTAAACATGCTTGGCAAGGGAGATATATCTAAGGAATCATATGATGAGATTTTTGAACTTTGTAAGAGGTGTTCAAGGGGAGCTGCAAGGAACAGAGTAAGTAATAGAGATCCCACCTATTCAAGAGTGCAGAAATCAGCCAGTGGGGGAGCAACAAGAGCGGAAATAGGTAATTTACTTGAAGAATTTAAAACTGAGATGTTAAGTTCCTTTGCTTCACAAATTGACACTTTGTAGGTTAAGAATAAGTAGGCTGAAGCAGAAGCAACTCTGGCTGTCTTTTCCCCGAAGTGCAGAGACAAACATCCACTAAGGGAGTGCCCATTGGACAAAATACCAATCTGCACCCTTTGTGAGAAATATCATGAAACACAGCAATGCCCATCTCTACCAGGAATAAAGGCAGCATTACAGCCAACGGAAGAAGAAGCTGAAGCAGTTTACTTGCTAACTCAAAGAAGACAATGGCAACCAAAAGGACAAGGTATGAACTCTAGTATGCCATTTAATCGTTGGAATAATTATTCTGCTTTCGGTCAAACAAATTACCCTCCCTTTAATCAAATGCAATACCCACCCTTTAATCAAATGAATTTCCCACCTATGCAGCAATCAAACCCTCCCTTTGTTGATCCTACAATGTGGACTCCTTGGCCCCCACAGCAGCCATCTTCTTTTAACCCTTGGAATTCAAATTGGAGAAGCCAACAACTCCCGTATCCAAATCAATTTCCTCAATTTCAACAACCACTTCCTCTGCCATCAAATGCTCCGCCAAATAACCAAATGACACCCCAGCTACCTGTGCAACCAAATCCTAACCCCAATAATAAAGTTGTGCAAGTCATTGATATTCAAAATCAGTCTATATTTCCTACTATGCAATGTAATGATATTCATTTAAGATCCGGGAAAATAGTAGAGCCTATTATTGATGACATAACTTCTTCTGATTCTGATAAGGAGGAAACTGAGAAACATAAGAAATCACAACCACCCTCTAACAAGAATATTGAAATAACAGAACCACCATTCCCCGAGCGTTTGGTTTTAACTAGAACGCTTGAAACACTTGCTTTTAATATTTTAGGGGAACTACAAAACTTGTATGTTAAAATTCCACTTTTACAAGCATTAAGAGATGTAAGAATTTATGCCAGAACAATAAGGGATATTTGTGCTAAGAAACCTGGTAGGAAAACTAAAGATCCCCTTACAGTACATGTGATGGGTGATTTATCTGCATTAATGTCTGGAAAAACCCCTCCTGTGAAATATGGTGACCCCGGCCATCCTACCGTGACAGTTCAAATTGGTAAAACAATGATTCCTCAAGTTCTGGTAGATTTAGGTGCTGCAATAAACATAATGACTCTTGATACTTCACAGTTGTTACAGCTGAATAACACAATCAGAGATACACCTACCATTCTAGAGTTGGCTGACCGTTCTACAATTAAACCTGAAGGAGTTGTTGAAGATCTACTTATCTCAGTTGAATCCTGGAATTACCCAGTTGATTTTGTTGTATTGCAGACTAAAACAAAGCTGGGGGGACATCCTTTAATTCTGGGGAGGCCATGGCTGGCCACAGCTGATGCCTTTATCAGTTGCAGATCTAGTTCAATGACAATTTCTAATGGTTATGAAACCAAACAGCTTACTCTTTATCCTCATGCTACACCCATAATTAATAATGAAGATTCTATGTGGATGGATTATGATGATAATGTTATTCAACCCATTCTAACTATTGGACAAGCCTTAACTCTTAAAGACAATACAGAGGATGAAATAATTAATAATTTTATTTGTGAACCTTCCTCTGTAATTGCTGAAACACACAATCAATTGACTGCAATTTTTGAAACAGATACCCAAGAAAAGATTGAATCTGAAGACTTATCTCAGACATTAACCACCATCTCATCTAAAAGTATAACAGTTGAAATTGAACCTGGCAAGACATTAAACATAAATCCTGATCTAACAGTTGCTGAAACCAGCAGTTAATGAAGTTATTGCATGAAAATAAGGAAGCATTTGCATGGGATTACACAGATATGAAAGGGATCTCTTCTGAACTATGTACTCACCGAATTTACATTAAAGAGGGATGCCGACCAGTCTGTCAACCCCAAAGACAAATGAACCCTAATTTACGAGAAATTGTTAAAGAAGAACTTCAGAAATTGCTTAATGCAGGATTTATATACCCCATATCTGACAGTGAATGGGTTTCCCCATTGGTAATTGTCCCTAAGAAAAACGGGAAATGGAGAGTATGTGTTGATTACAGAGCCTTGAACAAAGCCACTCAAAAGGATCGCTTTCCTTTACCTTTCATTGATCAGGTGTTGGATAGTCTGTCAGGGAAGAAATTATTTTCTTTCTAGATGGATTCAGTGGGTATAATCAGATTAGAATTGCACCCCAAGACCAGGACAAGACCACTTTCACTAGCCCTTGGGGAACTTTTGCTTATAGAGTTCTTCCATTTGGGCTATGTAATGCACCAACAACTTTTCAGAGGGCTGTTATAGGAATCTTTTCTGATATGCTGAATGACTCTATGAAAATATTTATGGATGATTTTACTTCTTATGGTGTGTCTTTTGAAGATGCATTACAAAATCTTGAGAAGGTACTTAAACGATGTATACAAGCTCACCTCTCCCTAAGTACTGAAAAATGTCATATGATGATGAGTGAAGGAGTAGTGCTTGGGAATTTTATTTCATCTCAAGGTATTCAGGTAGATCCATCTAAAATATTGGTCATTCAGAATCTTCCTGTTCCTAAAACACAAACTGATGTGAGAAGTTTTCTAGGACATGCTGGATATTACAGAAGATTTATTAAAGATTTTTCTAAGATAACTTCTCCATTATTTGTGTTGCTTATGAAAAATGTTGAATTTAAGTGGACTAATTCTTGTCAGAAAGCCTTTGTAGAACTCAAGCATCAGCTATCTATCGCTCCTATTTTGAGGGGACCTGATTGGGCCCTCCCTTTTCATATATCTTCTGATGCTTCAGACACTGCAATTGGAGCTGTCTTGGGACAAGAGGAAAATCATCTTCCTTATGCTATCTACTTTATCAGTAAGAATATGACCCCTGCTGAGCTTAATTATATAGTTACCGAAAAGGAGTTTCTTGCAGTAATTTATGCCATTAATAAATTTCGACATTATATCACTGGTTATTCTACTTTTGTCCACACTGATCACTCGGCTATTAAGTATTTAATGAACAAATCTTTTACAAATGCTAGAGTTACCAGATGGCTATTATTACTGCAGGAATTTGATATCACAATTGTAGATCGGCCTGGTAAAGAAAATGTGGTGGCTGATTTCCTTTCACGGTTAAAAACTGATAATAATATTCCAGTAGATGATTCTTTTCCTAATGAGTATTTGTTTGTAGTTTCTGCTCACTCTCCATGGTATGAAGATATTGCCAATTATTTGGTTGCAGGAAAATTACCATCACACCTGTCATACAGAGAAAAGAGAAGAATTGTTCAACAAAGTGCCAGGTATAGCTGGATAAGTGGGTGTCTTTTCTACACAGGGCTTGATCAGGAAATCCGAAGATGCATTAGGGAAGATGAAGTGTATGACATACTGAAAGCTTGTCATGATGGCCCTTGTGGAGGGCATTTTGTTGATAAAATAATAGCACACAAAATTTTGAGGATGGGTTACTATTGGCCCTCATTATTTAAGAATGCAAAGAAATATGTGAGGGCTTGTGATAGTTGCCAGAGAATGGGTCAACCCAATCATAGAGATCAAATGCCATTAAACCCCCAGGTAGTTTCTGAACCATTTGAAAGATGGGCCTTGGATTTCATAGGACCCATTAATCCTCCATCCAATCAAAGAACTTATATATTAGTATCTACAGACTATATGACTAAATGGGTGGAGGCCAAAGCACTTATTAGAGCCAATGAAGAGGCTGTCCTAGCTTTCTTATTTGAAGAAATCTTCACTAGATTTGGAATTCCTAGAGAGCTAGTTACAAATGGAGGACCTTCATTCAATTCTCATGGTTTTAAGTCTACCCTTCATAAATATCATATTCATCATAGAATGACTACACCATACCACCCCCAGGCCAATGGGCAGGTGGAAAGCACAAATAAAGTATTAGAAGCCATTCTAACTAAAACAGTGAAGGACAACCAAAAGGATTGGTCTCAAAGGCTCCCTGAAGCACTATGGGCTTACAGAACTACTTGGAGAAACACTACAGGTTTTTCTCCCTATGAATTGGTTTATGGTAAAAAAAAAATTTTTCCTATGGAATTTGAAATTAAAACTCTAAGAACTACTTTAGTTGTTAATCTTGATTTGACTGATGTGCAGACAGCTAGCCTGCAGCAGCTTCTTGAATTGGATGAAAAGAGATTAGATGCCATTCACCAAACAACCATGATTCAACAACAGAGAATGAAGTGGCATGATAAAATTATCAAACACAAGCAGTTCCAAAAAGGTAATTGGGCCTTATTGTATGACTCTCGGTTTGAAAATTTTCAGGGTAAGCTATGTACACGTTGGCTTGGAACATATGAAATAGATGCTTTTTTTTCTAATGGAACAGTAAGACTTCTAACAATTGATGATTCTAAAACACCTCTACTAGTCAATGGTCATAGGCTTCATTTGTACCAGCGCCCTGTTTCTAAAGAGGATTTCAAGACTGCTTGCATGACTGATACACATTATCTTTTTCTAGGGGATTCTTCTGCTCCTCATAGCATTTAATTTTCTGCACTGTATTTTTAGTATTAGATTAGATTTAAAACTAATAATCCTTGTCAAGGGTTGGCATATTACAATTGAATTTTCCAGATTCTGGAAAAGCTTATTAAGGAGGACAGATTCATCACAAGACGATCTAAAGCTTCAATCACAAAAGCTTGCTCCCTTCATTTTAACCCATTTCCTAGCAATATCCCTTTTATCCCATTTCTACATTACTTCCCTTTTTCCATTTTTCCCACTTCTACCATTCCTGAAATATCACCCTTTAACTAGTATTTCCTGTTCCCCACTGCTGAATACTTCCCCCACTTGTTTTAAACCCAAGTCATTATATCCCATTTTCCTGATTTTACCCTTTGCTAAAACACCAGTTTCATCAACATGTCATTCATTTTTCCGTTGCTGAAACACCAGTTTCAGCAACCTGTCATTTATCTTTTCATCATTAAAACATCATTTCTTTCCTCTGCTATACAAGCTTTTCAGTTCTCCACTTTTACTCTCCAGATCCTTTGGGTGAATATTATTCAGTATTGAGCAGATCCTGATATGCTCCTGTTCTACATTTCAGAGAAATCTACATATTCTTCCATTAATATCAAGCCATTATGAAGCACTCTATACTTCAAATTTTAAAGGCAAAGGTAAAAATATAAGGTATATGGTTTTTATGTAATGCAGTTAAATAATATTTTAAAGAGAGGATCTTGCTCATAATGATTGCAATCTCCGCACACTTAAACATCATTGCACCATACGTAAGGGGGGGAATTTCGAAAAACTGAATCATCATTCCAAACCATCCAATCCTCCGTCACTTTTCATATCTATTATTTCCGCCGTCATTGAGACTCCATATCCTCTGTTGCAACAATTAGCTTGACTAAAGCCTGTGTTTCTGTTCTCTGCGCCTCTGCATGTGACTCAAGCTAGTAGCTATGGGACGGTTGGCTATCAGACACGAGCCTGGTTCGATAACTCTTCTCGAATTGTTCCCGGAGGCCTACCAAATTTTTCAACAAGCAGGGTGGACAACATACTTCGAAAGATTGGGAGAATTTGATCAGCAGCAAGTTTTAGAGTTCGCACAGAATCTTCAGGGGAATTATTCAGTGGTTCAAGGGGTCCGAATTTCAGTCATAGAGGAAGATATAGCACAAGTTTCAGGTTTTCCGGTTATAGGGGCTCGCTGGTTCAGTAGGAAACAGGTTATTTTAAATGCACAGCAAGATTTTCTTCTTCCAGATGAACCGGTTGAACTTAAAGGCCACGGTATAAGTCTGCATTCACTACCTCGATCATGGCCAACAGTAGCTGAATTCATCAAGCACTATTTGACATGCGAAGAGCATTACCAAGTAGTCTATCAACACGACTTTGTTTTAATGAATCATTTGAGGCATGGTTGATTAGTCAATATTCCCTATTATCTGCTTGGTTGTATCAAAAACATGTCATATTATTGCAGAAGGGGTAAATTCCCATTGTTATCCCTTACCCATCATCGTTTATGTCAATTATTAATTCAGAGGGGTTTTGCTCAGCAAAACCCCCCTCTGAATAATCCACTCCTCATTCCCCAGCAAGCCGAAATTCCCCAGCAATCCGAAATTCCCCAACAAGCCGTAAATTCCCAAGAAACTCCTGAGAGTTCTTATGAAAGGCAACTGGACGATATCCCAGACCCCCCAGTAATTCCATCCTCAGAACCAGTTGACCTGCCCCCAAGTTCGTCCCACTTAGTAGAGTCACCCCTTCCCACTATTCCTATCCCTAGCAATGACTCTCCAACACCCCCATCTCCACCTACTCATAAAAGAAAGAGACGAACCCCAACAGTCTCTGTCTCAAAATGACAAACAAGGGTCACATCCCAAATTTTCACTTCTTCCGAAAGCCCTTCCCCTAGAAAATAATCTTCTCCTACAAAGAAAAGGAAAGAAACTGACTTCTCTGCTTTCCTACCAAAAAGGAAAATGAAAATGACCGTTGAAACAAGAGTTACTCCCATTTCCCCTGACCCCGCCACTATCCTGTTAAAACTTCAATCCTCACCACCATTCCAAATTCCCCAACCCGTCTCGTCCTGTGGCACTGTCACACAAGAACCAGTGGCCCGGGATAACATGACATCGTTTATTGCTCAAACAGTGACTGCCACACAAGAACCAGTCACTTACCCAGAGGCTGAAACACAAGAACCAGCCACTGTGGTACAAGAATCATACACCAAGCATGATAATATAGGGAAACCATCTGTAGCTGCTCCACAAGAACTAGCTATAGCTGTGGATCAGCAGACAACTCCAGCAGAATCAACCAGCACACAGGGTTCACACACTATGGCATCTTTATTGGAGGAAAATGAGTTTTTGAAGTCAGAACTAGAGGCCTATAAGAATGAATTAATCATGGCACGAGAAGCCTTTGATAGAGAATTGAATCTCTACATGCTAGCACACACAGCATCAACACAAAAGAAGGATCCATGCAGAGAATACATGTGCCATGAGTGTGGTAACATTTACCAATAAGAAGGATACAAAGTAGTCAAAATTCAGGTATCTGAGGCATCTACATCAGCTGCAATTAAAGAAGAACGCCCTACTGCCACACAAGAACCAATAGGGCCCTCAAAAAGTCTGGAAAAAGAAACTAAACCACAGATATCCAGCCCTGTGTTAGTCAGCTCAGCCACTCAGACAATGCCCCAACCACAGATATCTCGCCCTGTGCTAGTCAGCTCAGCCACTCAGACAATGCCCCAACCACAGATATCCTGCCCTGTGCTAGTCAGCTCAGCCACTCAGACAATGCCCCAACCATAGATATCCCGCCCTGTGCTAGTCAGCTCAGCCACTCAGACAATGCCCCAACCCAGTACTTATAATGCTGGGACACAGACCCTGCCATGGAAACAATTAGAACTTATGAACAACTGGAGGAAACAATATGTTGTAGATCAAGATAAAATATTACAGCAGCATAAGTTAGCATGGCAGAATCACATGTATGCCAACTGGGATATTTGGGAACAGACATTGCAACAGCTCAGGGATTCCAAGAAAGAAGTCAAAGAATCAAAGGAAAAGTTGGTTTTGATGTTTTCATTAGTGAAAAAATTGATGGCTACTCGAAAAACCTCCGTGAATTATTCTCTCTTCCTCTCTGAACATTTGGTTTATTTTCAATTAAAGGCAATAAAGGATGGCAGACCTCATGAATTGCTTACTGCGGAAAAATTTGTTAAGACTTTTGCTGAGGCCCCTGAAAGTGACCAACATTTGTTGTGTGAACTTTATCTCCATAGCGAGGCCATGCCTGAGAATAGAAAAGTCAATCTCACTCCAATCGTAGGTGATGTACAAATTAGGGCATTCGTTTCATTCCTGGCCAATCAGCTCACCTGGCAAACTGCGTTTATTACAAGTAGGCATAATGAGGAGAATCGACTCCTTTGGATTAGACCGGAACCTTTAAATCCGGCCATGTTTGTAGCACAATATCACCGATTCTTGCAGAAGCCAGGAATGCACAGGTACATACAACAACTGCAGGCTTCAACACTTTTAAAGTGTCTACAGCTAATCAGAGTAAAGGAGGCTGCTGCATTGAATGCCAACACTATGTTTTGGCAACAATCATGTAAGGAAAGACAAGAGTATCACCCTTTCAGCCCTGATAATCTTCAAGCTGCACTCTCCAGGGTACCTAACTACATCAGATGCATTCAGCATTGTGGAGCAAACTGGATTGGTTACCATTTTCATTTTCCAATTCTATGGATGCCTGCAGAAAAATACCAGTGTCACTACCAATTGGCTGACAGAGATGAGGCTGTAGCATGGCAGAAATTGCAGAACAATCGAGGATTCCGAGCTCCGACAGAAGCTACCTTCTCCAGCTACTGCTTGAGCAACTTGCATGCACAGAGTCAGTACTCAGACTCTGACTCAGACTAGGAGTTGCCTGAGGACATGCAACCCTTTCAGCTGGGGGGGATGTTAGGACCTCACTATGTACCATTTTTTACTATATATTTTGACACCATCTTACCTTTATAACCATGTTTAAAAAGGATTCCATCATCATTTTCATTCACTTTATCCAAAGGTATATAAAATCCTCTTCTTTACTATATATTTAATCTGTTTACATATAATTCCATATTACTCTTATATTTCATCATTAATCGAAGGTAGATTGTTGCTAACATAAGTCTAAAAGATCGCAGATAAATTATATGTTGTGCTGGAACAATCGGCCATTGCTGAAACAGTCAAACTTTGTTGCTGAAATAGTCGACTCCTTTGCTGAAACAGTCGACTCCGTTGCTGAAACAGTCATCAGGCATGCAAATTCCGTCACTACTCGTAATTTGTGATTCTGGAAGAGTGTTTTTTGGAACAATGGAAACAACATGAGACGATCAAGGAAGTGGTTACACGGATTATCCTGAAGATAGTACTCTTTTTGTATATGTTGTAACAATATCTTTTTATGGAAGAACAGAATAGCCCTGTTTTAAGAAATAAGAACAGATTTGGGATAAACGTAGATTTGCTCTAATGTAATTGTAAGATATGTCTCCTCTTTAAAAAGAGGAGACATCATCATTAGAAGGGAGTTCAAAAACTACAGGAGAACATTGTGTTTGAGAGGACAGGAGCTAGAGTCCATTTGTAATGTATCATTTCTTTTGACAGATGAATAAAAGTTCCTTTTGAGCGCTTCAATTTAATCCTTTTCCTGGGGAATCTTGTGAGAAGGAAAGGGCCCACCTTCCTCACAAGATTCTCCCAACTGTTCCTGTAGTTTGCTAGATTTCTTTATGATATTCGCACTTTACTTTAATTATGTTTGCTGAAAAACCAGTTACACAGTTCTGTAGTTTATTGAGCATTCTGTTTCCTTCAACGTTGCATATGTTTAGTAAATTCAATCTTAAGAAGTTAAGGGATCTATTTATGTTATTTTTTTGCTTGTATGATTGATGCTGGGAAGCAGGTGCTGAAGATTCCTGTACAAAGGAATAGGGTCCTGTTGCCATTGATTGCCTTTCTTTTCCCTGCAGTGTGATTAGAAACAGGAGACAGGTGCTGAAGGTTCCTGTTCATGGGAATAGGGTCTTGTTCTCTTGAGTTTATCTTTTCTACAGAGTGATTAGTGTCAGGCAGCAGGTGCTGAAGTTCCTATTTAAAGGAATAGGGTCTTGTTCCCTGTTATGGTTGATTGGTTTCCTTTCCTGCAGAATGATTTCCTTTTATTTGGATTCTTAAAAACTGCAATAGAGGAATTACGTCTACTATAACATAAGTAACTTCAGCTTTGATTAAACAGGGTGTGAATAATTAGATTTGTATGATTAATAATTGTGTGGCTTTTTACTACAACATTATTTTTGCTTTTGGAATTGAGCATATCCAGTGTGTGATTGTCTTTGGAATAAACAGACTTCCTCGGGTTGACAATTTATGTGGAGCTTGAATTGTTAAAACAATTAAAGCGACCAACAAGAGTATTGGAGGGCAGAGAGAGAGAGAGAGGGAGAGAGGGATAGGAGGACTTAGTGATAGATATATATATATTGGAGAAATGTAGTGTATGTTTTGGGGTTGATATAGAGAGAAAAAAGGGAGATAGAGATACTAATGGAAGGTGAAGAGAAAGAAGATATAGATGGATACAAGGAGGGATGGACAAAGATATTGATAGATATGGAGTGAGAGAGTGTGTGTGTTTGGTGGGGTGAGATAAAGGGAAAAAGAAGGAGAGGTTGAGGGAGATATAGATATAGATGGAGGGAAGAGAGAGGGAAGAATATTTCTTGCACTAGATGCATTGATTTCAACGTAAATGGTGATTTATAACCCTATTTGATTGCTAGCACTAGGTGCATTTATTTTAGTGTAGATATTGATTTCTAATGATATTTGATTACTTCGACTAGATGCATTAATTTCAATGTAGATGATTTCTAATCCTATTTTATTTCTTGCACTAAATTCAAGAGAGGGAGAACGAGAGAAGTGAGAAAGGTAGAGGAGGGTAAGAGAGGGAGAGCCAGACATAAAGATGGAGGTGGGAGAGAGAGAAGGAGAGAGGATTGGAGGGTAGAGAGAGAGAGAGAAGGGGAAAGGGAGAGGGAGGTATGAGATAAAGGGAGAGCGAGGAAGGATGAGAGGAGGGAGAGAGAGGGAGGGAGAGAGAGATGGACTTGGAGGGGGAGAGAGGGAGAGAAAAAGAAAGAAATAGAGAGTGAGAAGTGGAGAGAGAGGGAGTGAGAAGGGAGGTATGGATATAATGTGTGTATTTTTAGGGGTGAGATAAAGAGACATAGAAGGAGTGATGGAGACAAGTGGGAGAGAAGGAGAGAGAAGGAGAAAGGGAGGGATATAGTAACATAGTTGGAGGGAGAGATATAGTAATGGGGGAAGAGAGAGGATTGGAGGGCAGAGAGAGAGAGAGAGAGGGTGGGGGAGATAGAGGGAGGCATGAGAGAAAGGGAGAGAGAGGAAGGACAAGGGAGAGGTCTTGAGAGAGAGGAAGAGAGTGATGGGGAAAGAGCGAGGATTTTAGGGCGAGAGAGAGCGAGAGAGAGAGAGAGAGAGAGAGAGAGAGAGAGAGAGAGTGAGAGAGAGGAAGGAAAATAAAGAGGACTTAAAATAGAGGAGGAGAGAGGGAGGGAAAGATAGGGAGGGATATAAAGATGGATTTTGATGAGGAGAGATGGAGGGAAGAAGAAAGACATAGAGAGAGAGAGAGAGAGAGAGAGAGAGAGAGAGAGAGAGAGAGAGAAGGTTGAGAATGAGAGAGAGTGTGTATGTTTGGGGGTGAGATAAGAGATAAACAAGGAGAGATGGAGAGAAGGGGGGAGATAAGGAGAGAGATAGGAATATAGTAACAAAGTTGGAAGTTGAAGATAGAGAGATAGAGGGGTGGGAGAGAAATGAAAAGAGAGATTGAATAGAGGTATAGAAAGAGAGATGGATATGGAGGGGGAGAGTGTTACACAGTAATTTGTCACCGTCCCTACCATTCCCCGTCTCGCACAATGGAGGACCCATTTTGTGACCTGTGAACATTGTCATGCCTTGAAAACATCATCAATGCATTCCTCTAAGCATGAGCCTCATTTGCCCTTGAGACATCTCCTTGCAAGAATCATGAAAAACATCCCTTTTGGCATTGGCGCGGGAAGGCAGTTCAGTACTCGCGCCAATGGGGAAAATCCTGCAAAGAGGTCGCGCCAACTGGCGCTCTGTCATAGAGCAGTAGTCGCGCCACCCAATTTAGGGACTGTTTTTTTAAATAAAGATGGCGGAAGTTGAGTTCCAACAAACTCACAAACCATTGCCTATCTTGAGTTGGGAGGTTTGGCTGCGGGAGTTCTATGGAAGGGAAGTGGTTTTGCCACCTCCCATGGAACCTTCCTTGTTGATAGGGCCAATCCCACAATAATAGGGATCCCAACTCCCTCCTTCCCCATCTATAAAAGCCTGCTCAATCCCATAGCAAGCTAGTCTTGAAGTGCCTAAGCTTTGAATCTCCATATTCCCAAGAGCCTTTGTGCTGTAAAGAATCCTCTCTTTCCCTTAAGGCCGACTCAAGTAAGGAGACCATTGTCGAGAGACTCGGGAGAGGTTTTCCCTTTCCTTGGCGAGCTTTGCGAGACGTGGACGACCGGAGACCCGTCCGAAGGAGACCGCGACGTCAGAACTTGGTTGTAATCTCTCTTCGTTTATTATTTAATAGATGATTATGATTATGGTTCCACTCCGTTTTCCATCATGTTAATGTGAGTAACGTCCTTTCTGACTGATGTTTAGTTACGTATGCTGGTTTCTATGCTTGTATCTGTTCGTTTCTTCCATGTGCAGGTGTTCATCCGTGGAGATCGTGGAGGGATTGTGATCTGCCGAGGCTGAGGAACGGGGACGCTTCTTCTTCAGATCGTGGCGTTGGAATCCAGGTAGGCTTCTATCCCAAGTCCTTCATTCGTAACTAGGAACTTGCGTCATAACATTGTTTGATTGTTGCTAGACCCCTGCTGGGCTAGTAGGGATCGCCTCTGTCCGCAGAGGGGATTTACCTCCTCAACAATTTGGCGACCATACTGGGGATCGTCCGGTTTTCATTGTCTCGTTTGTGTTGTCTCGCTTTGATTATTTTATGTGTTTCCTTGCTTGATGAACCTTCTGGGTCGGGTTCTTTCACTATTTTTGCTTCTTGGTTTGCTTAGCTTGCATTGGTCTGCTTCTGGAGTAGCTTGTTTTTAATTTTTGGTTGAGAAACTCGACTGGCGCGGTTTTTAACCCGACAGTCGCGCCCATTGGCGCACGTTGCCTTTGTCTAGCTCGCGCCAATTGCTTTCTGGCGCCAGTTTCACACTTACAGTCGCGCCACCCCTGTAAGTTTTTTGAGTTTCCTCATTTTTGAGCTCTCTGGATTTGATCAGTGTTTTTCTTCTTGATTTTCCGACTGCCTGAGTGTGTTGGAGTCCTGTTTGACTGGGAATTCACCTCTGTCCTTTGGTTGTTTGCTTTTATCTACCGATTTTACGTTTTAAGCCCTAAGGCATCTAGTGGCTTAGTGTATCGAGCCCTCATTGGGAGTTTTGGTGTTTTGATGGTCCTGTCAACTATCTGATTGATTCTCCGCATCCTCTAAGTAGTTGTTCATTGTTTTATTGCGATTTTTGGGTGATTGTTCATTCCTTCATTCGAAATTCGTTTGGTCTTGCCTTGGACCTAGATCACACGGTCCATTGGAAGCTTTTGAGTCTTTTCTTCGTTTTGAGAGACTTTGGTCGATTTGGGGATCTAATTGCTTGTGTTGTTGAGTGAAATTTGTTTGTTTCGCTCTCTTGAAAATCGTTTCTCAAGTTGTTCCGTTTGTTTTCAAGTTTGTTTAGTGCATATTAGCTATTAAACATTGAAAATAAAAAAAAAATCTCTTTTGCTTTTGTTAATTAGTGCAAATTGTGATCTTTTCCATATCGCTAGTGATTAGTGTTTTGAATGAAAATTTTTCAATTTCATTAGTTGCATTAGAGATCTCATTGTTTGTCTTCCGTTCATTTCGTTTGTGTAAAAGCTCTCAACTCTTCTCTAACTAGTTTTCATCGAACGAAATGTTGCACCGTGGCATATAGCTTTGCATTTAGGAGTCTTTCGAGACACTACATACGATAGGGCCTGAAAATTGAAACTTAATTGAAGATCAATTGTAAAATTTATTTCAATTAACCTAAGGCAGCATTGGAACTTAACGAAACATATTTAGAAGGTCTAGGCTAGAGACGTGTTCCGGCGTCGTTAAACCTAGCAGCTGTCGTTCGCCTGTTGGCTTTAGACAGCGCTAGTACGGACTTGCGCTCCCCGTATCGTCGCGTATATAAAGGGAGACCCCTCTAGGTTTTCAATCCTTTATCCACAGGAAGCCGAGTCTGCCGCCCTATACCCGTGATACACCGAACACAGCATTCGGGGAGACTACCTGCACGTACGGAAATTCCTTGGTCGATTTCTGTTTCATTATTGAAACCAAGGTGTATATTGCAGTTCACGGATATTTGGTACACCCTATGTGCCTAGTTTTTCCTGAGCAGTCATTTGGTCTTTTCTGACTCCCTAAACTTGAAAAGACCGTCAAGCGCTTGTCCTTTCACGCTTGTGTCAACTCTGAAAGAGATAGAGTCATCTTTTTATCGTTTCTCGACTCTTAAAATATGAAATGGTAGAATTTTTTACTTTCCAATGTGGTAAAATTAATCGCCCACGATTACACACCTGTTTAGACATTGCTTTTAGACTGTTTGATCGTGTGTCTTAACTCGTTTTCAGCCCGTGTGTGTGTTTGCTCTTTTCTTCTAGTCTTTTGCCACAGTGGCAGAACCTTCGGTTTCGTCTACTGGTAGTCCTTACACGGACGATTCTTCAGAAGCTTCTCAGCCTTCTGTTGAACCACAGCAGCCTGTTGTTTCCGAGTTTCTTGACGGGGGACCGGTTCTCGCCGAGCAACCCTTTGGAGGACCAGTTGAGTTCAATTGGCCCTTTTCGGACCCTGTGTCTGAATTGAGATTAGGAGCTGATTTCCTTTCTCTTACATCGGGTTCACCGTTTGTTGTTGTTGTTTTTCCTCCTAGTCCTCGCCGTCTTTTGCGTGATTTAACGACAGGATCAACCATGAGTGATTCTGGTGAGGAAATTCCTGGTGAAGACTATCAGCGCATCCCGCGTAGATTGTTTGAGGGAGACGACTCTGAGCTGGCTACCATGTCGACAGCCAGTCCTTCTTTACCACAGGGATACAGATCTCTGGGTCAAATCATTTCAGCTGCAGCCTCTATGGGAATATCATCTCCTGCTTCGAGGCCAGCTGTCACTACACCCGGGGTGTCCCCTTCGACGCCCGTCACTTCTGTTCCCGTTTGGCCCACTGTTTGTGTGGCTGCTTCTTCTTCTGTTGTCTCAGCTACCAGGGCTGGGCCAACTCCTGAAGATGTTTATCTAGCTACTTCTATACCGGAGAATATCTCTCCGGAGGAGTATCGGTTGTCCTTGCAACAACCGAACGCCGAAGCTGGACAATTCCCCCAAGATCCTTACCGATCTTTCTTTTCGCACTATGCACAGGATGGCACTCCCGTGTATGCTTTCCCAGGTCAGTTTGACGAGCACGGGGAGGTTTTGCGCCTTCCTGCTCTTGAGGCTTATCTGTATGCTCAAGGTTTACCGTACAACCAGGCTTATAACCCGCAGGGACAGCCTTTCCAAGGCCAACCTGCAGGCCAACCTGGCTATCAGTACGACCCACAGGGACAGCCCATCCAAGGCTACTCTGCGGGCCAGCAAGGGCCATTGTACAATCCGCAAGGACCATATTATAGCCCTACTGGTCAACCTGCTCAGCCTCAGCCGGGGTATCAACCGGGACCGGCCTATGGTCCTGGGGGGCAAATCCAGCCTTCTTTACCGATGCAACCGCAGTATCCTATTGTTTCTAACGTTGCATATCAGCCAGGACCACCCTATGGTTCTGCTTCAGGTCAAACTGGTTTCCAGAAAGCACCTGGTTCTGTTCCACCACCAGGCCAACCGGCTCATCCGGTACAACCTGGTGTCCCGCCTCCAGGCCAGCCAGCCCATCCGGTACAACCTGGGGCCCACTTACAACCAGGTCAACCTGCGCAACCAGCGCCGCCTGCTTATCCGGGCCAACCTGGTCATTCAGGCCAGCCCCCTCACTCGGGTCAACCTGTTCATTCAGGGCAGCCCTCTCATTCCGTTCACTCTGCTCAACAGCCTGTTCATTCAATGCCGCAGCCAAATCAAAAGCTGCGCCCTACGTACCAGGCTCCGCAGGGTTCCACTTATCAGCAGCCTACTCATCCTCAGAGTGGTTATTATCCTCATGGTCAGTCTCAACCACACTATAACCACCCCGGAGGCTCTCAGTATTATCCTCCTCCACCCGGTTCTACCTACGCTCAGCAGCCAAATCCAAACGCTGCTTATACAGGGCAGACACCTAATCAGGGCCCGAACCCTGGTTATCAAGCCCCGCACTATGGTTACCAGAATCCAAATCAGTCTGGTTATACGAACTATGCACCCTACAGTCAAAATCCTTCGGGACAAAACCCGTGGGGGCAGGGATATTCACAACCATCGTGGAGCATGGGTACCGGACCTCATCCTGGGACTGGCATGGCAGTTAACCCTCCATTGCCGTTCCTGGCTACCTTGGAACTGCCGGACGTTTCAAAGTTGACCAATGATCCGATTCCACATAATCCATATTGGCCTCCGGTTCCCACCAAGATACCAGGTGATTGTCCCAAGTTTGAGGGCAAAGCTGGCGAAGACCCCCAGGCGCATGTGATGACGTATCACCTCTGGTGTTCGTCTAACTCTTGGGTCGACGATTCGATCCGTTTGCGTCTTTTCCAGCGTACTTTAACAGGAGCTGCTGCTAAGTGGTACATAGAGCTATCCCGTGGTATTTTTCAGGATTTCAACTCGTTAGCTATGGCTTTCCTCACGCATTTCCAGTTACCGGTCCGGTATGAGGCCGGGACGCACCTCCTGTCTTCTCTGAAGCAGGACACGGCCACTCACATCTCGGATCACATACATGAGTGGCGGCGCCGTCGTCGACTGATCAAGTTTCACATACCTGATCAGATTTTGACCCACTAGTTCACCACCTCCTTTGTGAATAAAATCGCTCAGGATATTGCGATGGGAGCGTGTGTGACGGAGGAACAAGCTATCGCGCGTGCCCAGTACCTGGATCTTGTCTATTCGCAGTCTGGCACGCTTTATGACATCTTGACTGATGCTCCACGGCCTGGAACCACTAAGGCTCTGCCTACCCCTACGGTGGATGGTGTCATTGGTTCCGTCTCTCAAAATTCGAAGAAGTCTTCGAATGGGAAGCAGAAGGCTAATTCTTCCAACAATACCTCTGCTAATCCCGTCTCATCCGATTCTGGTAAAACCGCGGAGGTGAATGCCGTCCAGGCCAATCCTGCGGACAAATCCTCCAAGGGGAAGAAGAAGGGCAAAGGCAAATCAAAATCTGATGCCCCGAAACCAGAATCTAAATCTCGAACTGAGGATGGCTCCCAGCGTAAGCCGAAATTCCCTTGCCTCATCTGTGAAGGTGACCATTACACTAAAGATTGTCCACGACGGTCCGAGGTTAGTCAACTTCTCAAAGGCTCTAAAGGGACTCCGGCTGTTTTAAAAGAGCCATTTCCATCTCAGCAGACCCAGATGGTTGAACAGGTGTCACCATCTGCACCGTTTGGGTCTCAGGTTTTCATGATGAAGACTAATGCACCTATCACTATCGCTACGCGGTCGAAGGATTACAATGAACCACGACAGGCGCCCGGGAAGGCAGTTGCGGAAGGGCCGCCTCCCCCACCTGCCTCCGGTCCATTGGAAATCGAGAAGCCGACTCCTGAACCCGTTGTGAAACCACCTCCCAAGGGTGTTCTTCGAAGATCCTCTTATAACCCGAATGCTTGTGCCGCTCAACATTACAGTATCATTGAGGATCTGGCACAGGCGCCATGTGCTATGTCTGCACTTGAGGTTCTTCAAAGTTGTCCTTCACAACGGAAGGCTTTACTGTCTGCAATCGGTGGTATCGATCCCACCGACTCGAGCCTTCTCACCTTCGATCTGGAGAATTTTACTCCCCGGCTTCCACATCAAATCGCTTTGGTCATTCAAGTCGGGATTAACGGTCTGAACATACATAGGGCCATCGTAGATGAGGGTGCATCCACCTGTGTTATGTCCTCCGCTTGCTGGAAAGCCATCGGCTCTCCAGCATTGTCGTCATCTCCCAATGCCCTTGAGGCATTTGATGGTCGGGAGTCTAAACCCCTGGGAGTTCTCGAGAGTCTTGCGATCACATTACAGGGAAAGACTGTCAACGTGGAAGTAGAAGTGGTTGACGCTAAACTCAACTACAATATACTTCTTGGCCGCAGCTGGACCCATGCCATGCTCTGCGTGCCATCTACCATCTTTCGATTCATTAAGTTCCCTCACGAGGGCAAGATTGTCATGGTGGATCAGTTGTCATTTTTCACCTCTAGCTCTGAGAACAATGTGCCATACGTGGATCAAATTCCGAATCCCTTAGACAGCATAGGACCTGGTCTTTTCAAAGACCCAGTCCTCATGGGTATATTCCCCGCACCGCCACCGAATACCGCTCAAGTCAACATGTTGTCCAGGACTGATGACCCCTGGCTTATTCCTACACCTGAGCAGGTATATGAGTTTGGAGAATCCATGCCTTTAACGCCAGTAGAGATCAACTACTGTGAGATTGTTGCCGCATCGGACCCTCCACCTCCTCAGCATGCTCCCATGAGCATGGCTCTCGACGTCTACTCGCAATCCCCCTGGCTTGGTCAGGCTGATTCACCTGATCCTCTCAGAGAGAATTTTCCTTCAGATGAGGCTATCATTGAAACTATGTCTCTTGAGGAGCTGCCTTGGGGCGATGGACATCATCGCTCCTCGTTTATGCCTAGCTTGGGGGCAATGACTGATTGTCTGGAGCGTTATGCTACTCAGGTTCCTTCCCCTCCTCTTCAAACACCGATCTTAATGCACGAGGTATTTTCGGAGGGTAATCTGAGTAACATTACTCAAACTGTTCCTATCAACATCTCTGTTAAACCAGGGATTGTTGAGAACATTCATGTGGGTGTGACTTGTTCTCCCGAGGAGATTCAAGTCTATACTGAGCTTTTCAAAGAATTCAGAGATGTTTTCGCATGGTCTTACGAGGAAATGTCGGGAATTGATCCTAGTATTGTCGTGCATGAGATTCCAACCTATCGAGGTGCGAAACCCGTGCGCCAACGCTTACGTCCCATGCATCCTCGGAAAGCCGCCGCTATCAAGGCAGAAGTTGAAAAACTTCTGAACGCGGGTTTTATTTATCCTATTCCCCTTACAGAATGGGTGTCCAACATCGTCCCTGTCGATAAAAAGCAGGGTACAATTCGAGTCTGTGTGGATTATCGCGATATCAATCGCGCCTGTCCTAAGGATAATTATACCACTCCGTTTATCGACCAGATCATCGACGAATGTGCCGGGAGTGAGATCTATTCCTTAATGGACGGTTTCTCAGGCTATAACCAAATCAATATTGCACCTGAGGATCAACATAAGACCACATTCATCTGTCCGTGGGGCACTTTCGCGTACAAAAAACTCCCGTTCGGCTTAAATAACGCTGGCGCCACGTTTCAGCGTGCGATGTCCTACGCTTTTCATGACATTCGCCATATTGTCCAGCCTTATCTGGACGACTTGCCAGCCCATTCGGGTAAGCGAGAGGACCATCCCGAGCATCTTCGCCAGATATTTCTTCATTGCAGACGCTACAATATCAGGCTCAATCCTCATAAGTGTGTCTTCTGCGTTGATTCTGGCCGTCTTTTAGGCTTTATAGTCTCGAAAGACGGAATTCGCCTTGACCCTCTAAAGGTCGAGGCCATCGTAAATCTCCCATCACCCTCCTCCCTGTATCAGTTACAGAGCCTGCAAGGGAAAGCGAATTTTCTTAGGCGTTTTATCCCGAATTATGCCGAGGTGGCCAAAGGATTCACTCGTTTGTTAAAGCAGAACGTTCCCTTTCACTGGGACGAAATTGCTCAGGAATCCTTTGAGAAGCTGAAGACATTGCTAGTCAATGCTCCGTTGCTTCGTCCTCCGGACTACCACCGCGACTTCACTTTGTATCTAGCCGCCGCATTTAACACCATCGCCATGGTCTTGGTGCAGGATGACGATAACGGTGATGAACATGTTGTTTATTACCTGTCTCGGAACCTTCTCGACCCGGAAACGCGTTATGCACATGTCGAGAAGTTGGCCTTAGCAGCAGTACACGCCGTACAACGCTTTCGCCATTACATCCTTTTGCGCACGATAACAGTGGTTTCAGACTGCAACCCTATGACGTATATTCTTTCTAGACAATTACTCGGGGGCAAGTACTCCAAATGGATTGTGATCCTACAGGATTTTGACTTGGAGTTCACCACTGCCAAGTCAACTAAATCACTGGTCTTCGCGGATTTGATATGTTCTCTCCCTACAGACTCTGTTCCCTCACACTCTGAAGACCATATACCGGACGAAACGCTTTTTCTTATCAGTACTCGTGATCCTTGGTACGGTGACATCATAGTGTATCTTCAGACCGCGACATTTCGGTCTGAGTTGGATAAAGCTGCCCGCCGTCGGATTCGGCACCAGTCCCAACCCTACCGGATAGTAGGAGATACCTTATATCGTATTGGAGTAGATTCGGTGCTCCGACGATGCCTTACCTTGGAAGAGGCTGAAAAGGTTCTGAATGACTGCCACAGTGGCGCCTGTGGCAGACATATGTCCGGGTATGCTATTGCCCAGAATATTCTGCGAGCAGGTTATTTCTAGCCTTCCATATTCAAGGATTGTATCACTGCAGTTCGTAAATGTCATCCATGCCAGATTTTTCAGCGCAAGATGCGCGCGCCGCCGTTGCCATTGCATCCCGTTATTACCGTCGGCCCTTTTGCGAAATGGGGCGTGGATTTTATGACGTGTAACCCTCACTCAGCCGGGGGGCATGCATATATCATTGTCGCCGTCGACTACTTCACTAAGTGGGCCGAGGCGATGCCTACACTAGCTGCTGACGGGAAAACGACTACTTCATTTATATTCAACCATGTTATTGCACGGTTCGGGGTTCCTCAAGCCATCGTCACTGATCACGGTACTCATTTTCGCGATTACATGATGGCGGAGCTGACTTCAACGTTGGGCTTGCGTCACGACAGCTCAACACCATACTACCCTCAAGTGAATGGTCAGGTTGAGGTGGTGAACAAGGTTTTGGTCACTATGCTTCAACGAACAGTTGGGATTCATAAATCAAATTGGCATCTCCAACTGTTCTCAGCCCTCTGGGCATACCGAACATCTGCTAAGAGTGCAACCAGATTCACACCATTCCAATTGATGTACGGTCTGGAAGCTACTCTGCCGGTTGAATGTGAAATTCCTTCGCTTAAATTAGCTGTGGAGCTCTTACCGGATACTTCTCCTGAGGAAGAACGTCTTCTATATCTCGAACGGTTGGATGAAACCCGTCGTCTAGCTGCTTTGATCATCGAAGCACAAAAGAAGAGGGTCAAGACTCATTTTGATCAATCTGTTTCTCCCCGTTCTTTCATCGAAGGAGACCTCGTCCTCTTGTACGATCAGGCACATGATAAGCTTGGAGCCGGTAAGCTCCAGCCTATGTGGCACGGGCCCTATATAGTAAAGCGTGTTTTGAAAAATGGGGCCTACGAGCTTATAGATTACGAAGGAGTTCCACTGGCGCAGCCCAGAAATGGGCTGTACCTTAAAAAGTACTATGCCTGAAGTGATTTCTTGGTGTGGTGTGTGTACATAGGTGTGTGATTGTCATTTGTGTGCATAGTGTGGTCTGCTTTGTAAACATCTTTCTGCTGATCGGGTCTTCCTGGTTGTGCAGATGTCTATTCATCCATTTGTTGGTTTCGCGGATGGTGCCTCCCGCAGTACCAGGAATCTGTCTTCCGCAGCCTGGGTAATCTACGATCCTGCTGGTGAGTTGATTGACCTGCAAGGTGTGTGTTTAGGACGCACCACGAACAATATCGCGGAATATAGTGCCGTGTTGGAATTATTAACCGAGGCAGTAAACCTTGGCATCCGTGAATTGCTCGTGTACCTAGATTCACAACTTGTAGTGTTACAGCTGAACGGACACTATTCGGTAAGGAACCCGTCCATCTTACGTCTGTATTTGCGTATTCGATTACTGGAAAGGAATTTTGACTATATTACATATCATCATATACCCAGGCATTTGAATACATTAACAGATGCAGTAGCAAATTTGGTATTAGACAGACATTTGCGCAATTTATAAATCATCATCACATGTGAAGAAAGACTCATCCAGAAATAGATATGTATATATATAGATATCGAAATGTTTACATAGAGTGTGTCACATAAAACTCAAAAAATATACATAGTCATCTTAGTACATCCGGAGACGCTATGTCTCTCAAAAAATAGGTGTGGTATAAATCCTAAGGACTAATCCGCATGGTGCTCATGATAGCACGTGACTGCACGCACTAAGCGCCTCAGGATTCGGTGGATCCGATTCGGAACTCCCACCGTGTGGCGCTGGTATGCCATCGGTACGTCTGCTAGCCGGGCATAGTCTGGAATCCCGTGGGAAATCCCCTCGAGGTTCTGGATCATTTCATCTCCTCCGGTGCCTTCTCCCTGAATCTCAGGGGCGAGTTGTGTCCTCCGGGAAATTGGAGACATCCCAGCTGGTCTCTCAGGTCCCACATCTGCATGCATATATGATTGTGTTAGGACGAATGTGTATTAACAAAAAAACATATAAACATAAAATCAAAATATGAGGTCTTACCCAACTCCTCGTCCCAGTCGTCTCCTTCTGGCAGTGGGAGATCTGGGTCCTCGGTAAAGTCAGTTCCTGCATAGGGCCAGTCTTCCACGACAATCAGTTGGCGTCGTAACCACCTAAAGAACTCCGGCCTCCAGGACATCTGTTGGCCACCTCCAGATCTGGGCATCAATGCTTCCCAGCGAGCCATTCTTGGCTCTCGTGGTATCGGATCCGCCACTGCGGCCCCTTGGCCCTGGAAGATTGGTAAACGTTCCAGAATGAACGATACCAAGATGGAACCATAACCGAACTGTTTCAGTTTCCCCTGTTTGCACTTCGTGAGCTGCCTTTTCATGTTGATAGTTACTGCTTCTGCCCAGTTGAACAGTAAGGGACCCATGCATTCTGAGGCCAGTAGGAGTTGGGTCTTCGTGGCCTCGTGCGGAGCCTGCGACCCAGCAGCCCGCGTGATGGTATGGAGAACCACTCTCAGTGCCAGATCAGGGATGGTGTGGATATCCACTTTCTTGCTTCCTGATCCCGTTTGTGCCCCTGGGCACACCCGTGCCATCACTTGTTCCATCTTTTCCCCAGATGGTCTACTTCCAGTCAGTACAGGGATTGGACCTCTACGGGACAATCCAGTGATGAAATAAACGTCGGTGACCTCCAGTTCTAACACCTGGTCTCGTAACCTGAACACCTGTTCCTGTTCGTCCCAGATACTGATTAAATACTGGAGGAGCTCGGGCTGAGCTCGTAAACATGGCGTGAGGAAGAACTTTTTCAATCCACAGTTTCTAAGTGCATTCATGCAAGCTTGGCTTTGCATGGCCTGTTCATCCTCTTCTCCGTGCTCTCGTTCTTTCCATTCGATTTCCATTTTGAGTGATTATCTGCATTCACATGGTCAAAAACCCTTAGTTAGATCTTTGATGAGCTTCAAATTCCATCCAATTTGGTCTAAATGTTGAAATTTTGGGCGAAATTTGAGGTTCGGTCGCTGGCACGGCTGTTTTCTGAACAGTCGCGCCACGTGGCGCGAGCCCTTTATAAAAAAGAGCTCATTGGCGCGGGTCCGTGCCCGATACCCGCGCCAATGGGCGCAGCCCTAAAATTCTAAAAATGGCCACACAGAACTGATTTTTAAGGGAAAGTTATTAAAAAATGAATGGAAATGAAGAGCAAAAGAACGCCTCTTACCTGTGACAGACGAGAAGCTGAATGGTCGACTGGATTTGTCGCAATCACCGTCAGAATTTTCTGCTCCAAAAGGACCACTGTTGCTTTCCACCAAGGTAAATAGTAAAAAGTAATTTTGTTTTTACCAATTTGACATATTTATAACTTTTTCGACATTAAATGAGTTTTAAAAAGTTATTTTTATCAAATATTTGCATATGTTATGTCGAAAATGAATTTTACGCTTGTTTGGTATGTGCAGCAGCAGGTTTTTGCGACTTAAATGATGGAAACGAGTTTTATTTTATACTTTTTCGGACTCGATAAATACACGAAAAAGTCACTCTAGAGTCATCTTTCAGCTCTTTTCTGACTCTCTAAATATGAAAAGATCGTCGAGGCCCTTGTCGTTTCGATCTCGTTAAAATGGACACGAATCGACATCCACCCAGTATAAGTTTAACCCTTTTTCGGGCTGGGATGGATTGATTACGAAAAAGGAATACCCTAGCCTATTGCGACTAGGAGGTTTTCCCGGATAGTGTTTTCTACCTTTTCGGATCTGGGGAAATATTTATGAAAAGGGACCTGTGGAGTTTTCTTTTCCGCTGTCTTTTCAAACTCTCTAAATATGAAAAGACGTCGGGTTCTTCCCTTTTCAGACTCGTTAAACCCTGATGACATCGGATCTAGTCGAAATGACGTTCTCCGAGTTTCTCCTTCCTAGGACTCGTTAAATGCACTAGGATGGGTTCGCCCGAAGGGCGGACTTATATTGCAAGCATATGCTATCCCCTTCAAGCTTTTTATTAAAAAATAATTGGGGTACTCGCCAGAAATGGTGGGGGAAAAATGGAACCATCGTCATTGTCATCGGCAGTATGTCGCTCTTGAACATGGCACTTGTCTGCATTCGTGTCAGGTTGGGGACATCTCATCTCGTTGCTTCACTTTGCCTCCGTGGGTTTGGGTAATCCCTTTTGACCTCTCATCTGTTCACTGCCTCGTCGCCATGACCTCTGATTCGTTGATGTCAAATACTGCCAAGTCCACTGTCGTGCCGTTCATGTGTTCAAGAGAAGTTGGCCTCTGCAAATATCAACCTTCCTCTGTTTCTCATACGATCCCGATTCACAACAAAACATCATGTTCCTCTGTCTCGTGTCGATGATGTGGGAATCATTATGGCCCACCTTCGATCAAGGTCACTTCCTGTCGACATCAACTCATTATCCGGGAAGTTGGTCTAGAGACTCCTTATGGTACCTTGGAGCCTGCATGCCTCAATGGCAGGTTCGTCGCATTCGACGTGAGGTTTACATCATTGACCTCCGATCGAATGATTCTGTGGGTGTTCGACGTCAACTCATTTATTCGCACGCCGTAGATTGTACCTTAGTACCTTGAGGACCATTGTCATTATTGGTGGTTTCTCTCGCGTCTGTTAACGGCTTCCATCATTGGCTGGTAATCAGACGATGTTCTTGCATGTTCGACTTCAGCTTACATATTCACATGCTTGAACGTGTACTTTGTTGGGTCGAGATGGAGCGCAAGACCCTGGATTGTGTCTGTTGTAATCCAGGATGCGATTGTGGATTATTGTCGTTATGTACATGACTCACTGATTGGATGGCTGCGACCATACCTGAGTCTATTTGTTTGATCTTAGTTGGATGGTTGCGCCCATACCCTGGATCCGGATTATAGCATACTCTGTTTCGGATGGCTGCGTCCATACCACTTATACATCATGTACTTGAGATATCAGTTGTATCTTTCTGCGCAGGTTTTCCGACGGCGGGCCTTCAGTTGAACATGTTCTCGTAAAGCATTTCACCCCTCTCCCTCTCGGGCCTCATACTTTAGGGGGCATCTGTTACACAGTAATTTGTCACCGTCCCTACCATTCCCCGTCCCGCACAATGGAGGACCCATTTTGTGACCTGTGAACATTGTCATGCCTTGAAAACATCATCAATGCATTCCTCTGAGCATGAGCCTCATTTTCCCTTGAGACATCTCCTTGCAAAAATCATGAAAAACATCCCTTTTGGCATTGGCGCGGGAAGGCAGTTCAGTACTCGCGCCAATGGGGAAAATCCTGCAAAGAGGTCGCGCCAATTGGCGCTCTGTCATAGAGCAGTAGTCGCGCCACCCAATTTAGGGACTGTTTTTTAAATAAAGATGGCGGAAGTTGAGTTCCAACAAACTCACAAACCATTGCCTATCTTGAGTTGGGAGGTTTGGTTGCGGGAGTTCTATGGAAGGGAAGTGGTTTTGCCACCTCCCATGGAACCTTCCTTGTTGATAGGGCCAATCCCATAATAATAGGGATCCCAACTCCCTCCTTCCCCATCTATAAAAGCCTGCTCAATCCCATAGCAAGCTAGTCTTGAAGTGCCTAAGCTTTGAATCTCCATATTCCCAAGAGCCTTTGTGCTGTAAAGAATCCTCTCTTTCCCTTAAGGCCGAATCAAGTAAGGAGACCATTGTCGAGAGACTCCGGAGAGGTTTTCCCTTTCCTTGGCGAGCTTTGCGAGACGTGGACGACCGGAGACCCGTCCGAAGGAGACTGCGACGTCAGAACTTGGTTGTAATCTCTCTTCGTTTATTATTTAATAGATGATTATGATTATGGTTCCACTCTGTTTTCCATCATGTTAATGTGAGTAACGTCCTTTCTGACTGATGTTTAGTTACGTATGTTGGTTTCTATGCTTGTATATGTTCGTTTCTTCCATGTGCAGGTGTTCATCCGCGGAGATCGTGGAGGGATTGTGATTTGCCGAGGCTGAGGAACGGGGACGCTTCTTCTTCAGATCGTGGCGTTGGAATCCCAGTAGGCTTCTATCCCAATTCCTTCATTCGTAACTAGGAACTTGCGTCATAACATTGTTTGATTGTTGCTAGACCCCTGCTGGGCTAGTAGGGATCGCCTCTGTCCGCAGAGGGGATTTACCTCCTCAACAGAGAGAGAGGGAGGTAAGAATAAAGACAGAGAATGAAAGGTGGAGAGGGGCATAGAGAGGGAATGATAAGGAATATGGATAGAGAGGGAGGTAAGAATAAAGACATAGAGTGAAAGGTGGAGAGAGAGAGAGGGGAAGTGATAAGTGAGATGGAAATAGAGGGAGACAGTATAGCAGGAGGGAAGAGAGATAGAAGCAGGGGAAGGGAGGGAGGGAGGGAGGGAGGGAGTGATAGATAGATTGGAGAAAGAGATTGTATGTTTTGGGGTTGATATAGAGAGACATAGGGAGATAGAGATATATATGGAAGGTGAATTGAAATAAGAGATAGATGGAGACAAGGAGGGAGGGACAAAGAGATTAATATATACAGAGTGAGAGAGCGTGTGTGTTTTGCGGGGTGAGATAAAGAGACAAAGAAGGAGAGATGGAGGGAGATATAGATATATATGGAGGGGGGAGAGAGGGAAGAATACTTCTTGCACTAGATGCATTGATTTCAACATAAATGGTGATTTCTAATCCTATTTGATTGCTTGCACTAGATGCATTTATTTTAGTGTATATGTTGATTTCTAATGATATTTGGTTACTTGGAATAGATGCATTGATTTCAATGTAGATGATTTCTAATACTATTTGATTTCTTGCACTAAATGCATTGATTTCAGTGTAGATGGTGATTTCTAATCCTATTTGATTTCTTGCACTAGATGCATTAATTTCAATGTTGATGTTGATTTCTAATTATATTTTATTTCTTGCACTAGATGCATTGATTTTAATGTAGATGATTTCTAATACTATTTGATTGCTTGCACTAAATGCATTGATTTTATTGTAGATGGTGATTTCTAATCCTATTTGATTGCTTGCACTAGATGCATTGATTTTAGTGTAGATGTTGGTATCTAATCCTATTTTCTTGCTTGTGCTAGATGCAATGATTTGAGTGTAGATGTTGATTTCTAATCCTATTTGACTACTTGCATTAGATGCATTGATCTTAGTGTAGATGTTTTTTTTCTAATCTTATTTGATTTCTTGCATTAGATGCATTGATTTCAATGTATATGTTGATTTTTGATTTGATGTAATTGGATGCATGATGCTGCATTGATTTTAAAGTCATTGGATTAATAGTGTGCATTGATTTCAATGTAAGCACAAAAAAATATTGACAATGTACATTGATATTTTTGTTATAATAATTAAACCTATTAATATTGGAGAGCAAGAGAGACAAGGTGTGATGTTTACTACAACAACTCGAGCTAAATATTTAAATGGTTTATGATTCCAACAGTCATTTTAGAAAAAAATAGTTTGAGATTGATCACATTGAAGACTATTTGTAATTGAGTACATTCTTATTATTCACAGTTTCTATCATTCAATATTATTACATTGTCAGTTTTCATTAAAAAAAAAAGTCATCATTTTTCATCATTAAAGTTATTTTACAATATTTATCATCTCAACAAACTGAGTAATTAAGAAAATTTAAAATTAAAATGAATCATATATATTTAGCATATTTAAAATGGCTATATTAATATTAGATGTATTTAAAAATTATCAATAAAATTAATCATATGTTGCTCATATTATCAATATATTTTTCTTGGCCACCCACTACAGAAACCAGCCTAGATCCATCTTAACTTCGGATCTATCAAGTGCCAAGAGGGATTATATCTCTCGAGGTGCAAACCTTTCCTCAAGTTTTGCACTCAAAAAATAGGTTTGCACCTCAAGAGATTTGATCCCTCTCAGCACTTAATAGATCCGGAGTTAAGATGGATCTAGACTGGTATAGAATCAAGTGAGTGTGACACATGAGTATTTAATCATATGAGTGTGACAAGTGAGTAAGAGAAAAATGAGTAAAGTGAGAAAAAAATTGCAAAACGTATCTCAAAACATCAAGGATCTACAAGAGTAAAATCATGAATTACAAAATCAAATTAAAGCACTTGAGTGGAACTTACTATTTGTAATATCCCCAAATGGGAATACACAGCAGTGCCTGCTAAAATAACGCACTTCTGGGGAATCTGTGTATAGAAATGAGATTGCAACCCCTAGATCCCTTAGATCAACTCATTTGAGATCTAAATCCAAAAGGAGAGAAAAAACAAATCAAACTAGGTGTGGTAAACAGATCTCCCACCACCTAGTCTAGCTGAAAAACCCCCAAAAAGAGGGGTTGCAGCTATGTACAACAAACTGCTTTAGACATAATGCAGTCTTCGAAAGCAGGAGCAGGAGGCCATCAAATAAGATCAAATTTGGAATATACAGCAGAAAATCATATTTATATAGATGCTCTTACATTATACAGTAGAATATAGAAGACAAGAAAGAAGGGAATCTTCAGAAAAGAAGGCTGCAACACATGTATTTACTGCAAAATGGCTTAACAGCGTTATTTTATGGAGCTATAGTAGTTGAATGTTACACTTCATATCTAGAGTAGATCTTTGTACAAAATATCAGATCCATTTGAGATCTGTACACTAGAAAGGCACTATTACAAGATCCCCATGGGGTTTTGATCAAAGCATGCAACACAAAGAGTAGATTTGACTTTAAAGTAGCAGATTTGAAATATTATTTAGAAATTTCTGAATATTATTTTACATTAGAAACACATCAGATCTATAAGAACATGTATCAACAAGATAATCCATGGATCACCAAAGTGAAAGGCAAGGCCCAACACCAGAGATCTCTCATCAAAAAGGGGATCAACACACCCTGCAAAACCTCCACTGAAAATAACACAGTTATGGAAGGTAAAATGCGTTGTAGCTTAATATACTGAGTTGGCCTGATGCCAGGGTACAAATCTGAAGCTCAATCAACCAATGCACTCTTCCAAGAGGATAAAAGACTCACTCACTGAGAAGAGGCACTAATATGGTCTAGATCTGACTAGATCTAAACTCCACTTGCTGCAACTTACAAAAGAAACCAAATCCTCACTGGATCTGCGCTGCAGTTGGAAGTAGAGCTTGGCCAAATGCCTAATAGTGGATGAAATCAACAAGACTCCTCCAAGAAATCCTCAATAGAAGAGGTGGAATCCCTACATAAGCACTCCCAAGTGCTAAGCAACACTATTATCAGCTAAACAACAGAAAATGGTATTTGTGTAAACATAAAAGATACTCAGAAATATACACAATTAATAACCTTCTCTTGCTACCTCCCCCTTCCTTTTATAAGATGAAAGCCTTGGCAAACCCTAAACCACCTTGATGAATTAGCTCCTTTCACATGAGGGGCCTCCATCTAGAACTGTGTTGTCCCTTCATGAGGTACATTGTATCTAGACAGCGCTGTAAATTTGGTCAAGGTTGACCCAATCTCATAGCTCAAACCCCGTTCACACCTGCAAGTGATTTGTTTACATGGCCTAGTTTTATCCTTGTTCATATGGGCATTGATTTATTCATTCTTTTCAGGAGTTTTACATGTCCTCCTTTATTCATTTATTCGTGCAACAAAAAATGAGACAAAAACGTATATTCCTCTTAGGTCAGGCTAATTAGGAATATTACACTATTAGGGGAATTTTGAGGTCTAAAATGGGCCTCCTAAGGAAGAAGTACAATCAAAATTCACTTTATGAGAACCAATCACATTTTAGGGGATGACATCATCCCTAATAGTTGAGGTGGCATTGCTTGAGTTAAAGGTACTTACTTGTCACATTATCAATGGTGGATAAAAACTCATGGTTAACCATGGTAGTGCTCAAAGTATTTTTAAAATCAAAGTAAAGTACTCATAATAAATGTCATTTCACACTTTTTGAATAAAAATATTTTATTGTCATTTCATGTTTCTTGAAAGAAATAATGCATATCCCTATACATTTATTATATTATATTATATTATATTATTTCTATATAGTATATTAATTACATGTTATTACACAATTTAAATAATATAAATTTTAATTAATAACATATAATATAATTAAAAATTTATAAATTTATATTTATATTTTTTTATGTTATTTAAGTACAAAGGAAAAATGCATTAGTTGTTCAATGATAATGACTTTTTCTTGAAAAGCTCATTCTTATTTATAATCACATCAACACAATTTTTTTATTAATTTTATTTTGGTACAACTTTAGAATTGAATTTTATGGTTACATGGATTGTTCTACAAAAAGTGAATTACAAATTCATAAATATTATTTTATTGGTTTATCTATTATTTTATTATTTCCCTAGGAGACCCATTGTAGACCTCAAGATTCAAAAACATAATTGATCACATGATTAATACACTATAGTGAATGGATGCTTTTCAAAACCAAATAGATATGAAGGATCACTTGATTGGCACTTCAAATGAAATTGAGAGAAATTTAAGCAAGATGAAATTGAAGACATGCTTAATGCAACATCTACATCTGAGGTTGATGCAATTTGGGACACGAAGGATCTCATACAAAGGATTAATGAAACTTGTGATATAAATGATATTGTCTAAAATATTGAGTTAAGTTGTGATATAGACGAAGTCATCCAAAAGGTTAATGAAATATGTGATAAATATGACATTTTATAAATGGTTGATCTAATTTGTGACACATAAGGTATGGTACATATGGTTGGTGCTAATTGTGATATAGAAGACTTGATTGAGATGAATTCATGTAGTCAATTGATGAAGAAAAGAGTGATTGAAGATAACTCACAAGAAAAACACTCAATGAAAACAACAACAACAACAACAAAATGTGAAAAAATAAAATAATAACATCAAAAAATTTCCGAGATGTTTGTCAAACCATAGGAAGAGTTGTCATTCAATAGAAATCGACATGACTTGGGATATGACAAAGGAACCAACTTGCATATTGTGGATTAATCCAAACTAGTTTAGTTTTTTAGCGTAGGATTTCTTGATGATATCTATAATCTTGAAAACAAATGCCAACATTGTCAAAGAGTGGGTCACATGGAGAGTCAATGTTTTCATCTCCATTCTTGTTTTCACTGTGGGAAGAAAAATCACCTATTAGAAAATTGTTGAGAGAAGAAGAAGGTTAAGGAAACAATTCATTATGGGCAAATAAATTGATGGAGATGGAATCAAGATATGAAGCAACTGCCTAATTCTTACCTCCTATTCAATAGAGGTAAGACAAAAAAAAAAAAAAAATTATGGAAACAGAAAAAAAAACTATCAACAAGTTATTCTATAAAATTTTGGGCATGACTCTAGATCCAATTCTATACATTTTCTAAAGTAAAAAATGACACTCTCCACACCTCAAGTAGTGGAGAAAAATAATAAAAAGAAGCTATCCTAAACCTTTAAGGTGGGGAGTAAACCACAACATTATTCAACTTAAATTGGTTAATGGTTACCCAAAACCACTACATTATTCAACTTAGATTAGGTAGTGGTCATCAAAAATCACCACATTATTCAAGTGAAAATGGTTAGTGGTAAGCCACAAACCACTAGTACCAATAGAAGATGGTGAGTGGTCAACTAGTAAAACTACCAAATGGAGTAAATACGGTTAGTTGTCAACCAAGAAAACTACCAAATGATGTGAAGATGGTTAGCGATCAACCAACAAAAACACAACACATAAATAATCAAAGCTTGAGCTTGGATCCTTTTAATAATGAATTACAGAAAAAACTTCTCACCTTGCACTTGATTGGGAGAGGGGGGTGGGGGGGGTGTGGGGAGGAGGGATATCAGACATGAGGCTTCAATATTTGATTTCAATCAAAATTCAACCAGAAAGAATAAAAATGTTTAGACTTAGTAGTTGTTCACTTCCAAATTTTGATAGTTGTTTAGGCATATTTTCATCAAAGCTTTGTTCAATAGTTTCAGGCTAAAGATAACAATTTCTATTGGTATAATTATTTAAACTTGTAATTGATGGGGGGATATTAGATTGTGAGTTCCTAGTTAATCACAAAGTCTGAGTCCACATAGATATAAGTTGTAAACATTATCTTTAATGATGTTCCTTAATGAGGTGTTGTCATGATCCGTTGATGATTCGTGAGTTATATATTTAGAGTTGTCCAATTGATGCACTATAAATTCATATCTTGAGATTATTGCAATGAGTTGAATATGGCTTAAGGAATTTTCTACTAGTTATTTTTGTTATGCTTGCTTGTGCTGATTTTTAACATGATCATGATTTTTTTCTTCTATGTGGTTCACAGTCACCAGAGATCGATGACTCGCTATGCCCATGGAATATAGTTCTAGGAAAATCCACCCAAAGGGATTAATTCCCATTGGCTCAAATATGTAGTCTAACCCTGAAGGTGTCGAGAGAATTGAACATGCGACCTGCCAATAGCATAGGTGCTTTCGAATAAGAACTCAACTAATAGAGTTGACCATCAAGGTTGTTAACATGATCATGCTATTTTAAAATAGTATGAATTGTGGAGAGACAAAGGCCTCCAAATTGTAATCCACATGTCGAATTGACATAATATTCAATAAAAAATTAGATTTTGTCCTTGTCCTTTTGTTCAGTTATCGTTCACAATATTAATTGTGTCATATTTAATTATATATTGTTACTACTTAAATATGTTACTCCAATGAGTCAGTGTACTTTGATAATGCTATATAGTTTGTAATTATTTTAGGAAATTACAAAATCATGTCATGTATCATAGTCTATGACAATTCTAGATCATGGTGGTACAATTTAACTATTTTTATTGGTTGAAATTCAACAATATAATTTTTGGCTAGAAACATCTTTTTTTTTTTGTTTAAAATGTTTTCTTGAATGCATAAATTGATTCAACACTCTAAAAAACCCTTGGAACACTTGGATTATTCAGATTTCACAACTAAGAGTTTTGATTCCAACAAATTGCTATCCAATTTTGGACAAAATTAACCAAAAAATATGGTAAAAATAGACCAAAGCATAGAAGAGTTAGACTACAACATTCCTAATTTCTTAAAATAACCAAATTCAAGTTTACTTTCTTTGCGAATCTCAGTGACCTTGACTTCAATTTTTAAACTTTCTTGGCCAATCTCAGTGACCTCGACTTCAACTTTTATACTTTCTTTTCCAATCTCAGTGACCTCGAATCCTGTACGTAGTTGTGTTAGGCTTGAAAAGTATTCTTATATCCACATTCAATGTATGCTATAAACCCTTTAATATGACAAAGACTTCAACCGGTTTATTGGCATGTTGTTGTTAATGCACTAATTTCTAGCAAAACAACCTAAACCATATAACATAGCCTTGTAGAGTATTTTTCTATTCTTTTGTCATCAAGAATCAAAGATGTTGAAAGCATATGGATTTAACTTATACTGTCTTAAGATTAGTTGATTGAATAAGGTGATGACTATAATATTATGCTCCAAGGATATTTGAAAGGATATGGAGTTAACTTATACTTTGTTAAGGTTAGTTGATTGAATAAGGTGATGACTATAATATTATGCTCCAAGTTCGGATCATCAAGTAAGTTGTGTATAGCATACAATACTAAATTGTTTGATAGGTGTCATCTAACTATTTTATGTTTTGATTTTTTTTTTTTAAGTAGGAAAATAAGACACTAAACCATTAAATAAATGTAGTCACTATTTTATGTTTTGGTTTTTTTTAAAATAATAATCTAATATAAAAATAAGAAAAAAAAAAAACAAGGAAAATATTCATTAGACACTAAAACAAATGGTACATGTGTTTTCATTGCCAACCGAAGTTGACACAAGAGAATATAGCACCAGTTGGATGCTACAAGACTTGCCATGAGAAGTCTCATTGTTCTGAAGTAGAAATCATTGCAAAAGAGAAACATTTATTTGAAATCGTTGAAATATAAATTTGTTTTTAGTATGCCCAGAATAAGAAGATGCCCTCCATCTACACCTGCAGAGAAACTGGTATAATTAGTGGAATTCAACATCTCAAGTGTCGACGAATGACAACATATCAAACACATTATATAATAGTAAATAAATTATGGGGACACCACTTTTGAATCCAACAAGTTTATAGCTATACTACTCCTTGCCCCGCATTCAATTCCTTTTACTTTAAAATTTCTTGTTACTCATCTAAGATTTCAAGTTGAAGTATTGAATTTAACTTTATTGCAGATTTTGAAATATTTTTTATATCTTATACACTCATGAACTTATGCTTATGGTAGATTTTGGAAATATCTTGGAATCTAATTGTCATGAGAGGTCAAATAATTGGCTTTTTCATGACCATCAGATTGAAACAATTGAACTCTCTTATGAACCTCAGATCCTAGATATTAGCTAAATTTGCAATCGACATAAAGATGCCCTTAATACACATGAACAAAATTAAACAATTAAATTCACTCTTATCTACCTTATCTACCAGATTGATTGAATTCACTTCTATCTACCAAATTTCCTAAATATTCCAAAGTATTCCAAAGTGATCTGTTATTTCCATAATATTAAATTCTGTAATCCAAATAAGGATGGCCAAGCTGAAAAGGAAAGTGATATCTAACTCTGTCAATTAGGACCACCTTCTGCGAGATGTTGTGAGGATAAATAACTCCCAAACTCATCGACATCAAACAAAAGCAACAATAACAATAGAGACCATTTCCATAATTTTGAAAGTGATATAGAACCCGTGTAGTAGTAGAAGTTGGGTCGTTGATAACATACTTTGTCCTTGTTCTCTAAAAACCATAATTGGCAGCACTATTAGTCTATGTTATTAGTACTACTCGTATTTACAAATAAATGTGGTCATCGTGCTGGTATACCACATATTATTATCTTACCTATTGACCACTGCATATCCGTCTAAATGCAAGTGGTAGCCAACTCAGAATGTCAGATGAGGGTTCGAAACAGTGCTGGGGTGTGAGGAATGTTATGAATGTTAAGGGTGGTAATATGGTCTTGAAGTCATCTGCGGAGCTGAGAGAAGAACATGAAGTTGGCGAGTAGGCGAAGGGTTTGACGACGGTTGCACGGTGCTTCTCTGGTTATGTTCTAAGCCTCTTTATCATGTCCATTATTGCGATAAGAGATAGACTCCAGTTCTTGCCTTTGTTTCTGGTTTTTGCATATGGAAGATATGAGAACCTCCCTGGGTTCTATTTGATGTCTGGTTTTTGGGATAATTTACTGAATTTAACTCGAAATATTACAATGGTTAAACCTTTGAAGTTCTGTTTTCTTGAGCAATGGAGAGAATATGGGAATTGTAATGTTGTCCTCCTGTGTTTTTATGATTCTAAGTCTAAATACCTTGTCTGTATGGCTGCGGGTTGTGACATTTCTAAGTGCTGGTATATTATGGATGTTTTTAAGGAGGTAGGTGTTAGCGTCCAGGAATCTATGAAGGCCACCTAGCTTGTCTTGTTTTCTCATGGCCATGACCCTATTTGTCTTCCAATTGACCCTTATTTTACCCAATTTGATTTTGCATGCCTTTCAATTGGCTCTGCATGGTCTCCTATTGACCCTTTTAGCTTCTCTACCATTTTGTTTTTTCTCATTTCTTATCCAGTTACTCATTTCTTGAATGCTTCTACTTACAACCTTCATAATGCTAGACCGCCCTTATGCCCTATTTGTAACCTTCACATCTTGGCCCGCCAATCCTATGAAATTCAGTGTATGTCCTCTAATGACTATTTTAGGGGTAGAGCTCTGTTGGATACCTAGTCCAAGTTCTTTCCTACTCAGACACTTTGTACTGCTAAGAAGAGGGGGGTTTTCAGCTCTAATTGTAGTGGTGAAACAACTAAATTCTGTTGTCGGGAGGGTAGGAGAGTTGTGTACCCTCCTGTTTTATGGGGTTTCTGTCCAGAGTTATTCCATATGCTGCCAGTGAATGGAAACACTCTGTCCATCCATGATTTGTCGTGACATTTAAGGAAACTTCGGTTTCTTTAGAAAACGACGGCCTCTTCTGGCCATCCTATTTCCAACCTCATAGCTTGATGAGCGACAGAAAGAAGGAATGATGACATGCATTACATTGTTAAAATTGAGCACGTTACTCTCGACAATCAGGATATTTTCCTCTTTTGTTTGACTAAACCAATTATTGAAATTTTGTTGCACTTCACAGGTATTTTTAAATCATATACAGGTGTTCCTTTAGCCTTGCTCTGGTACTGACCCCGACAGAGATAGATAATTCAACCATTGGTACTCCATTTGCAAGGTAGAATGGTGAAAGGTCAAGCAGTGAAAATGGATGTAAAGGACAAAGGAAAGCAGAACAAGGGCAAGTCAAAAGCGGGTCCCAATAGGAGGGGAAGAAATTTCGGTAAAGAAATTATGGAAAATATCTTCAACGCCTACGGGGCAGGTACTCCTTCTCAAGTAAAATCACTCATTTAAGGTTGGGAGCGTGACTCTCAAACCAAAGAGGAGGGTGAAATCCAAGAGGAAGCGATAGAGTTTATGACAGATCCAGGTAATACCAGAAGCAGAATGTCATTATTTCAACAGTCCATCCAAACTTACTGGACAATGAAATGTTTACAGGCAAAATCCATAATCAGTGTTCAGGAAATTGGAGGGATCTGAAAGTTGCCTCTATGTTAGCCGAAATGAGAAGGGATATCCAAGAGATCCACCTTCTGCAACATCACCGGAACGTTCGTCTAGGCCGCATGGAACGTCAGCTGCAAAGTATGATTCAAGTTTATATGCCCGGATCGAGTGTTAAGGACCTGACACCTATAAGTCATCTGATGATTGAGTCTTATGAAATCCTTTTCTTTTTGTCCTTTTGACATGCATATTATGGGTAGCATTTACTTTCTGATGTCCCTGAATGTAATAGATAGTAAATTTGTTAAAGCAAAGAGTATTAGGTTCAAACTTTCTCTTTTTGATTTAATGGAAAATAGGAAAGATCTACTAAACTTATAAAGAACCAAATGTAACAATAAATAAATGATGGAGACACCACCTTTTGAATCCTATAACACTCCTTGCCCTTGCATTCAATCTCTTTTTCATCTTTGGGTAACTTCATGCCTCTCAACAATTTATTAAAATTTTAAATTGAATTACTGAATTTAATTCAGATGGCATATTTTGAAATATTTCAGAAATAATATATATAATAAAATGTTAATTTGACTTCTATTTATCAGATTTTGAAAATATTCCAAAATTTATTATAATCCAAGTAAAGATAGAGCCATGTGTAACCCTGTCAGTTAGGACCACCGTCTGCGAGATGGTGTGAGGATATATGGAAACTGCTGCTTTCAACTCCCAAACTCGTCAACATCAAAAAAAATGCATGCAACAATAACAATAGAGACCGCTTCCATCATTTTGAAAGTGTTATAGAAACCGTGCAGTAGTAGCAGGGCCGTTGATAACATACTCTGTCCTCGTGCTTAAAATAAAACAGAATTTGTCTGGTTTATTAACTATGACAGTTGCCACTGCCATTGTGATACTACTCGTATTGACAAATAAATGTGGGCATCGTGGTGGTATACCAGATATTAGTAACTTACTTGCTGATCACTGCATATCCGTCCATGTATAGCAGATATTAGTAACTTACCTGCTCACCACTGCATATCTGTCCATGTGCACAGAGCACTTCCACGCCCTCAGCGATGTCAATCAATCAGAACTGTCATGTCCTTTTGTAATAGCTTTGAAAGTTACGCAGAAACCAGTACAGCCACTGTACTGTGTCGTGAAATTATTTTGAATATTCGGAATTATTTAGCCTTCCTGCATAGCAGTTAACGGGCAGAGCTATATATGCTTACTCTTAGATAACTACTTGCTTAAATTTAATGGTGGCCATATACAATCCATGCACATTAAACACCCATCAATTTTAAATTGAACTTAACTTTAATACTAGTTTCCATTATTTTAACATGTTTTTTTAACCCAGCCAAACACCTTAGTATTTATTATTTTACCTATCAAATTCTATCCCTGTGGTCCCAAACAGACCGACATTCATGTTGCTGCAATCACTGAATCTTTCATTAACCGTAATTGGGTATTCCTTCCTCTGCTCCTCCTGTACATGCCATTTTTGGCTAGACAACAACCTGCCTGGACATATGGCTGTCCTGGTGCCTCGTCATTTTGCATGGCAATTCAGATGTCTATTAAATTAAAATAATCTTCTGCATGAACTTTCAATCATTCCATATAATGCATCCATTTTTCCAGATTGTCTCTCTATTGTTTTGGCCCCTAACCGTCTCAAACATGAAGATAAGCTGAATCAGATTCAGCTTCTGCTCATTTCAATACTGAGTTTCTAGGTTTATGTGAATTTCACAGGTTAATGTAGATCATAAGAAAATTCAACTATTTACTTATATCTCATTTAATAATGAGTTTATGTGGATTTCACAGGTTAATGTAGATTTTGGAATCTTCAGAAGCAAATTCAACTGTTTTACTTATATTAAATTTAATTTTTAAAATATTCTAATATATCATAAATAACTTAATTATTTTACTAACTCATAGCTCATGAGAAAAAAGGGAAAACAGAAATCCACAAATTGTTCTCTAATTCTAACAATAGAGGGCACTATGCAATTTTGCGACCAAATTCCAGCATCCTTCTCAGTTATATATATATATATATATATATATATATATATATATATATATCAAATTAATATATCTGTACCATCATAACGTACTGTGGATTTTTTAATGACCATAAGCATGCTTTCCAATTTAATTTTACTCAGATATAAATTATTATCGATTGAATATATTTGTATTATTTAATTTAAAAATTTTCATTTTAATTTTAATTTCCAAATAAAGATATTTATAAATTTAAATATTTTATATACTTATTATTAAATAAATAATTTTATTTTACTAATTAATTTAATAAAATATATATTCCATATTATAATAACACAAGTCACTTGAATCATTCATCTCATTTTATATAATATCCCAAACTTATAATTTGAGATGCATAATGTGTCACCTAAATCAACAAGTAAACTATACACACCATAGTATATTATGGCGACAAAGATATATAAAATATATCTATACAAAATATCTCAAACAATTAATATTTTAATTATAATTATATAACTATGTATCTTTATTTCATTTTTAATAATAAGAACGAAATTTGTGGTTAGCTTTGAAGGTGTAGAGCTGACTAAAATTCTAGAAGTTTTATTCCAAAATCCAAACTAGAAGCTTTATTTCAAGAGGAATTATTGCTTTAAAATTTATAAATTGCATATTCCATAGAGTTCATTGAGGCTAAAACTTTGGAGTGGATAAAACAAAGGTATTGATGTATGAGAGATATTTTTGGTCCAATATCAATAAACATGTCAAGAAATCACTTGAATGCTATAGAATTTGTCAATTGTCCAAAGGGAGAAGCCAAAACACTAGGTTATATACTCCCTTACCAATACTTGAAAAATCATAAGAAGACATAAGCATCTATTTCATTTTGAGATTGCCTACGGAACAAAAGGGTTATTATTTAGTGCTAGTGATGGTGGATAGATTTTCTAAGATGACCCATTTCATATTTTGCACGAAGACCAGTGATGCTACACATGTAATTATGTTAGTTTTTATAGAAAATTATAAGATTTCGTATAGGTTGCTTAGGAGTCTCACTTTAGTTAGAGAAACTATATTTCGTGGATACTTTTGGAGGACTCTTTCAGAAGAAGATGGGTTCCAAGTTGTAGTACAGTTAGATATATCATCTACAAAAAGATGGTTAGAGAGAGATAGTTAACCTAAGTCTGGGAAACTTGATGAGAAATTTGATTAGAGACAAACTGGGCCAATGGAATTTTTTTATAGTTCAAGCTAAATTCACTTACAAAAATTCAATGAATATGATCCATTGCCAAAATTCCATTTCAAGTGTTGTATTGTAGGTCTCTAAAGGATTTTGTAGACTTGATTAAGTTTCCAGAAGTTGTGGATAGAAGGAGCATTAATGTAAACAATTTTGCAGAAAGTATGCATGACATTCATGTGTAGGCCATAAGTAAGTTACAACAGAGTAATGATACTTATAAGCAAGATGTAAATTTGTGTAGGAATTCAAAGGTTCTTGAAGAGGATGATCTAGTGATGACACACTTGAGGAAGGATATGCCTCATAGAGGAACATATTGAAAACTCAAGTACAAAAAGGTTGGCCCATGTGATGGTTCTGTTGCCTAGTGTGATACATATCTAATTTTCCAAACAATGTACTCATACAAAGTAAACAAGACATATAAATATTGATCATTAATAGTTGGAGTCAATTATTAACATGGTGTCAAGTAAAAATTCACTTTAGAGTGCATGATTGGTAATATGGACACCCTAAGGTGATATATAATCAAGTGAGTGTGACACATAAGCATACAATTAGATGAGTGTGACAAGTGAGTAAGAGAAAAATGAGTAAAGTGGGAAAACATTTGCATTTAAACACATCTCAAGAAATCAAGGATCTGTAGGAGTAAAACCATGAATTGCAAAATCAAATTAAAGCACTTGAGTGGAACTTACATAATAAAAAAACATAGTTGATCAAATGATTAATACACTATAGTGAATGGATGATTTTCAAAACCAAATAGATAGTAGTTGTTCACTTCCAAATTTTGGCAGTTTTTTAGGCATATTTTCATCAAAGCTTTGTTCAATAGTTTCAAGTTGAAGATAACAATTGTTATTGGTATAATTATTTAAACTTGTAATTGGTGGGGAATGTTAGATTGTGAGTTCCTAGTTAATCACAAAGTATGAGACCACATAGATATAAGTTGTAAACCTTATCTTTATTGATGTTCCTTAATGAGCTGTTATCATGATCTGTTGATGAGCTGTGAGTTATAGATCTACAATTGTCCAATTGATGTACTATAAATTCAGATCTTGAGATTATTGCAATGAGTTGAATATGGCTAAAGGCCTTTTCAGCTAGTTATTTTTGTTATGCTTGCTTGTGCTGATTTTTAACATGATCATGTTTTTTTTCTTCTATGTGGTTCATAGTCACCAAAGATCGATGATTTGCTACATGCATGGAATATTGTTCCAGGAAAAACCACCTGAAGGGATCATTTCCCATCGGCTCAAATATGGAGCTTTACCCTGAAGGTGTCAGGAGAATTGAACCTGTGACCTCCCAATAGAAAAGGTGCTTTCGAATAAGAACTCAACTAATAGAGCTAACTGTCAATGTTGTTAACATGATCATGCTAGTTTGAAATAGTATGAACTGTGGAGAGACAAAGGCCTCCAAATTCTAATCCACATGTCGAATCGACATATTATTCAATAAAAACTTAGATTCTATCATTTTCCTTTTGTTCAATTATCATTCACAATATTAATTGTGTCATATTTAATTATGTAGCATTTGTATATTTTTACTACTTAAATACGTTACTCCAATAAGTCAGTGTACTTTGAAAATGCTATATAGTTCATAATCAGGTTAGGAAATTACAAAATCATGTCATGTATCATAGAGTCTATGACAATTCTAGATCAAGGTGGTACAATCTAACTATTTCACAACTTGGCTTTATTGGTTGAAATTCAAAAATACAATTTTTGGCTAAAAATATCTTTTTTTTGTTGTTTAAAATGTTTTCTTGAATGCATAAATTGGTTCAACACTCTAAAAAACCTTTGGAACACTTGGATTATACACATTTCACAACTTAAAGTTGTGATTCCAACAAATGGCTATCCAATTTTGGACAAAATTAACCAAAATTATGGTAAAAAAAGACCAAAACATAGAAGAGTTAGACTATGTAACATTGCTAATTTCCTTAAATAACCAACATCAATTTTTACTTTCTCTGTGAATCTTGGTGACCTTGACTTCAACTTTTATACTTTCTTGGCCAATCTAGGTGACCTAGACTTCAACTTTTATACTTTCTTTGCCAATCTCAGTGACCTTGAATCCTACACGTAGTTGTGTTACAAGCAAAATCTAGCAAGCTTGAAAAGAATTCTTATATCCACATTCAACACATGTTATAAACCTTTTAATATGACAGATACTTCAACCAGTTTGTTGGCATGTTGTTGTTAATGCAATCATTTCTAACGAAACAACCTAAGCCTTATATAACGTAGTCTTGTAGAGTCTTCTTCTATTCTTTTGTGATCAAGAATCAAAGATGTTGAAAGGATATGGAGTTAAATGTCTTCTTCTATTCTTTAGTGATCAAGAATGAAAGATATTGAAAGGATATGGAGTTAACTTATACTTTGTTAAGGTTAGTTGATTGAATAAGGTGATGACTATAATATTATGCTCTAAGTTCGGATCATCAAGTAAGTTGTGTATAGCATATAATACTAAACCAACATAGACCCATTTAAAACACGGATCTAACATGAGCTGAGAGGGATCAAATTTCTTTTGTTGCAAACTTATTTTAGAATGCAAAAGAGAATGTGTAATTTTTTACTATTTAAAATACATTTGTGAATGTTATAAAGATTACATAACATGTATATTGAGTCATTTTATATTAACTCATGTTAAATTATTTTATTCATAATTCACATTGGATGTTTTATCTCTGTAAAAATTATATTATTTAAGATAGACAATGAAATATTGTATTTATTACTTGAAGAGTGAAAGTGAAATATCAACAACTGAGCTAATTTTTTTGTTAATAGATTTTTAATTATTTATTTATATGGTTATTTAATTTTTGTTTTTTTTTGTGACATGAGCGAAAACTATTTTTTTTTTTTTTTTAGGACGTGACATACTTACATATGTCCCTCATACTGGATTGTAGAATGAGCCTCTCAGGTCAATCATTTTATAGGTGTAGTCAACTATTTTATGTTTTAATTTCTTTTAAGAAGGAAAATAAGATACTAATTAATCATTAAATAAATGTAGTCACTATTTTATGTTTTATTTTTTTTTAATAAAAAATGAGACGATACCATTATAAAGAAATTGTAAATTTTTACTATTTAAAATATTTAGAAAAATAGCCGAAATATAAAAATAAGAAAAATGTTAATTGAACGCTAAAACAAATGGTGCATGTATTTTCATTGCCAACCGAAGTTGAAATAAGAGAATATAGCTCCCTTTGGTTGCTACAAGACTTGCCATGAGAAGTCTCATTGTTCTAAAGTAAAATCACTGCAAAAGAGAAACATTTCTCTGAAATCATTGAAATATAAATTTGTTTTTCGTATGCCCAAAATAAGATGATGCCCTCCATCTACACCTGCAAAGAATCTCAGTGACATTGACTTCAACTTTTATACTTTCTCTGTGAATCTCGATGACCTTGACTTCAACTTTTATACTTTTTTAGCCAATCTAGGTGACCTAGACTTCAACTTTTATACTTTCTTTGCCAATCTCAGTGACATTGAATCCTACACGTAGTTGTGTTACATGCAAAATCTAGCAGGCTTAGAAGGAATACTTATATCCACCATTAGGGGAATTTTGAGGTCTAAAATGGGCCTCCTAAGAAAAATGTACAACAAAATTAAACTTGATAAGAACCAATACGATTCAAGATGATGATGTCAACCATGGGGGATGATTCACCATTTTTTAAGTAAAAGTGTAAAAATATTTAAAAAGCAAAAAAATAATAAAACTACTTTTTCAACTCGTATTTTCAACTTATCTCCCAAAGTTTTTACTCAAATTTCGAGTGGGAGTACTCATTGGATGCAAAATTTAATTCTTCATCCAAGGAGTACCCATGTCGCATACTTTTGATGGACCCTGCTACATGAAAAATGAGAAATACATGAAAAAATGTGATTGCAATCAGGTCGATCGTTTTGAATTTGGTTTGGTGCAATTTTGAGCACTTTAATTTTTGAGCTAATTTTTACCCCCGATCAAGATTCTGATTAGATACTTTAACTGGTTTGTTGTTGTTCGAGTCATTTCCAACAAAACAACTTAACCTTATATAACATAGTCTTTTAGAGTCTTCTTTTGTTCTTTTGTGATTGGGAATCAGAGATGTTGAAAGGCTATGGAGTTAAATTATATTTTGCTAAGGTTGGTTGATTGAGTAACACGATGACTGGTGTAATATTATGCCCCGCCCCGAGTTTAGATAAGTCAGGTAGGTTGTGTATAGCATGTGGCACTAAATTATATAATAGACGTTGTCTAACTATTCTATATTTTAGTTTAGTTCTTGGTTGATTGAGTAACACAGTGACTAGTATAATATTATGCCCCCGAGTTCGGATAAGTCAGGTAGGTTGTGTATAGCATGTGGCACTAAATTGTAGGATAGGCGTTCTCTAACTATTCTAGGTTTTAGTTTAGTTATTTTTAATGAATAAACAAACCATAAAATTGTAAACCAAATTGTAATTTTTAATTATTTAAAATGTTTCGGAATATCACATAAGTATTACAAGGAAAAAAATGGTTGTAACCAAATTTTAATTTTTAGTTATTTAAAATGTTTTAGAATAGATCATATTAGTGTAATAATGAAAAAAATGGCCATTGGATGCTAAAACAAATGATGCATGTTTTTGTATTTCCAACAAAAGTTGACAGAATAAGATATAGCACCTTTTGGTGACTACAAGACTTTTCATGGGGATTCTCATTGTTGTGAAGTAGAAATCACTGAAAAAAAAGAGATTATTCACTAAAATCTTCTCCAACTAAAAATATGCCCTCCATCTAAACGTGCACATAAATTGGTATAACTAGCTTAGATCGATCTTAACTCTAGATCTATGAAGCCCCAAGAGGGATCACATCTTTCAAGGTGCAAACCTATTTTTTGAGTACAAAGCTTGAGGAAATGTTTGCACTTCAAGAGATTTGATCCCTCTTCAATATTGATAGATCCGGAGTTAAGATGAATCTAAGTTGGTTTAATTAATTAGTTATTAATAATTAATAATTATAATTATCGATTTTATTTTATTCTTAGTTTTATTTTTATATAATTTCACTATGTCAAAATGTTTCAATAAATAATTATAATTAATAATTTTATTTTATTTTTATCTCACCAAGTTAGATAACACAAAATATGGCCATCCCCGAATGCAGGTGTCTTTTCGAATGTATAACATGGCTGCTCATCCCCGCGGAAGCTGGCACAACCACATGGACGTGCATAGCTCACATGAGGTATCTATTAAGGCCTGTTGCTACCACCCTGGTGCCATAACTCATCCACCTGCCTCCAACATTTACAGTTGTCCTTGCAGATGCCAGTTTTGTTATTTCATGGCCTACGATGATGCCATTCCCTGAGTTTCTTCCTATCGCCTCTCTGTTCAGGTGGTCGGCCTATGTGCTGAACGTTCGACTCTTCATCCCTTTCCCTCTCTTCATCTTGAGGCCTCCTGCCTTCTCTCAACTCGCAAGCATGCCTACCATCCTTCCTCGCCTGAGCAGTACGACGCCTCCATGTCGCGTTGCCACAGAATTAAGTGTTGCCGAAGCCGTGGTTGTAGCCATCCCCCTTGCCCTCCTATCCCCCTCTGTGAAGACTACCCTGTTGAGCTCACACTCAATGTGAATTCAACAGAGGCTCCGGACCAACAACGTGTTTCAACCTTCATTTTTTTGTGCCTCCCAGATGTCCCTTCCAGCTCCTCTGGCTCGGGCTCTCCGAAACGAATGAGGAAATCCACCATGATGCCTTCCTATTTCCAGCAACCCAGAAAATCGGTGGCTCTCCCCACAAAATTTGCAATGTACTCGTCAGGCAGTGATTGTGGCGATAGCTCCACTGAGGATGAAATTGTTGCAGCTCTAAGTGCATGCTTTGCCTCCACGCCAGAGCTGACTACCCAGCTGTCGAAGCAAGACGATGACTCCTCAAAATATTATGACTGCTTCATTTTCGAAGAGCCACCTCCTGAAGACATGAAGAATGACATGCCATGGAAGGAATAGTGCCACGGGGTCTCTCACCTCTGCTAGTAACAATTCCACTTCAGTTTTTTTGCTTTACTTTTTTATGCACAGTTTGTTTAAATTTTGGATGATTATGCTTCATGCTGGTTTCCCCATCTACGACAGCACTTCGACTGAGAACTGGTAGCGGTCCCAATTTTTGTTTTTTGAACACTCTCCCTGCTGGAATTGGCTAGTACAACAGTTCCAACGGGAATGTTTCAAAATGTATTTCTTTTGTACCATATAATAGAAATTAGACTTAGAAAAAAAAAATTACGTTTTTTAATACATAAATGGATTAAGTACTTGAAAAACTCATTCAAATAATGCAAATTAAATAATTTATACTCATATTTTTAAAAATATCTAACATATTTTGCTTAAAATTAAAGGAAAAATATGTCGTGAAATAAGTCAGTTCAGTCTATAAATTAAACTAAGCCTTACAAATTTTTATTCTTCCATAAAAATTTTTTTAACCATATATTAATATTGGAAAATAACAAAACATTAAATGCATTATATAACTCTAAATAAATATATATTACTATCGACAAATAACAAAAGGTCAAATGCATTATTTAACAACTTAACATCATAATAAATAAATGATGGAGACACCACCTTTTGAATCTAGGCAAGCTTACAGATATAACACTCCTGGTCCTTACATTCAATCCCTTTTTCATTTTTGCGTAACTTCATGCCTCTCAACACTTTCTTAAAATTTAAATTGAATTACGAAATTTAATTCAGATGGCATATTTCGAAATTTTTTTGAAATGATATATATAATAAAATGTTAATTTCTCTTCTAGCATTTTGAAAATATTCCAGAAGTTATTATAATCCAACTGAAGATACCCAAGCTGAAAACGGGAGCCATCTTTGACTGTCAATTAGGAAAACCTTCTGGGAAATGGTGTGAGGATAAAAAGGAAACTGATGCTTTCAACTCCCAAACTCATCAACATAAAAAAAAAAAAAATTAAACTCAACTTAATACTGATTTCGATCATTTTAATACATATTGTTGAAAAATAAGAATATTTCTCTTACTATATTTGACTAGAAAAACACCTTGTTATTTATAATTTTGCCTGTCAATTTCCATCCTGATATTCTCAATTTCCATCCTGAGATCCCCTGACAGACATACATTCATGTTACTGCAATTGTTGAATCATGGGTATTGTTTCCTCTGCTCCTCCTGTACATGCCATTTTTCTTTTTTTCAGAAGGAAAAAAACACTGTTTTTTATATTATATATGCAAAAACAGTACATGATACTTGATGATTTTGTGCACAGCATAACTTATAAAAGGAGCTATGAATAGAACATAGATGTTGAAAAACAGTACATGATGTACCAGCTGCTTGTGTGCATAACATCTCAGAAAAAAGGAGAAGAGAAAAGAGCTTAGGAGTTGCAGTGTACATATAAGGAGCTGTATATATAATCCACATGTTTTCAATGATGATTGCCCCATATATCCGTGATCCGTCATTTAATACACTGTTAAAGAAATAGTAATCACCCCCACCTGCAAAGACCATATCATCATTAACCTGCTCGATTGAACTTGTAATAAGAAAACAAAACTATATTCTGGCTCGCTTGTTGAAAGAAGATCCTGGCTGGATCCAAAAGTAGAAAAACAGAGAACGCCAAAGACATAGGAAAAGGTGGCCATTCAAAAAATGAGTAACCCGCATATAACCGAACTCCATCAGGACCCCCTCTTTTGACAGTCTATCTGCCCTTGTATTATTCTCTCTATAGACATGCATCATGGGCAGATACTTCAATAAGGACCATAGAAATTTTGTTCTATTAAGCCAACCATTACATCGAGAAGAAGAGAGGGCAGAGCTGCCCGAAATTGCTTGAATAATAATCTCTGAATCACCATATATATGTATGTCCTCCAGACACAAGTTCCTCACAGCCAACAGACCCAACCATAGAGCCATCAACTCCGCCAGATTATTTGTGCCACTTCCACCATTCCAACAAATATGAATCCTATCGTCCTTGGATAGCTTGACCCAAGCCTCGCATCCCATCCACCCATCTACACAAGAACCATAAAAAAAAAGTGCAAGAAGGGAGATAGGGTGAGGTCTAAGCCTTCTAGACCCATCAAAAATTGACTCATTTGGGATCACCTTATCATCTATCCACCGCATAATAGCACTGTAAATGCACCCAGTATTAAGAGGCCTACTCTGGAATATATTATGGTTTCTGTGCAGCCAAATCTCCCATATAAAGAAGAAAGGCAAGGATTGGAACTTCCCCTTGTGTTGATCCCACCTATTCACTGCCTCCATAAAATTCGCAGGTGTCCATGACTCCCTAATGATATAGGGAGTAAATAGCCTCCAGATGTTTATGATCACTGGGCATGAAAAGAATATGTGTTCAATCGATTCTCCATTTAGGTGGCAGAAAATGCACCGTCCCGAACTAGATACACCCCTCTTTTGAAGACCGTCCCACGTGAGAATCTTCCTTCTCCAGACCAGCCATCGAAATAGCAGGATTTTTGTAGGTATATGTGTTTTCCAATACTTCTCAAACCCTAAAGCCGACAGCTCCAAATTAGCAGTGATGTTGATATTGAAATAGATACTTTTTACCATCGGAGCATCATTTTTAACCTTCCCGCCCCAGACAATTTTATCTCCATCATTGGAGAGGCATAGACCAACCATCTATATTTTATTCACAAACATCGACCATTCCGCAGCATCCGACCTAAAGAGCCCCATCTGGATTGCAGATTTAAGGATGGGCACACTGTGGTCCCAGTAATGTATCACTTGAGATAAAAAAAATAACCCCTTCTGGGCCAATCGGTGTAGCATCAGAGCAGAAAAGGTATGCACCTCTGTCATCCCAAGGACTTTGTCTCCATGTAGGAGAATTGATTGACCATTCCCAAACCTCCAGGATAAGCCTTCTATCAGAAAGTTTTTTATCTTCATAAATGATGCCCACACAGTGGACATAGATTGAGGGGATTTGAGTTGATTACAATATAACAGTCGCATTGAGTCCCTTGACAGGTATTTGCATGCAATAATCTCCATCCAAATGCCACTGAAATTAATCGCTCGCCACAATGACTTTGTAAGCAAGGCAGAATTGAAAGCCCTAGTGTTAATGATACCCCATCTGCCCATGGATTTTGTACAGCTTAATGTTTGAAGATTACACAAATGGTACTTTTTGTCCAAATTGGGTCCTCCCCACAAAAAACAGGCAATTATAGAGTTGATTTGATTAACTATTTCCCCTGGAATGTAAAAAAGGTGCCCCCAAAAAATGATGAGCTGGTTCAACACAGCCTGAATCATGACAAACCTGCCCCCCAACGACAACCATTTATGTATCCACTTTGAAATCTTCTGTTTGAATTTTTCCACAATCCATATCCAATCTTTTACCCTATACCGACAAGGCTTCATCCTATATCCCAGGTATAGAAATCCTTCAGCAGCCGGACATGTTTGTACACCCAGGAAATCCGCAATGAACATGATCTCTCCCATATCCCCATAATCATACATAAGAAAGGATTTCTCCTTGTTTACACATAAACCAATGGCAGCAAAAAAATTTATAAAAATAAAATGAACATAGAACCAGTGATTTCTAACAATCCTTCCAAAAATGAGCATATCATCAACGAACAGTGAATGTGATACACTTACAGATTTTGAAAAAGAGAATCCAACAATATAGCCCGCATGTGAAGCCATCTTCATTAGACAACTGAAACCATCCATAACCATGATGAAAATCAATGGAGACAAAGCACACCCTTGTCTTAAACCGTGGTCGGCCCCAAAGAAGGACATGGGAATACCATTAACCAAGAAATCATATCGAACTATAGAAATGCACCCCATAATCCATCGAATAGGACCAATAGGAATAAGACGGATGTAGGACCAATCAACATGATCATATGCTTTAAGGAGATCAATCTTTAGAATAAGGCCTTCCTTCCTCCCAGAATGCATAGAGTGTAGTACTTCTTGTGCAATTGCAATGGCATCATGAATGGATCACCCTTTTAAAAATCCATTTTGTTCGAGGGAAATGGCTTTTTATAAAGTAGGATTGATTCTGTTGGCTATGATTTTAGAGGATATATTATAGATGATGTTACATAATGCTATAGGCCTGAAATCTTTAAAGGTTATGGGATCCAAAGTTTTGGGAATCAAAGCCAAAAATGTGGAGTTCATGTTGAAGGGAATGTGATCGAGGATCTGACCTTGCTCCACAATTGTTGTGATTGTTGGAAAAATACTTAGAGGGGGGGTGAATCAGTATTTACTGCATAATCAAAACTTTTTACTTTTTCATTCCTTAAAACCCATACGCTACTTTCCTTCAGTAAACTAGCGTATATACGCGGATCCCCTTTATGAAACTAGCGTATACACAGAGATCTAGATCTGTCATTAAATCTTCACTTATATTATTCCATCATTCATTCATCATATGTTCAATAAACAGTAAACATGTGCAGTAAGAACAGAATAAACCATCACACAAAGCATCACACATGAACACCAGGATTTTTAGGTGGAAACCCAAGTCGGGAGAAAACCACCGCTGCAGTTGCTCAGCCTTCAATATTTTATTATAGAGAAAACATCTTACAACATATGTCCTGGCGCAGACTTGACCAGCACGCAGGCACCCACCTGCGCTCGTTTACCAGCCTCTCCTGGAAGGGAGCTACGACCCCCTGACTCGTTTACCAGCCTCTCCTGGAAGGGAGCTACGACCCCCCGATCTCGTTTACCAGCCTCACCTGGAAGGGAGCTACAACCCCCTGACCGAAGGCTACAACCTTCAGCACCACCTTGGACCACGTTTCATCAATTTTCACACTGGATCCAACAACTTCAATAGAACACCACTTGCAGGCCACATTTCATCATATTTCTAGACTGGACCCTTTCCAAACTTTTAAGCACAAACATACATCACCAACAGATACTTAACAACACAGATCAGATAGCAGAAACATAGCAGAACAGATCAGATATTTCATACCCTTTGCTTCAACAAACCCTAGTTTGCATACGCGCTTTCACTTCACTGATGTCGCGTATATACGCGCTTCCGTCCACACAAACCAGCGTATACCTCAGTGTATATTTTATTGCGCATACGCGCTTTCTCTTCGCTGAAGCCGCGTATATACGTGCTTCCTCCGCGACGAAGTAGCGTATAGATCTTCAATCATTACAGAGCAACATACTTCATCAGATCAGATATTCAGTTCAGATCTACCCTTTTGCTTCAGACAGATGTTCGCCTAGATGCTCGCCTCATCACAGATCTAAGCCTTCCATAATCATATCTAGCAAATACAAGAGAAATTCAGATCTAGATCCCCTTCTTCATCATTGGTGCATCATACATTCAGATTTATCATTCAAGTGTAACCCTTTCCATTCAGATATACTTCAGAGAGAAGTATTCATTCAAGCTCAGACATCTTGCCCCCACACTCATGCTATGCACAATGAATTTTATCTCTTATATAGGTTTATCATTTTTCAATACCACGGGTTAAGGCAATACCATGAGCCTTCAATACCACGGGCCAAATCAATACCATGAGTCTTCAATACCACGGGCCCCTGTTTTGCACTTTTTGAGCGCTTTTGCCCATACGCGACTTGGAACGTTCTTTTCCGCGTTCATACGCGACTTCTCTTAGATAGATCCGCGTATTCATAGAGACATACTCTTTTCATCATACTTTGAGCACATTCTGAATTCTTTTCTTCATTACCTTCTATACACACTGTAGATACATCATATTTTCTTCATCAAGAACATATTCTATCAAGCACAACTTCATCAAGTAAGTTGCCATCTTCTTCATCAAGTGAGTTGCCATTCAATGACAACACTTAGCATCATATTGCTAACAACATCATATCACATCAGATTTACATCGTTTACCAAGTCCATCAAGTCAAGCATAACTTCATCAGGTGGATTGCCATCAAGGACAACACATGTCAACAGTCGCATGTCTTCATCTTCATTCAGTGGGTTGCCATCAAGGACAACACTTTGCATCATATTTCCAACAATCTCCCCCTTTGGACTTGATGGCAACCACGATGGTGTTTGGTTACCACAACAGATAGGTACATTAAGAACACAATGACACCATGTCACTCTCTCCATTTTTTACACCATTCAAACACCATGTCACTCTCCCCCTTTGACATCAAGGGCAAAGGGCGGATCAAAAACCAACATACTCTCCCCCTTTTCTCCTCATGTGGAAGAAGCATTCTGCAGATCTGATATGTACTGAAGTGACCAAGCTCCCCCTGAGTTCATGCTGAATCTTCAAACATATTTTCAATAAAGTACATGACTCTATGAACTTCCTATCACCAAAGACTCATACTTACATCAAATATCCAACCAAGTGGATTTACATATAAGACTCAAGTACCAAACCAAGTGGGTTTACACATTTCAATTCAGCTACCCAACCAAGTGGGTTTAAAAATTTGACAAGTCCTTACATGACTGAATATTACAAGTTTACATCATGGGTCTCAACAAGACCTTTTCATCAAACTACCAATATAACTTTAAGACCACCACCAGAAATTTCTCAAGAAAGAGAACATATTTCAGAACCATCATAATGCCATCAATGCATTATACTCAGCAAAGCTAATGCTCCCCCTGAATCTGTGCATCCAAACATCCTTTCCATGTGACTAAAGCTCCCCCTTAGTTTGTGCATCCTGAACACTTTCACCAACAAATCATCAAGGCATCTTCATCAAATCATTTAGAAAAAGAATTATGAGAACTGGAACACCACCAAAGATACCAAACAGCACTGCAGCTGTGCTGAAAAGAGCTGACTCCAAGCAAAAATTGTCAGCAATCAGACATACGCAGTTTTCTGTGCAGGAACTCGCGTGCATACGCGACTGTGTTTCAGGAAACCCGTGTATCCCAAGCCATCTTCTAAAATTTATGCAGACTTGTTCTTTTGACTGGCAGAGAACACTCCCAGCTTCTGTCTTAGATACTCGAACGCTTCCCTGGGCAGAGGTTTGGTAAAGATATCAGCAACTTGTTCTTTGGAGGGAACATACTCCAGCTTCACCTTTTTTTCAAGCACTTGTTCACGTAAGAAATGATACTTGATGGGAATGTGCTTGGTCTTTGAATGCATAATAGGATTCTTTGAGATACTGATGGCACTTGTGTTATCACACATAATGGAGGTAGGAGTTGCACATTTGATTTGAAAATCTTGCAAGGTTTGCATCATCCATAGGAGTTGAGTGCAACAAGATGCGGCAGCTACATACTCTGCTTCAGCTGTTGATAAGGCAATAGTATTTTGCTTCTTGCTGAACCAAGATACTAACCAGGGCCCCATGTAAAATGCACCACCACTAGTGCTTTTCCGATCATCAACACTTCCAGCCCAATCTGCATCAGTGTAAGCATGAAGAGTAAGATCAGCATTCCTTGGATACCATAGACCAAAGTCTTGAGTTCCTTGAAGATATTTGAATATTCTTTTAACTTCCTGAAGATGAGACTCTTTTGGATTAGCTTGGAATCGTCCAACAATCCCAACAGCATGCATAATGTCTGGTCTAGTCCCAGTGAGATAAAGTAAGCTTCCTATCATCGATCTGTACTCTGGTTGATTCACTGTGGGAGAATCATCATTAGAACTGAGAATGCATCCGGTTATCATTGGTGTACTCACAGGTTTTCATTCTTCCATGCCATACTTCTTCAGAGTTTGCTTAAGATACTTTGTTTGAGATAGGAAAATACCATTTGCCTTTTGATGCACTTGCAAGCCAAGAAAGAATGTTAGTTCCCCAAGTAAAGACATTTCAAATTCTTGCTGCATGACAGAAGCAAATTTTTGACTCAAAGATTCTTCGTTACTCCAAAAAATGATATCATCAACATATACAACCACAATCAATAGTTTATCATTTTCAACTTTTGTGTATAAGTTGCTATCAGCAGACCCTTTTGAAAATCCTTGTTGATGAAGATATTTGTCAAGACGATAATACCAAGCCCTTGGAGCTTGTTTGAGACCATATAGAGCCTTTTTAAGTTTACAAACAAGATTTGCATCATTTCCCAAAATGAATCCTTCCGGTTGTTCTATATATACTTCTTCTTCTAGATCACCATTAAGAAAAGCAGATTTAACATCCATTTGATAAACTTTGATTTGTTGGTAACTTGAAAAAGCAAGAAACATTCTTATGGCTTCAAGTCTAGCTACAGGAGCAAAAGTTTCTTCAAAGTCTATACCTTCTTGTTGAGAATACCCTTTGCAAACCAGTCTAGCTTTGTTTCTTACAACATCCCCATTCTCATTTAACTTGTTCTTGAAGATCCATTTAGTTCCAATGACATTTTTATCATGTGGTCTTGGTACCAAATCCCAAGTGTCATTCTTCTCAATTTGATCAATCTCTTCATTCATGGCTTGGTTCCAACTTTCATCTCTGCTAGCTTGATTGAAATTGAGTGGTTCAATTGTGGATAGAAGTGCCTAATGACTAGAAGATCCCACAAAAGTTCTCCTTGTTCGTACACCTGATTCCTTGTCTCCCATAATCTGAGATTCAGGATGATTCTTTTGAACGTATCTGGATGGAGCTTTTTCAGATAGATCATTTTCAAGTTCTTCATTGGATTCACTGTCTATATCATTTCCATCTGATGTAGAAGGCCATATGTCGCTATCATCTTCTTTTGTTGTTTGTTTTTCTTCTTTAGGAGCTGCAGGAGACTCATCAATAACAACATCAATGCATTCAACAACCTTTTGAAGCCTCTTATTGTAACATGTGAATGCTTTGCTTGAAGATGAGTAACCAAGAAGTATCCCTTCATCTGATCTAGGTTCAAACTTGCCAAGCTTCTCATCATTATTTTTGATAAAGCATCTACTTCCAAAAACTTTAAAATGCTTCATAGTGGGAGAATTACCATACCAGAGTTCATATGGAGTTTTGTCACTATTTACCCGAACATGAGCCTTGTTGAGAATGTTAACTGCTGTATGTGCTGCTTCACTCCAGAACATGTCAGGAACATTAGAGTCAGCAAGCATAACTCTAGCCATTTGAACAATTGTTCTATTCATTCTTTCTTCTACACCATTTTGTTGTGGAGTGCCTGCTACAGAGAACTGTCTTTTAATCCCATGTTGTTCACAAAATTCAAAGAATTCATTTGATGAATATTCTCCTCCTCGATCAGATCTAAGACACTTGATTTTTAAATCCAATTCATTTTCTACCAATGCTTTGAAATTCTGAAAATTTTCAAAAGCTTCATCTTTGTGTTTAATAAACGCGATATGACACATTCTGGAGTAATCATCAATAAATAGGATATAGTATTCTTCCCCACGTAATGACTTTTTCCTCATAGGTCCACAGATGTTAGTATGAATGAGTTCAAGAGGCTTACTTGATGATCCTTCTTTGGCATTAAATCGAACTCTGGTCTGCTTACCAAATTGACAAGATTTGCATATGGTACTTTCTGGAAGATTGATCTTGGGAAGATCACGAACAGCTTGAAGTCTGCTTGCTTTTTTGATTTGAGAGAAACTCAGATGCCCCAGCCTTCTATGCCATAACCAATTTTCTGAAGACTTGCTCAAGTAACATTGATCTATGCCGTTTAGTACATACAGGTTGCTTGGATTTCTTTTTCCTTTTATAATGATTTTACTTGTATCAAGATCACGAACCACACATTCTTTGGAACTGAAGACCACTTCTGCTCCTTGATCACACATTTGACTAACACTTAACAGGTTATGCCTTAATCCATCCACATACATGACATCTTTAGCTTTCACTTTTTCTTTTAGAAATACTGACCCTTTTCCTTTAATTACAGCAGGAGTATCATTTCCAAATGTAACTTTCTTTTCCTTTTCTAGAGCATTATAAGTATGAAGTTTTCTTTTGTCACCTGTCATGTGTCTTGAGCACCCACTATCGATGTACCATTGATTTTCTTCACCTTCTGCAAATAATGCTATCCCACAATTTTCAACTGGTGGTTCTTTCTTTTTCCACACTTTAGAGCTTGAGGGAACATGTTCTTTTGGCTGGATCTTGTTCCTGCATTCAGATTCTTCATGGCCAAAGTTATAACAATAAGTACATTCAACTTCACTTTGAAGAGGAGAAAAATTGTTATAGGTATTCTTCTTTGGTTCAGTATCCAACCTTTTCTTTCTTGCTTCTCTTGTCATGATGGTTTTATATGCAACACATTGAATAGCTTTATGACCAAAATTGTGACAAGTGAAACATTTCCCATTGAAGTAGAAATTTCTGCGATCATGGAATCTTCTATTTACCTGTTGGTTGTAGTGTCTTTGAAAGCTATCCTTGTTAGTGTTCCTTGAATTGAGATGGTCCTGCTTTCCCTGTAGAGATCCTTTATTCCCTTGCTGAGTGGCTGAATGATGTAAACCACCTGTAACTGCTTTTAGATAGTTTGGTGCTGAAGTTTGAGAAGATTCTCCGGTATATCCAAGACCTATCTTTATAAGAGGAGAACGTTGAACCTTGATGATCTCATCTAAGGTTTCAGATCCTTTAGCAAATCTAAGATTCAAGGTTTTTTCTTTCTCAACTTCTTTTCTTTGACTTACCACTTCACATTCTAGTTTTTAAATATGTTTCTTTGCTTCTTCAAGTTGTTTTTCAATGGTCTCTCTAATTATCTTTTGTTCTTCTAAGAGAATTTTGTAATCTTCTAAGCGAAGTTTGAGTTGATTATTTTCTTCAAGAAAATCGTTTTCCTCTAGAGCATCCATAAAATTATCCTTTTCTTCTTTTTGTTCAAATGCCATGAGAAGTCTAAGATCTTCTTCACATTCTTCCTCACTATTAGATGACCCATCACTATCTTCATTAGTATAGTAACTTTTCTTAGAGCTAGATCGGTTCTTATTCCTTCTTACTACTTATTTTCCTTTATAAGGACATTTTGCAGCATAATGACCAACTTTTCCACACTCAAAACATTTGAAGGGAAGCTTACCTTTGAATCTTCCAGTACCTAGTTGGAGCTTTCTCACGAAATTTGCTTCTTCTTCATCGGATACATAGCTGGCTTCTTTGATAACCTCCTTTTCCTTTCCTTTTGTAGATGCCTTAAAAGCAGCTTCTCTTATTTGAGAAGGACCTCCTTGTCTCATTTCAAAAGCAGTCAGAGTACCATGTAATTGAACAATAGTAAGCGTTTTCAGATCTTGCCTTTCTTCAATAGCTGAAACTTTAGAGTCAAATTTTGAAGTCAAGGATCTTAAGACCTTTTCCACCAGAGTAGTATCAGTTATGGTTTCACCCAAATTTCTCATTCGATTTACAATATCATCCAGATGAAGAAAGAAACCGGCAACACTCTCATCACTATGCATCTTCAAATTTTCATATTCAATTCTAAGAGTTTGGAGTTTTGCACTTTTTACCTTTGTGTCTCCTTCATAGCTTAGAATGATTTTGTCCCATATTTCTTTTGCTGAATGTAGCTGCATCACTTTAGCAAATTCTGATTCAGACATGCTTCCTAGCAAGACATTTACTACTTTGGCATTGGTTTCATACTTCTTCCTTTCTGCTGCATCAGTAGGAATACTTGCCGGGTATTGATAACCTTCTTCCACGATTGCCCATACATCTGCACCAAGACTTTGCAGATATGCTTTTGTACGTACCTTCCAGAATATCAGATTGCTTCCATTGAATAGAGGTGGCTTTTTAGACATTACTCCTTCTTGACTTCCCATTGCGACGGATCTCCTTTAAGCGATCAAGCTTCTGCATAAGGACCTGCTCTGATACCAATTGTTGGAAAAATACTGAGAGGGGGGGGTGAATCAGTATTTACTGCATAATCAAAACTTTTTACTTTTTCATTCCTTAAAACCCATACGCTACTTTCCTTCAGTAAACTAGCGTATATACGCGGATCCCCTTTATGAAACTAGCGTATACACAGAGATCTAGATCAGTCATTAAATCTTTACTTATATTATTCCATCATTCATTCATCAGATTCTCAATAAACAGTAAACAGGTGCAGTAAGAACAGAATAAACCATCACACAAAGCATCACACATGAACACCAGGATTTTTAGGTGGAAACCCAAATCGGGAGAAAACCACCGCTGCAGTTGCTCATCCTTCAATATTTTATTATAGAGAAAACATCTTACAACATATGTGCTGGCGCAGACTTGACCAGCACGCAGGCACCCACCTGCGCTCGTTTACCAGCCTCTCCTGGAAGGGAGCTCCAACCCCCGGACTCGTTTACCAGCCTCTCCTGGAAGGGAGCTACGACCCCCCGATCTCGTTTACCAGCCTCACCTGGAAGGGAGCTACAACCCCCTGACTGAAGGCTACAACCCTCAGCACCACCTTGGACCACGTTTCATCAATTTTCACACCGGATCCAACAACTTCAATAGAACACCACTTGCAGGCCACATTTCATCATATTTCCAGACTGGACCCTTTCCAAACTTTTAAGCACAAACATACATCCACCAACAGATACATATCAACACAGATCAGATAGCAGAAACACAGCAGAACAGATCAGATATTTCATACCCCTTGCTTCAGCAAACCCTAGTTTGCATACGCGCTTTTACTTCACCGATGTCGCGTATATACGCGCTTCCGTCCACACAAACCAGCGTATACCTCAGTGTATATTTTATTGCGCATACGCGCTTTCTCTTCGCTGAAGCCGCGTATATATGCGCTTCCTCCGCAGCGAAGTAGCGTATAGATCTTCAATCATTACAGAGCAGAATACTTCATCAGATCAGATATTCAGTTCAGATCTACCCTTTTGCTTCAGACAGATGTTCGCCTAGATGCTCGCCTCATCACAGATCTAAGCCTTCCATAATCAGATCTAGCAAATACAAGAGCAATTTAGATCTAGATCCCCTTCTTCATCATTGGTGCATCATACATTCAGATTTATCATTCAAGTGTAACCCTTTCCATTCAGATATACTTCAGAGAGAAGTATTCATTCAAGCTCAGACATCTTGCCCCCACACTCATGTTATGCACAATGAATTTTATCTCTTATATAGGTTTATCATTTTTCAATACCACGGGTTAAGGAAATACCATGAGCCTTCAATACCACGGGCCAAATCAATACCATGAGTCTTCAATACCACGGGCCCCTGTTTTGCACTTTTTGAGCGCTTTTTCCCATACGCGACTTGGAACGTTCTTTTCCGCGTGCATACGCGACTTCTCTTAGACAGATCCGCGTATTCATAGAGACATTCTCTTTTCATCATACTTTGAGCACATTCTGAATTCTTTTCTTCATTGCCTTCTGTACACACTGTAGATACATCATATTTTCTTCATCAAGAACATATTCTATCAAGCACAACTTCATCAAGTAAGTTGCCATCTTCTTCATTAAGTGGGTTGCCTTTCAGGGACAACACTCAACATCATATTGCTAACAAACATCATATCACATCAGATTTACATTGTTTACCAAGTCCATCAAGTCAAGAATAACTTCATCAGGTGAATTGCCATCAAGGACAACACCATGTCAACTGTCACATGTCTTCATCTTCATTTAGTGGGTTGCCATCAAGGACAACACTCTGCATCATATTTCCAACAATCTGTTCCTCCATAATATCAATAAAGTGTATGAAGAATTCCGTAGGCCATCCATCTAGGCCTAGGCATTTATCATTGGCAAATGACTTCAAAGTCGAAGTCACTTCCTCCACTGTGACCACAGCCCATAAGGCATTGATTGCCTCCTCATCAAATCTATAATGGGTATGCCAAAGTACCCATTGCTGGTAGTCAGGATCAATCCCTGCATCCTCATGATAAAAGGCAGAGAAGTGATTATAAGCCTCCAGGAGAATTTCCTGATTAGTAGATACAAAACTCCCGTTAGATTTATGGATTTTCCATATGGTATTCTTATTCCTTCTGTCATTAGCACATTTATGGAAAAAATTAGTATTAAGGTCTCCGTCCTTTAACCAATTGTTCCGACTTTTTAACTTCCACGATAATTCTTCAATTTTCAAGATCTCCAACTTCTGCTTCTGGAGAGAATCAATCTGGATATAGGTCTATTTATCAGGAATCATGGATTGCAAATTCGCAAATAAATTGCTAAGCCTTTCATTAATGGCCATTAGTTCTGATCATAATGCCTCTTTTTTCTGTATTTCCCATTTCTTTGTCATCTTCTTGATTCTCTGCATCTTTTCATGGAATCTCTGCCATCCAAAGGAGCCCATCACAGAAGAATTTTCACTCCGGCATTTTCGAACAAGTTCATTGTATTCAGGGTCCATCAACCAAGCCCGATTGAATTTAAAAGGGATTGCCCGATACGTCGGTTCCGCCCGCCAATGTAAGGAGATTGGCCTGTGATCAGAAATCCCATAGTCCATAACACCTGATTTAATCATCCCCACGGATAGCATAATGGATTCACTTACCATTGCTCTGTGGAGCCTTTTTCCAATGTAATCCCCGTCTGCGCGAATATTCGTCCATGTTGGGATGACAGGGGAGGGTCTGATATCCCTGAGACCTTCCCCCTCCAGAATCATACCAATATGATTTGCCATTGGGTCTCGACGAGCTCGCATCCCCCATGATTCATCTGAGCGGAGGGTAGCGTTATAGTCACCAATGACCATAAGATTGAGCAAACAGAGAATACTCGACTGGTTGATACAGTCCCAGAAAAACGCTCTTTCCCTACACGGAGCATACCGATTAATTATGTTAAAGCATCCTTTGAGACCCCAAATACAACCCGACATAATAATCCCGCCAATAAAATTGAAAGTCCGGAATTTTGCACAGGAGGGGTTCCAAAAAACGACTAAACCACCTGCATGACCCACAGCATGAACCCCGGCCGCGTTCCATCCCAGGCAAATGGTCAGAACAGTTCTGATAGCCTTTTCCCTGCTACATAAAGTCTCTTGTAGAAGTACGATCTCAGGTTTCTTATCCCGCACCAATTCTCTGAGGCACAGGATTTTAGCGGGGTCGCCCATGCCCCGTATGTTCAAGGACATGATAAAGGTCATTTTGGAAATGGCAAAGGGTTGCTTGCTCTAAGCGCGTTGAGTTCCTCCGGAGCAGAAATCGGCACATTTGAAAGGTTCAATAGTTCGTTCTGAAACAAAACTTTTGTTTTGACACTTCCCCGAAAATGTCTAGACCCAGACTTTGATTTCTTCCTAACGGTGATATTCTGACCCAATACAGGAGATATGACGACTGCCCCATCCTTCGGAGGTTTATCGAATACAGTGAGAGTGGCCAAATCTAGAAGAGGATTCCCAATAAAGGAGTCAATGTCACCACCTATAGAGTTTTTTGGAGAGTCAATATATTCCAGGTTCTCGTTCTCCTGAGAGGGTGTGGGTGATGGCACTGGAGAAGCCCATTCAAGGGGCGGCATGGAAGGAGAAATATTTAGAGGCTCGGCAGGGGAACGAGAAGGCGGTGGGACAGGCTTAGACATGGAGATATCATCTCGTGGACGATCTGTTTTGAGAGGTGATACAGACAGAAAGGACAAATTTGACCTAGACACAATCCTACTACCGCCCCCCCCCCCCTCCCCGCCGAACATTTAAAACTTGTGAGATATTACTGTCCTTCGAAATGTGAGGAAGGTCCTGATTGGCCACCCTATTAGGATCTGAACCCATATTAGGGACATTCCTAATCACATCCGAATTAGAGGTCCCTACTGGTACCACATCAAACATAGGAGGGGCCTCCTTATCCGATTGCTTAGATCCCTTCCTCCTATGGACAGATGTCCCTTTGTGAGCATAGTCAGAAGAATATGGATCAACATCCGAAGAAGATGGGATAGAATTACCTGATATGGGGTTCACTTGACCGTCGTTTGCTTTAGCTTTGTTGCCCGCCTAATGGAATTTCTACTTCATCAGACTTCCGGCTCTGTGTCATATCAGGCAGCTTGCCTTCAAATGTCCGGTTCGATGGCATATCAGACAACAAAAGGGAACCCCCCAGTAGTCGACCTGTTGCCGATGTCTTCTTTGACCCCATAGCAAGTCTACATCCTCAGGCAATCCACCAGAATAGCAAACCTCTACTAGAATCCATGTTATTCTCTTGTCACTTGCGCCCAAAATTCCTGGATCGATATACTTCATACATCCAATAAAATTACCAATGGCTCTGAGCACACTAATCGTCCAAAATTCAAGGGGCAGTCCCGGAAGCTTGACCCAGATTGTCTTGTTTTTGGGTGCCTTCATGATTGGATTAAACCCCAGGTACCATGGGAGGAGTTGCAGGAAACTCCTTCCCCTCACCCATGGTCTGTTCACAATCTTTGCAACGTCACCCTCGTACATGAAATGGATGTTGTACCAATCGTTTAACAATAGACTCACCTTCGGAGTATAACCCACCAGTGGGCACCAGAATTTTTTAGCCCACTCCTTCATATCAAAATCACAGCCATCTAAGAATAACCATCTTCCAACTAGCGCACGCTTCCTCAGGCTGGTGACCCTACCCCACAAGTCACTATATTCCAGTACTACCTCCTTTACATTCACTGACTACTTATAACTGGATAGATGTATTTGTCTTTGTTAGCGATTTCTGTTCCTGTAAGAATTTTTCTTACCACCATGCTGAGGATAACCACCAGAACCCTAGTCCTTTTTCAATAAATCTGTAGGAGCTAAGGAAGACTAAGCTATAAGGCATGTGTCCAATTCAAATTCCCGTTGCCAATTTTGCTCTGCAGCCACGGCAACAGCAATCATGGCCACGTGAGCCGATGTGTTGGAGGATAAGACATCCCTCTCGTTTGACATGTTCGCATCAGCAATACCTACCACTTGACAGCACATGTGTCCACCTGTCACAGATTGGGTAATAAAAAGCAGACCTTGCCAGAATTAGGGGTATTTTTTATACCGGCCCGAATTGCCAATCCCCCAAAACCGCTAAGTGGAGGCACCGGACGAGAGGTACAAATCCAACGAAACACTATAAATGGCATTCGTCCCCCTACAATAAAGAGCTTTTACTATAAGTTACCTTGATCAGATCAACCCAACCACCCGCATCCCTCGGGATCGTGTATGACAGATTTCATTCTTGTTTCTTGGACATCCTGAAGCCTCTCATAATATCAATCTATTCTAAAGGACATAAGGAGCTTACAAGACAGATTTCATTCTCTTTTTTTATTTTCAGCCCGAAGCATGTCATAATATCAAACTATATGTTCTGACATTCATTAGAGGGCCTCCTTGAATTGATAAGATGTTAACCCGAACCTCTGATTCACCATAAATAACATTCGCCACCCTGATATGAAAAGCACATTCCCAAAAATGGCCTTGATATACCCAGTCACCGACTCCGCTGCATATTTCGTAATCTCTTCCACCCTCCCAAGGATCCCAATCTAGCATGATCTTCAAATATGCACTTACACGCCAACCATAACCTGGTGACTGATACCACTTTTCTGGTGAACCAAAAGATCGTAGAAAGGAAAAAACAACTGATCCCCCAGAAAAAACAGATCCTACTGAGACGGATATTCACAAGGGACAACAACAGCAACATAAGCACCCTGGGCATTTCCACCACCTATCCCATATCTTAAAGCCATAATATTTACAAGGTCTAGAAACTATGTAGGATTCCACCCATTTACGCCATAATATTACCCACTTGGAATACTTTGAACTAGTTTGTGAGCATGAGTCGCTCAATGATACTTGTGAGCTTCCACTAACTTCGTGGTTTAACATTAGTTTTACAACCCGTATGGTATAGAGCCACTAACAACCTAATGGAGACAACCAAAATAAGAGTTATCATACAGATTTCAATACTATCAGACAACCTTATTAGCCACAAGGAACCAAAGGTTACCACCAACACATCTCACTCAATAAAAGGATCGCATGCATGTCCTACATGTGTGATGAGAGCTTATAGGAAAACAATTCATACGACAACTGTGGTCCTGAGGCAAGACCTACCCATCCCTCTATAGAAAAAAGACCTATAAGCTATAGTATCGAATGTCGAGTTACATGGAACTTACAGGTTTTGAAGAAATGTCAGAAACCCATCAGATTGAAACCCTCTTGTTTTAACTTTGTTGTGCACTTACGATCTCCTGGCTAAACTGGTGTGAGGGAAAAGGATTCTGTGCTACCAATGCTTTTATCACAACTGCGCCTCCTGTACATGCCATTTTTCGCTAGACAACAACCCTCCTAGACCTAGGGTTGTCCTTGTGCCTCTTCACTTTGCATGGAAATTCAGATGTCTAATAAATTAAAATAATATTTTGCATCATTAGATGATGCACTGCATCATTCCATATAAGGCATCAATTTTTCCAGATTATATCTCTATTTTTTTTTCGGCCCTTAGCCGTCTCAAAAATGAAGATAAGCTTCGGATTCAGCTTCTACTCACTTCGATACTGAGTTTCTAGGTTTATGTGAATTTCACAGGTAAATGTAGATCATAAGCAAATTCAACTATTTACTTATACCACATTTAATTTTTAAAATATTCTAAACTCTTCAAAATATTTTACTAACTCATAGCTCATTAATAATGTCACAAAATAAAGTCCTTCCTTGTTTAATGCCCATCCACACCCATCTCACCATTAGGTCACTGCAAAGGGAAAATAGAAATCCACAAATTGAATTCTAACAATAGAGGGCACTATGCAATTTTTAGACCAGATTATAGCATCCTTCTAGTAACTGAGATGTTTTTACATGCAAGTTATATATATATATATATATATATATATATATATATATATATATATATATAATTTTAATTAATTTTTAAATTAATATATTTGTACCATCATAACTTAGTGTGGATTTTCGTAATGACAATACGCATGCTTTTCCATTTAATTTTACCAGCACATAAATTATTATAGATTAATATGTTTTTATTATCTAATTTAAAATTTTTCATTTTATTTTTAATTTCGAAATAAAAAGATTTATAAATTTAATTATTTTATATACTTATTATTAATATATAATAATAATTTTATTTTACAAATTAATTTAATAAAATATATATTCCATATTATAATAACACAAATCATTTCAAGCATTCATCATATTTTATACAATATTCCAAACTTATACTTTGAAATGCATAATGTTTGACTTAAATCAACTCAGTAAATTATATTCACCATAATAAGGTGAGAGATATATAAAATATGTCAAACAATTAACATTTTAATTATAATTTATTTTTATTTCTTTCAATAATATGAATGATTTTTGTGGTTTTTTTTTGTTGAAGGTGCAGAGTTGACTAAAATTTTAAACGCCTTATTTAAAATCAAAACTAAAAAAGCCTTATTCCAAGAGGAATTATTGTTTAAAAATTTATAAATTGCATATTCCATGGACTTCATTGAGGCTAAAACTCATTCCACAACTACATAGTGATGGTTTAGCTGGGAATTTTGGAGTGGTAAAACCAAGCCATTGATGTATGAGAGATATTTTTGGTCCAATATCAATAAACATGTCAAGAAATCAATTCAGTGCTATAGAATTTGTGAGTTGTCCAAAGGGAGAAGCCAAAATACTAGTTTATATACTCCCTTACCAATATTTGAAAAGTCATAAGAAGACATAAGCATAGATTTCATTTTGAGACTGCATATGGCACATAAAGGTTATGATTTAGTGCTAGTGATGGTCGATAGATTTTCTAAGGTGACAGATTTCATATTTTGCAAGAAGACTAGTGATGCTACACATGTGGTTATGTTAGTTTTTACAAAAAATAATAAGATTGCATATAGCTTGCTTAGGAGTATCACTTTAGTTAGAGAAATTATACTTCTTGGATACTTTTGGAGGACTCTTTTAGAAGAAGATGGGTTCCAAGTTGTAGTACAGTTCGATATATAATCTACAAAATGATGGTTAGAGAGAGATAGTTAACCTAAGTCTTGGAAACTTGATGAGAAGTTTGAATAAAGACAAACTAGGCCAATTGAATTTTGTTATAGCTCAAGCTAAATTCACTTACAACAATTCAATGAATAAGATCTGTTGCCAAAATTCCATTTCAAGTGTTGTATGGTAGGTCTCTAAAGGCCTTTATAGACTTCATTAAGTTTCCATAAGTTTTGGATAGAAGGAGCATTAATGTAAACAATTTTGCAGAAAGTATGCATGACATTCATGTGTAGGTCATAAAGTAGTTACAACAGAGTAATTCTATCTATATGTAGGATGTATATTCATGTAGGAAGTCAAAGGTTCTTGAAGAGGTTGATCTAGTGATGACACACTTGAGGAAGGATACGCCTCGTAGAGTAACATACAACAAACTCAAGTACAAAAAGGTTAGCCCCATGTGATGATTATGTTGATTAGTGTGATGCTGTTGGGAAAAATACTGAGAGGAGGGGGTGAATCAGTATTTAGAGCTGACTAAAAACTTTTTACTTTTTCTTTCTCTTAAAACCATACACTACTTTACTGAACCCAACTCGCGTATACATGCGGATATCCTTAAGAAAACTTACGTATGTCCAGAGATCTTATTATGCATTTAATTCTTTACTTAGATCATTGCATCATTCATCATATGTTTAGTAAGTAGTAAGCATGTGCAGTAATAACAGAATAAACCATCACACACATATGAACACCAGTATTTAAGGTGGAAACCCAATTCGGGAGAAAACCACCACTGCTGTCGTCTCTGTCTTCAATATTTATTATAAAGAAAACTTCTTACAATTTTGTACTGGCACAGACTCATACCAGCACGCAGGCACCCACCTACAGAAGGCTACAACATTCTCTCGTTCTCCATCCACTACTGGAAGGGAGCTCCAACCCCTTGATCTCACTTACCAGCCTCTCCTGGAAGAGAACTACGACCCCCTGATGTTAGCACCAACTTCTACTGGCAGAAACCTTCCACTTTCATACTGAAGGCTTCAACCCTCAGATCCACTGCAGACCACATTTCATCAATTTTCATACTGGATCAAAACAGCTTCAATACAGCCCCTTAACATCAACAATCATACTTTACCCAAAACTTCAATCAGAACAGCAATACCACTGTAACCAGAATATCAGAAATAACCCAGACTTCAGAGTAGATAATCAGATACACATTCAACCTTGAACAACCATTAATTTAGATACCATACGTTGTTTTTCTTTATGTAACTCGCGTATATACGTGTCTTTCTTCACACCAACCTGCGTATGCTTCAGTGCATGCTAGTTTTATATTCTTGAAATAATACATGACTTTTCTTCATATTTTCCGCGTATACACGCGCTTTTATTTTCACCAACTAGCGTATGATTTCTTTCAGAATCTATTTAGACTCATATTCAGATCTGAAACTTTCAATTCAGACAATCTATCAGCAATGCAAAACTATTTAGATAGTCACTCATCCTTCATCATGTTTTCTCAATCAGTGATTAGATTTGTTCATTATCAAATCAGCAGCAAAATCAACATTCAAACAACCCAAATATATATGAATACATCATTGACAGATAACAGTAAAACAACAAAACAGATTAGACATTTCATTCCACACACTTTAGCAAAACCCTCGATTCCATACGCGCTTTTACTTTACTAAACCTGCGTATATACACACTTTTCTGCACACCAACCTGCGTATACTTCTGTGTATATTATTCTTTAGAAAACCCTAACTGCCATATGCGCTTTTCATGAAGCGAGCCCACGTATATACGCGCTTTTACCGAGACAAAATTGCGTATAGATCTATAAAAGATAAACTTTGTAGAATAGACCAGATCTATAAACTTACCGAGATTTCTTCAATTTCTTCATCAGACTTGCGCCAGGTCTTCATCATTTCTTTTGCAGATCATCCTAGAAATTCATCATTTCTAGATCTAGAGATCTTGAACCTTCATCATATCCATAGGTGCATCATAGATTCAGATCTATCAATTAAGAACAGAGTTTGTCCATGCAGATATTCCTTAGAGAAATTTTATTCATCAACAACCCTTACACATGCACACCTTGCACTATGATCCTCTTCTCCTTATATAGTTTTAGCCTTTATCAATACCATGAGTCAAAACCACTTAACTGTTGATGGTATTCCTGGATGAGATCAAATAGATAATCCAACTCTCAATACTGTGGGCCAATACCATGGTCATGTCCCTGGTTTTATAAATTTAGAGTGCAAATAGGCATACGCTACTTGGTACGTACTTTTACGCGTACATACACTACTTTTCCGTTACAAACCCGCATATGCTTTGTGACATATCTTATTGATCATTACTCTGGCACTTCTGGCACTTACTGGAATTTCTTTCTTTGTTACTTCTGAACTGCTCTATAGATATATCAGATTTACATCTGTTATCACTCAGGTTTTCCTAGAAGTTGTGTAAGAGGAAAGTATACTCGAGGTAACCACAAACCAACCTTTTAGATGCAGAATCTAGCCAATCTGCATCCAGAGAGGGCTCTCTCTTTATGATTTATCTTTGTTCTTGGAAGGTTTTCGGCTAGTTATAGATTCAAGAGTTTGTTTTGGGAAAATGGTGGAATCCACAAACTAAGGGCAAGGTTGAGGGCTTTCAGTCCATTGGGCTATGGAGTCAAAGGATGGCTTTACTGGATTTCTATTCTAAACACAAGATGGTATTACAGGGCAAGATAGCTAGACAGAGAACAATCCTTAAAATTTAAAGTGGATGGGATGATTTTGAAGGGATGAAAGGTAGCTAAGAATCTTTCACCATGTTCAAAAGAAAGAAATGAGATGAATACAAATAAAGAGCAATGAAGAATTCTTTATTATAGTAATCAACAATGTTTAAATTAGCAAAGCAAGAGCATTTAAGAATTCATGCTTATAACTAATTTAGAAGAAAACATTAAGAACAACCACATTTGAAATCAGAGTACAATTAAGAAAATTCTGATTCAATCTTTTATGTAAATTATTCAGAAATGGATATGATGGTATTAAAAACTAATATAAAATTTCAGACAAAAGGTAGAAACACTTATTGAACTGTAGTCCAACACATGAATCCTGCAACAAGTCCAGTGCTTCAAATCGTTATCCAGCAAGCCACAAGTAAACTTATCCAAAAGATTTTATTCCAAAAATCTCAATGCTACAGCAGAGTAATAGAATCCACCCCAAATGCTTCCAAGAGTGGAGTATTTATACAAATTCTAAACTAAAATATCTTGAAACAAATATCAAAATTGGTTCCCAAATCTCTCCAACTATTTTACATAAATAGAACTTAATTAAAGGACACTCAAACTAATGCATCTATTTGGAACTATTTTGTATGGATAGGTGATGACAAAGAGAAGAATTCGAATTTGATCCAACTCTTAGTTGATGATGAGGCATCCAAGTCACTAACTGCTTCCTTTCTTTGTGCAATCTACTCCAACAATTCTGCAAACTTGGGATCCAATGATATCTTTGTATTTCTCAATCCGTAATAGATATGTAAAAATTGAAAAAGGTTATTGTAGATACATATGTTGGTGAGATAAACCTCTTTCATTTTCCCAAAATTCTGCTCCAGCTATGCATAATAGTCTCTGTAAAAAATATGTGTAAAACAGAGTTTTACAGAGTCTGAAAAATGGCCTGTAAAGATGTACATGTATCTCTCATTATAAAACCACTGTGAAAAACCTGAGATAGGTTTTTGTAGATGGTTCTCTTAGGAACAAAAACCTCCTTCAGTTTTGTATGAAGTATTTTGGATTGGCCACAATCCTCTCTGTAAAATGATGACTTAAACTGGAATTTTCTGCAAAAAGTGCTTTCCAACATTGTTTAATATTTCCAAAACCATAATGGCTGTTAGAAAAGTGAGAGAGGTTTTTGTAGATGGACCTCTTAAGAACATAAACCTCCTTCCGTTTTGTAAAATTCATCTTTTATTGGTCACAATAGTTTCTGCAAAACTATGACTAAAATATGCAATTTCTGCAAAAATGTTCCTTTTTGTTATGTTTTTTCATCTTTTTACTTTCTTGCTCTTTTGACTGTTTTACTTTCACTTTAGACAAAAATCACTATTGCTGAAAGTATTCTCATCTCTTTTTACCATTTTACTGCCTTCTATATTTACTTTTACTGTTTACCTTTGACTGCTCTGTAACTTCATTTTAACTTTCACTGACTTTTACCTGATACACTTTAACCACTGATACTCTTTAACTGTTATGCTTCCTAACCTCTGTTTGAATAGATTTGATAACAATATTGGAGTAAACAAGTCTTATGACTAGTATTAAGACTATTTATCCAAGGATGTGATCTTCTGGTCACCTCTTCAGGGGACAACTAAGTAGATTTTTCAAGCAATTCCCCAATGGACAAGGGAGTGAGGTTTTTACCAGGTTCAAAATGGAGCATCATTCAAGGCTACCGGGGCTTCCATTTTGGTTCTTGTGGATTCAAAACGGATGTCTCTGGGTTTTCTTCACAGGCTGGGTGCAATTTCAATTTAAATGAAGGAAATTAACACAAATGCAGTTTCAGGGGAACAATTCACAGTTTTAAAACCTCAGGGGATGATCTCAGTGATAATTTTTAATCACTAATTCAGTGGAAAACAAGGAAAACAGACTTTCTCTTGAAGTTTCTGAGCGCTATAAGATAAATACCTGTTCTTGGAGGAAAACTGGCTTTTGACAGGTATCAGGCGATGGCAGGAGGGTACTCGAACACAGGTGCAGCGGAATCTTGGACCGAAATCAGATAGCACAGTAGATTTTAGCGGAAATTTGAAAATCGTAGCAGAGGGCGCAGTCGTTTTCAATAACGAAAATAACGGAAAAAAACACGAAAAATTGGTTTTATTTACAAGTAAAAGGGATTTTTAGTTTTTCGAGGAGTGACGTCATTTTGGTACGGGCTGACGTGGGGCAGGAAGGCCGGGCGGTAAGTGGTAAGCGGTAACTCCCGCACCGCTTATGGACGAAGGTGGTATTAGTCGGGAGGGCAGCGATTCCACAAAGTAATTGACACGTGGACGGTGAACTGTTTCAATACCACCAATCCCCCGCTGGTTATTATTCGAGTATTGGATGGCTAGCGGAAAGAACGTTAGCCGTAGATCTGTGGTGGGGTGATCTGACAGTGGAAAAGAAGGGGAGAAGGTGAGGCGTTATTGTGCGGGCCCGGCGGGGTTTTACACGTGATTATCGTTATTAATCATCCCGGGGAGCTTCTAATTGGCGGAGAAGGGTGGTTATTAACTAATTCTGATAATTAGTTAATCCCACTGTATAATGGAAATAGGGGTCGCGGTGGGGTTGAAACGTTGGGTGGATTGCGAGGTGGATGGGCCATGGTGGCATAGGAATTTTCCAAAGTTTTGGTTTAGAAAATAAAACTTCGGGTTTTATTTTTATTTTTGTGTTAAACATATAAACCATATGTTTAAAGTTTTTCTCGTATATGTTTTATTATATGATAAATTAATTAATATAATTAACTTACCATAGGGGTGGGATTAACGTATAATGATATATTTAACCAAAGGGCTTGTATAGTGGGTTTTTATTCGAATGCACGGGGGAATAAATACTTTGGCTAAACTTTATAATAGAGGGTTTTTTCGGATATTTATATAAAAGGAGTTATTATACTTAGGATAAGGCATTTCACTAGGGATTTAGTAAATAGAGTTAAACATTAATATGACAAAGGGACAAGGGAACTCAAAATACTTTGCACATCTGGGAAAGTGACAACTTCTGAAGTAAATTGCAATATTTCATCTTCACCACTTAATCTTAGAATAGTAAGTTATTTTGAGGGATTTTATGGAAGTTTTGCATGATTTTCCTAAGCAAAGTGGGATTTTACTTAGGAAAAGGTTAAAGGTGAATGATTATAATGATGAATTATCTTAAGTACTTAGGTCTTTTGATCATTGGGCCGAGGGTCCGGTCCCTCCAAAAGTCAAGGAAATGCCTTGAGCCCCTTTGATCTCCAAGTACCTTAGTACTTTGGGGGAAATTATTAAAACTTTAAGGGGAAAGTGATGAGGGAGGTTAATGATTTTGACTTTGCTTGCTGTGATTTTCCAGTGTATTTCCTGCTTCAGTATTTGTGATGAAAGTAAAGGATCAAAAACATGTAGCAGCATCATTCATCAGATAAAACTTTGTAACACCATCTACCTACCCTATCTACTACTACCATTTTCTCTTCTTTATTAGGGTGCATTTAGACTTGCAAACCCTTATCAATATTCTTTTCTTTTACATGGTAAATCTATCTATTTCTACCCTTATTACATCCAAGGGCTCAGATTAAACTGTTGAGAACCTTTTATTAACTCTACCTATCTACTTATCTGCCAAGATTAAACTGTTTGGTCAGATACTTATTCTCTATTCTACAACATAAAATTGAAAATGAATGAGTCAAGTTTAAACAGTTTGACTCTTCATAAATCGTGGCAAAAGTTTGACAAGCTGCACACAATTTGTTTATTACATCAGAGTAAAAAGTAGTGGCATTTAGACTTGTACACTTTCCTTGGCCTTTGTTTTTGATGGGGTTCATTTCTTTTACTTTTTGGCCATTTTTATTATTTTTACCCTTTGATTTTTCTTTTAGGGTATACCCTCTTTACATTTTTTAAATTTTTTGATTTTTTGGTTTTTCAAGAATATGGAATACCTTTGTCCAAGAAAAAGGTTTGAACATATTCCATAGTTCAATCAAGACAATCATGAAAAATGACACCTATTGGTATAAGAGTCTAACACTGGCTCCACTTGGGGATGGCTTTTCCTTGTGGAAAGTCAAGAACAACAGATCAGATGCCTAAACATGTCTTCAAACTGAACTATGTAATCTCCTTCTTCTGGTAGCTTTATTGTACATATGATAGTGAAACTTTTGAAGCTTAGGGCCTTCACTTCGGGCTTCAACTTCAAGAAGTCACCATCCAATTAAAATTGATGCATTAGCCGTGGCTGAAAATCTTGAATTGAATATAGTCCTTTTTCTGCAACCTAAAATCTAATCTTGAAACTTAAAACAACACACAAAAATTGTCAAACCAACTTAATGAAAAACTAGTTGTAAATTGAAAACTAAAAAAAATTGCTCAAAATTCTGAGCTTATTAGCACTCATCTACCTACTCAATCTACTGTTCAACTGCTAGTTAGGTAAAATGAAATAGCCAATGCAACCATTCAAGCATTATGTACTTTGATAGATTTTGTTGCATTTTCTTGTTGATTATCAAAATTGTACTTCTGCAACCTATTAGAAACTTGTCAACAAATAAGAGGATAAGGAAACACTTGATTTCCTTTGTTGACTCTAGAAACTGTACAAAAGGATCTTCCAAAATATATACACTGATGTTTAACTGATCTGAACAATTGTACATATGTTCTGGATGGCCTCCATACCATGAATATGAAGTGCTATTTTCATCTTTATCTCCCTGTAATCTTTCAGATAAGATTTGTGATGATATTCCTACTGATTGTAATGTTTGAGTGTTGAATCCTTTATCATCTTGATTCTGAAAATCATAGTTAGTTAATAGAGGAATGCTTTTAATGCCTTCAATATTCAACATATCTGCTATTGGATCCTGAAAATCTTGGGAAAATTGCTGGAACCTATGACATATAAAATTCCATGGGACTTCATAAACTTCAACAATTTTCCCATTCTTTTCTTTAAATATGTTATACCACATTTCCTTTAAAAGATGAAATGGTTCAAAAAATAGTGGTATGGAACTTTCTTGTGTCATTTGATCATTTATTTCAATAGGAACTGATAACTGCAATTGTGAAACTAAAAAATCTTGATCAATAGTTTCATTATCTTCTTTGTTGTCAATCACAATTCCTAAAGATTGCTGATTATTGATGGCATGATAGTTTTCTCTAATGAACTGAAATGAAGCAAAACAAAGAGGTAAAGAATCTTCACTTATTTCCACATTTTCTGTTCTTCCTTCCTCACTCTCATGGCTGATCTGTATTGGCTGATCACTGTCTTCAATCTGCTGAAACTGGATTTCTTCATCCTCCAAACTAGCTTCTGATATCTCTGTAAAGTTAGCTTGACTTTGGAGAACATAACTATCATCATAATGATCATACTTAGGCAAATCATCAAAATAAGGAATGTCATCAAACATACACATTAGAACAACATATTCCTCTTCCTCATATTGATTTGTAAATTCATTTTCTGATTTATGATAATTTGAATTAAGAGGAATTTGTTCATGGCTATCAACCTCTTCTATTTCTTCATGGTGATTTTGAATAAAAAATTCTTCTTTCATAGTGATCTCCTGTGTTATTTCATCTAGTTTACTTACCAAAAGGTTGAGTTTTACCTCTGCAATGTTTTTCCTTTCCTCTTCTTCTACTTTCAACTTTTCCTGTTTGATTTGGAGATTAACTTCCACATCAACCGCAATATTTTGCATCTGTACAAGTGTTTTTGGATCTCTTTCTCTTAACCGAAATTCTATTTCTGAATCAAAGGCACTTGGATAATGCAAGAGAGCTGAATCATGAGGAGGTCTAATATTTTCTGGCATTGAATAATAAACTTGATCAAATCTGTCAGAAAATTGTTGTATCGTTTCATTTGAATGTCTTTTTAATTGATTATATTCTTCCATAATCACAAAATTATTAACTTTGATTATCCATCTATCAAAGAAAATTTTGATAAACTGCTATAAATTTGAGATGCTAGCATTAGGCAGATTTTTGAACCAATTTTTTATTCTATTTTGCAAAGAAAGAGAAAAAGTCCGATTTTAACATCATCTTCATCAATCTCAAATAAATCCAAATAATTCTCAAAACCTTGAATATGTTTTTGGGCAGTGATACCATTCTCTCCATCAAATCTAGGAAGATACTTGTAGTATTTTTCAGGAAAATCATGGAGTAAAGGAGGTAGAATAAGGGGCTTATATCTATCTGGAACTTTATATGGCACAGGGATATGTACAGGGATTGTAAGATCAGTCTTGATTATTTGAGGCTTCTTAATTAGAAAATGATCATCATTAGATTCATAAGAAAGATGCTCATAGAGATTAGGAGAATTATTACTTACAAACTTCAAAGGAAAATAACTAAAAACTAATCTAAGATCTTCTATAAAATACAATATATATTGAAAAAATTTCTTAATGAGAAAGAACATAATGTCTTGGATTAAGATCCAAGTTGAAAGCCTGATCTTTCCATATTGTCCTTTGAGGTTCATTCCTCCAGTGGAGTCTTGATTCTGAAATTGATTTGGAGTCGCCAGGTGGATGATTTTAACCTTTGTGTGTCTGATCCTTGTCCACCATCATAGATCAGATCTAAACCTGTAAGACAATTCTGAAGAAAAAGTTAGTTCTTCAGGAAACCAAATTTTTTTTTGTGAATTTTCAAAACAACTTCTACAAACTCTTCAAGAAATTTAAGATTTTGGATTAAAATTTTCTAAAAGATTTATTAAACTAGAGAATCTGATTGAATGTTTTGAAACCAAAGTTCAGTTTATAAGCTAAACCAGAGATAGACTGAAGCAACTTTTATTTACTTTTGCAATTGCAGAGCAAAAGCAATTTCAAAGGCTACCTGGCTGATCTTCAGACTCTGTCCATAGCTTATAAATCAAACAATAGTATCAATAAAATGGTTCGACCCCCAGTATGGTCGCCACTATGTTATCACTCAGGTTTTCCTAGAAGTTGTGTAAGAGGAAAGTATACCCGAGGTAACCACAAACTAACCTTTTAGATGCAGAATCTAGCCAATCTGCATCCAGAGAGGGCTCTCTCTTTATGATTTATCTTTGTTCTTGAAAGGTTTTAGGCTAGTTATAGATTCAAGGGTTTGTTTGGAAATTGGTGGAATCCACAAACTAAGGGCAAGGTTGAGAGTGTTCAGTCCATTGGGCTATGGAGTCAAAGGATGGCTTTACTGGATTTCTATTCTAAGCACAAGATGGTATTACAGGGCAAGATAGCTAGACAGAGAACAATCCTTAAAATTTAAAGTGGATGGGATGATTTTGAAGGGATGAAAGGCAACTAAGAATCTTTCACCATGTTCAAAAGAAAGAAATGGGATGACTACAAACAAAGAGCAGTGAAGAATTCTTTATTATAGTAATCAGCAGTGTTTAAATTAGCAAAGCAGGAGCATTTAAGAATTCATGCTTATAACTAATTTAGAAGAAAACATTAAGAACAACCACATTTGAAATCAGAGTACAATTAAGCAAATTATGATTCAATCCTTTATGTAAATTATTCAGAAATGGATATGATGATATTATAAACTAATATAGAATTTCAGACAAAGGGTAGAAAAACTTATTGAACTGTAGTCCAACACATGAATCCTGCAACAAGTCCAGTGCTTTAAATAGTCATCCAGTAAGCCACGAAAAATTTCTCCAAAATGATTTTATTCCGAAAATCTCAATGTTACAGCAGAGTAATAGAATCCACCCCAAATGCTTCCAAGAGTGGAGTATTTATACAAATTCTAAACTAAAATATCTTGAAACAAATATCAAAATTGGTTCACAAATCTCTCCAAATATTTACATAAATAGAACTTAATTAAAGGACACTCAAACTAATGCATCTATTTGGCACTATTTTGTATGGATAGGTGATTACAAAGAGGAGAATTCGAATTTGATCCAACTCTTAGTTGATGATGAGGCATCCAAGTCACTAACTGCTTCCTTTCTTTGTGCAATCTGCTCCAACAATTCTGCAAACTTGGGGTCCAATGATATCTTTTTATTTCTCAATTCGTACTAGATATGTAAAAATTGAAAGAGGTTATCGTAGATAAATATGTTGGTGAGATAAACCTCTTTCCGTTTCCCAAAATTCCTCTCCATCTATGCATAATAGTCTCTGTAAAACATATGTGTAAAACAGAGTTTTACAGAGTCTGAAAAATGGCCTGTAAAGATGCACATATATCTCTCATTATAAAACCACTGTGAAAACACTGAGATAGGTTTTTGTAGATAGGTCTCTTAGGAACAAAAACCTCCTTCCGTTTTGTATGAAGTATTTTGGATTGGCCACAATATTCTCTGCAAAATGATGACGTAAACTGGAATTTTCTGCAAAAAGTGCTTTCCAACATTGTTTAATATTTTCAAAACCATAATGTCTGTTAGAAAGGTGAGAGAGGTTTTTGCATATGGTCCTCTTAAGAACATAAACCTCCTTCATTTTTGTAAAATTAATCTTTTATTGGTCACAATATTTTCTGCAAAACTATGACGAAAATATGCAATTTCTACAAAAATGTTCCTTTTTGTTATGTTTTTTCATTTTTTTACTTTCTTGCTCTTTTGACTGTTTTACTTTCACTTTAGACAAAAATCACTATTGGTGAAAGTATTCTCATCTCTTTTTACCATTTTACTGCCTTCTGTATTTACTTTTACTGTTTACCTTTGACTGCTCTGTAACTTCATTTTAACATTCACTGACTTTTACCTGATACACTTTAACCATTGATACTATTTAGCTGTTATGCTTCCTAACCTCTGTTTGAATAGATTTGATAACAATATTGGAGTAAACAAGTCTTATGACTAGTATTAAGACTGTTTATCCAAGGATGTGATCTTCTGGTCACCTCTTCAGGGGACAACTAAGTAGATTTTTCAAGCAATTCCCCAATGGACAAGGGAGTGAGGTTTTTACCAGGTTCAAAATGGAGCATCATTCAAGGCTGCCGGGCTTCCATTTTGGTTCTTGTGGATTCAAAACGGATGTCTCTGGGTTTTCTTCACAGGCTGGGTGCAATTTCAATTTAAATGAAGGAAATTAACACAAATGCAGTTTCAGGGGAACAATTCACAGTTTTAAAACCTCAGGGGATGATCTTAGTGATAAGTTTTAATCACTAATTCAGTGGAAAACAAGGAAAACGGAATTTCTCTTGAAGTTTCTGAGCGCTATAAGATAAATACCTGTTCTTGGAGGAAAACTGGCTTTTGACAGGTATCAGGCGATGGCAGGAGGGTACTCGAACATAGGTGCAACGGAATCTTGGACCGAAATCAGATAGCACAGTAGATTTTAGCGGAAATTTGAAAATCGTAGCAGAGGGCGCAGTCGTTTTCAATAACGAAAATAACGGAAAAAACACGAAAAATTGGTTTTATTTACAAGTAAAAGGGATTTTTAGTTTTTCGAGGAGTGACGTCATTTTGGTATGGGCTGACGTGGGGCAGGAAGGCCGGGCGGTAAGTGGTAAGCGGTAACTCCCGCACCGCTTATGGACGAAGGTGATATTAGTCGGGAGGGCAGCGATTCCACAAAGTAATTGACACGTGGACGGTGAACTGTTTCAATACCACCGATCCCCCGCTGGTTAAAGTTCTGACAAAGGATGGGTAGCGGAATTGACGTGGAGCGTTGATCTGCGGAGGGGCGATCCGACGGTTGAAGAAACGGAGAAATAGTGGGATAGTTCTTGCGCGGGCCCGGTGGGGTTTTAAACGCCATTAACTTTATTAATCACCCCGGGGGGCGTCTGATAGGCGGAGAGTATGGTTATTAATTAATTCAGATAATTAACTAATGCCATGGTTATAAAGGGTCGGGGTAAGGAATTGTGCGCGCGGGTTTTAATTGTGTTTGAAATGTCGGGTGGAATGCCAGGTGGATGAGCCACGGTGGCATAGGGACTCTTCTAAAGCTTTAGTTTTGAAAATAAAACTTCGGGTTTTATTTATATTTTTGTGTTAAACACATAAATCATATGTTTAAATTTTTTCTCGTATATGTTTTATTATATGATAAATTAATTAATATAATTAACTTACCATAGGGGCGGGACTATTATATAACGATATATTTAACCAAAGGGCTTTTGAAGCGGGTTTTTAATGAATATTTGGAAGTAAATACTTTGGTTAAAACATAATAAAGGGTTTTTGGAATATTAATTTAAAAGGAATTATATACTTAGGATAGGGCATTTTCACTAGGGATTTAGTAAATATAGTTAGATGTAAATATGACAAAGGGACAATGGAACTCAAAACACTTTGCTCATATTAAGAAAGTGATATCTTCTGAAGTAAAATTACAATATCTCATCTTCAACACTTAAACTTAGAATAGTAAGTTATTTTGAGGGATTTTTATGGAATTTTGCATAATTTTCCTAAGCAAAATGAGATTTTACTTAGGAAAAGGTTAAAGATGAATGATTATAATGATGAATTATCTCAAACACTTAGGTATTTTTGATCATTAGGTCGAGGGTCCGGTCCCTCCAAAAGTCAAGGAAATGCCTTGAGCCCTTTTGATCTCCAAGTACCCTAGTACTTTGGGGGAAATTAGTAAAACTTTAAGGGGAAAGTGATGAGGGAAGTTAATGATTTTGACTTTGCTTGCTGTGATTTTCCAGTGTATTTCCTGCTTCAGTATTTGTGATGAAAGTAAAGGATCAAAAACATGTAGCAGCATCATTCATCAGATAAAACTTTGTAACACCATCTACCTACCCTATCTACTACTACCATTTTCTCTTCTTTATTAGGGTTCATTTAGACTTGCAAACCCTTATCAATCTTCTTTTCTTTTACATGGTAAATCTATCTATTTCTACCCTTATTACATTCAAGGGCTCAGATTAAACTGTTGAGCACCTTTTTTTAACTCTACCTATCTACTTATCTGCCAAGATTAAACTGTTTGGTCAGATACTTATTCTCTATTCTACAACATAAAATTGAAAATGAATGAGTCAAGTTTAAACAGTTTGACTCTTCATAAATTGTGGCAAAAGTTTGACAAGCTGCACACAATTTGTTTATTAAATCAGAGTAAAAAGTAGTGGCATTTAGACTTGCACACTTTCCTTGGCCTTTGTTTTTTGATGGGGTTCATTTCTTTTACTTTTTGGCCATTTTTATTATTTTTACCCTTTGATTTTTCTTTTAGGGTATACCCTCTTTACATTTTTTAAATTTTTTGATTTTTCAAGAATATGGAACACATTTGTCCAAGAAAAAGGTTTGAACATATTCCATAGTTCAATCAAGACAATCATGAAAAATGACACCTATTGGTATAGGAGTCTAACAACATCATTAACAAATAGGTTGCTATCCAAAGACAACTCATCAAGTCAATTTTCATCAAGGACAACTTCATCAAGTAGGTTGCCATCAAGGACAACACATTGCATCATATTGCCAACAATCTCCCCCTTTGGACTTGATGGCAACCATGATGGTGTTTGATCACCACAACAGATAGATACATTGATTATAACCATTATTCAAACACCATGATATTCTCCCCCTTTGACATCAAGAGCAAAGGGCGGATCAAAACCAAAACAAGGTTTTTCTTCTCTTGTAGAAAGAAGAGCTCTGTAGATCTGATGTGCACTAAAGTTTCCATGCTCCCCCTGAGTTCACGCTGAATCTTCAAACATATTTTTCAATGAAATACATGACTCTATGACCTTTCCTATCACCAAGGACTCATACTTACATCAATGATCCAACCAAGTGGATCTACATATGTGACTCAAGTACCCAACCAAGTGGGTTTACACATTTTGACTTAACTACCCAACCAAGTGGGTTTACAAATTTGAACAAGTCCTTACATGACTGAATATTACAATTTTACATCATAGGTCTTAACATGACCTTTTCATCAAGTTATACAATCAAGACCAAAGAATCTCAAGCATGAGATTAGACCATAGCAAATAATTAGAATGCCAACAATGCATCCTTTCCATATGACCAAAGCTCCCCCTTAGCTTATGCATCCTGAACACTTTCAACAGAAAATCATCAAGGCATATTCATCAAATATCAGAGAATGAAATAGAAATATGAGAGATGAAACATCACTAGAGATACCCAACAGCACCACAGCTATGCTGAAAAATGCTGACCCAAAAAAAATTTGTCAGCAAACACCCATACGAGTTTTCTATGTATAAATGCGCGTATATACGCGACTATCCTTCAGGAAATCCGCGTATCCAAGTTATTCTTTTATATTTAAGTAGATCTGATCTTCTACATGGTAGAGACTACTCTCAGTTTCTGTCTGAGATATTCGAACGCTTCTCTGGGTAAAGGTTTGGTAAATATATCAGCAACTTGTTCTTTGGAGGGAACATACTCCAACTTCACTTTTTGTTCAAGCACTTGTTCGCGTAAGAAGTGATACTTGATGGGAATGTGCTTGGTCCTGGAATGCATAACATGATTCTTTTAGATACTGATGGCACTTGTATTATCACACATAATGGAGATAGGAGGTGAACATTTGATTTGAATGTATTGTAAGATTTGCATCATCCAAAGAAGTTGAGTGCAACATGATGCGGCAGCCACATATTCTGCTTCTGTTGTAGATAAGGCAATAGAGCTTTGCTTCTTGCTGAACCAAGATACTAACCAGGGCCCCATATAGAATGCACCACCACTAGTGCTTTTCCAATCATCAACATTTCCATCCCAATCTGCATCAGTGTAAGCATGAAGAGTGAGATTAGCATTCTTTGGATACCATAGTCCAAAGTCTTGAGTTCCTTGTAGATATTTGAATATTCTTTTGACAGCTTGAAGGTGAGACTCTTTTGGATTAGCTTGGAATCGTCCAACAATCCCAACTGCATGCATAATGTCTGGTCTAGTCCCAATGAGATAAAGTAGACTTCCTATCATTGATCTGTATTCTGGTTGATTCACCGTGGGAGAATCATCATGAGAACTGAGATTGCATCCGGTTATCATTGGTGTACTTACGGGTTTGCATTCTTCCATGCCATACTTCTTCAGAATTTGCTTAAGATATTTTGCTTGTGATAGGAATATACCATCTGCAGTTTGATGCACTTGTAAGCCAAGAAAGAATGTTAGTTCCCCAAGTAAATACATTTCAAATTCTTGCTGCATGACAGAAGCAAATTTTTGACTCATAGATTCTTCGTTACTCCCAAAAATGATATCATCAACATATACAACCACAATCAATAGTTTATCATTTTCAACTTTTGTGTATAAGTTGCTATCAGCAGACCCCTTTGAAAATCCTTGTTGATGAATATATTTGTCAAGATGATAATACCATGCCCTTGGAGCTTGTTTGAGACCATATAGAGCCTTTTTAAGTCTACAAACAAGTTTTTCATCATTTCCCAAAATGAATCCTTCTGGTTGTTCTATATAAACTTCTTCTTCTAGATCACCATTGAGAAAAGAAGATTTAGCATCCATTTGATAAACTTTGATTTGTTGGAAGCTTGAAAAAGCAAGAAACATTCTTATGGCTTCAAGTCTAGCTACAGGAGAAAAATTTTCTTCAAAGTCTATACCTTCTTGTTGAGCATACCCCTTGTAAACAAGTCTAGCTTTATTTCTTATAACATACCCATTCTCATTTAACTTATTTTTGAATATCCATTTAGTTCCAATGACATTTTTGTCATGAGGTCTTGGTACTAATTCCCAAGTGTGATTCTTTTCGATTTGATCAAGCTCTTCATTCATGGCTTGAATCCAACATTCATCTTTGCTAGCTTGATTGACATTGTGTGGTTCAATAATGGATAGAAATGCTAGATAGCTAGAAGATCCCACAAGAGTCCTTCTTGTTTGTACACCTGATCCCTTTTCTCCCAAAATTTGAGATTCTGGATGATTCTTTTGAACATATCTGGATGGAGCTTTTTCAGATAAATCATCTTCATCTGTTGTTTGTTTTTCTTCTTTTGGAGCTGCAGGAGACTCATCAATAACAACATCAATACATTCAACAATCTTCTGAAGTCTTTTATTGTAACATTAATATGCTCTACTCCTAGAGGAGTAACCGAGAAGTATTCCTTCATCTGCTCTGGGTTCAAACTTGCCAAGTTTTTCATCATTATTTTTGATAAAGCATTTGCTTCCAAAAACTCTAAAATGCTTCACAGTGGGAGGATTACCACACCAGAGTTCATATGGAGTTTTATCACTATTTACACGAACATGTGCCTTGTTAAGAATATTTACCGTTGTATGTGCTGCTTCTCCCCAAAATGTGTTAGGTGTTCCAGAATCATCAAGCATAGCTCTAGCCATTTGTTGAACTGTTCTATTCATTCTTTACGCTCGCATCATTTTTGTTGTGGAGTGCAGGCTATAGTAAACTGACTACTTTTATGCCATGTTGTTGACAAAAATTCACAGGAACTCATCTGATGTATAATTCTCCTCCTCGATCGAGATGTAAGACACTTGATTTTTAGATCTAATTCATTTTTCAACCGATTAACTTTGAAGATCTGAAATTTCTCAAATGCTTCATCTTTGTGTTTAATTAACCCAATCCAACACATTCTAGAGAAATCATCAATGAATAAGATATAGTATTCTTCACCACGTGGTGAATTTTTCCTCATAGGTCCACATATGTCAGTATGAATGAGTTCAAGAGGCTTACTTGATGATCCTTCCTTGGCATTAAATTTCACTCTGGTTTGCTTACCGAATTGGCAAGATTTGCATATGATACTTTCAGGTAGAGTAATATTGGGAAGATCACGAACAGCTTTAAGTCTACTTGATTTGTTGATTTGAGAGAAGCTTAGATGCCCCAACCTTCTATTCCATAGCCATTTTTCTGAAGATTTACTCAAGTAACATTGTTATTTTTATTTCTTCAATACATACAGGTTGCTTGGAGTTCTATTTCCTTTTATAATTGTTTTACCTGTATCAAAATCATGTACCACACATTCTTTTGAACTAAAGACAACTTCAGTTTCTTGATCACACATTTGACTTACACATAACAGGTTATGATTTAATCCATCCACATAAATGACATTATTATCTTTCAGCTTTTCTTTTAGAAAAATAGACCCTTTTCCCTTAATGACAACAGGAGTATCATTTCCAAATGTAACACTCTTTTCTTTTTCTAGAGCACTATATGCAAGAAGTTTGTTTTTGTCACCTGTCATGTGTTTTGAGAATCCACTATCAATGTACCATTGATTTTCTTCACCTTCTGCAAATAAAGCTATGCCACAATTTTCAAACTGTAATTCCTTCTTTTTCCACACTTTGGAGCTTGAAGGAAAATGCTCTTTTGGCTGGTCTTTGCTCCTGCATTCAGATTCTTCATGGCCAAATTTATTGCAATAAGCACATTCAACTTCATTTTGAAGAGGAGAAAAGTTGTTATATGTATTCTTCTTTGTTCCAATATCAAACCTTTTCTTTCTTGATTCTCTTGTCATGATGGTTTTATATACAACACATTGAACAACTTTATGACCAAAATTGTGACATGAGAAACATTGTCCATTGAAGAAGAAATTTCTGCGATCATGAAATCTTCTACTTGAATTTACCTGTTCATTGGTGTTTCTTTGAAAGGTATTCCTGTTATTTTTCTTTGAATTGAAATGGTCATGCTTTACCTATAAAGATTCTTTATTCCCTTGCTGAGTGGCAGAATGTTGTATACTGTTTTAGCTTCTTTTAGATAATTTGGTGCTGAAGCCTTGAGAAGATTCTCCGATATATCCAAGACCTGTCTTTATAAGAGGAGAATGTTTATCTTGATAATCTCATCTAAGGTTTCAAATCCTTTAGCAAATCTAAGATTCAAAGTCTTTACTTTCTCAATTTCTTTTCTTAGACTTACTATTTGACATTCTAATTTCTCATTATGTTTCTCCTTTTCTTCAAGCTGGTTTTTCAGAGTTTCTATGGATATTTTACTTTCTTCTAAGCATATTTTGAGTTGATGGATTTCATCAAGAAAATCATTGTCCTCTAAAGCATCCATAAAAGTATCCTTTTCTTCTCTAGACTCTTTTTCAAATGCCATGAGAAGTCTAAGATCTTGTTCACATCCTTCCTCATTGTCTGATAACCATCACTGTCTTCATGAGTATAGTAACTTTTTCTAGTGCTAAACCGATTCTTATTCCTTCTTGCTACTTCCTTCCCTTTTTCATGTGTTTCTTTATGAGGAAACTTAGCAGCATAATGACCAACTCTTCCACAAGCAAAACATTTGAAAGGAAGCTTACCTCTGAACCGTCCTGTGCCAAGTTGGAGTTTCTTTACAAAATTTACCTCATATTCTTCTAAGATATACCCTGATCCTTCTGTCTCTTGTACTTCTTTCCCTTTTTTAGAAGCTCTAAAGATGACTTCTTTGACTTTAGATGGTTCTCCTCTTCTCATTTCACATGCAGCTAGTATGCCATGAAGTTGCACCACAGTAAGATTTTGAAGATCCTGCTTTTCTTCAAGAGCAGAAACTTTTGACTCAAATTTTGCCGTTAGTGATCTTAAAGCTTTCTCAACCAAAGTAGATTCAGTTATAGTTTGTCCCAAATTTCTCATACGATTTACAATATCATCAAGACATAAAAAGAAATTGGCAATGCTCTCCTCATTATGCATTTTTAGATTCTCATATTGAATTCCGAGAGTTTGGAGTTTAGCATTTTTTACCTTTGCATCACCTTCATAACTTAGAATGATTTTGTCCCATATTGCCTTTGCTATATCCAGCTGCATGACTTTGACAAATTCTGATTCAGTTAGACTTCCCAATAGAGCATTGACTGCCTTTGCATTTGTTTCATAATTCTTTCTTTCCGTTGGATCTGTCGGTACTGCGGCTGGATATTGATATCCTCCTTCAACAATAGCCCATACATCTGCTCCCAGAGACTGAAGATAGGATCTCATCCTTGTTTTCCATAAGATTAAATTGTTTCCGTTGAAGAGCAGAGGCCTGATAGATGTTGTTCCATCTTGATTGCTCATCTTGTTTGATCTTCCTTCTAGCGGCTAAGCTTTTTTAGAAGGACCTTCTCTAATACCAATTTTTGGGAAAAATACTGAGAGGGGGGGGTGAATCAGTATTTAGAGCTGACTAAAATTTTTTTACTTTTTCTTTCTCTTAAAACCATACGCTACTTTACTAAACCCAACTCGCGTATACACGCAAATATCCTTAATAAAACTTGCGTATGTCCAGAGATCTTATTATACATTTAATTATTTACTTAGATCATTGCATCATTCATCAGATGTTTAGTAAGAAGTAAGCATGTGCATTAATAACATAATAAACCATCACACACATATGAACACCAGTATTTAAGGTGGAAACCCAATTCGGGAGAAAACCACTGCTGTTGTCGTCTCTGTCTTCAATATTTATTATAAAGAAAAATTCTTACAATTTTGTACTGGCGCAGACTCATACCAGCACGCAGGCACCCACCTGCAGAAGGCTGCAACCTTCTCTCGTGCTCCAGCCACTACTGGAAGGGAGCTCCAACCCCCTGATCTTGCTTACCAGCCTCTCCTGGAAGGGAGCTACGACCCCCTGATGTTAGCACCAGCTTCTACTGGCAGAAAGCTTCCACTTTCATACTGAAGGCTTCAACCCTCAAATCCACTGCAGACCACATTTCATCAATTTTCATACTGGATCAAAAAAGCTTCAATACAGCCCCTTAACATCAACAATCATACTTTACCCAAAACTTCAATCAGAACAGCAATACCACTATAACCAGAATATCAGAAATAACCGAGACTTCAGAGTAGATAATCAGATACACATTCAACCTTGAACAACCATTAATTTAGATACCATACGCTGTTTTTCTTTATGTAACCCACGTATATACGCGTCTTTCTTCACACCAACCTGCGTATGCTTCAGTGCATGCTTGTTTTATATTCTTGAAATAATACGCGACTTTTCTTCACAGTTTCCGTGTATACACATGCTTTTCTTTTCACCAACTAGCTTATGCTTTCTTTCAGAATCTGTTTAGACTCATATTCAGATCTGAAACTTTCAATTCAGACAATCTATCAGCAATGTAGAACTGTTTAGATAGTCACTCATCCTTCATCATGTTTTCTCAATAAGTGATTAGATTTGTTCATTATCAAATCAGCAGCAAAATCAACATTCAAACAGCCCAGATCTGTATGAATACATCATTGAAAGATAGCAGTAAAACAGCAAAACAGATCAGACATTTCATTCCACACACTTCAGCAAAACCGTAGATTCCATACGCGCTTTTACTTTACTGAACCTGCGTATACTTCTGTGTATATTATTCTTTAGAAAACCCTAACTACCATACGCGCTTTTCATGAAGCGAACTCACATATATACACGCTTTTACCGAGACAAACTTATGTATAGATCTGTAAAAGATAAACTTTGTAGAATAGACCAGATCTATAAACTTACCCAAATTTCTTCAATTTCTTCATCAGACTTGCACCAGGTCTTTATCATTTCTTTTGCAGATCATCCTAGAGATTCATCATTTCTAGATCTAGATATCTTGAACCTTCATCATATCCATAGGTGCATCATAGATTCAGATCTATCAATTGAGAACAGAGTTTGTCCATGCAGATATTCCTTAGAGAAATTTTATTCATCAACAACCCTTACACATGCACACCTTGCACTATGATCCTCTTCTCCTTATATAGTTTTAGCCTTTATCAATACCATGAGTCAAAACCACTTAACCGCCAATGGTATTTCTGGATGAGATCAAATAGATAATCCAGCGCTCAATACTGTGGGCCAATACCATGGTCATGTCCCTGGTTTTATAAATTTAGAGCGCAAATAGGCATACGCTACTTGGTACGTACTTTTACGCGTACATACGCTACTTTGCCGTTACAAACCCGTGTATGCTTTGTGACATGTCTTATTCATCATTACTCTGGCACTTCTGGCACTTACTGGAATTTCTTTCTTTGTTACTTCTGAACTGCTCTGTAGATATATCAGATTTACATCATTAACAAATAGGTTTCTATCCAAAGACAACTCATCAAGTCAGTTTTCATCAAGGACAAATTCATCAAGTAGGTTGCCATCAAGGACAACACATTGCATCATATTGCCAACAATCTCCCCCTTTGGACTTGATGGCAACCATGATGGTGTTTGATCACCAAAACAGATAGATACATTGAATATAACCATTATTCAAACACCCATTATTCAAACACCATGATACTCTCCCCCTTTGACATCAAGGGAAAAGGGCGGATCAAAACCAAAACAAGGTTTTTCTTCTCTTGTAGAAAGAAGAGCTCTGTAGATCTGATGTGCAGTGAAGTGACCATGCTCCCCCTGAGTTCACACTGAATCTTCAAACATATTTTTCAATGAATTACATGACTCTATGACCTTTCCTATCACCAAGGACTCATACTTACATCAATGATCCAACCAAGTGGATTTACATATGTGACTCAAGTACCCAACCAAGTGGGTTTACACATTTTGACTCAACTACCCAACCAAGTGGGTTTACAAATTTGAACAAGTCCTTACATGACTGAATATTACAATTTTACATCATAGGTCTTAACATGACCTTTTCATCAAATTATAGAAATAACTTATACAATCAAGACCAAAGAATCTCAAGCATGAGATCAGACCATAGCAAATAATTAGAATGCCAACAATGCATCCTTTCCATATGACCAAAGCTCCCCCTTAGCTTGTGCATCCCGAACACTTTCAACAGTAAATCATTAAGGCATATTCATCAAATATCAGAGAATGAAACAGAAATATGAGATCTGAAACATCACCAGAGATACCCAACAGCACCACAGCTGTGTTGAAGAATGCTGACCCAAAAATTTTTTTTGTCAGCAAACACCCATACGCGGTTTTCTATGTATAAACGCGCATATATACACGACTGTCCTCCAGGAAATACGCGTATCCAAGTTAATCTTCTGTATTTAAGTAGATCTGATCATCTGCATGGAAGAGACTACTCTCAGCTTCTGTCTGAGATATTCGAACGCTTCCCTGGGTAAAGGTTTGGTAAATATATCAGCAACTTGTTCTTTGGAGGGAACATACTCCAACTTCACCTTTTGTTCAAGCACTTGTTCACGTAAGAAGTGATACTTGATGGGAATGTGCTTGGTCTTGGAATGCATAATAGGATTCTTTGAGATATTGATGGCACTTGTATTATCACACATAATGGAGATAGGAGGTGAACATTTGATTTGAATGTCTTGTAAGGTTTGCATCATCCAAAGAAGTTGAGTGCAACATGATGCGGCAGCCACATATTCTGCTTCTGTTGTAGATACGGCAATAGAGCTTTGCTTCTTGCTGAACCAAGATACTAAGTAGGGCCCCATATAGAATGCACCACCACTAGTGCTTTTCCGATCATCAACATTTCCAGCGCAATCTGCATCAATGTAAGAATGAAGAGTGAGATCAGCATTCTTTGGATACCATAGTCCAAAGTCTTGAGTTCCTTGTAGATATTTGAATATTCTTTTGACAGCCTGAAGGTGAGACTCTTTTGGATTAGCTTGGAATCGTCCAACAATCCCAACTGCATGCATAATGTCTAGTCTAGTCTCAGTGAGATAAAGTAGACTTCCTATCATAGATCTGTATTCTGGTTGATTCACCGTGGGAGAATCATCAATCAAACTAAGATTGCATTCGGTTATCATTGGTGTACTTACAGGTTTGCAATATTCCATGCCATACTTCTTCAGGATTTGCTTAAGATATTTTTCTTGTGATAAGAATATGCCATATGTTGCTTGTTGCACTTGTAAGCCAAGAAAGAATGTTAGTTCCCCAAGTAAAGACATTTCAAATTCTTGCTGCATAGCAGAAGCAAATTTCTGACTCATAGATTCTTCATTACTTCCAAAAATGATATCATCAACATATAAAACCACAATCAATAGTTTATCATTTTCAGTTTTTGTGTATAAGTTGCTATCAACAGACCCCTTTGAAAATCCTTCTTGATGAAGATATTTGTCAAGACGATAATATCATGCCCTTGGAGCTTGTTTGAGATCATATAGAGCCTTTTTAAGTCTACAGACAATTTTTTCATCATTTCCCAAAATGAATCCTTCTGGTTGTTCTATATAAACTTCTTCTTCTAGATCACCATTGAGAAAAGCAGATTTAACATCCATTTGATAAACTTTGATTTTTTTGAAGCTTGAAAAAGCAAGAAACATTCTTATGGCTTCAAGTCTAGCTACATGAGCAAAAGTTTCTTCAAAGTCTATACCTTCTTGTTGAGCATACCCCTTGCAAACAAGTCTAGCTTTATTTCTTATAACATCCCCATTCTCATTTAACTTGTTTTTGAATATCCATTTAGTTCCAATGACATTTCTGTCATGAGGTCTTGGTACTAATTCCCAAGTGTGATTCTTTTCAATTTGATCAAGCTCTTCATTCATGGCTTGAATCCAACATTCATCTTTGCTAGCTTGATTGACATTGTGTGGTTCAATAGTGGATAGAAATGCCAGATAGCTAGAAGATCCCACAAGAGTCCTTCTTTTTTGTACACCTGATCCCTTTTCTCCCAAAATTTGAGATTATGGATGATTCTTTTGAACATATCTGGATGGAGCTTTTTCAGATAAATCATCTTCGGGTTCTTCATTGGGTTCACTGTCTATATCATTTATATTTGATGTAGAAGGATATATGTCACCATCGTCTTCATCTGTTGTTTGTTTTTCTTCTTTTGGAGCTGTAGGAGACTCATCAATAACAACATCAATACATTCAACAATCTTCCGAAGTCTTTTATTGTAACATTTATATGCTCTACTCCTAGAGGAGTAACCAAGAAGTATTCCTTCATCTTCTCTAGGTTCAAACTTGCCAAGTTTTTCATCATTATTTTTGATAAAGCATTTGCTTCCAAAAACTCTAAAATGCTTCACAGTGGGAGGATTACCATACCAAAGTTCATATGGATTTTTATCACTATTTACACGAACATGTGCCTTGTTAAGAATATTTACCGTTGTATGTACTGCTTCTCCCCAAAATGTGTTAGGTGTTCTGGAATCATCAAGCATAGCTCTATCCATTTGTTGAATTGTTCTATTCATTCTTTCTGCTACGCCATTTTATTGTGGAGTGCCAGCTACAGAAAACTGTCTTTTTATGCCATGTTGTTCACAAAATTCAAGGAACTCATCTGATGTATATTCTCCTCCTCGATCAGATCTAAGACACTTGATTTTTAGATCTAATTCATTTTCAACCAGTGCTTTGAAGATCTGAAATTTCTCAAATGCTTCATCTTTGTGTTTAATTAACCCAATCCAACACATTCTAGAGAAATCATCAATAAATAAGATATAGTATTGTTCACCACGTGGTGACTTTTTCCTTACAGGTCCACATATGTCAATATGAATGAGTTCAAGAAGCTTACTTGATGATCCTTCCTTGGCATTAAATTTCACTCTGGTTTGCTTATCGAATTGGCAAGATTTGCATATGATACTTTCAGGTAGAGTAATATTTGGAAGATCACGAACAACTTTAAGTCTGCTTGATTTATTGATTTGAGAGAAACTCATATGCCCCAACCTTCTATGCCATAGCCAGTTTTTTGAAGATTTACTCAAGTAACATTGTTCTTTGCAGTTCTTCAATACATACAGGTTGCTTGGAGTTCTGTTTCCTTTTATAATTGTTTTACCTGTATCAAGATCACGTACCACACATTCTTTTGAACTAAAGACAACTTCAGTTCCTTGATCACACATTTGACTTACACTTAACATGTTATGCTTTAATCCATCCACATACATGAAATTATTAGCTTTCACCTTTTCTTTTAGAAAAACAGACCCTTTTCCCTTAATGACAGCAGGAGTATCATTTCCAAATGTAACATTATTTTCCTTTTCTAGAGCACTATATGCAAGAAGTTTGTTTTTGTCACCTGTCATGTGTTTTGAGCATCCACTATCAATGTACCATTGATTTTCTTCACCTTCTGCAAATAAAGCTATGCCACAATTTTCAACCTATAATTCCTTCTTTTTCCATACTTTGGAGCTTGAAGGAAAATGCTCTTTTGGCTGGACTTTGCTCCTGCATTCAGATTCTTCATGGCCAAAGTTATTGCAATAAGCACATTCAACTTCATTTTGAAGAGGAGAAAAGTTGTTATATGTATTATTCTTTGTTCCAATATCAAACCTTTTCTTTCTTGCTTCTCTTGTCATGATGGTTTTATATGCAACAGATTGAACAACTTTATGACCAAAATTGTGACATGAGAAACATTGTCCATTGAAGAAGAAATTTCTGCGATCATGAAATCTTCTACTCGAATTTACCTGTTGATTGGTGTTTCTTTGAAAGGTATTCTTGTTAGTGTTCTTTGAATTGAGATGGTCATGCTTTACCTGTAAAGATTCTTTATTCCCTTGCTGAGTGGCAGAATGTTGTATACTGGTTGTAGCTGCTTTTAGATAATTTGGTGCTGAAGCCTGAGAAGATTCTCTGATATATCCAAGACCTGTCTTTATAAGAGGAGAACTTTGTACCTTGATAATCTCATCTAAGGTTTCAGATCCTTTAGCAAATCTAAGATTCAAAGTCTTTACTTTCTCAATTTCTTTTCTTAGACTTACTATTTCACATTCTAATTTCTCATTATGTTTCTCCTTTTCTTCAAGCTGATTTTTCAGAGTTTCTATGGATATTTTACTTTCTTCTAAGCATATTTTGAGTTGATTGATTTCATTAAGAAAATCATTGTCCTCTAAAGCGTCCATAAAAGTATCTTTTTCTTCTCTAGATTCTTTTTCAAATGCCATGAGAAGTCTAAGATCTTGTTCACATTCTTCCTCACTGTCAGATAACCCATCACTGTCTTCATGAGTATAGTAACTTTTTCTAGTGCTAAACCGATTCTTATTCCTTCTTGCTACTTCCTTCCCTTTTTCATGTGTTTCTTTATGAGGACACTTAGCAACATAATGACCAACTCTTCCACAAGCAAAAAATTTGAAAGGAAGCTTACCTCTGAACCATCCTATGCCAAGTTGGAGTTTCTTTACAAAATTTACCTCATCTTCTTCTGAGATATACCCTAATCCTTCTGTCTCTTGTACTTATTTCCCTTTTGTAGAAGCTCTAAAGACAACTTCTTTGACTTCAAATGGTCCTCCTCTTCTCATTTCACATGCAGTTAGTATGCCATGAAGTTGCACCACAGTAAGATTTTGAAGATCCTGCTTTTCTTCAAGAGCAGAAACTTTTGACTCAAATTTTGTCGTTAGTGATCCTAAAACTTTCTCAACCAAAGTAGATTTGGTTATTGTTTCTCCCAAATTTCTCATAAAATTTACAATATCATCAAGACTTAAAAAGAAATTGGCAATGCTCTCCTCATTATGCATTTTTAGATTCTCATATTGAATTCTGAGAGTTTGGAGTTTAGCACTTTTTACCTTTGCATCACCTTCATAACTTAGAATGATTTTTTCCCATATTACCTTTGCTGTATCCAACTGCGTGACTTTGACAAATTCTTATTTAGTTAGACTTCCCAATGGAGCATTGACTGCCTTTGCATTTGTTTCATAATTCTTTCTTTCCATTGGATCTGTTGGTACTGCGGCTAGATATTGATATCCTCCTTCAACAAGAGCCCATAAATCTGCTCCCAGAGACTGAAGATAAGATCTCATCCTTGTTTTCCAGAAGATTAAATTGTTTCCATTGAAGAGAAGAGGCCTGATAGATGCTGTTCCATCTTGATTGCTCATCTTGTTTGATCTTCCTTCTAGCGGCTAAGCTTTTTCAGAAGGACCTGCTCTGATACCAATTGTTGGGAAAAATACTGAGAGGGGGGGGGTGAATCAGTATTTAGAGCTGACTAAATTTTTTTTACTTTTTCTTTCTCTTAAAACCATACGCTACTTTACTGAACCCAACTCGCGTATATTTGCGGATATCCTTAAGAAAATTTGCGTATGTCCATAGATCTTATTATGCATTTAATTCTTTACTTAGATCATTGCATCATTCATCAGATGTTTAGTAAGCAGTAAGAATGTGTAGTAATAACATAATAAACCATCACGCACATATGAACACTAGTATTTAAGGTGGAAGCCCAATTCGGGAGAAAACCACCGCTGCTGTCGTCTCTGTCTTCAATATTTATTATAAAGAAAAATTCTTACAATTTTGTACTGGCGCAGACTCATACCGGCACGCAGGCACCCACCTATAGAAGGCTTCAGCCTTCTCTCATTCTCCATCCACTACTGGAAGGGAGCTCCAACCCCCTGATCTCGCTTACAGCCTCTCCTGGAAGGGAGCTACGACCCCCTGATGTTAGCACTAGCTTCTACTGGCAGAAAGTTTCCACTTTCATACTGAAGGCTTCAACCCTCAGATCCACTGCATACCATGTTTCATCAATTTTCATACTGGATCAAAACAGCTTCAATACAGCCCCTTAACATCAACAATCATACTTTACCCAAAACTTCAATCAGAACAGCAATACCACTGTAACCAGAATATCAGAAATAACCCAAACTTCAGAGTAGATAATCAGATACACATTCAACCTTGAACAACCATTAATTCAGATACCATACGCTATTTTTCTTTATGTAACCCGTGTATATACGCGTCTTTCTTCACACCAACTTGTGTATGATTCAGTGCATTCTAGTTTTATATTCTTGAAATAATATGCGACTTTTCTTCACAGTTTCCGCGTATACATGCGCTTTTCTTTTCACCAACTAGTGTATGCTTTCTTTTAGAATATGTTTAGACTCATATTCAGATCTGAAACTTTCAATTTAAACAATCTATCAGCAATGCAGAACTATTTAGATAGTCACTCATCCTTCATCATGTTTTCTCAATAAGTGATTAGATTTGTTCATTATCAAATCAGCAGCAAAATCAACATTAAAACAACCCAGATCTGTATGAATACATCATTGACAGATAACAGTAAAACAACAAAATAGATCAGACATTTCATTCCACACACTTCAGCAAAACCCTAGATTCCATACGCGCTTTTACTTTACTGAACCTGCGTATATACGCACTTTTTTGCACACCAACTTGCATATACTTCTGTGTATATTATTCTTTAGAAAACCCTAACTTCCATGCGCACTTTTCATGAAGTGAACCCGCGTATATACGCGCTTTTACTGAGACAAACTTGCGTATGGATCTGTAAAAGATAAACTTTGCAGAATAGACCAGATCTATAAACTTACCCAGATTTCTTCAATTTCTTCATCAGACTTGCGCCAGGTCTTCATCATTTCTTTTGCAGATCATCCTAGAGATTCATCATTTCTAGATCTAGAGATCTTAAACCTTCATCATATCCATAGGTGCATCATAGATTCAGATCTATCAATTAAGAACAGAGTTTGTCCATGCAGATATTCCTTAGAGAAATTTTATTCATCAACAACCCTTACACATGCACACCTTGCACTATGATCCTCTTCTCCTTATATAGTTTTAGCCTTTATCAATACCATGAGTCAAAACCACTTAACCGCTGATGGTATTCCTGGATGAGATCAAATAGATAATCCAGCGCTCAATACTGTGGGCCAATACCATGGTCATGTCCCCTGGTTTTATAAATTTAGAGTGCAAATAGGCATACGCTACTTGGTACGTACTTTTACGCTAACATACACTACTTTGCCATTACAAACCTGCATATGGTTTGTGACATATCTTATTCATCATTACTCTGGCACTTCTGGCACTTACTAGAATTTCTTTCTTTGTTACTTCTGAACTGCTCTGTAGATATATCATATTTACATCATTAACAAATAGGTTGCTATCCAAAGACAACTCATCAAGTCAGTTTTCATCAATGAAAACTTCATCAAGTAGGTTGCCATCAAGGACAACACATTGCATCATATTGCCAATAGATACATATTTAATTTTCCAAACAATGTACTCATACAAAGTAAACAAGACATATAAATATTGATCATTAATAGTTGGAATCAATTATTAACATGGTGTCAAGTAAAAATTCACTTTAGAGTGCACGCTTGGTAATATGGACACCCTAAGGTGATATACAATCAAGTGAGTGTGACACATAAGCATATGATACTATGAGTGTGACAAGCGAGTAAGAGAAAAATGAGAAAAGTATGAAAACATTTGCAAAACACATCTCGAGAAATCAAATATATGCAAGAGTAAGACCACAAATTGCAAAATCAAATTAAAGCACTTGAGTGGAACTTACATAATAAAAAACACATAATTGATCACATAATTAATACACTATAGTGAATGGATTATTTTCAAAATCAAATAGATAAGAAGGATCACTTAATTGATGCACTTCAAATGAAATTAAGATAAATTTAACCAAGTTCAAATTGATGACATTCTTGATGCAATATCTACATCAGAGGTTGATGTAATTTGTGACACAAAGGATCTCATAAAAAGGATTAAAGCAACTTGTGATATAAATGATGTCATCTAAAATATTGAGGTAAGTTGTGATATGGATGAAGACATATAAAAGATTAATGTAATATGTGATAAATATGACATTTTATAAATGGTTGATGTAAGTTGTGACACATAATGTGTGGTACATATGGTTGGTGCTAAGTTGTGATATAGAAGACTTGATTGAGATGGAATCATGTAGTCAATTGATGAAGAAAAAAATGATTGAAGATAAGTCACAAGAAAAAACATAGAATGAAAACAACAACAACAAAAAATGTCAAAAAATAAAATAATAACATCAAAAGCTTTCCAAGATGTTTGTTAGACCTTAGGAAGAGTTATCGTTCAATAGAAATAGAAATGACTTGGGATATGACAAAGGAAACAACTTGCATATTTCGGATTACTCCAAACCAGTTTGGTTGTGAGCACTTGATTTCTTGATGATATCTATAATCTTGAAAACAAATTCCAACATTATCAAAGAGTGGGTCACATGGAGAGTTGATGTTTTTAGCTCCATCCCTATTTTCACTGTGGGAATAAAAATCACCTATCATTAAAATGTCGAAAGTAGAAGCAGGTTAAGGAAACAATTCATTATGGACAAATAAATTGATGGAGATGGAATCAAGAGATAAAGAAGATGCATAATTCTTACTTCCTAATCAATATAGAGGTAAGTCAAAAAAAAGAAGAAGGAAAAAACAAAAAACTATCAAACAATTATTCTAGAAAATTTTGGGCATGAATCTATATCCAATTCTATACTTTTTCTAAAGTACAAAACGACACTCTCCACACCTCAAGTGGGGGATCACAATAATAAAAAGAAGCTCTCCTAAACCTTTAACGTGGGGAGTAAACCACTACATTATTCAACTTAAATTGGTTAGTGGTTATCCATAACCACTACATTAATCAACTTAAATTGGTTAGTGGTTATCCAAAACCACCACATTACTCAAGTGAAAATGGTTAGTGGTAAACCACAAACCATTAGTATCAATGGAAGATGGTTAGTGGTCAACTAGAAAAACTACCAAATGAAGTGAAGATGGTTAGTGGTCAACCAAGAAAACCACCAAATGATGTGAAGATGGTTAGTGGCCAACCAACAAAAACATAACACATAAATAATCAAAGCTTTAGCTTGAATCCTTTTAAGAATGAATTAGAGAAAAAAATTCTCACCTTGCACCTCATTGGCGGGGGGGATATAAGATATCAAGCTTCAAGATTTGATTTCAATCAAAATTCAATCAGAAAGAATAAGAATGTTTATACATAGTAGTCGTTCACTTCCAAATATTGGCAATTTTTTTAGGCATATTATCATCAAAGATTTGTTCAATAGTTTCAGTCTGAAGATAACAATTGTTATTGGTATAATGATTTAAAATTGTAATTGATGGGGGAATGTTAGATTGTGCATTCCTAGTTAATCACAAAGTCTAAGACCACCTAGATATAAGTTTTAAACCTTATCTTTAATGATGTACCTTAATGAGGTGTTGCCATGATGCATTGATGAGTCGTGAGTTATAGATCTAGAGTGGTCCAATTGATGTACTATAAATTCAGATATTGAGATTACTGCAATGAGTTGAATATATCTCAAGGAATTTTATGTTAGTTATTCTTGTTATGCTTGCTTGTGCTGATTTTTAACATGACCATGTTTTTTTTCTTGTATGTGGTTCACAGTCATCAGAGATCAATGGCTCACTACGTCCATGGAATATTGTTCCAAGAAAATCCACCCGAAGGGATCACTTCATGTCGGCTAAATCATGGAGACTAACCCCGAAGATGTTGAGATAATTGAACCTGTGACCTCCCAATAGCAAAGGTGCTTTTGAATGAGAACTCAACTAATTGAGCTAACGATCAAGGTTGTTAACATGATCATGCTAGTTTGGAATAATATGAATTGTGGAGATACAAAGGCCTCCAAGTTGTAATCCACATGTTGAATTGACATATTATTCAATAAAAACTTAGATTCTATCCTTTTCCTTTTTTTTCAGTTATCGTTCACAATATTAATTGTGACATATTTAATTATGTAGCATTTGTAGATTGCTACTACTTAAATACATTACTCCAACAAGTCAGTGTAATTTGATAATGCTATATAGTTTGTAATTATGGTAGGAAATTACAAAATCATGTCATGTATCATAGAGTCTATGAAAATTCTAGATCATGGTGGCACAATCTAACTATTTTACATGTTGGCTTTATTGGTTGAAATTCGACAATACAATATTTTGCTAGAAACATGTTTTTTTTGTTGTTTGAGATGTTTTATTGAATGCATAAATTGATTTAACACTCTAAAAAACCCTTGGAGCACTTGGATTATACAGATTTCACAACTTAAAGTTATGATTCCAACAAATCCCTATCCAAATTTGGACAAAATTAACAAAACAATATCCTAAAAAAAGACCAAAACATAGAAGAGTTAGAGTACAACATTCCTAATTTCCTAAAATAATGAACTTCAACTTTTACTTTCTCTACGAATCTCGGTGACCTTGAATTCAACTTTTATACTTTCTTGGCCAATCTCTGTGACCTCAACTTCAACTTTTATACTTTCTTTTCCAATCTCAGTGGCCTTGAATCCTGCACGTAGTTGTTACATACAAAATCTAGCATGCTTGAAAATAATTCTTATATCCACATTCAATACATGCTATAAACCTTTTAATATGATAGATACTTCAACCAGTTTGTTGGCATGTTGTTGTTAATGCAGTCATTTCTAGAAAAATAGCCTAAACCTTATATAACATAGTCTTGTAGAGTCTTCTTCTATTCTTTTGTGATTAAGAATCAAAGATGTTGAAAGAATGCGAAGTTAACTTATAATTTGTCAAGGTTAGTTGGTTGAATAAGGTGACGACTATAATATTATGCTCCAAGTTAGGATCATAAGTAAGTTGTGTATAGCATACAATACTAAATCATGGATAGGATCATCTAAATATTTTATGTTTTGATTTTTTTAAGCATGAATTTTACAATAAGATACTAAATCATTAAATAAATATCATCACTCGTTTATATTTTGGTTTTTTTAAAGCCTAAATAAAATCATAAACCTAAATAAAACCATACAATTATAAGAGAAATTGTAATTTCTTATTACTTAAAATATTTTAAAAAATAATCTAAATATGAAAATAAGAAAAAAAACCAAGGAAAATATTCATTGGACATTTGTGCATGTTTTTTCATTACCAACTGAAGTTGACATAAGAGAATATAACACCTTGTTATTTATAATTTGACGAAGATGTAATATTGGAGGGCGGCTCTACAATTGGCAGCAAGGCGTAAATTATGAATCCTTGTAAAAATTTATAGTCGGATCGGGGGTCGAACACCCGACCTGGTCCACACTACACAGACGCGTTACCAACTCGTCTACTGTGGTGGTTCTTAACCACAATTATCTTCGTACCTTCATAAATATTTTTAATCCGGCAGTTGGGGGTCTGGAGGGGGCCAACCCCCTCCCATGCATCCTAGTGCTGAGGACCAGGCACTACAAACAATCAAACGAAGGAAATCTTAAAATAAGGTTAATTAATGATAAGACGTGGTTAAGCCATGATTAAATGATCATTAGCACTAAGAGCGCTTAAAAAAAATCGCGCTTATCTTATCCACTAAGTGCACTTAACTGTTAATTAAACTATGTTTAGTCTGGTGTATTTTTAGGGAGCACGAAAAAACTAGCGGCTTTGTTATTTCTGGAATTTTAACTGGCAATCTCCCCAAATTTGGTGGAGAAAATTGGGGAAAAATTGATTGTGCTCTATCTTTACCTTCACTCAGCCAAATTTCGAAAATGAATAGTCAATTTTGACTGTATTGGACCTTCTGGAGCCAATGGTATAGCGTTCAGAGGCATTTGGAGACTTCTAGGTGTGAATATTCTATAGTGAAGTTTCATGGAGCTTAGGGTCACTACATGTTGGAGGCATAGCCAGAGGAGCTAAAGGCCATTCTGAGAGAATGAATAGTGCATTTTAGATGGTTGAAATGTTTTGGAAATAGTGAAAATCATTTCAGGAGTAGGTGAAGACTTCTACAAGTGTTTTTTCCACATGATAGCTTAGGAAAGCTAAAGGTCACCAGTAGAAGAGATCATGCCCAAGGGAGCCATGGTCCATTTCCAGTGATTGAACAATCAATATAGGGGTATTTTGGAATTATGATCCCATTGGTATAGTCTTCAAAACCAATGGATTTGAGCATGATATTGTAAAATAATTTGACCATTTTAATCCCAGAGAGTCTAGTCCATTGATGGAGGCTCAAGAAGACGTAGTCCAAGTGTTGAGGGTGAACTCCTTTATTATTTTGCTGTTGTGATTTGCTGGTTATTTTTTTCTGCAAATTATTTTTTTTGTTCATGCCTTTAATCAGCTTAAATAATTTTTAAATTTCTCACACATAAAGCACTCATAAAAACACATAAACTTGACACAAGAATTCTTTTGCACAATTGGATGTATGACCACGATCCTTAAGTTGTTAATCAACGAATTGTTGACAACCAGGCTGAAATTTCACTATACCTCGAGCTAAATTCGCTTAAAACAATTCAGTGAATAAGATCCACTATAGAAATTCCATTTTAGGAAGTGTATGGAAGGTCTCCAAAGGATGTTATCTACTTGAATAAGTTACCAAAATTTTTGCATAGAAGAAGCGCTGATGTAAACAATTTTACAAAAAGCATGCATGGAATTCATGAGTAGGTTAGAAAGTTACAACTAAGTAATTCCAGCTATAATAAGAAGGTATATTTGTGCAGAAAGTTGAATTTCCTTGAAGAGGACGATCCAATGATGGTGTTGTCACTCCTAGAGACAGCCTAGAGTTGTGATAGACCAGTGCCTAGGACATCTTAGCATAGCAAGGAGTTTGTAATATAATATGGGTAGTTATCAGCAAAAATATCTCATGCTATCTCCTGTAAACAGGGAAATAAAGTTGAATGGGACCAAGACCTTCAGAAAGTGTCACAGGGAAAAGAATACTACAGAGGCAAGATGCAAGATTCCAATATAAAGGCATCAGACAGTTAAAAGACAATTTACTGTAAAGAGGGCCAATTCAAGTAATATGTCACAGAAATCAATTATCAAAAGGGGTGGGCTTGTGAAAGAAATATCAAGAAGATACTAGTTATCATTGGGCTGATATCCAGATACACAACATAGCCATGCATGGGCTTACCAATCTAAGAATCCATACACAACAATGGCGTTTAAAAAAAACCCTCCCAAAGAAACTAGTATAGCAGAAATACGGTTTAGATGAATAATGGAACAGTATATCATGCCTGAGCCATATTTAAAGCGCTTGACTGATCCGAGTATGGGTATCAAATAGGATAAATCCTTACCAAAAATCAGTGAGCCACTCGCATTCCAGAAACATGATACAAGAAAGATGGATGAAATGAAATGTTGTATTAAAATAACACATAAGGGAAGGTTACATACTGTGAAATATCAAAGACCAGAATCCTCTTAAACGGATAGAACTCCTCCTCACTGAGACCCTATGGGCTCTGAGCCTTCATACAATATTTTTACAAAGTGTATACAAAAAGCCTTTCACTGCATAATTTTCTGATAAAATTTGGAACCCTTCATAATCTGTTTGTTGGGGTTTTTATAGGAAACAAGGAAGACTAATAAAGAAAGTGGGTGATTAACATTTAATTGTATCATTAAAACAAAATGGCGGAGACATGCACGCCCATACTGCTGAATGGTTCTGAAGTGTTGCATGTATTCTGAGGCCGACGTTCTAAAATAAATGCACTGGATGAAGATCTCTTCAGGAACACAGTAAAAGAGTAAAATCATATAAACATTCCGTCCTTTCCTAAAAGAAAATGGTGCTGAAAAGAAAGCCTCGAGGTATTTTTTCTTGTGCCTGGTACCCTCTGCCTTCTAACTTTGAATTAATGCTTGAACATTCAATGTTGATCGTTGAATTCCTCTGATCTCCCACTGGTACTCTCTGCCGCAACATTAATATCTCCGATTGCGAAATTTGTGCTTCGAATTACCCTGGAGGGTTTGATAGATTTTACCCCTACTACTTTAATGAAAGTCGTGTCGTAAAAGCTTCCCAAGCCTTGCTCCATAAATTTTGCCTCTGAAACATGGTCCTTTCTGTGATCTCTGCTTCTATAATAGAGGCTGATAATAATAGCAATTTTCCATCGCTGCAACCCTGCAAAAATCCGCAAACTTGTTAAGAAAACCATGCGTACGGGGGTGATTATGGAGGACGGGAGAACAATGGCGTGGCGGGGGAGGAACAGTGTTTTATGCGTAAAAATGGTGAAAAATGCAATGGTACGGTGTATAATAGGGTTTGGTGGAGAAATGCATCGTGGGCCGTTTGATCATGGTCTATAGGCGTAGATCAACGGTGGAGATCGAACAGTGGAATAATATACGACTACGGGCGGAATGCATGTGAAACATTAAAACTTAAATGCAAAACAAGGAACTTTGGTTATAAGAAAAAATGCGAGGAAATGCATGAAATGTAATGAAATAGATGTGTGAGGTGGGACCCATATGGAATTGCAATCGGAAACCGGAGCGGGAGGAGGTGTATATGCGATTGCGATGGGGAAGGAACTTGCGATGTGATGGTCGGAGGGGAAATATGACACGATCGATCGCATCGCAAATGTTTGCGATGATCGATCGGGAGGCTTAACATAAATGTTGCGATGGGGGAGGAACATGCGATGTAATCAATCACATCGCAAATATTTGCGATGGACCGATCGGGAGGCTACACATGAATGCTATGATTGCGATGGTACGATTAGTGCCTTAAGGGTCAGCGCTCGGTTTCAGGCTAAGGGCATATGTGGGGAAGTGGTTGGGGCTTGCAGTAAAGGGGATAGGCCTTATATATGTTCGAATATGGGTTTTTTGGGCCTTTTTATGCAGTTTCGAGATTAACGAATGGCAACGATAGGCGAAAAAGGGATCTTCTGGGACAAAACGAGGGAGCTTGAGGGGTTTAGGCGAGGTTGCCTATCTAAATTTCTAATAGAATTCTAACATGATCAACATTGGCTCCACCTGGGGACGTCACGTTCATCCTTGGACGTGTCGAGAACTTTGCAGACCTTCCTGATCATCTTTTATGCCGACTCTGCTCTTTAGCACTCCTTCTTTTCACTTAATAATTCATCACAACACCTACATTGTCAAATAAAGGTGAAAGCAAAAACTAATATACAATATGATACATCAGGCGCTCTCAGCCTGAATCAGAATTGGAAGTAGGGCTTAAGGAATTGACCGTTTACAGGGGTGTAAAGCAAGTCACCCTGTAAATTCTCCAACATGAAAGTATTATTACCCCCCTGTTCCACAATTTTAAAGGGGCCAAACTAGAGAGGGTCGAATTTTCCATGTTTTCGCTTTTCAGCTCTTTGAACATCCCATCTGAGCACCAAATCACCAATCTGCAACTTCCTGTCCTTTGCATGCTGATCAAAGATGTATTTCATCCTCTCTTGATATTCAGTCAGCCTTTGACTTACCCGACTGCGGGTTTCTTCCAATTCCACCAACTGGTTTATCCTCCTGGTCATATCATCAGGCTCTTCTTGACTTTCTTGCATGAATAGGGCTACTGGAAAGGCTAACTGTATGGGGAATACTGCTGCCCCCCCCCCCATATACTAATTCATATGGGGATTTCCCAGTTGCTCTCTTGCTGGTAATTCTATTTTCCCACAGAGCGAATTTCAACTGGGAATCCCAATTCTTCTGATTTTCATTTATAGCCTTCTTCAGTGCTCTTACCAGGGTTTTATTGGAAGACTCTGCCAAGACATTTCCCTGTGGATAATAGGCTGTAGAGTGACTCATTGTGATGTTATATTGCTGACAGAAACTTACAAACTTCGCAGACTTGAAATCCTGGGCATTATCAGTTACTATTCTGTCAGGGCAACCAAACTTGGATATGATGTTCTCCTCCATGAACTTTATTATCACAATATCTGTTGTGTTCCTCGCAGGTATGGCTTCCACCCACTTTGTGAAATAATCAGTGGCAGTTAAAATCCACCTATGCTGACCACTCGATGGAGGGTGTATTTATCCAATAAAATCAATACCCCATTGACGAAATGGTTCATCCACATGCACTGGAATCAGGGGAAATGGTGCCAATTTCTGGCTCTCAGCAAATTTCTGACATTTATCACATGCTCTTACTCTGGCAAAAACATCTCCAAAAAGCTTTGGCCAATCGAAACCATCTTTCAGAATTTTATGAGCAGTGGCCCTCGAGCTGTAATGACCTCCACAGATCCCTTCGTGAAATTTAGCTATTATATTCTCTACCTCATCCTCTGTGAGACACAGGAGCAGGATGCCTGAGGGATCTCGCCAGTATAGTTGGCCATTGGTGACTAAGTATTTCTGTGATTTCAATCTTAGCGATCTGTATTTAGCTTTATCACAGCTTGGAGGGAAACTGAGTGTGAGGAGATACTCTACTATCTCTTTGTACCATTGACTGGTGAGGTACTTTATATGTGTTTTTGGAGTAGCTACCCCAATCCCCTGTCTCTCTTCTTTCTCTTCATATTCCTCAGCTGTTATTATGGATAAATTTATACCCAAAGCCTGATAATTCGATTCAGATAACATCTTGGCCAGCCCCTGTCCTTTGATCAGCTTGGTAGGTCGGATATCTATTTCATATTCCTATATTTTTGCAATCCACTTTCCCCTTTTTCCTTCACTATCCCCCTGGGTAAGGATATCTTTTACAGCAGCTGTAGGGACAAATGCAGTGATATGGGATTGCAAGATATACGTGCGGAATGCTTTGAGGGATTTCACTAGGGCGTATGCTTGTTTTATTAATATGTTATACTTTAATTCTGCATCACGGAGCACCTGACTGAAAAAAGCAATAGGCTGCTCATATCCTTCTTCATTTTTCTGCAATAAAACTCCTGCTATTGTATGAGGTGATGCAGAAGAAAATATCATAAAAGGTTTATCATAATCTGGTCCAGCTAGCATAGGGGCTTCTGCAAAAGCATTTTTTATTCTGGTAAAGGCCTCTCGTGACTCCTGGGACCATTTAACTTCATTATCTTTTTTCAACATATCAGTTATATGTCTAACTATTTTAGCATAGTTAGGAATAAACCTTCTTAGAAAATTGTTGCGCCCTAGGAATACTTGTACCTCCTTCTTATTCCTAGGAAAAGAAATGGCATTTATAACCTCTACCCTCCTAGGGTATATATTTACCCCATCCTTAGTCACAATATGTCCCAATAGCTTGCCTTCTTCTAATGCAAATAAAGACTTTTGTGGATTAAGGGAAAGACCATACCTTCTGCATTTCTCAAAAGTTCTACGTAAATGCTCAATGTTCTCAGCATCACTCTTTGAAAAAATAGTGATATCATTGAGGTAGACTACCAAAAATTTATCTTGCTCCCCTACAAAAGCAATATCCATGGCCCTCTGAAAAGTGGCCCCAGCATTAATCATTCCAAAAGGCATCCTAGCATACATAAATGTACCCCAGGGTGTGGTGAAAGCAGTATTTTTCTGATCTTCTGAAAGTACAGCCACCTGATTGTAGCTAGAAAATCCATCCATCATTGACATCCTAGAAGCTCTGACCACTTTTTGCAGGATATGATCCATCTTGGGCAGCGGATAATTATCCTTTAAGGATGCTCTATTTAAATTTCTAAAATCCACACACAGCCTTATTTCTCCATTCTTCTTTCTGACGGGGACTAGGTTTGCCACCCATTCAGAGTATCTTAATGGTACAGTTATTTTGGCCTTCAACAGCTTCTTAATTTCCTTCTCAATAGAGGGAAGCAGTAATGGATTTATCTGTTTGAGCTTCTGCTTGTGAGGTTTTGCATTTTCTTTCAAGGGAATTTTGTGCTGCATGATACTAATGTCAAAAGTTTTCAGGTCTTGATAAGACCATGCAAACACATCTTTATAGGAATGAAATAACCTCTGGTATAGCTTTTTATACTCTTCAGGAATCTTCTTGGATAGCTTTACAATTTTGGGGTTAGTATCACTACCAAGATTCAAGTCTTCCACCTGATTCTCTTCTACCACTTTGCCTGGCTATAGTGGGACATCATTTTTATCGAATAGTCTCTCTAAAGGCACCAGCCATTTAGGTATAATATTTACCTTCAACTGCAACACTTTATTACCTACCATTTTCTCCTCCCAATTGCCTTCTGAAATATCCTCAGCCTCCTCTTCTTCACCAGCATCAATCTCCATATTTGAGAATTCCCCTACTATTTCTAGGAATCTCTTCATCTATTATTCATCCTCAAATACCTGCCAGTGCTTGATGTTATCTGGGATTGAGGGTTGATAACCTACCTCAATTTCATATCTTAAGAGGGGGTTCTGAGGTGGACGAAATGTGCTGGCAGCCACAGTGAGGGAATCAACCATCCTATTCTATTCTCGAGGCATGAATTGGATATTGAATGCCAAGAAGAAATTCTCTACCATGTCCCAAACTTCATTCCTATAAGCCCTGAGCCGAGGATGTTTGGTTTGACACTGATTTTTCACTTTCCTAACCACCAGTTCTGAATCTCCCAGAACTTTTATACTTTGTGTTGAGCCTCAAATTTGTGCTTTCCTTCACCTCATTTTACCTCATTTTCCCTTGTCCATTTCTATTTTAAACCCAATTGATCAATAAAAATAGTTAAAATTACTTCTAGAATGGTTTACATGACTGACTTGTTGAATTTTGTGATTGTTGCAATTGTTAAGCATTTTGACCGGAACTAGCTGCATAATGCATGCATTCCGTAGCTAACCGGCGATTCTGCAGCTACCTTTATGTTTGAGTATGTTCCAGGTGGCCTCTTGAGGAAAAACGCATATGGGCATGATCCACGTCGTGCCTACATGGTGTGTTGCTCGTCATGGAAGAGGAAATGAATTCTGGGTACGGTTATGCACGTGGGAACACATTTGTGAAGGAAGACTCCTACTAGGATTGTCTCAGTCCAGGTGTATTTTCTCCTTCACGCAGCCACCTCAAAGACTCCTAAGATGATTTGGATAAGGAAAGACATCATTCCTAAATTATTGTAATTATTGTTACTTGCATTTACTTTATAAACTCTTGAGTAGGCCGAGAGCTTAGTTAGAAATTTTGTGTTAGATTTGCTGCTAGATTTTGTGTAAACTCTGTGTTACATCTTTGAAGACACAGAGCATTATGTTCAAAATATTGCATCGTTAATGGAGCAGACAAAATTATCTTGAAGGCGTGATTTAATTTGGAGTTGAATGCCGTCAAGTGGTAGAGGGCCCCTGCCCCTTGCACGGATTTCTTTTGCGTAAACTAGATAAGTTTTCCTAGCTGTCTTTACGTTCTGCATTTGAATTGGTAGTTGTTTTGTTTTATCTACTGTGGTTGTACTCATTCTAGTTCTTCCATAAGAAGACACTCTTCCAACATACTAAAATGATGAATGTTTAATGACTATGGTATTGTAGGATAGAAGTTAAATTTTTATTTGTTTTTAACTAGTTACTGTAGTCATATTCGTTCCAGCTCTTCCACAAGAAGACACTCTTCCAATAGACTAAAATGATGAATGTTTAATGACTATGGTACTGTAGGATAGGAGTTGAATTTGTATTTGTTTTAACTAGATACTGTAGTTATATTCATTCCATTTCTTCCACAAGAAGACATTCTTCCAACATATTATAATGATGAATGATGAATAGCTATAGTGTTGTAGGAATTAGTTGTAGTTTTTGCTCTTCACTATCACAGTTGCACTTGTTCTAATCACTCTTCCACAAGAAGAAATTCTTCCAAGACATCCTTAAGAAGTTCAAGATATGACCGTGATGTGATAATTTAATTTTTCATTTGCTTTCAGTTCATTTGCTTTCAATTGCATACAATTACATAGTCAGAACTGTTCTACCTCTTCCACAAGAAGGAACTCTTCCAAAATATCACTAATGATGAACAAACAGATTGTGTAACTTCATAGAATAATGCATGTTAGTTAGAATGCTCCGGAGTTTCATTTTGCATTTAATTCATGTCCAGCTACTTCGTTTCAAGTTTGATGATAGTTTAACATTGTTCTAGTTTAGAAGCATCTTAAGCTCATGTTTAAATTAATTCATTGTACTTGCATCTCATAGTCACACTGTCACCCTTTGCACAGTAGATCACTTTAGTTGATAGGATTCGCAAGACAGCCTTCATTATTTACAAATATATTTTTGTTCTGAAAACCACCAGTGATCATAACCATAGGAACATAAGATAACACCATTACAAGGTCTGAAATATCTCTGCAAATTCCTCATCATAAACAGGGCTCTTCCTCAAAAGAACTACCTTGAAAAGAAACCAATAACTCTTTGAGTATAGGCTCTGTGACATTCAATTGAAATTGCAGAATAGAACTAGGAATTAGTCATGGAATAAATGAGCTTAGAATAGAATGTTGCATCATGATTAGTGTCTAACTGTCTAGTTAGAAAACTTGCATATTTAGTGATTATTTCTCAAGTCTAGTTTGTGTCATTTGTCTAAGAAGTCATCATCAAGCTCTTGTTTCTATTCAGTCATAGTTCAGATGTTGCTTCAGTGTTTTTGATTACATTTTCCATTCCATACATTAGGCTCAACTGTGGTTTTGACCACCAATTTCTTTTCATTAGTTTTCTAGGCATTTTCATTGTAAACACAAAACTTCAAAAGACCAAAAACATCATAAATCAACATAAAAAACCAAAACATCACAAAACACTACACACAACGCACTAGGAAACAAGCACCTAGGTACATATGGTACACTTCACTTCAGCAGTTTACAAATCCTGGTTGACAATTAAATGAACTCAGTTTAGGAGACTAGATTGAGACACAACATTTTGGCGCCGTTGCCGGGGAAGTGAAAACTAGGTAACCTTTGTTTCTTAGCATCCAAAAACAATTTTATGCGCAGGGAGAGAGATTCAAGGGGAAGATTTATAAGCAGCAGAGGCAGAAGTTTGATTTCTAGAACACCACTTGTTTCATCTAGATCCAGAGCTAGTACACCTTCAATTCAAACCCATCTTCCATCCTTTACTGATCCTGGACTTCTAGAAGATCTAAGGTCACCTATTCCATTAGAGAAACCTTCCACTTCATCCACTGAACCTGCCATAGAAGAGGATCCAAAAACCTTTGTTGAGGATACAAACTTTTCTACTTCCACAGGAGAGTCAACCATGGCAGAAGAAGGAGGAGGAGGAGTTGTTAATGGAGAACACACATTAATTGGAGGAGGTAGAGGTAGAGGTAAGGAGAAGGAGGAAGAGGAGGTAGAGGTGCAGATGGAGGAAGAGGTAGAATAGGAAGCTCTTTTGGGTTCCCTATACTTGATGAAGAGACCAATACAACCATGAAAAACATTTCACCTTCTGTCCTTCCGAACTTCTATGGACTTAAAACTGAGGATCCCGAAACTTTCTTATTCGAATTTGAAGTGTTGTGTAGGACTTATGACTACCTTCAAGATGCTCAAAAATTGAAATTATTTCCTTCAACTCTGAAAGGAGAAGCATTGAAGTGGTTTATGAGCTTAAACAGTAGTTCCATTAGGACATGGGAAGACATGAAACAAGCATTTCTAGAGAGATACTTGGATTATTGTATGCCGGTTAATCATAAGGAAGAAGTGTTCAAGATGTTACAAAAATAAGATGAAAACTTAGAAGATTTGTTGGAAATATTTAAATACAACATAAAAAGGGCACAAATGGAAAACCTAGATCAAGACACTTTAAAAGCTCTTTTGTTGAAAACCATTAGGGATGAATGGTTGGATATCCTTAACATGATGGGAAAAGGGGATATATCACAACTCACATTACCCGAAATATCTGAGTTATGTATCAACCTTTCCAGAGGGAAATCCAAAACTGTCAAAGGTCCAAGAGATCCTGCTCTTGCAAGAGCAAGTAAATCTGCTTCTGGGACAGTAAGTAGATCAGAAATAGGACACATGCTTGATGATTTTAAATCCGACATCTTAGGGAGTCTTAGTGAACAAATAGACACCCTCAAGATACAAAACAAGCAAAAGGCTGAATCTGATGCCTTGGCAATCTTTTGTCCCAAATGTAGGAAAAAACATGCCTTGAGAGAGTGTCCTTTAGATGTAAAAGTTGTAGAAACCTGTGTTATTTGTTCTGAGAAACATGAGACCAAGAATTGTCCTTCTCTTCCTGGTCTCAAGGCTGTTTTTCAAGAAGAAATTCCTACAGATTCCACAGAGTCTCTTAATTTTGTATCTAGAAGACCTTGGCAGGGATCTCAGACACAAGGATTCCATGATCAAATGTATAATCAACTTCCACCTTGGAATTCTTGGCAGCAACCTTGGCCCCAATTTCAAAATCAATCTCAAGCTTGGGCACAAGGATCACAAGGTCCCTATGGAAGATACTCTCCATATTATCAGTATCCACGATCCTATCCACCATATCCACATTTTTATCCTCAAAATCCTCAACAAAATTTTCCTCAAAATCTTCAACAAAATTTTCAACAAAATCCTCAACAACATCATCCGAACCAACCTCATCAAAATCAACCACTTCCATTACCATTCCCTCAAAAATCCAATCAATTACCAGCTCAGCCTATACCAAACCCCAATAATAAGAACCCTCAGAATACATACATGATAGAAGGACAACAATTTCCAACTTATTTAATTACTCCTCTAGACCTTAGTGATGTTCAACTTAGGTCTGGAAGGATACTTGAGAAGAGGAAACCTTCTATGATCATACAAGAACAAGATGATTCTGAGGAAGACTCCCTACGGGTTAATAAAAGTCTTGAGGAAGAAACATCCTTTCAAGGCCAAAACATTGAAAAACCGAAACAAAAAGATCCAATAAGCCCAACTCCAGTATTAGAGCAACCATCCACATCTACTTCTATACCTCCCTTTCCGGAAAGATTACAAATTGACAAAGGTGTAGAAAAACAAATAATGGTGCCTAATTATGATTTCTCGGATGAATTGAGAAATGTTTGCATTAAAATTCCATTATTGCAAGCCATCAAGGAAATCCCAATTTTAGCCAAAACAATAAAGGAGTTGAGTATGAAGACAACAAAGAAAAGAATAAGAGAAACCAAGAAAATTCAACCGGTAGGACAAATAGCAGACATTATGATGGGTAAGACTACTATTCCAAAGTACCTTGACCCAGGAAATCCAGTTGTCAAAATTCACATCAATGGAATTGAAATTCAAAACACACTCATTGACTTAGGAGCAGCAATAAATATCATGAGTAGACAAATCATGGACAAACTGAAACTTCCCAATCTTCTCTTTACACCCACACTATTACAACTAGCAGATAGATCTGTGATCAGACCAGATGGGGTAATAGAAGACATTCCAGTGTCCCTAGACTCTTGGGAGTACCCTGTGGATTTCATGATCCTGACACCCAAGAATAATCTAGGAGGCCATCCTGTCATACTAGGAAGACCTTGGTTGGCTACAGCTGATGCTTTTATTAGTTGTAGGTCCGGTGATATGTATATTTCTGATGGAAGTTCAACAAAGAAATTCACTTTATATCCTCCAGCTATGACAATTACAGATCTAGATGACACTCAATGGATAGAGGATGAAGAATATTTACAACCACTCTTCACAATTTTAGAAATTAGTGAAGATAATCAAATTCTGAATACTCTAGAAAATTTTGAATCTTCTCCAGAGCACAAACAAGAATCATTTCAAGGGAGATCCAATATTGAGTTCTTGTCATCTAGACAGATGTCTCTTCATTCTATGGACAAATTTGGCAGTTCTACAAGTGAAATTTTTCCAGGCAAAACCTTGAATATAAACAAAAACCTGGAAAAATCTCAACAAGAAGAGCTAGTCAAAGTATTACAGAGACATTCTTCTGCATATGCATGGGAATACACTGACATGAAAGGGATAAGTCCCAAGACTTGTACTCATCATATCTATATAGAGGCAAATTGCAAACCAATCAGACAACCTCAAAGATGGATGAATCCAAATCTTAGGGAAATTGTCAAGGAAGAATTACAAAAATTGTTAAATGTTAACTTCATTTATCCTATTTCAGATAGTCAGTGGGTTTCCCCTTTAGTAATTGTACCTAAGAAAATGGAAAATGGAGGGTGTGTGTTGACTACCGAGAACTGAATAAAGCTACTCTTAAAGACCATTTTCCCTTACCTTTCATAGATCAAGTATTAGATACATTAGCAGGTAAAAAGTACTTTTCATTCCTGGATGGATTTAGTGGTTACAATCAAATCCAAGTAGCACTTGAAGACCAAGATAAAACCACATTTACTTGTCCTTGGGGTACCTATGCCTACCGAGTATTGCCATTTGGATTGTGAAATGCACCTGCAACATTCCAAAGGGCAGTATTAGGAATTTTTTCTGATCTGATACATGACTGTGTAGAGGTGTACATGGATGATTTTACAGTTTATGGGGATACATTCGAAGAGGCTTTAGAAAACTTGGAAAAGGTCTTAAAAAGATGTCAAGAAGCAAACCTTTCTCTTAGTCATGAAAAATGTTTTATGATGTTCACTGAAGGTATTGTTTTAGGGCACCACATTTCAGGGGATGGGATTAGAGTTGATGAGGCGAAAGTTGAAGTCATTTCTAACCTATCCATTCCAAGTTGTCAAAGAGATGTAAGAAGTTTTCTAGGATTTACAGGGTACTATCTGAGATTTATAGAAAACTTCACCAAAATAGCATCTCCTCTCTTCAAATTACTCACCAAAGATTGTGAATTTAAGTGGACTTCTGATTGCCAGTTAGCTTTTGAAACCCCGAAAACCAAAATTTCTGAAGCACCTATATTAAGGGGACCTAACTGGAAGTTACCTTTTCATATCTCGACAGATGCTTCCGATACAGCTCTGGGAGCAGTATTGGGACAGAAAGATTTAATTCCCTATGCCATCTATTATATCAGTAAAAATTTGACTCCCGCAGAGTTAAACTATACTGTGACTGAAAAAGAGTTTTTAGCTGTTGTTCATGCCATTAACAAATTTAGACACTATATAATAGGCTATGAAACTTTTATTCACACTGATCATTCTGCCATTAGATATTTAATGAATAAATCAATCACTAATGGTAGAGTTATAAGATGGTTGTTATTATTGCAAGAATTCAACATTACTATTCTAGATAGGCCCGGAAAACAAAACACTGTGGCTGACTTCCTGTCTAGAATTCAAAATATCAAAGATGACACTCCGGTTGAAGATCAATTTCCTGATGAATATCTTTTTGCAGTTTCTACTCAAACTCCATGGTTTGCCGATATTGCTAATTATTTAGTTTCAGGAAAGTTTCCTTCAATTATGAATACAAGGGATAAAAGAAAAATCATTAATGATAGTGCAAGATATTCATGGGTCGCTAATGAGTTGTACAAGACAGGTTCAGATTTGATCATTAGAAGGTGTGTTCGTGAAGATGAGATGCCCGAAATTCTCAAGGCATGTCATGATGAACCTTGTGGCGGACACTTTGCAGATAAGAGGACAGCCTATAAGATCCTTAACTTAGGATATTATTGGCCATCTTTGTTTAAAGATGCAAGGGAATATGTCAAAAGGTGTGACAGTTGCCAAAGGGTAGGGAAACCTTCTCCTTCAGGTGAGATGCCATTACAACCTCAGGTACACATTGAACCTTTTGAAAAATGGGCTTTCGATTTTGTAGGACCTATTAGTCCTCCATCAAGACAAAAGAAATACATATTAGTTTGCACTGATTATGTTACTAAGTGGGTAGAAGCTAAACCATTACTTGTTGCTAATGAATCATCTGTAATTACTTTTCTTTTTGAGGATATTTTTACTCGTTTTGGTGTCCCAAGGGAAATTGTTACACATCAAGGAGCTCAATTTACATCAAGGCTAGTGGAGCAAATGATGGAGAATTACAAAATCAGACATAGAACATCTACTCCTTATCATCCACAAGCAAATGGCCAAGTGGAATCCACTAATAAAGTCATTGAAGGAATCCTAACAAAGACTGTTCATCTACATAGAAGAGATTGGGTAGATAGGCTTCCTGAAGCCTTGTGGGCCTATAGAACTACATGGAGAAACACAACAGGCCATACTCCTTATGAGCTTGTTTATGGGAAGCAAGTTTTGTTTCCTATAGAGTTCCAAATCCAAACATTCAAGATGGCAGTTCAGCTAGGACTTGATCTAACGGAGGCACAAAAGCATAGACTGGAGCAAATTAATGAACTGGATGAGATCAGACAAGATGCAGTTCAGAAAACAAGTCTAGTCCAACAGCAAAGGGCTAGATGGCATGACAAGTACATCAAAGAGAAGAAATTTAAAGAGGGTGATTGGGCTCTCTTGTTTGATTCAAAATTCAAGGATTTTCAAGGGAAATTTCGGACACATTGGCTTGGGCCATATGAAATTGTTCGAATTTTTGATAATGGGGCAGTAAAAATCAGAACTATAGATGAAGAGGAGGTCACTTTTCTTGTGAATGGCCATAGACCGAAGCTATACCACAAGCCACTCTCAAGAGAAGAGTTTGTCAAGAAGTTCCAAGGAGACAATGATGTGAAGTTAATGAAGAAGAGTCTCTCTTCTTCATCAACTTGATTAAATTTTCTGAAGCATTTCTCTTTTGAAAAAAAAATAAATAAATAAATAAATAAATAAATAAAATAAAGGTATAAACATGAAAACCAATCACTAATTGGCATGTTTATACAGAAAAGATAGGGTGAAAATCAGAGTCTCTCTGACACTCTAACTTTTCCCATTTTTGTTTCTAAGCAGCTGTTATAAAAATCATAAGTTCAGTGCCATAGAACTTATGATTCATTTCATCTCACTCCATTCACTTATCCATCCATACTTCATCTCATCCATCATTCACATTTCACTCCATTCCACATCTCATTCATTACACTCCATCTTCCATTCACTTCATTTTCATGTCAAAACATAGAATTTGATATCTTGCTGTAAGTGAATAAAAATATGCCATGAATTGCAGTACAACCCTTATGTTCCTTCATTCCATGAACTGAATCCATTTTATTCCATTATCCACTTCATACATATCATAATCCATCATCCATTTTCATCCATTTTCATAACATTTCACCCATCCTCCAAAAACATTTCATTTTCATGATTAAAGTGTTCTACAGGAACATTCTGCAGCTCAGTGGACATTCTGCAGCTGATCAGCCTTTCTGCAGCCCGACAGTCTTTTCGCAGCTATAAACCCTGAAGGCATCAACCAACAGACATCAGAATTACAACAAAGTGATCCAGTGAATTCATGAATCAAAAACATCAAGAAAATTGTGAAAGATTCCTCCAAAGATGAGCAGAGAAGACAAAGGCTACAAAAACATCAAATAAAGGGCAGAGGTAACAAATTTAAATTACGATGGCACTTCATAAAAGTTTAGCATAGTTTAGTTGTGGATTATTCGAAGAGTTGTTTTAATTGTTTTATTGATCAAACACCAAACAAACCCTCTACAGACTTTGTATTAAAATCTTCCAATTCAAATTTTCTATCCGATAGCATTTAAGCGGTGAAACGGCCAAAGCATTTGAATTTCCCACGACTCTTAACCAAGTTATTTAATGATGATGATTTTTCCTGCCGTCGTAAATCCTCCGCCGTCTCCTCAATCATTAATACAATCCTCCACCTCACTCCACCACTCTATGCCGTGACCATTTTCCATAACTTCATTCCGTAGCCAGTATTCCATTCCGAAGACAGAGGCATCATTATCATCAGGAGCAGATCAGAAGAGGTAAAATTGGAAGTATAACGGTGTGAGAACTCAAAACCACTTGATCCCGTGAACAGATAGCATATCACTGTGAACGAAGTTTGGAGCATTTTCACTGTCAACACAGAATTGTGGCCGTGTAGAGTTTAAAGCCTGTTGCTACCAGAAGACAGAGGTGCTAAAATTGAAGACTTTTGCTACCAAAGACAGAGGTGTGGTAGTGATTGAGTTTAAAGTCTGTTATTACCAAAGACAGAGGTGTGGTAGTGATTGAGTTTGAAGTCTGTTGTTACCCAAGACAGAGATGTTGTAGTGTTGAATTTGAAGCATACCATTTGCTATCAGAGACAGAGGTTGAGTTTGAAGTCTGTTGTTACTAGAAACATAAGTGTTTATAAGTGATTGAGTTTGAAGTCTTTCTGTTACCAAAGACGGAGGTATTTCACAAAAAGAAACTTGAAACCATCTACCACTGTCTATCAGAGATATATTAGCTCGAAAATTGAAATTGCTTTCATATCACTCCAAAGTTCAACAGAAGTACATCAGTCCGAGGTTTCGAAGGCATTTTTCATTATCAAACAGAGGCATACCAGCCAGAGGTTTTGAAGTTGTTGCTATTATAAATCAAAGGTATGTCATTCCAAAATTGAAGCCATTTTCATTTAGAACTTGAAGCCATTTTAATCCGAAAGTAAAAGACATTGTTTTGTGGGTAGAGAAGAGTGTTAATTTGATATTGAAAAATCATGGGTTTCATCGTAAGGACTGAGCCTGTGGGATCAAAATATTTAGAAGGTTACCCACAATGCAAGGAGATGTTACAACAAATAGGATGGCTTCAATTCTTGGAAAATTTTAATGGCTTCCATAAGGAAGTCACCAAAACATTTTCCAGATCATTCCAAGGTACCGAAGTTGAAATAGGGGATGTCAAGTTTACTGTTACTGAAGTTTTTATAGCAGAGGCTACAGGATTATCCAGAACTGGGGAGAGATGGTTTAAAAATAGGGAATTCCACAATGACTCCTGGAAACAAATTTTAAAATCACCAAATATGGATGTTAGTGTGTTCAAGAAAGGAATTCCCAGTACAGCATTGAAAAGCAAATGGAGAAATATACTACTTCTTTTACAAAAAATTGTTACATGTGAGGGTAGATATGGGACATTTTATGTCTATCATATTAGACTAATGTTGCATTTTCTAGGAGAAGATTTGAATCTACCATATTTCTTGTATCAAAGTTTGAAGAAAATGGCTTCATGTGTTCAGAGAAGAGTTCAGTTTTTGGAGACAACCCTGTATCATCATGGGTTGGTCAAAATTTTGATTGAGCATCATCTATCTAAAACAAATGATACATGGAATGATTTCTTAATAAGAAATCATTTTGAAGAAGCAAAAGAACTATCACCTGAACCACAGCCCACAAAGAGAAGTAGGAAATGGAGGACTTCAAAAGGTAAAATTGACAAACCAGTTCAAGAAAGCAGTGAAGAAGTCATTTTGGAGAAGTTGACTAGAATAAGGAGGGAACTTAAGGAAGAGAAGATAATCAAGGAATCTAATACAGAGAAAGGAGAGGGGTCCTCTCAGCTTAGGAGAAGCCACAGATTAAAAGGAAAACTGAAAAAAACACCAATCAGACAAACAGGGGTAATCAATATTGAAGATGAAGAAACATCCATGGAAGAGGATGATGATGAAGATTTTTATGAAGGCACCCCTGAGATTGATCCTGCTCAATAGGAAATCTATGATTATGTGGAAACTTTAGAGAGGACAGCTTCAGAAAGAGAAGAGAGAACCCCCAGTCCTCCACTGACTGAAATTGATATATTAAGGAGGGATAGGTATGAGTTGGAATTGTTGAATAGACACATCAAAAATGAGAATGAAATTCTCAAAGATCAAATCAAGCTCAAGACTGACATGAACTCAACCTTATCCCCGCATATAGACAAAGTGGAGAGGACCAATGAGAAGATGAAGACAAGGAACAAAAAGTTGATCAGGGCACTCACAAACCTCAGGTTCAAACTTGTGATCAGGAAACCCAGAAGGCCTCTAACATTCAGACAAAGGAGAAGAAGGGGATTAGATTTCCTTGCAGAAGCCTCAGAATTCATAGGATAATTTGCATGAGGACATGCAAAGAGACAGCAGTGGGGGTATGTTGAGCCTCAAATTTGTGCTTTCCTTCACCTCATTTTACCTCATTTTCTCTTGTCCATTTCTATTTTAAACCCAATTGATCAATAAAAATAGTTAAAATTACTTCTAGAATGGTTTACATGACTGACTTGTTGAATTTTGTGATTGTTGCCATTGTTAAGCATTTTGACCGGAACTAGCTGCAGAATGCAGGCATTCCGTAGCTAACCGGCGATTCTGCAGCTACCTTTATGTTTGAGCATGTTCCAGGTGGCCTCTTGAGGAAAAACGCATATGGGCATGATCCACGTCGTGCCTACATGGTGTGTTGCTCGTCATGGAAGAGGAAATGAATTCTGGGTACGGCTATGCACGTGGGAACACATTTGTGAAGGAAGACTCCTACTAGGACTGTCTCAGTCCAGGTGTCTTTTCTCTTTCACGCAGCCACCTCAAGGACTCCTAGAATGATTTGGATAATGAAAGACATCATTCCTAAATTATTGTAATTATTGTTACTTGCATTTACTTTATAAACTCTTGAGTAGGCCGAGAGCTTAGTTAGAAATTTTGTGTTAGATTTGCTGCTAGATTTTGTGTAAACTCTGTGTTACGTCTTTGAAGACACAGAGAATTATGTTCAAACTATTGCATCGTTAATGGAGCAGACAAAATTATCTTGAAGGCGTGATTTAATTTGGAGTTGAATGCCGTCAAGTGGTAGAGGGCCCCTGCCCCTTGCACGGATTTCTTTTGCGTAAACTATATAAGTTTTTCCTAGCTGTCTTTACGTTCTGCATTTGAATTGGTAGTTGTTTTGTTTTATCTACTGTGGTCGTACTCATTCTAGTTCTTCCATAAGAAGACACTCTTCCAACAGACTAAAATGATGAATGTTTAATGACTATGGTATTGTAGGATAGGAGTTAAATTTGTATTTGTTTTTAACTAGTTACTGTAGTCATATTCGTTCCAGCTCTTCCACAAGAAGAAACTCTTCCAATAGACTAAAATGATGAATGTTTAATGACTATGGTACCGTAGGATAGGAGTTGAATTTGTATTTGTTTTAACTAGATACTGTAGTTATATTCATTCCAGTTCTTCCACAAGAAGACATTCTTCCAACATATTATAATGATGAATGATGAATAGCTATAGTACTATAGGAATTAGTTGTAGTTTTTGCTCTTCACTATCACAGTTGCACTTGTTCTAATCACTCTTCCACAAGAAGAAATTCTTCCAAGACATCCTTAAGAAGTTCAAGATATGACCGTGATGTGATAATTTAGTTTTTCATTTGCTTTCAGTTCATTTGCTTTCAATTGCATACAATTCCACAGTCATAATTGTTCTACCTCTTCCACAAGAAGGAACTTTTCCAAAATATCACTAATGATGAACAAACATATTGTGTAACTTCATAGAATAATGCATGTTAGTTAGAACGCTCCGGAGTTTCATTTTGCATTTAATTCATGTCCAGCTACTTCGTTTCAAGTTTGATGATGGCTTATAGTTTAACATTGTTCTAGTTTAGAAGTATCTTAAGCTCATGTTTAAATTAATTCATTGCACTTACATCTCATAGTCACATTGTCACCCTTTGCACAGTAGATCACTTTAGTTGATAGGATTCATAAGACAGCCTTCATTATTTACAAATATCTTTTTGTTCTGAAAACCATCAATGATCCATAACCTTAGGAACAAAAGATAACATCATTACAAGGTCTGAAATATCTCTGCAAATTCCTCACCATAAACAGAGCTCTTCCTCAACAGAACTACCCTGAAAAGAAACCAATAACTCTTGGAGAATAGACTCTGACCTTCAATTGAAATTGCAGAATAGAACTAGGAATTAGTCATGGAATAGATGAGCTTAGAATAGAATGTTGCATCATGATTAGTGTCTAACTGTCTAGTTAGAAAACTTGCATATTTAGTGATTATTTCTCAAGTCTAGTTTGTGTCATTTGTCTAAGAAGTTATCATCAAGCTCTTGTTTCTATTCAGTCATAGTTCAGATGTTGCTTCAGTGTTTTTGATTACATTTGCCATTCCATACATTAGGCTCAACTGTGGTTTTGACCACCAATTTCTTTTCATTAGTTTTCTAGGCATTTTCATTGTAAACACAAAACTTCAAAAGACCAAAAACATCATAAATCAACATAAAAGACAAAAACATCACAAAACACTACACACAACGCACTAGGAAACAAGCACCTAGGTACATATGGTACACTTCACTTCAGCAGTTTACAAATCCTGGTTGACAATTAAATGAACTCAGTTTAGGAGACTAGATTGAGACACAACACTTTGTATGTTCATGCTCCTGGCTGTCTGCAATCCTATCAACAGTGCTTCATATTCAGCCACATTATTTGCAGATTCGTATTCCAGCTTGAAAGACAATGGAACCCATTTTCCTGTAGGAGAAATCAATAGTATTCCAGCTCCACTACCCTCTTTTGAATTTGCTCCATCAAAATGAAGAGTCCAGATTCCTGCTTCATGGCTCACTAAGGGCTGCTCAGTCTTGATCTGATAGAAGGATTGTTCATGAGAATAATCTTGATCTTCTTCCAGAATCAAGCATGAGAAATATCCTTCCTTACTTTAGATTGGTGAGTTTACAGAGTTGTCAGCCTTAGTAACCATCGTGACAAATCTGGTCTTCCTGTACAGTCTCCTCTCTTGGCCAACAAAAATTGAAATAGTGGCATATGTTAAGTCCATCCTGAGTGACCCACCAATTTTTTCTCCCCATGACCTTGACAGTAACATGCCAAAGCAAGCTGGGATGTCAACCACCACAATGTCGATTACCACACTTTTTGCTGGGATTTGGGCCAAATTGACCACCAAATCCTTGGTCATCCCCAAGCATTTAACTCTTTTAGAATCAAATGAATAGAGATCCTTGTATGGATGGGTGATTTTTAATCCTAGTTGTTCCATGACTGACAAAGTTATTAGATTATGAGAAGCTCCAGAATCTAACAGACAGTTATGTAATAGCAGGTCATGAATCACTAGAGACACATAGAAAGGAGGAGTAGAAGCATCTAATTCCTCAACATGTGGGCCAAATACAACCATAGGTCTATCTTCTTGAAGGTTGAGACCATCTGGGATGAGTGCTGCTTCTGGAGGCATCATGAAAGAGGTGATTTGAGATTGATATGTTGGTTGTTTCAACAGTTCATTCAGGGGAACTGAGATTTTGACCTTCTCATGTTCCTTTTGTAGGCTGAAATTAGGGGAGGACTTCTCTATTACAACCTCTTTTGACTCTTTATTTTCAGCTGGGGGTTTGGCTTCTTTTGATACAGACTTGGCATCAGGGGGAAAGACTATTTTGGAAGAGGAGGGAATTTGATCATTAGACTGCACAGGTTTGTTTAGAGGCTTCTTACCTTTGTCAGTGACTTTCTGGATTGTTGACTGCTTCTGAACAGGTGCTTCCTTCTAGGGTGGCTCTCCTTCCTGCTCTTGAGTACGAATCCTCTTCCTAGAAGATATGAGATCATACTCCCTATTGAGTTGTGCGTGCACGAAATCATCAAATAGCCTACAATTGTGATCAATCTCTGAGTCTTCTATGTCTCTATAATTTTATTCTTCTTGTAATGAGCATTCTTCTCCATCACTATCTGAAAAATCAAGATTTGCATCCTCCATTCCATAGGCGGTGTCTTCAGTAGCATCATCTTCTGGACCTTCCAGGTACAATGGGCATGGTACCTGATCTTGTTGTTCCTTGGGTTCCATTGGCAAGATTTACAGAGATGGTTTCCTATACTGAGGATTGTAACCTCTGTTTTGAGCATTGTGGAAATTCTTAGAGGATGAATTCTTGGCCTCCAATTCAAGTTTGACCAACTTTCTAATCATTTTTCTCATTTCTGGGTCTCTATCTAGGTTAGAGGTAGATACCTCCTCTTTTCCCCTTCTTTTAGCATCTTGTTCATATTTTCCTTTTGATTTACCAGTGGAGGAAAAGTTTGCCTCAATCTCTAGTGCATCTGTCTGGGCATCATCCAGAGTGGCAGGCTTTCTTTCTCTAAGAGAGAAACCAAAATCTGAATCAAAGGCTGCTACAAAAACAACTTTAGCAGCAGTCTGATGAGGCTTCATGTCAGCAAGAAGACTCAAATACAATTTGTTAAATCTTTTGATAAATTCAGACACCCCTTCATTATGCCTTTTCTTGAGTGTATTGAACTCAGTAAGACACTTTCCATGGTCTTTCTTCTCTCCCCATTTCCTGAGAAAAGTGTCTTCCATATTTTCCCAAGTGGTAATAGAACGGCCTGCCAAAGTCTTAAACCATTTTCGAGCTTCACCATCTAGAGATTGCACAAACAGTCTTAAGACCACATCTAAATGTTCAACATTAAAGTTCTCTGCAAAATAACAAAAAGTATCAAGATGCTTTTGAGCATAAATCTCATTTTCCCCATTGAATCTGGGCAAGATCTTCAGATAATCTTGTGGCATATCATTCAACACTTGAGGTAATGCCAGAGGGGCATATTTGTTTAGCAAGAACCCTGGAACATTTTCCATTGGAGGGGGTGGAGGTAGTGCAATAGTTTGATGAGTAAGAGGAGGGGGAGGAGGCGGAAGTGGAGTATGGGTCACAATAGGAATATACTGAACAGCTGGCTGAGGTGTTGAAGGGAATAATGGTCTGTTAACAACAGATACTTCAGTGACTTCTTTAACCTCTTCAACCTCAGGAGTAGGGTGGGAATTATCTTTATTTCTGACACCTCCTCTGGGTGGACTATCTGAAAAGTAATAATCGGTATCACCCACAGTAGAGTTGGGATCTGGCACTTGGGAATCTTGAGAAGAAGAGGATGGGAAGTCTTCTATAGATAATTCAGGGATTTCAGAGTGGACTGCTTTTCTTTCCCTCTAATTTCTTCTATGTATGATCTTTTCAGGGTCAGACGCTGAAGGTGTCTTTGGCTTAGATGTATCTGACCTTAGGTGTGGCTTACGAGGATCCAGGACTGCAAATAGATATATCAAATAAACAAACATGGAGTCGCCAAGGTGAGGGATCTACAACTCTCAACTCTCCATACTCACCTACTTGAAGAGTGAATTAGATTTTGTCGAGGCCCGGGGATTTTAATTTTCTCAACTTCGGTCCCCGGCAACGGCGCCAAAAATATGTTGTCGCTCCTAGAGACATCCTAGAGTTGTGATAGACCAGTGCCTAGGACATGTTAGCATAGCAAGGAGCTTGTAATATAACATGGGTAGTTATCAGCAAAAGGCTCTCATGCTATCTCCTATAAATAGGGAAATAAACTTGAATGGGACCAACATCTTCAGAAAGTGTCACAGGGAAAAGAATACTGCAGAGGCAAGATGCAATATTCCAATATAAAGGCATAAGACAGTTAAGAGACAATTTACTGTAAAGAGGGCCAATTCAAGTAATATGTCACATAAATCAATTATCAAAAGGGGTGGGCTTGTGAAAGAAATATCAAGAAGATACTACTTATCATTGGGCTGATATCTAGATACACAACATAGCCATGCATGGGCTTACCAATCTAAGAATCCATACACAACAATGGCGTTTTAAAAACACCCTCCCAAAGAAACTAATATAGCAGAAATACGGTTTAGATGAATAATGTAACATTATATCATGCCTGAGCCATATTTAAAGCGCTTGACTGATCCGAGTATGGGTATCAACTAGGATAAATCCTTACCAAAAATCAGTGAGCCACTCGCATTCCAGAAACATGATACAAGAAAGATGGATGAAATGAAATGTTGTATTAAAATAACACATAAGGGAAGGTTACATACTGTGAAATATCAAAGACCAGAATCCTCTTAAACAGATAGAACTCCTCCTCACTGAGACCCTATGGGCTCTGAGCCTTCATACAAGATTTTTACAAACTGTATACAAAAAGCCTTTCACTGCATAATTTTCTGATAAAATCTGGAACCCTTCATAATCTGTTCGTTCGGGTTTTTATAGGAAACAAAGAAGACTAATGAAGAAAGTGGGTGATGAACATTTAATTGTATCATTAAAAAAAAATGGCGGAGACATGCACGCCCATACTGCTAAATGGTTCTGAAGTGTTGCATGTATTCTGAGGTCTGCGTTGTGAAATAAATGAACTGGATGAAGATCTCTTCAGGAACAAGGTAAAGGAGTAAAATCATATAAAAATTCTGTCCTTTCCTGAAAGAAAATGGTGCTGAAAAGAAAGCCTTGAGGTATTTTTTTCTTGTGCCTGGTACCCTCTGCTTTCTAACTTTGAATTAAGGCTTGAAACATTCAATGCTGATCGTTGAATTCCTCTGATCTCCCGCTGGTACTCTCTACTGAAACATTAATATCTTCGATTACGAAATCTGTGCTTCGAATTACCATGGAGGGTTAGATAGATTTTACCCCTGCTGCTTTAATGAAAACCGTGTCGTAAAAGCTTCCCAAGCCTTGCTCCATAAATTTTTCCTCTGAAACATGGTCCTTTCTACGATCTCTGCTTCTGTAATAGAGGCTGAGAATAATAGCAATTTTCCGTCGCTGCAACCCTGCAAAAATCCACAAACTCGTTAAGAAAACCATGCGTACGGGGGTGATTATGGAGGATGGGAGAACAATGGCGCGGCAGTGGTGGAATAGTGTTTTATGTGTAAAAACGGTGAAAAATGCAATGGTACGATGTATAATAGGGTTTGGTGGAGAAATGCATCGTGGGCCGTTTGATCATGGTCTATAAGCGTAGATCAACGGCGGAGATCGAACAATGGAATAATATACGACTACGGGCGGAATGCATGTGAAACATTAAAACTTAAATGCAAAACAAGGAACTTTGGTTATAAGCGGAAATGCGAGGAAATGCATGAAATTTAATGAAATGGACGTGTGAGGCGGGACCCATATGGAATCGCAATCGGAAACTGGAGTGGGAGGAGGTGGATATGCGATTGCGATGGGGAAGAAACTTGCAATGCGATGGTCGGAGGGGAAATGCGACGCGATCAATCGCATCGCAAATGTTTGCGATGATCGATTGGGAGGCTTAACATAAATGTTGCGATGGGGGAGGAACATGCGATGCGATCAATCACATCGCAAATATTTGCGATGGACCAATCGGGAGGCTACACATGAATGTTGCAATTGTGATGGTGCGATTAGCGCCTTAAGGGTCAGCGCTCAGTTTCAGGCTAAGGGCATATGTGGGGAAGTGGTTGGGGCTTGTGGTAAAGGGGCTAGGCCTTATATATGTTTGAATATGGGTTTTTTGGGCCTTTTTATGCAGTTTCGAGATAACCTGATAAGCAGCGATGAAAGGGTCTCTGCAGGGACAAAGCAGGGAGCTGAGGGGTTTAGGCGAGGGTTGGCTATCTAAATTTCTAATAGAATGCTAACATGATCAATGAATGCTTGAATTGAGGAAGGATAAATTCATAGAGGAAAGTAATGCTTCAGTATAAAAAGATTGGTCCATGTGTAATATTTTGAGAAAATTTTATAATTCCTATAAGTTGGATTTTCCAAAAGGGTTTAAAATTTCTTCAATATTTAATGATTTTAAATCATATGAATTTTTTAGAAAATAAGAGGATGGTGAAGAAAGTACCATGCAGGCTTGAGAAAAATAGTTGGTAGTCAAGCTGCTTGAAGAAATTGAATAAATATTTGAAATAATTTATGAAATAATGAGGTTGGGATCCAATTTGGCTATTTAGTCAAATGGAAAAATAAAATTTGAAAGATGCATCATGCGTTACGAGAGGAGGAATTTAGTCCCCTTAAGTGTCCTACTTTACTCAAAGGGGTTTGCATCACCAATCTTAAGTAGCATGTGATCATTTGTCTGTGTCTTTGTTTTCCATGCATTTTTATATAATTGAGGAAGTGCTATGGAATTGCTAAAAGACAAATGCATGAGAGTTAATCGGGACAATCAAAGTGAGATTAACCATATGCTACCCTTGGGAATTCATAGATACATCTCAAGAGGCGGTGAAGCATTATAGTCATTATTGAACTACCACATGAACTAGGCAATCTAACTGCGAGTTATAAATCTAGTGAATAAATGGTAGAGACTCCATTTCCAACAATATGCATCAAGAGAAGAGAAATTTTAGTTCCAAATCTAAAATAGAAGAAAAGGTTTAGCTCTAGAGTTGCAACTAAAGAAGAGGTTTAACTCTAGAAAACTAAAATAAGAAGAAGAGATAAAATACCATTTCATGCTTAGGGAAGTCTAAGACTATTTTAAAATGTTCATACTATTTGTTCATTTTAATGATCATGTCCTAGACCACCCTGAAATTGAATATGAGGGTATAAGGGAAAATTGTGCTCATGGATGATCGTTGTTTATTTTGATGGTTATGTTGTCTAGTGTGACATATATTTAATTTTCCAAACAATATCCTAATACAAAGTAAAAATAACATACAAATATTGATCATTAAAATCTTGTGTCAATTATTAGCATGGTGTCAAATACAAAAATTACTTTAGGGTGCATGATTGATAATACTGACACCTTAAGGTGACAATAAATCAAGTGAACGTGAGACATAACTATATAATCAAATGAGCATGCAAGTGAGGATGATAAAAATGGGTAAAGCAAGAAAGCATTTTTTGAACACTTCTCATGAAAACAAGGATTTACAAGAGTATGACCATTAATCACAAAATAAAATCAAAACACTTGTGTGGAACTTATATAATAAACAAATCATAATTTATCACATTATTAAGACACTAAAGTTAGCGGATTATTTTCAAAACTAAATAGATATGAAAGATCGCTTTATTGATGCACTTCTAATAAAATTAAAAGAAAATTAAGATCGAATTGATGACATGCTTGATCCAATTTGTGATATAGAGGATCTCATACAAAGGATTAATGAAACTTGTGATATGAATTATCTTGTCCAAGTGACTTATGTAAGTTTTAAAACAAATGAACTTGTCCAAAATATTTATGCAACATGTGATACAGATGAGATTGTACAAATGGTTGATGTGACTTATGACACGTAAGGAATAGTACATGTGGTTGATGCTAATTGTGATATAGAAGACTTGATTTAAATGGAATCATGCAACCAATTGATGAAGGAATAGTAATTGAATATAAGTCATGAGAAATAGCATAGATTGGCAATAGCAATAGCAAAAAATGTGAAGAAAACAATATCAAGATATTTCCAAGATGGTTGTTAGACCTTTGGAAGTGTTACCATTCAATAGAAATTGACATGGCTTAGGATATGAGAAAGTAAACAACTTATAGTTTACTTTGTGACCACATGATTTCTTGAAGATGTCAAAAATCTTGAATACAAATGCCAACATTGTGAAAGAGTTGGTTACAAGGAGAATCGGTGTTTTGATCTTCATCCTTATTTTCATTGTGGGAAAACAATCACCTATCAAAAAAATTCCAAAAGCAAAAGAAGGTTAGGAAGACAACTCATATCCATCTCTAAGAGGTAAAGAAGTTGCATAAGTCTTATTGTCTAATCAAAGAAGAGGTAAATACACAAAGAAAAGAAGAAATGGAAAAAGAAAATATATATCAACCAATTATTCTAGTAAATTTTGAGCATGACCTTGGTACAATTATATATGTTTTGTGAAGTAAAAAATGGTACTCTCCACATCTCAAGTAACGGGAGCACAACGATAATAACAAAATATCCTAAAAAATTAATGGGGGTACTAAATTGAAGAAGTAAAATTAGTTTGTGGGCATATCAAAATACTACATTATTCAACTCAAATTGGTTTGTGGTCATCCAAAACCACCACATTATTCAGGGTAAAATGGTTAGTGGTAAACCATAAACCACTTGTATCAATGGAGTATGGTTAGTGGTCAACTATAGAAACCACCAAATTAAGTGAATATAGTTAGTAGTAAACCATAAAAACCACCAAATGAAGTGAATATTGTTAGCAGTCAACCAACAAAAACATGATACACAAAGAATCAATGCTCCAACTTCATTCGAGAATTAACTATTGAAAATACTTCTCACCTTGCACCTGACATAGGGGATATTAGATATCAGGCTTTAAGATTCAAAGTAAATCAAAATTCAATAAAAAATAATGAGAATGTTCAAAGATAACATTTGTTCACTTCTAAATATTGGAAGTCTTTAACGAATATATTCATTACAGCTCATTTCAACAATTTCAGACTGAAATAACAAAACTTATTGGTATAATTATTCAGACTTGTGATTTAGGGTGGAATGTTAGATTGTAATTTCCTAGATAATCACAAGGTTTGAGACCACATAGATATGAGTTGTAAACCATATCTTTGATGAGGTGTTTTCATCCTCCAATGATGATTTGTAAGTGAAATGTAGCTCTATAATGATTCAGTTGATGTATTATAAATCCTATCCTAAGATCAATACAATGAGCTGAATATGGCTTAAGGCCTTTTCAACCAGCTATTCTTGTTGTGATTTCTTGTGCCATTTCATAACATGATCATGCTAGTGTTACACAAAATTTTGTCACTGTCCTTGCAATCCCCATCTCGCCCATTGGAGGGTCATTTCTGTGACCAATAAGCAGTGTCATGCCTTGCAAACACCACCATTGTGTCCCTTTACATGATATTAACATTCCTCTTGTTGACAATTACCTAAACAGAGACTCAAAAACCCTTGTTTTTTCCTTGGCACGGGTAATCAGTTATGCCCTTGTGCCGAAGAGGAAAATTAACACTCGGCTCACGCCACCTGGCGCTCTGTCCTATTTTTCCACCCGTGCCAAGCTGTTTATGGAATGATTTTTAAAAATAGAGGCGGAGATTCCACTCCAACCACCTCGAGGATGAGTCATTGGGAGTGATTGAACTGATAAACCACGGACTGCCTCCTTTAGGTTTATGGTTTCCACCTCTTATGGGAACTCCCTAAAGGATAGGCCTCCCTCCCACCTTTGTAGGGATCCTAACCTCCTCCTTTTCCTCTATAAAAGAAACTATCTCTCTTAGAACAAGCTAGTTGAATGGCTGAATAGCTGAACTTGGAGAATTGGATATACTATAGCTGAATGACTAGAGAAGATAGAAGGAATTATGTTGAGGAGAGATTGAGTCCATGCCTTCATCCCGTCTGAATTCCCTGATGAGCATCTAAGACGCACTTCGCCTGAACCCCGCTGGAGGAGACTGCGATGTCAAAGCATCAGTTGTAACTCTTCCTTCTATTCATTTATATACATGACTACTGTTTGGTTCCACAGTTGTGTTATAATGTTTGTTTAACGCAATATGTTTAGCCCTCTTTGAATGGTTAATAGTTATGAATGGAATTTTTTCATCTTGTATGTTGTTCATTTTTTCTTGTTCTTTGTGCAGGTATCCAACTATAATGGCGAACAGATTTTGACTTGCCAAAGCAGGAGCGAGAGGCCACCACTACTACAGAAATAACGACAGCGTTGGATTCCAGGTAGGTCAATTTTACCGTTTCCCTTGTTCATTCAATAATAAGGAAGTAACACTTTAGTGTGTCCCTTTGTTTCTAGACCCACTCTAGGGCTAGAGGGATCATATCTGTCCATAGAGAGGATTTACTTGCATAAAAAATTAGCGACTCCACTCGGGATCAGTGCGAGTTGTCGTTTCATTTTTTGTTGGGTCAGTTTCAATTATTGATTTATTTATCTGTCTTTTCTAGTTTTCTTGTTTATTTTTCATCTTATGTTCAGCTCCAGAGTGTCAAGATTGACCTCTTCTCAGTAAGTTTTGGTTTTTCCACTTTTTCCCATAGTTACGTGGCTTGGCGGGGTTTTTCTCTGAACAGTCGTGCCAATTGGCATAGGTTGCTCATTTTGCAGTTGCGCCAACCCTTGTATGGCACGGATTACAGCCATACAGTCATGCCAACCCCTGTAGGAATTGGTTTGACCTCCTTGATGAGTCTTTTGGTCAATTGTGCTTGCTTCTGGGTTATTTTCTATGCATAATTTTTCCTTTGGGATTGTTTTAATTGTTGTCGACCTGATTTTCTCAGTTGTTTGTCCATCTTCCTATCAGTGTCAGTTGAGGCCTTAGGGTTTTTAGGTTTCTTTGTGCACTGAGCCTTCTGTTCGAAAATTGAGTCGATTTTATTGTTGTCAGTCCCATTTGTGGCTTGATTGCACTCAGTTTTCCTGATATTTTGAGTGATTGTCTTGGTTGCAGAGTCATTTCGTTTTCTTGATTGGTTCTTCGCCCTTTTTCTCCAAGCATAGATTACATTGCTTGTTTTGGATCATTTTGAAAATTGTCTCTTGGTTTGAAAGATTGTTACATTAGTTTGAGTGATTTCTTGTGTTTGTTTCGTGTTCTATTGAGTCATTCAATTTCGATTCCTATGCAACACTTAAGCTAGTGTTTGTTTTCGTTTTTCATGTAATTAGTGCATCATGTGCTTATTTTCATTGAAAATATAAAAAAATAAAAACATATTTTTCATTCTTTCTTGCATTGAAAGTGAAATACTCTTTTGCATAACTAGCATCTGATTATCTAGGAAAGAGTTTCATTTTCATATTCTGTTAGATGCATTAGTGGATTTCTCCGCATAATCTCCTTGTTTTCTTTTTGTTTGAAAGATATCTATCATTCTCTTAAATATCATTCATTGAATAGGAAATGATGTTCATTTGCATATAGCTTGCATCTAGGGATTTTTTGAGATCCAACATCGATAGGACCTTAAAACTGAATCGTAATTCAAGATCAACTTTAAAAATTATTTAATTAACCTAAGGAAGCATTGAAAACTAACAAAACATTTTTAGTGGTCTAGGCTAGAGATGTGTTCCGGCGTCTTAAAACCTAGTAGTTATCGTTCACCATCTGGCTTTAGACAGCGCTAGTATGGACTTGCGCTCCCCATACCATTGAGTATATAAAAGGAGACCCTTCTAGGTTGCAATCCTTTTAATCCATAGGAAGCCGAGTCTACCGCCTTGTAACCGTGATACACTGAACACAACATTCGGTGAGACTACCTGCACGTACGTCAAGTCCTTGGTCATTTCTATTTCATTTGATCACCAAGGTGTATATGGCAGTTTACGGAAACCTGGTATACCCTCTTGCTTACTATACCAGAGGATTCATTTTGATCTTTTCATGAATCTTTAAAAAGAGAAGAGATCATCGAGCACTTGTCCTTTCACGCTCGTTTAAAATTGAAAGAGACTAGAGTCATATTTGGCCTATTTCTCAACTCTTTAAAAATAAAATAGAAAAATATGGTTCCAGTGTCATAAAATTAATCACCTACGATCACACGCCCATTAAATTTTTATTACTTGGCTTGTTTTTTTTTCCTTGGTTTTGATCTTGGATTCCTCAATTAGTTTTATTTTTCCCTTTCTGTTTTGATATACAGTCATGGTGGTGGAACCACCGATTTCGTCATCCTCACTGCCTCTTAGTGGTAGTTCTTTCCCAAACGTTTCTTTCGAAACTCCTCAGCTTACTAGGTCTGCCAAGATCTCGCAGCCTATTCCCTCGTCTGTCTTGCCTCTTGCTACTCGATCTCCTCCTAAAGAGCCAGTTGAGTTCAATTGGCCTCCTTCTGGTGCTTGGTCTGGTTTTGGGGAAGAAGGATATTTTCCTCCTCTTACGTTGGGCTCGCCATTTTTTGTTGTTGTTGTGCCTCCTAGTCCCCATAGTCTCTTTGAAGATCTTACGGCAGAGTCAGATATGGACTCATCTAGTCCTGTTGGTAGTGAAGGAATTCCTATTTCTACAGGAGAATATCATCTTTTTATGGAAGATGTCCCTCATGTTTCTACTCAGTCTTCTCCATTAGCAGTGTCACTTTCGCCTGGCTATCGGTCTTTGAGTCAGATTATGTTTGGTGTTGCCTCCATTGTGCAGTCTAGTACAGTAACTCCTTCTCAGAGTTTGGTCTTAGCTTCATTAAGACTATCGCCTTTGACACCTGGTTCGTCGATTACTGTTACATCTGTTCCAGTTCGATTGACAGTCTGTGTGGCTTCATCTGCACCTGTTGATATCCATTAGTTTTCAGGATTTTTTCACAGTCGCATACCCATGGTTTCTACCTATGATTTTGACGGGCAGATGTTGGATATTCACTGACGTTATGCTTCTTCGACGGACGCCACACCTACTTCTAGTGTTATTTCCACTACTCCTGTGATTCCTGGTGGTCTTACTTTTGAAGAGTATCTGTTGGTTGTTCAGCAGCAGAGCTCTCAGGGTTCTCAGTAGCCTCAGGCTCCAATAATCCTATTTTTCATCATTATGATGCTGTTGGTAACCCTGTTTATTCCTATCCACTTCATTATGATGAGCATGGTAATCCTGTTTATTTGCCTCCTACTGATCCTTATTAGATTGTTTCTCGTTTCATACCTACTTTACCTATGCAACCCTATGGCTTGCAAGGACAACCCCCTGTGGGACAACCTTTAGCTCAATAGGGCCCTGCTTCTGGTCCACAGGAACAACCATACGGTCCACAAGGCCAACCTTTACAAGGGAAACCTTTGGCCAAACATGGACAACCATCCGGTCTTTTCAGTCAATCTCTGAATCAAGCAAGACTACCTTATGCTCCTGGGGGGGAAATCTACCCATCATAGGGACAACCTGTTGCACCACAACTACAGCCACATGCTCAATATGGCCCGAATGTTGTGCAACTGGGACAACCCTATGGTCTGTCTCCGGGTCAACTTGGTTATCAAGGACAACTTGGTCCATTGCAACCATCAGGCCAACCTTTTCCACAAGGCCAACCTGGTGGCCCTCAACAATCGATTCAACCTGCTCCTCAGCTGGCTCCATCATTTCAACAGCCTGTTATACCTGCTCAGCAGCCTGCTCAACCTGCTTAGCTAGGTCTGCCTACTCAACCGCAAGGTGCTTACCACCCTCAAGGTTCATATCAACTGGTATATACTGCACCTCAGGTTCCTTACCCTCAAAATCAACCTTTCTATCATCAACCTCAAATTTATGCTTATAAACCACAATAGGCTCCATACACTGCTCAGCAGGGACCTCAATGGTCTACTCCGACCTAGTATCCTGGTCCTCAACCCCAGTATCAACCGACTTATCTTTCTTATAATCCCTATGATCTGAATCCTCCAGGACAAAATGTATGGGGACATAATGCTACCTGAACTGGGTGGAATGTACATGCAGGTTCTTATAAAAGACCTCCAATGACTTTCAATACCCAATTACCATTTCTTGTTACGTTGGAATTACCTGATGTGTCAAAGTTGACGAATGATCCTATTCTTCATAACCCATATTTGCCTCCGGTTCCAACCAATATTCCTAGTGATTGTCCTAAATTTGAGGGCAAGTCTGGTGAAGACCCCCAAGCGCATGTTATGACTTACCATTTGTGGTGTTCCTCTAACTCTTGGGTTGACGATTCTATTAGACTCCGTCTTTTCCAGCGAATTCTTACTGGTGCCGCTGCAAAGTGGTACATTGAGCTATCTCGTGGCGTCTTCCAAGATTTCAATTCTTTAGCCATGGCATCCATTACGCATTTTTAGTTACCAGTCCATTATGAGACCAGGATGCACCTCCTCACTTCATTGAAACAGGACCGAGCTACTCATATCTCGGATCATATTCATGACTGGTGACGTTGTCGTCGCATGATCAAATTTGAAATTCCTGAACAACTTCTAACTCATTGGTTAACCACCTCCTTTGTCAATCATATTGCCAAAGACATAGCTATGGGGGCATGTGTAACCGAGGAACAAGCCATTTCTTATGCCCAGTACCTTGATCTTGTGTACTCTCAGTCTGGCGCATTATATGATATCTCGCCTGATGCTCCCTGGCCTGGAACTTCTAAACCACCAATGACTCCATTGGTCGATGGTATTATTGGTTTTGTGTCTTAGACTTCTCAAAAGTATTCATCCTCAAACTCTGGGAAGCCGAAATCTGCTTCTTCCAATAATGTTGCTTCTCAGTCTACTTCAAACTCTGGTAAACCCGCAGAAGTTAATGTTGTTCAGGCCAATCCTATGGATAATACTTATAAAGGTAAAAATAAAGGTAAAGGTAAAGCCGAAGCCGATACCCCGAAACAGGATCCTCAGAAATCTCGTGCCTGTGATGGTTCTCAACGCAAACCAAAGTACCCTTGTTTGATTTGTCACGAAGAGCACTTCACCAAAGACTGTCCTCAACGGTCCGAAGTGAGCCGATTGCTCAAAGGCACCCAGGGAACTCTAGCCATTCTTAAGGAACCTTTCCCATCTCAGCAGACTTAGATGGTAGAGCAACCTCATTCCTCTGCCCCATTTGGCTCTTAGGCGTTCATGATGAACGGTTCGAGCACCGTTTCTATTGCTACTCGGTCGAAAGATTATACTGGATCTTGTCAGGCCACAGCGAAGAATATTGCTGATGGTCCTCCTCCTCCTCCTCTACCTGTTACTAGTCCTCTTGAGACTGAAAGACCCAATGCTGAATCCGTTGTGCGACCACCTTCCAAAGGTGTTCTCCATAAGTCTTCTTATAATCCCAATGCCTGTGCCACTCACCATTACAATATTTTTGAAGATTTGGCTCAGGCACTTTCTGCGATGTGTGCGTTAGAAGTACTTCAGAGCTGTCTGTCACAGCAAAGAGCTTTGTTATCCGTGATTGGCGGGATTGATCCTGCCGATGCTAACCTTCTTGCTTTCGATCTAGAAAATTCCATTCCATGACTTTCGCATCAGATAGCACTCATTATTCAAGTTGTTATTAATGGTCTCGATATTCATCGAGCAGTTGTGGACGAAGGTGCATCAACCTGTATCATGTCATCTTCATGTTGGAAAGCCATTGATTCTCTAGATCTGAATTAATTACCAAATGCTTTAGAAGCATTTGATGGGAGAGAATCAAAGCCTTTAGGTGTTCTCGCTAGTTTACCAATTACTTTGAAAGGGAAGATAGTCAATGTCGAGGTCAAAGTAGTCAACGCTAAGCTCAATTATAATCTTCTCCTCGATCGCAGTTGGACTCATGCCATGTTGTGTGCTCCGTCCACTCTCTTTTGTGTTTTGAAATTTCCACATGAAGGAAAGATTGTTACTTTTGATCAATTGTCCTTCTTCACTTCTTATTCCGATAACAACGTTCCGTACGTGGATAAGATTCCCACTCCCTATGAGAGCGTAGGGCCAGGTCTTTTTAAAGATCCTGCCCTCATGGTTATTTTTCCTCTTCCTCCTCTGAATACTTTTCAGATTCATACGATCTCTCAGTCTAATAACCCATGGATTATTCCTTCAACTGAACAGATTGATTCCTTCAGAGATTTGATGCCTTTGAGTCCGATTGAGATTGATTATTGTGAACTCATTGCTGATTCGGTATCTTCGTCCTCTGATTGCACTACTTTGAGCATGTCTCTTGACATTTATTCTCAATCCCCCTGGCTTGGTGATTCAAATTCGCTTGATCCATTGAAAGAGGTGTTTCCTTCTGATGAGGCCATTGTGGAAACCATGTCTCTTGAGGATCTGTCGTAGGATGATGGTCATCATCATTCCTCATTTATGCCCTTCCTCGAGGCCATGTCTACTTGTCTCAAGCGTTTTGTAGCTCAGATTCCTTCTCCTCCGCTTCAATTGCCTGTTTTGACACATTACATCTTTACAAAAGGTAACTTGAGTAATATTACACAGACGATGCCTATTGACATTTCCGTTAAACCAAGAATTGTCAAGAACATCCATATTGGGGTTACTTGTTCTTCTGATGATGTCCAAGTTTATACTATCCTTTATCGTTAGTTTCATGATGTCTTTGCATGGTCCTACGAAGAAATGCCCGGCATTGATCCTAGTATAGTGATGCATGAAATTCCTAGTTATCTCGATTCGAAACCTATTCACCAACGTCTTTGTCCGGTGCACCCTAGAAAAGTTGCCACCATTAAGGCTGAAGTTGAAAAACTTCTACGAGATGGTTTTATCTATTTGATTCCTTTGACAGAATGGGTCTCTAATATTGTTCCTGTAGATAAGAAGCAGAGAATGTTTCGTGTATGTGTTGATTATCGTGATATTAATCGGGCTTGTCCTAAGGATAACTATTGTTGGAAATACTGAGAGGGGGGGGGGTGAATCAGTATTCCTTTCAATTAGAGCATTAGTTAATCTTCAATTATTATCAGTGTTTGTACAATGATAGCAGCAAACAAGAGGAACACAAATGCACACCTGATTTTAAGGTGAAAACCACTGCGGGACAAAAACCACCTAATGCTTTTCTAATAATTCTTTAATATTCAACTCGATTGAAAATAAAGCTCCAACTTCCTAGAATCTAGAAAATAATTCTTCTCTAGCTCCCACTAGATGGACGCTCCAATGCCCAAAAGATGTGAGTAGTCCAGCTGAATGGATGCCTCAACACCCAATGAGCTACAACTCACCCTAGCACCACCCTACCACCACAGCAGAAAGATAAAAGAAGAATGGACTCCACTACCGGGGAAAATGGTCCACTTTACAATTATAGAATGATACGAGAATAAGAAGATATACTATACCATAACCCCAACTTTGACCTGACCACTAATGATGATCCTAGACCTCCCAACACGCCTCTTCAACCCTTAGCGAGATGAACACTAGTACAATTTGTACAATAATGTATTTACAATGACTAAGTACGATACCTTTACAATGATTGTGTCACGATCTTGCCCGCAGAAGGAATTCATATGATGAACTTCTTTCTTGCATTTGTTATGCACCTTGGTTGCTACTCTTTTCATGCTACACTCTACTACACCTTTCTTTGCTTTTACGCCGCAGAAATTACGGTCCCTTTGCAACCCTTGACAACACATGATCTAGCTTTTCTTGCCTTCTAGGAGCTCGATATTGAATGCGGTGTATCTCTGTTATTTCGGATCCTCGATATCTGATTTTCGGTCTTGTAGTAGTCCTGCGAGTCATATTTCCAATGCCATGGAAATTGACCCAATTTGGATTCTTCAAGAGAGATTTATACCCAATCTCTCACAATGCCCTAATTATGGACTGTTTCAGCAGAGCGCACTTGTACGGCATGCCACGTGTCACTGTTTCTTCATTTGGCTCTGAAATTGATAGAGAAAAATTACAGAATGTGCACTATCTATTACTTTTTATGGAATTCCAATCCGATACTCAGAGAGATAGTTATGACGATTTTACCAAGGTCACTTCTTTGAGATGAATTTCAAGATCCTGCAAAAACCCTGACTTCCACAGATCATATCTCCAAAAATTTTGTGCACCTTGATCTGAAATTTTTACAGTATCTTCCTCAAGATTTTGGCTTCACCTCATAAAAATTTCAGCTTATGAACCTTCGTAGAAAAAAATTGAGAGTGAATATTCCACAATGACCTGTTTTAGATGGCCGAATCCCTTGCATAAGGAGGAAATGAGGATCACAATTTATATAAATGCTTAATTTGAGAGGGGCTTCAACAAGTGAACGTGGGAGGGATTTTAGGAGCTTAAAAAATATTAATTATGACTTTTCAATGACCCATGCCCCAACCCCATGGGGTTTTAGCCCACTAACTAGGGGTACAAACTTCTAACATGAATATCTCTCAAACCATGAAGAATTACATGGCGTGCCATATATCAACGGAAACATCTCGACAAGTAGAAACCATAAACAACATTATTGACCCAGAATATATTAATTTGGTAGGTAAAAACTCCCATGCAATATTGGGTTAGCCCCTGGTGCTGCTTGGGTTGACATCAATGACAACCGTTGATCAATAATCTCCCCCTTTGGAATTGATGGCAACACAAGTACTCCCCCTACGATCATGACACCTCTTCCTACAACATTCTCTCCCCCTTTGACATCAATGGAAAAGGGTAACTCCCCCTGAAACAAAACCATCCTACGAACCTGTACAACCTTCCACTCTCGCTGACACACAACCGTCCTACAGACCTGTAATCTAATGAGAACTTGGGAGAATCTCAAGATATCAACAGTTTTTTATTTTGTACAAACACACTCAAGTTTGATATTATTTTCAGCGACTTGTTCTCTAACAAAATGATATTTGATCATAATGTGTTTTTTTTTTTTAATGCATGACAGGATTCTTGGAGATGATGATGGCACTAGTGTTGTCACAGAATATGGGAATAGGCTCACTCAATTGTACTTGAAGATCTTGCAAATTTTGTTTCATCCAAAGGACTCGAGTACAACATGATATTGCTGCAATGTATTCTGCTTCCACTGTAGATCACGAGATTGAGGTTTGCTTTTTTCTCAACCATGAGACAAGACAACCACCTAGATAGAATGTTGCTCCACCAGTACTCTTACGATCATCAACGCTTCCTGCCCAAACTACATCTGTAAAGGCTTGAATAATGAGATTTTTACCCTTGGGATACCACAAGCCATATTCTTCTGTGCCCTTTAGATATTGAAAAATTCTTTTGACGGCAATAATATGTGATTCTTTTAGTGCTGCTTGGAATCTTGCTACTTGTCCAACTGCTTGCATAACATCTGGCCGAGAGGCTATTACATATAGAAGACTACCAATCATAGATATGTACAACCTCTGATCCACATCCTTAGATGAGTTGTCTATGCTCAATTTGCAACCTGTTACCATCGGAGTAAGGACGGGTTTGCAATCTTCCATTTTGAATTTCTTGAGCATTTCCTTGATGTACTTGGCTTGACATATAAATATTCCTTTCTCTTGCTAAGATATTTGAAGCCCTAAGAAGTATGTTAGATCACCAAGTAAAGACATCTCAAACTCACTTTTCATCTTTGTAGAAAAGTTCTTACTTAGTCGATCATCATTGCTACCAAATATTATATCATCCACATATACCTCAACGATTGTTAAATTATCTTTATCTATTTGTACATAAATATTGCTATCAACAGTACCTTTCTTGAACCCTTGTTGATCTAGATATCCATCAATATGAGCATACCATGCTCTAGGAGCCTGCTTGAGACCATATAGAGCCTTCTTTAACCTGCAAACATAGTATTCTTTTTGTGATAGTAGAAAACCTTCAGGTTGTTTGATGTAAACTTCTTCTTCTAATTCTCCATTCAGAAATTCTGACTTAACATCCATTTGGTAGAATTTGATTTTTCTTGAACATGCATAGACAAGAAACATTCGAATGGCTTCCATTCTGGAAACTGGTGCAAATGTTTCATCGAAATCAATTCCTTCCACTTGTGCATAGCCTTTGCAAACCAATCTTGCTTTGTTTCTGGTAACATGCTCATCTTCATTCAATTTGTTCCTGAACATCCATTTAGTCCCAATGACATTTTTATCTTTTGGTCGTGGAACTAGTTCCCAGGTGTTATTCTTCTCAATTTGATCCAATTCTTCATTCATAGCTGCTACCCAATGTTCATTCTGGCTGGCTTCCTCAAAACTACTAGGCTCAAAGGTTGCTAGAAAATAAACGTGAGCTTGTTGTGATGAACGAAGTTGTCGACCTTCATTTATGTCACCAATGATTTGATTTGATGGATGGTTCTTTTGTTCTCCTTGGAGGAGTTTCTTGTTGTTGTTCTGGTATATCTTGATGATCATTGTTTACTTCTTCCTCATTGATAGTTGCTTCTTGTTCTACAATTTTAACTGTCTTTTTCAGCCTCTGTCTCAAGTTTCAAAGATTCTAGATCCTCATCATTACTCGCTAGAACACCATCTTCGTCAAATGTAACATTTATGCTCTTCACTCTCTGTTTTCGTCTTAGATTATAGCATTTATAGGCCTTTATTTTGCGTGAGTAACCAACAAAGATACCTTCATCAACACGAGATTCAAAGTTACCCAAATTTTGATCTTCTCTTTTGATATAACATTTGCTTCCGAAGATTCTGAAATATGTTACATTAGCTGTTTTTCCTTTCCATAATTCATATGGAGTCTTGTTGCAGTAATTTCTGAGAAGACTTCGGTTGATAATGAAGAATGCCGTATCAATTGCTTGAACCCAGAATTTTTCATCCAATTTTGAGTCCTTCAACATTGTTCTACCCATTTCCTATACGGTTCTATTCTTTCTTTCAGCAACTCCATTTTGCTGAGGTGTTTGTGTTGTTGAAAATTGCCTTTTTATTCCATTTTCGTCACAATATTGCTGAAATAATTTGGAAGTGAATTATCCACCATTATCTGATCTTAAACACTTTATTTTCAAATCAGTTTCATTTTCAACCAAATCCTCGTAGATCTTAAAGCACTCAAATGCTTCAAATTTTTTCTTTAGGAAACTGACGGATGTCATCCTGGTATAGTCATCTATCATTAACATGAAATATAATTCTCCGTCTAAGCCTTTTGTTCTCATAGGACCACATAGATTAGTATGTATCAATTCCAATGGATGTGATGCAAAGTGTTCTTTTGTTTTAAATTGGAATTTTTCCTGCTTGCCATGCCGACATGCCTCACATAGTGTGTTGGAAGGTTTTGAGATTTTTGGAATTTCTCGTACTGCTTCCTTTTTTCTTATCGTGACAAGATTTTCAAAGTTTATGTGACCCATTCATTTGTGCCATAACCAGCTTTCATATTCTTTATCTAGTAGACATGCTTTAGTTACTTCATCCAAAACATATATGTCGTTTAGAGCTCGACTTGCTGTAGCCACAATTTTACCATACCTGCCCTTCCTGATTTCACATTTTCTGGAGTTGAACAAAATTGTGTGTCCTTGATCACACATTTGTCCAACACTGAGCAGATTGTGATTCATGTTTTTGACCAATAGAACATTCTTGGCTATAACATCTTTGCTTCCGAGAGTGACGGTACGTGATCCTATAACATTTGAATATCCATCATTTCCAAAGGATATGGTTCCATCCTTCTTCTCTTTCAGAGCTACAAATTTCTTTCTATCTCCAGTCATATGCGTTGAGCAACCGTTGTCAACATACCACACATTTTTATTTTTTTGAGCCTTGAGAGCGAGAGCACAATTATCAATCTTCTTCTTCTTCCATGTTCGTTCATTCTGTGGCTTCGAAGATTCTTCTGGAGGATTTTCAAGTTTGCAGTCTCTAGCTATGTGTCCAAAGTTCTGACATTTGTAACATTCCATATTATTTCTTAAATGTTCAAATCTATTGATGTTTCGTTGAGCCCTGGGAGGTTCATATTTGAAGAATCTCCTGGAATTGTATTGATTCCTAGTGTACGTGCAACATTCTACAGCTTTATGACCAAATTTTCCACATGAATAGCAATAGCCATGAAAAATATGTTGGTACTTGGATGAAAATCTTCGTCGAGGAATCGTCTTCCAAGGATGTGCTTGCGAATCTTTTCCAATGAAGTCTTCATGTATGTCAGATCTCATAGGTTCATTGTATTTTGTTGTAGAAGGTCCTACTTCTTCTTCTTTGTAACCAAGGCCAGTTTTGTCGTTGTAAGATCGTTTATTGTTGATGAGTTCTTCCAATGCCCTTGAGCTGTTGGCATAGTTTTGGATAGTTTTTCCCTTCTTCACTTCCTTACGCAACGAGACTACTTCGGCTTCTAATGCTTCCCTTTCTTGGTTGCTTTCTTCCAACTTATTTTGAAGTGACTCTTCAATACATTTGTGTTCTTCAACCTCAATTTTGAGACCTTGAACTTGTTCTTCAGGAGTATTGGAATGGATCTTCTCAGCATTGAGCTCTTTTATAAGCTTGATTGCCTCCTCATAAAATTCTTCTATGGTCAACCCTTCTTCTTCATTGTTTGATACTTCTTGTTTATTGTGCTTGGCCATAAACAATACTTTCTCATTGGCTTCTTCTTTGTTGTCACTTTCTTCATCAGATGATGAGCTATCTTCTTTAGAGAGAAAGTTCCTTTTGGATCCTTTATTTTTTCCTTGCTTGTTGAATTTCTTAAAGCCTTTCTTTCCTTTTGAGTTGCCATCACTTTTCTTCGGACATTTTGCTACAAAATGCCCAACCTCACCACAACCAAAACATATCAATGGAAGTTTACCTTTGAATTTTCCCTTACCAGGTTTTAGTTTTCTCGTAAAGTAAGCATATTCTTCATCTGAAAGACCTTCTCCATCATCTCCCTTTTCTTCACACTTGCAGGTGCATGTCATTTCAATTGAAGGTTGTTTGTCCTTATTGGTTTGCTTAGATGCAACGAATGAAATTTCTAGATTTGAAGTACCCTTTTCTTCATCAAGTCTCATTTCATATGCTATGAGAACTCCATGTAATTCTTCCTTGGTGAGTTTGTCCAGATTTGAACTGTATTCTAAGACTGATACCTTTGGGTTGAATCTCCCTGGTAATGTTCTAATAATCTTCCGTATAATAGTCTCCTCGTCAACTGGCTCTCCCAATCCTTCCAGAGTATTGGTTATTTCATCAACGTATTGGAAGTATGCAGCAATGTTGCAATCTTCTTTCATTCTGAGTTGCTCAAATTTTTCTCTATAGATTTGAAGCTTTACTTCTTTGACATTTGAGTCACTTGCATATATATTCTCAAGCTTGTCCCATACATTTTTGGTGGTTTTACATCCCAGCACCTTATGATAAGCAGATTCAATAAGTCCACTGATAATAATATTCTTTTCTTTTGCATCATTTACCAAATTCTTCTTACCTTGTTCATCCGTGGTTGATGTAAATCCATTTTGAACAGTGTCCCATATTTTGTAACCTTGTGCCAAGAGATAGACCTCCATTCTTCCTTTCCAAAGTGCATAATTATTTTCATTGAATAGAGGTACACCATTATTGGTATGCTCCATGACCTCCTTCTAGTTGTTAAACTGCTATTGAAGGAACCAAGCTCTAATACTAATTGTTGGAAATACTGAGAGGGGGGGTGAATCAGTATTCCTTTCAATTAGAGCATTAGTTAATATTCAATTATTATCAGTGTTTGTACAATGATAGAATAAAACAAGAGGAACATAAATGCACATAGTTTTTAAGGTGGAAACCCACTCTGGGACAAAAACCACCTAATGCTTTTCTAATAATTATTTAATATTCAACTCCAATTGAAAATAAAGCTCCAACTTCCTAGAATCTAGAAAAGCATTCTTCTCCAGCTCCCACTGGATGGATGCTCCAACGCCCGAGATTCTTCAATAGTCAATTGAACGGATGCCCCAACACCCAATGAGCTACAACTCACCCTAGCACCACCCTACCACCCTATAGAAGAATAAAAGAAGAATGGACTCCACTACCAGGGAAAATGGTCCACTTTAAAATTATATAGAATGATGTAGAATAAGAAGATATACTATACCATAACCCTAACTTTGACACAACCACCTAATGATGATCCTAGACCTCTCAACACTACCTCTTCAACCCTTGGCAGATAGACACTAGTACAATTTGTACAATAATGTATTTACAATGACTAAGTACAATGATACCTTTACAATGATTGTATGCAATGCTTTCCACTTGAAGACTTCATATGATGAGCTTCTTGCTGCTACTATGCACCTTGGTTGCTTATCTTTTCATGCTACCCTCTACTGCACCTTTCTTTGCTTTTCTTCTGTAGAAAGTCAGGTCCTTTGCAACCCTTGACAACACATGATCTAGCTTTTTCTTTCCTTCTAGGAGCTCGATATTGAATCTGGTGTATCTCTATTATTTCAGATCCTCAATATCTAATTTTTGGTCCTGTAGTATCCTTCTAATTCATCTTTACAATTCCACAGGTCTGACCCAATTTGGATTCTTCAAGAGAGAGCTATACCCAATCTCTCACAATGCCCTAATTATGGACTGTTTCAACAGAGCGCACTTGTACGACGTGCCACGTGTCACTGTTTCTTCATTTATATTTGAAATTGATAGAGAAAAAATTACAGACTATGAAATATCTGCTAATTTTTACGGAATTCCAATCCGATACTCAGAGAGAGATTTATGACGATTTTACCAAGGTCACTTATTTGAGATGAATTTTAGGAGCCTGCAAAAACCCTGACGTCCAAAGACCATATCTCCAAAAATATTGCGCACCTTGATCTAAAATTTTTATAGCAGCTTCCTCGGGATTTTTTCTTCACCTCATAAAAATTTCAGCTTCTGAACCTTCGTAGAAAAAAAGTTAGAGCGAAAATTTCACGATGACCTGTTTCAGATGGTCGAATCCCTTGCATAAGGAGGAAATGAGGATCACAATTTATATAAATGCTTAAGTTAAGAGGGGTTTCAAAAATTGAACGTGGGAGGGATTTTAGGAGCTTAAAAAATATTAATTATTACTTTTCAATGACCCATTCTCCAACCCCATGGGGTTTTAGCCCACTAACTGGGGGTACAAACTTCTAACATGAATATCTCTCAAACCGTGAAGAATTACATGGCATGCCATATATCAACGGAAACATCTTGACAATTAGAAACCATAAAAAGAATTATTGACCCAGAATATATTAATTTGGTAGGTCAAAATTGCCATGCAATATTGGGTTAGCCCCTGGTGCTACTTGGGTTGACATCAATGACAACCGCTGATCAACAATTATCCCACTCCCTTTATTGATCAGATCATTGATGACTATGTCGGGAGTGAGATATTTTCCTCAATGGATGGTTTTTCTGGTTACAATCAGATTAAAATTCTTCTGACTGATCAACATAAGACTGCCTTTATCTATTCTTGGGGTACTTTCGCATATAAAAAGCTCCCTTTTGGCTTAAAGAATACTAGGGCTACATTTCAGCGAGCGATGTTGTATGATTTTCACGATATTCGACACATCATTTAGCCTTATCTGGATGACATTCTTACACATTCAGCTAAGTGTCTAGACCATCCTGACCATCTTCGTCATATTTTTCTTTGTTGTCGACATTACAGTATTTGGCTTAATCCGCACAAGTGCGTCTTCTACGTTGATTTTGGTAGACTCTTAGGATTTATCGTATCCAAAGATGGAATTCACCTCGATCCCCTGAAGTTTGAGGCTATTATTAATCTCCCCTCTCCATCCTCATTACATCAGTTGTAGATTTTGCAAGGTAAGGCTATACGAAGTTTTATACCTAACTATGCAGAAGTGGCTTCGGGATACATGCGTTTATTAAAGCAGGGCGTCACATTCTATTGGGATGAGATTGCTCAAAAATATTTTGAGGCCCTGAAGACATTGCTTGTCAATGCTCCTCTATTGCGTCCTCCTAACTATCATCATGTTTTTTTCCTTTATTTAGTCGCTGCTTTCAATACGATTTCCATGGTTCTGGTAAAAAACGATGATGACGGTAACGAGCATGTTATTTATCACTTGTCTCGTAACCTTCTCGACCCTGAGATACGTTATGCACACGTCGAGAAGTTAGCATTAGTTGTGGTCCAAGCCATTCAATGTTTTTGTCATTATATTCTTTTGCGTACAGTGACTGTGATTTCTAATTGCAACCCCATGACCTATATATTGTCTCGACAATTACTGGGGGGGAAATATTCGAATTGGATTGTTATCCTCCAAGAGTTTGATTTGGAATTTACTGCGGCCAAGTCATAGAAATAATTAGTATTTGCTGATTCAATTTGTTCCCTGCCTTCAGACTCTCCTCCGTCTCATCCTGAGGAATATATACCAGACGACACTATTTTCTTGATTAGCACCCTCGATCCGTGGGACGGTGATATCATCGTTTATCTCTAGAATTCTACTTTTAGATCTGAGTTGACGAAGGATGCCACCAACACATCCGTCTTTAGTCGCAACCTTATCCTATAGTTGGGGATACCCTCTATCGCGTCAGAGTGGATTCCATTCTACGTCGATGTTTGACCCTCGAGGAAGCTGAGAAAGTCCTCAATGATTGTCACAGTGGCACCTATGGTGGTCACATGTCTGGTTATGCCACTGCACAGAAGATTCTTTGTGCTGATTATTTCTGGCCTTCTATCTTCAAAGACTTCATTGTCGTGATTCGTAGATGTCATGATTGCCAGGTTTATTAACGCAAGATGCGTGTGCTGCATGTACCTCTTCATATTTTCATTACCGTTGGTACCTTTGTGAAGTGGGGCATTGATTTTATGACGTGTAACCCTCAATCGGCTGGGGGGCATGCTTATATTATCGTAGCCGTGGACTACTTCACCAAATGGGCCGAAGCAATGCATACACTTGCCACAGACGGTAAGGCAACTACTCAGTTCATATTCAATCATATCATTGCTAGGTTTGGTGTCCCTCAAGCCATCGTCACCGATCATGGTTCCCATTTTCGGCATTACATGGTGGTCGAGTTGACTTCTAAGTTGGGTCTGCGTCACGACAGCTCAATGCCATACTATCCTCAGGCCAATGGACAGGTTGAAGCTGTGAACAAATTTCTTGTTACAATGCTTCAACGTACGATTGGGATCCATAAATCCAATTGGCATCTCATGTTATTTTAAGCTCTTTGGGCATACCGAACCTCAATTAAGAGTGCAACCAGACTCATCCCTTTTCAATTGGTTTATGGGCTAGAAGCCACTCTTCCAATTGAATGTGAAATACCTTCGCTTAAGTTGGCTGTTGAATTACTGCCGAACACTTCACCCAAAGAAGAGCGTCTCCTTTATCTTGAAAGGTTAGACAAAACCCGAAGCTTTGCTGCTCTAGTGATCAAAGCACAGAAAAAGCAGGTCAAAGCTCATTTTGACCAATCAGTTTCTCCTCATTCTTTCGCTGAAGGAGATCTCTTCCTCCTGTACAACCAAGCTCATGATAAGCTAGGGGCAGGTAAATTTCAACCCATGTGGCATGGGCCTTACATCGTTAAACGCATATTGCAGAATGGGGCCTATGACCTCATTGATCACGAAGGTCATCCATTAGAACAACCCAGAAATGGATTGTATCTCAAAAAGTATTATGCATGAGTTATTCATGCATGATTTGTGCACATAGGTGTTTTTTCATTTTTGTAGATGATTTGATTTGGTGTGCTTTGCGAGAATTTTTCTGCTTATTTGGGTCTTGCTTATTTGTGCAGATATCTATTACCCCTTATGTCAGTTTCGCGGATGGTGCTTCCCGCAGTACCAGGGATTTGTCTTCATCAGCCTGGGTAATCTATGATCCTACTAGTGAATTGATAGAACTGTAAGGTATTTGTCTAGGACGAACTACAAACAATGTCACTGAATATAGTGTTGTTCTTGAACTATTAACCGAGGTGATCAATCTCGGCATATGCACATTGCTTGTAAATCTAGATTCACATCTTGTTTTTCTACAACTCAATGGTCATTATTCAGTTAGAAACCCGCATATTTTGATATTGTATGTACGTATTCATTTTTTGGAAATAAATTTTGATTTTATCACATATCAACATATTCCTAGATGAATGAATGCATTAACTGATACAGTGGCTAACTTTGTATTAGATAGAAATTTGCGTAATTTGTAAATCATCATCATGTGAAAAGATCCATATAGGAAAATAGTTGTATATATATATATATATATATATATATATATATATATATATATTGCATGTTTGCATCAGTGTGCATCATACATTCAAAAATTATATGTGTGTTTCTATTACATCCTGAGACCCCATGTCTCTCAAAAATATAGATATAAAGCCTAGTTGTCTAATTGGCATGATGCTCATGATAACATGTCACTGCCCGTACAAGCTGCCTCATTAAGCGGTGAATACGACTTGAAACCCCGATAGTATGTCTCTGGTAGGTGCGAGGTACATTATCGAATCGTGCATAATCTGGGATTCCATGTGTGATCCCTTCTAGGTTGCGCACAAGCTCCTCTTCCTCGCTTCCCTTACCATGAGGGTCAAGATCACGAGGAATTCACCTCACTATCGGAGACATGCCCGCTGGTCTCTCTGGGCCGACATCTGAAAATTCATGAATTTAAAGTCAGAACATACATAAACAAAAAATTCATAATACTCATGAAAATTGAAAATGAGTCTTAGCCAAATATTCTTCCCAATCCTCTCCCTCCGGGAGTGGGAGGTCCGGATCACCAGTAAAATCTGTAGCAGAGTAGGGCCAGTCCTCCACGACAATCAACTGTCAGTGGAGCCAATCAAATAACTCTGGTCTCCAGGACATCTGTTGACCGCCCCCTGCCCTTGGCATCAAAGCCACCAATCAGGCCATCCGTGGTTCTCTTGTTGGTGGTGCCGGGACTATGACCTCCTAACACTGAAATATTGGTAGTCGTTCTAGGAATAACGATACCAAGATAGACCCATAACCAAACTACTCAATTTGGTCTTATTGCATTTTGTTAGCTGGCGTTTCATGTTTATTGTCACGGCCTTTGCCCAGTTGTAGATGGTTGGTGACAAGCAGTCTATAGCAAGAAGCAACTGTGTTTTTGTTGCTTCGTGCGGTGCTTGTGATCCCATAGCTCGTGTGATGGTATGCAGCACTACTTTTAGTGCTAGTTCTAAGATATTTTGGATGTCAACTTTCCCACTCCTTGTTCCCTTCCGTGCCCCTAGACATACGTTTTCCATCACCATGGACATACTCTCCATGCAAGGCCAGGTACTAGTTAGGATCGGTGCTACTCCCCTTCGTGACAATCTTGTGATAAAATAGATTTCAGAAACATCAATCTCAAGTTCATGATCTCGAAGGATGAAATTTTCCTGGACCTCATCCCATATGCTGATCAAATATTGTAACAGCTCTGGTTGAGCACGGAGACACGATGTCAAGAAGAACTTCTTCAGTCCACAGTCCCTGAGAGCTTCCATGCATCTCTTATTTTCCATGGCAAGCTCATCTTCTTCGTTGTGTTCCCGTTCTTTCCATTCTATCACCATTTTGCTGATTTTTACCTGTAAACACATTCATATGAGTGATATTAGCCTTTTGGGAACTTGGATTTGTGAATAAATGGGGTTTTTCTGTTACATTATGGACAAAAAATGGTTAGCGCCATTGGCGCGACTGTTTTCCAAACAGTCACGCCAATGGGTGTGCCCTAGTACAAAAAATTGGGCGGTTGTTATAGCATCATTTCTCACCTTCATATGATTCATGATTTCTTTTATGGCTTTGGGCACCCATTCCTACAAACTTGGACAAAATCACTTAAAAACAGTGTAAAAATCCCCATACGCGATTATGCCCAGACTTTTCCGCGTGTATACGCGAGTCCAACTGCACTTTTCCGCGTATGCCATTAAAATTATGAAAAAATATATAAAAATTCCCTATTTTTGGGCTGGGTTGATGGTTACTCAAGTAGTTCAACCACCCCAGCACGTGGCCAACTGTTTCCAACTGTTGAAACTACTTGGAAGGAGTATAAAAACCCCTCATGTGCATGGCCTAAGGGAGAGAGATAATTTATTGATATTATACTCTGTTGGTATTCCCTATCCAAGTCTAATTCCCCGTGCCTCCTGCAATTTCCCAGTTCATTATAGGAAACCCTTGTTTCCTTGAGATGCTCATCTCCCTATATGTCATCTCGTATGCACCAGTTTGGAAGGAATCTTAGCGAGGCAAGGGCGGGACGGATCCGGACGACGGTCTGCTCGAAGATCGTAGAAGGATTCAGGTGATCTCTCCACTCATTATTTCTGTACATGCTATTTATAATATAGAAGTACCATCTTGTTCCCGAAATATACGTGTTAGTGTCTGCTTACATATATGAGAAAATTGTTATTTAAGCATTCATTGTGGTTTATCTGATGTTTTATATGGATTTCACTAACATTTAGAGTAGATATATGTTGTACAACCAGTTCTTCGTGCTTGTTTCTTCTTGTCTTTCAGGTTAAGGAGGAAGGACGGTTGCTGGGGGTTTGGACCCCGCAGGATTTGCTTCAACTGTAGGACCTATGGGTAACTTCCTCATTCTACTCTATTTAGTTTTTCCTGAACATGCATGGTTGTGTGAGTCCTTCTTAAGTAGCATGCCCCTGCTCTGTGGAGGTTGTAACCCAACGAACCTCTAGGGTGATTTTCCCCGAAACAGAACTGGCGACTCTGCTGGGGATCACATTCTTGTGACTCCCCTGTTGGGTGGTTTCAGTTGTTTGATAGGTTGCCGACAGTTTTAACTTTCATTTGCAGTCCAGTTTACTTTTTCTCAGTCAGTCTGAAGTCCTGGTTTCTTATCCAGGCTTGTCCTTTTTGTTTTTTTCATTATTTACCTTTGTATACGCGCTTTTTTCTGCACGCAGTCGTGTATACATGCAAGTTTGTCTAAAGGGACTCGCGTATACGCGTGTTTCCTTTAGCACAGTCGCGTATGCATGCTTGTTGCTAAACTGTGAAGTAGCGTATACCTAGGCAGATTTTGAATTTTTGGATTTCTTGACTTTTTAGTCCTTTCTGGCTGTGGAGACCTATTCCTACAGTGTCTTTGTACTCTCTGGATTGTGAAGAAGGTGGTCTTTGGTCTTTTCTCTCTTTCGTTTGATTGAAAACTAGTCTTTTTGGCAAAGTGTTGTTTCTGGTGCTGGCACTTCTGGTTTGAGTACCAAGATAGCTTTCTGGGCATTCTTGGCTGTTCTGCTTTATCAGAACAGAGAGCTCCTGCTCATTTACTCTTTCCTGTCTTTGTGTTTTGCTTGGCACTACGATTTTTGCTCATTTCTTGATTGGTTTTCTTGAGTTCAGTAGGCTAGGTCTTGTTGCAACTTTTGAAGAGTTTTTCTTGCTTCTTCAAAGTTTTTGTTTGCGGCAAGTTTATACTATTCTTCTAGGCTGAGTGGCTGAGTTTTCTTGTCTTCTTTTGCTCTTATTGATCTTGCTACTAGTTAGCTTTATAAGGTTTGGAGCATTGTTGGAGTTTGTGCTTGAAATTCAGTCTTGTTTGGTTTGGATTTTGATAGTTTTGCTTGGTCTTTTCGAGCTCTTTCTTTATAAAACTAAAAAGCTCAAAAAACATTTTCTTTGCTTTTTGTTTTTGCATTTCAAAGGCTCAAAAAACATTTTGTCTTGTTATTTTCTTTTGTTGTTGAATTTTCGTTTTCGTTTTGCTATATCTTTTGAAGCTTTTGTGAGGTTTCTTGCTTTTGGTTTTTCGCTTGATAATTGGAAGGGATTTGTCATTCATTTCTTCTTCTTGTTTTTTCAGCGTTTTGGTGTCTTCATATTAAGAGTTCTTGATTTCGGGAACTAGCTTTCTGGACAACCAAGAAGAGTTAAAACTGAAGGACTTTTGGGAAATTTCACTCTGCTTTAGGAGATTTTGCATTTAGGATTTGCATGCTTGTAGTGATTTGCATTAGGTGCATTTAAACATTTAGTCAATTTCATAGTTTTTGTGAGTGTGAGTTTGCTATTTGAAAAGAAAAAATACAATTTTTAATCTCGTAGAACCCGTGTAGAGATTTCTTTTCATCGAAAGACAATAACTGCATTTGCATGTAGTTAAGTTTTTATTAATTTATTTCTGCGTCAAAAACATCATAAGTTTCATCTCCATATCCTTGTGACTTAACATAACAGCCCATTAAAATAAGCGCTATAATTTAAAATCAACTACCAAGTTTTCTAAGTGTCATACACCAACTACCTAGGTTGTAGGGCCTTGGATTAGGTGAGTGGAGAGTTAACTCTCCAAGGCCGCTCAAACAAAACATAGAAGTTGATTAATTGAGCGAAATCCAACTCCGTTAGGTGGACCGGGAAAGCTCTCCTCCAGAGAGTCAAGCGCGAGGGGAAGTGAAGGCTGAGAAGAAGTTTTCAAATTGAAGTTTTCCTCAAGAAGAAGATTTTCAAATTGAAGACGTACCTGAGCCTCCTGCGACAGGTCCATCTCCTCTTCCTCTTGACTATCTGTTCGTTGTTCAGTACATCGGACCTGAGTCTGAGAGACCGGAAGATCTTTCGTATCATTCATACCTTTCGATGGCCACGACTGGGAACGCAGCTTTTGGCTTCACAGTGTGCCGGCATCTGCACCCCTGCCTGTCGAGGAAATTACTGTTTTCATTCTACTGCCTTGAGGCCGCCCGTGTTTGGCTCGGGGTCTTCACCCAAGCACATGCTTCTCATTCTCGGCTCCTTCTTGTTCAAAGGATGCCTCCACTAGTGGGAATCCCTCTCTTTTTCCTTTTCTCGTCGCTGGCGCGCCGGACGGCCACCCGGCTTCTTCTGCAAGGTAGATCTGCCTTTTCTGTGTTTCCCTTGTCCTGTGCACATTCCTAGTTCCTAATCCCCTTGGGGTCCTTTCCATACGTCCCGCACCCGTGGTGCTCAAACCCTGTCCGGGGGGCAAAGTTCGACTGGACTACTTACAAAAGGGACCCTCATGGTTACCACACGGGGCAGGGAATCGCTTTTACGCATCTCATCAAGGAATACTTCTTTCCCTTCGTCGAGTGCTTACCAGACCTTTTCTCCTCTTTCTAATGCCTGGAACCCCTATCAGGGGCTCTCCTCTTCATTTCATACTTTAGCGGGGGGAACTGGTCTGGGCTTTGGTAACTCTGCGTTGGGAGGAGGTTCTTCTCTTTTTTCTATGAGTCCTTTCTGGAAACCTGGTGCCTTATCAAATCTAGGCTATTCTTTTCAGAATATTGGGAATCCATCCCATCAAGGATGGAATCCTCGGGCTTCGCCTCGCTTACCTTTTCTAGCAACGTTAAACTTGCCAGATCTGTCGAAGTTGACTAATGATCCAATTCGTTATAGTCCGGGGTGGCCTCTGGTCCCAACCAAACTTCCTTCAGATATTCCAAAGTTTGAAGGTAAGAATGGAGAGGATCCGGCTGACCACATCACCACTTTCCACTTATGGTGTTCTTCGAACTCCCTGATCGATGATTCGATTAGGTTGAGATTATTTCAACGCACCCTAACTGGAAACGCCGCCAAATGGTATATTGAGCTAACTGGGGGCAGTTTTTCTACATTTGGAGAACTGGCTGTTACATTTCTAAACCATTTTCAGTTGCCTGTCCGATATGAGGCTGGGACAGAACTCCTGGCTAATTTTAAGCAGGACGAAGCAACTCACATTTCTGATCACATTCAGGAATGGAGGAGAAGGAAGAGGCTTATTAAAGCTCATATTCCAGGAGAATTCCTTCTCAAATGGTTTCTGAAATCTCTGCAGTCAGACATTTCAAAAGATGTATCCCTATCTGGGGTATTTTCTGAGGAGCAGGCCATTTTTAGGGCCCAGCAGCTGGAACTGATCTATTCTCAGTCTGGGGTCCTTTATAAATATTTTCCCAATGCTCCTTGCTCCAAATTAGATTTATCGAAAACTAAGCCCGGTCCGCATGGTGATGGGCTTGTCGGATCGATCAATAGTGGTGCAGCCAGCCTGCTTACTCAACTGCAGCAGTTGTCTTTGCAAGCTGCTCCTTCTAGTCAGGTTGTGCCTGCCGAGTCATCGCCTTCCCAGTCTTTGTCCATAAATGTTGTCCAAGCTTCTGATCCCAAAGGAAATCAACAATTCGATGGGAAGAAGAAGGGATGAAATAATAAGAAGAAGGGCAAGAACGGGAAGGGTAATGCAAATAAAACCAACGAGCGTGTTGGTGAGGGTCAAAAGGAGAAGAAGAAAGTGAAGTTTCCATGCAAGCTGTGTGCTGGAGACCATCTCACACACCTTTGCCCTAAAATTCAGGATGCGCAGCGCTTGTTAGCACAGCAGGGTTCTTCTAGTTCCTAGGCTATGTTAACAAACCCTTTTCCCCAAGGGCAACAATTAGTTGTTGGCACGAACCAAAATCCTGGGGCTTCTTCTAGGAGCACCAAGGAAGGGGAAATTCCATCGAACATTTTTATGATGAGTGCTCACACGGATATCGCTATGAGATCTCGTGATTATGGCGGAGAAGAGTCTTCGAAAGCTAAGGAAGTTCCTGATGCTACTGAGCCGCTTCACATTACGAAGCCTACTGTTGAGTCTATGCCTCGGATGCCCAAAGCATCTTCTAAGCGATCAACGATTAATCCAAATGCTAGGGCTGCCCAGAACTACTCGATTGTAGAAGATCTGGCGCAGAGTCCTTGTGCGATGTCGGCTTTAGAGGTACTCCAGTCTTGTCCGGCTCAGCGCAGTGCTTTGCTCACCGCCATTGGGGCTATTGATCCAAAAAATTCTCTTCTGATTACTTTTGATATGACTAATTTTAAGAAGAGACTTCCTCATCACATGGCTTTTCATATTAAATCGTCGTATCGGAAGTGCAATATCTTTCGAACAGTTGTTGATGAGGGTGCTTCCACATGTGTGATGTCTCTCGCATGCTGGAAGACACTTGGATCTCCCAAAGCTGTTCCATCCAGCACTGTTCTTACCGCGTTCGATGGTCATTCTCACAGACCCCATGGTATTGTCCCGGATTTGCCCATCTGTGTTGGGGGAAAAACCGTTAATATAGAGGTTGAGGTAGTAGATGCAGCCTTGGACTACAACCTTCTGTTGGGGAGGAACTGGATTTATGAGATGGATGCCATTGCATCCTCATTATTTCGGATTGTATGTTTCCCCCACGAAGGGAGGATCGTTACAGTGGATCAACTGGACTGTCCTCCTGTAGACTTGAATGCACCTTCTGACTCATCTGTTCCGAAGTTGGATAATACTAAGGCGCCTGTTGAGAATATAGGAGTTGGAATGTATTCTTCCTTGATGGGTACTTTTGATCTTCCTCCTCCTACGGTGCATATTAATGCTATTTCATCCTCCAAGGCTCCCCTTCGAAGAGAGTTCTTCATAACTCATTATTTTTCGGACCCTTGGACCTTACCTTCCCCTACTGCCACATTAGCGGAAGGTCAAGTGGGTGGAATGGCATTTCCTATTTCTGCAGCTGAGATTGTGTATCAGTCTATTATTGACTCTGCAGAAACCATCCCAGTTCCTCTTTCACCGGAAGAGTTGGATGGTGATGTGGCTCCGGCTTGGACGCTTAGTTCTTATTTGGCCCAGGATTGCCTTGATACCACTCTTCCATCTGAAGAGGCCATCCTAGAAGCCATGACAGGTATATATAGACCATGGGATGATTTGCATCATCGGTCTTACTTCTTACCTTATTTGAGCGAAGTTGAAACAAGTTTTCTGAGTCCTCCGTCTCCTGGTCCTGTTCACCTAGTCTTGAACCCTTTGGCACCAACACAGGTTTATGCTGAAGGGAACATGGCTGTGATTTATCCTACTATCCCCGTGAACATTTCCAGGGATCCCAATATTATTGAGAATGTCTTCATTGGAGCTGAATGTTCCCGTGAAGAGGTTCAAATTTACACCGAGCTCTTTAAAGAGTATAGGGATGTATTCGCTTGGTCTTATGAGGAAATGCCTGGAATAGACCCATCTATTGTCCAGCATGAGATCAAGACGTATGAAAACGCTAAGCCGGTGAGGCAAAAACTTCGTCCGGTCAATCCTAGGAAGGCAGCAGCTATCAAAGCTAAAGTTGAAAAGCTACTTAAGGCGGGATTCATTTTCCCTGTTCCTCTGACTGAATGGGTTTCAAACCCCGTTCCCGTAGATAAAAAGCAAGGAACGATTCGAGTGTGCATCGATTTCAGAGACCTAAATAAAGCATGTCCTAAAGACAATTACCCCACACCATTTATCGATCATATCATTGACGAGTGTGCCGGTAATGAGATTTTCTCCTTCATGGACGGTTTCTCCGGATATAATCAAATTACTATCCGTCCTGAAGATCAACATAAGACTACCTTTATTTGTCCCTGGGGTACGTTTTCATATAAGAAGATGCCTTTTGGTCTTAAAAATGTTGGGGCTACCTTTCAGCGGGCCATGTCTTACGCCTTCCACGACATCAAGAAGATTATCGAGGCATACTTAGATGATCTAGCTGCTCATTCTCGAAAGAGGATGGATCATCCTGGTCACCTCCAGCAAATATTTGAAAAATGTCATTTTTATAAGATTCGATTGAATCCGAACAAGTGCGTTTTCGCGGTTACATCCGGTCGGCTATTGGGATTCATTGTGTCTAGGGAAGGGATAAGGGTAGATCCCTTCAAGGTTGAGGCAATACTTTGGTTGCCTGCCCCGTTCTCAATTCGTCAGCTTCAAAGTCTTCAAGGGAAGTCTAATTTTCTTCGGAGATTTATCGTCAATTATGCTGAAGTTACAAAGGGATTTATGAGACTGTTGAAGAAAGGAGTTCCTTTTCTTTGGGACGACTACGCTCAACGCTCATTCGATGCCTTGAAGAAAGCATTGACCTCTGCTCCTTTATTGAGTCCACCTGATTATAGCAGGGATTTCCTTTTGTATCCGGCAGCAGCAGAATCTACCATCGGTATGGTTCTGGTTCAGGAAGATGATGCTCTTGCAAAGCATGTTATTTACTACCTAAGTCAAGGATTGGTAGGACCTGAACTCAGGTACACTCCGATAGAAAAATTAGCTTTAGCAGTAGTTCATGCTGTGCAGCGACTCCGGCATTACATTATTCTTCGCAAAACTTATGTTTTGGCAGCTGCCAATCCATTTCAGTTTGTCCTCAGCAGGCGAGTGATTGGGGGAAAATACAATTGATGGATTGTGATTTTATAGGAATTTGATCTTGAGTTCATGTCTGCCAAATCCAAGAAATCATTAGTTTTTGCGGAATTGATCTCCGAGTTGCCCTGTGGAGAAGAGATGATCTATGATGAGTCCTTTCCAGACGAACACTTGTTTCTTATCTCTCCACAGGATCCTTGGTACGGGGATATCATTGTGTATCTCCAGACTGCGAAGTTTCCCTCTACTTTTTCGAAAGATGAGCGTCGTAAAATGCGTCACTTGGCCAAGAATTATTTGATTATTGGTGATGCTTTGTACCGTCGAGGGGTTGATTCAATCCTAAGACGTTGCTTAACTCTCGAAGAAGCTGAGGCTGTGCTCAATGATTCTCACAGTGGAGCTTGTGGGGGTCATTTATCTGGGCTTGCTACAGCCCAAAAGATTTTGCGTGTTGGATACTTTTGGCCCTCGATTTTCAAAGATTGTATTGAATCGGTCAAAAGGTGTCATCCGTGTCAGGTTTATACTCGAAAAATGCGTGCTCATCCAGCTCCGCTTTTTCCAGTCGTTACTGTCGGTCCCTTTACAAAGTGGGGTATTGATTATACTACTTGTAACCCGCCTTCGGCTAAAGGTCACAAGTACATTATTGTAGCAGTAGACTACTTTACGAAGTGGGTCGAGGCTATACCTACTTTTGGGAATGATGGTGAGACTGTAGCTCTTTTCCTTTTCAACCAGGTTATCGCTCGTTTTGGTATTCCTAGAGAGATTGTCACTGACCATGGCAGTCATTTTCAGAATAGTATGATGGCCGAGTTGGCTCTCAAATTGGGTTTCCGGCAGGAGCATTCATCTCCGTATTATCCTCAAGCCAATGGGCAAGTGGAAGCCGTGAATAAATCCTTGAAGACAATTCTTCAAAGGACAATTGATAAAGCTAGATCCAACTGGCATATTATGCTATATCCCGCACTTTGGGCATACAGGACGTCAGTGAAAACTGCAACTGGCTTTACTCCGTTTCAGTTAGTGCACGGGGTGGAATCCGTATTTCCTATTGAATGCGAGATTCCTTCTCTTAAATTAGTTGTTGAACTTCTTCCTGACACTTCTAGTCTGGCAGAACGGCTTCTTCATCTGGAACATCTCGATGAGCAGCGTCGAGATGCCGCCACGATGAATGAAGCGCATAAAAACCGAGTAAAAGTTCAGTACGATAAGGCAGTCAAGCCTAGGGTCTTTTCGGAAGGTGACCTTGTTTTGGTCTATGCCCAAGAAAAAGATGCCCTGGGGGCAGGAAAGTTTAAGTCTATGTGGTATGGCCCCTTCATCGTTAAAAAATTCCTTAAAAAAGGAGCATATACCTTGGTTGATTTTGAAGGAAACGAGTTGCCGGAGCCTAGAAATGGGCTCTATTTGAAAAACTATTATGCCTAGGCTTCGGCCTAACATTTTGCTTTTGTATATAGTAGTTTTTCTTTGTACATATCTGGTTGTTTTTCGATTTTTGATGGGATGGTGATGTTTTTAATCTGCTTTGGCAGGTTGTGTCGGATGTCATGAGTCATTTTGGTTTCGCCGATGGTGCTAGTAGACACACCTGAAACTTGGCTTCCGTGGCTTGGGTGCTTCATTATCCATCCAGTCAGCTGTTAGTATCAAGAGGGGTTTGCATTGGTCCTACTTCCAATAATATAGTAGAATACACTGCAGTTATTTATCTACTCTCGGACGCAATATCTTTGGGTGTTGATTCGTTGGTAGTTTTCTTGGACTCTCAGCTGGTGGTGTCACAGTTGAACAATACTTATCGGGTTCGAGATCTATTTTTACTCCGGTTGTTCTTGAGGGTACGTTTGTTACAAAGATCATTTCAATTTTTAACTTTCATTCATATTCCTCGAGCTGACAATTGGATGGCAGACTCATTAGCTAATCAAGCAATTGATTGGCATATTAATCATTCCATACAATAAAATTTAATCATCAAAAAAATCATACATTTTGATACATTTGTCACATCACATCAAACATCGCTGTATATATATCATCAGAGTGTTCAAAAAACTATACAAAATTTGGATCCATAAGGTCATACAAAACTTGGGCTTATGCCCCGATCATGTTTAGTCTCAAAAAATAATATACAGTCATCTAATACATAATATCTGTCTACTCCTGAGGTCCCTGCCCAGAAGTCGTGTTCCTATAGAACGTGACCGCGGTGGCAACTCGGCGGAATAATCGTACCCAGTCTCGGGGCACTCCTACCACCCGTCTCTGGATGGCTTCCGGCAGATCCTCCACGGCAGCCATAGGTATTTGGTGGGTTAGTCCCTCCAAGTTCCTCTGCACGGCCTGGAGAGTCCTGTCTGAATCCACTGTCTCTGCTTCGCCCCTATGACGCTTGTGGCGCGGGAGACCCTTAGGTCGAACTGGTCCAACATCTGAATCATGATCATTTTAAATTGTCAGTCATTATGAATCCAATCAAAAACATGTTTGTTTTTCATTTTTTCATATTTGGTTCATTATTTTCAGCTTAAGATAGATCGAAAAAATGAGCTGCATAACTCGAATGCTTGGAAGTGCCCAGTTTGGTATGTTTTCAGGTACATTTTGACGATTTTGAGATTTTTCCCGGTTTTTTATCCATGATTTCCGACTCGCCACGGTAGGTATATGATATTCACTGGCATATAGGTTAGGGAAATCACTCTCCGTTGCATCTTGCATACTAGCCTCCATACTGATCACTTGCCTTAGGGTCGATCCCATCAGATCATGAGTATTACACCCATTTCACTCGCCGATTATTTAATCATGACTTGATGGTAGAGCCTTCCTTTACATGGGCTTCCTAGTTAGTTCCTCACTATCACTTGTTGTCCATGGTGCGTTTTATGTAGGCTCGGGAGTCCTCTTTAGTCCCGCCATGTCTTATGTGTTGAAGCTTCATTCTTCTTCTTCATCACTATCATTTTTTCTAGCTTTTCCCTTAGAGGCTCCCTGGTGTCGTTAAGTTGTATTATTGCATTGCATATTGGCTACTTGTTTATCCTGGCCTTTAGCCGGTTTCATTTGGACTCGATGTTTAAGCCAACTTTTGACCTTGACTCTCTGTACAAGTTAACCATTGCATGCACTTAGCTATCACGACTTGACACCTTTTACCCATGGATGGAACGTTCCTCTGAGTATCGCTTACCAGTTTTCACCACCTTGCATTGAGCATAGGATTGTTCCAAACCCAGGAACTAGTGCATCTTATTTTTTGATACTCATTCTATCCATTGTACCATAGCATTCTTTTATTCTTTTTTAGGCTTATTATATGAAAAAGACAAAAAAAAATCAAATATAACAAAAAGAGTGGGAACGGGATGTATCTTCGTTGTTTTGATGGCAGTACAGAGTCAGTTTGTCGCCCTTGAACAAAGCACATTTACTTATATATATCTCCTACATTTGGGATGGTTTTAGTTTTGACCTAGGTTCAGCCTTTACCATGTGTCACTTGTCAGTTCTCCCCCGGTTGGTTATCTCTTCCAATCATATGGAGAGTTTGTTCTGCCTCCTGCATAACAGACTTATACAGTGTCACTTTTTACTGCCATGGTCATCACGAGTCGTGCTTTTGTTCAAGGGAAGTCTAACCTGAGTCGGCCATTCTACGGTGTCTCTTGACTCATTATTCAGTCGGCCTTCCAGGTCTTGTCAGTATCATGTTCTATCACATCAGATGTTTTGGTCTTCTGCTCGTGCTGGTTTGAGAAGGTCCTCATTGACTTCTTGCCGGCGGGTTTGTCTCTTATCGACTACGACACATTGCTCTAAGAGCAAACCTAGAGCTACACCCTGGGCCTATTTCCATCATTGATAGGTGACCTTGTGCTCAGCATTTGATCATCATCATGGGTCTTTGACTGAGTGGTTTCCCCTATGTTCGACGTCATCACACATTATCACACTTGGGATTCGTGCAGTACCTTGATTTCCATTTGACCCTATCGGTGGATTTCTCGCCTCTGTGTCAGCTTTCATTATTGGTTGGTTCAGAGGGTTTCTTCCGTGCGCTAGCTTCATCTTGTGCATGTCGGAAACGTACTTCGGTTTTGGTTCCGTCACTCTACTTTGTCTGATAACTTCCAAATCTTGGCCTACGGGTTACACTCGCGCTGGACTGATGTGGCATGCCTTAATGCCTTCCTTCCAGTAGATCCTTTCCCATCGACTCCGACTCATTGCTCTGGGAATAAGGTCTAGAGTCTTTTTGTCAGTACCTTAGGGTTTGCAGTCATTAGTGGCAGACTCTTCGCTATCGACTGTGGGGATTCATCATTGCCTCCTGATTGGTAGATTCTTTCAAGTGTTTGACTTCAACTCATTCATTCGCACTTGTTAGATTGTACTGGGGCACCTTGACGCTCATTTTCATTATTGGTGGGTTGTCTCGCGTTGGTTAACGGTATACATCATTGACCGGTAATCCAACGATTTCTCACATGGTTGACTTCAGCTCATTTATTCCCATTGTGTAGAATTGTGCCATAGTGATCGGTGAAGACCTCGGGTTGCATCAGCATTTCTCGGTTCACTTTTGACAGTCCATCCAGTTTCTGCCAGTGATGTTTTCCACTCTTATATGTTGTAGTTCAGTACAACAGCATCCTATATGTTGGCTCCCGAGTTGCGTGATAGTACCGTTTGTTCCACCCCTTATGATTTGGTACTTGGAGATTCAGTTACTTATTTGATCAGACATCCAGTTGCAGCATCTTTGATCAGCTTTTTATATGTGATACTTGGACATTGATTCAGACTTACACTTCCGGGCCATGCTCAGATGATTCATTGTGTACTTTCAGTTCAGTTATAATTGTATACATGTTGGATCTATTCAGTACTTTCTATATGATGTATTTTTGACTGAGCATGGGTATGCCCGCCTCAGCATGAGTTGACTCTCTGTTTTCTTTCATTGGTTTTTGGCAGGCTGAAATCTGGTGAAGTCCTCTCTTGTCCTTGCGAAGTTCTTTCTATGTGCATAATGCATTTCGGCCATCATGTACCCCTTCTGACCTCATATATTAGGGGGCATCTGTTATAGCATCATTTCTCACCTTCATATGATTCATGATTGCTTTGATGGTTTTGGGCACCCATTCCTACAGACTTGGAAAAATTCACTTAAAAACAGTGTAAAAATCCCCATACGCGACTATGCCCGTACTTTTCCACGTGTATACGCGAGTCCAGCTGCACTTTTCCGCGTATGCCATTAAAATTATGAAAAAATATATAAAAATTCCCTATTTTCGGGCTGGGTTGATGGTTACTCGGGTAGTTCAACCACCCCAGCACGTGGCCAACTGTTTCCAACTGTTGAAACTACTTGGAGGGAGTATAAAAACCCCTCATGTGTATGGCCTAAGGGAGAGAGAATTTATTGATATTATACTCTGTTGGTATTCCCTATCCAAGTCTGATTCCCCGTGCCTCCTGCACTTTCCCAGTTCATTACAGGAAACCCTTGTTTCCTTGAGATGCTCATCTCCCTATATGTCATCTCGTATGCACCAGTTTGGAAGGAATCTTAGCGAGGCAAGGGCGGGACGGATCCGGACGATGGTCTGCTCAAAGATCGTGGAAGGATTCAGGTGATCTCTCCACTCGTTATTTCTGTACATGCTATTTATAATACAAAAGTACCATTTTTTTCCCGAAATATACGTGTTAGTGTCTACTTACATATATGAGAAAATTGTTATTTAAGCATTCATTGTGGTTTATCTGATGTTTTATATGGATTTCACTAACATTTAGAGTAGATATATGCTGTACAACCAGTTCTTCGTGCTTGTTTCTTCTTGTCTTTCAGGTTAAAAAGGAAGGACGGTTGCTGGGGGTTTGGACCCCGCGGGATCTGCTTCAACCGTAGGACCTACGGGTAACTTCCTCGATCTACTCTATTTAGTTTTTCCTGAACATGCATGGTTGTGTGAGTCCTTCTTAAGTAGCATGCCCCTGCTCTGTGGAGGTTGTAACCCAACGAATCTCTAGGGTGATTTTCCCCGAAACAACTCTAGATCCAATTCTATACATTTTCTAAAGTAAAAAACGACACTCTCCACACCTCAAGTGGGGCAGCACAATAATAAAAAGAAGCTCTCATAAACCTTTAACATGGGGAGTAAACCACTGCATTATTCGACTTAAATTTGTTAGTGGTTATCCAAAACCACTACATTATTCAACTTAAATTGGTTAGTGGTTATCCAAAACCACCACATTATTCAAGTGAAAATGGTTAGTGGTTAACCACAAGCCACTAGTATCAATGGAAGATGGTTAGTGGTCAACTAGAAAAACTACCAAATGAAGTGAAGACGGTTAGTGGTCAACCAAGAAAACCACCAAATGATGTGAAGATGGTTAGTGGTCAACTAACAAAAACATAACACATAAATAATCAAAGCTGTAGCTTGGATACTTTTAAGAATGAATTAGAGAAAAAAATTCTCACCTTGCACCTCATTGGGGGGGGGTGGGGGTATACAAGATATCAGGCTTCAAGATTTGATTTCAATGAAAATTCAATTAGAAAGAATAAGAATGTTTAGACATAGTAGCTGTTCACTTCCAAATATTGGCAGTTTTTTAGGCATGTTATCATCAAAGGTTTGTTCAATAGTTTCAATCTGAAGATAACAATTGTTATTGATATAATTATTTAAAATTGTAATTGATGGGGGAATGTTAGATTGTGCATTCCTAGTTAATCACAAAGTTTGAGACCACATAGATGTAAGTTTTAAACCTTAAATTTAATGATGTACCTTAATGAGGTGTTGTCATGATCTGTTGATAAGTCGTGAGTTATAGAACTAGAGTGATCCAATTGATGTACTATAAATTCAAATATTAAGATTATTGCAATGAGTTGAATATATCTTGAGGCATTTTCTGCTAGTTATTCTTGTTATGCTTGCTTGTGCTGATTTTTAACATGATCATGATTTTTTTCTTGTATGTGGTTCACAGTCATCAGAGATCAATGGCTCGCTACGTCCATGGAATATTGTTCCAAGAAAATTCACCCGAAGGGATCACTTCATGTCGGCCAAAACATGGAGCCTAACCCTGAAGATGTCGAGAGAATTGGACCTATGACCTCCCAATAGCAAAGGTGCTTTTGAATGAGAACTCAACTAATTGAGCTAATCGTCAAGGTTGTTAACATGATCATGCTAGTTTGGAATAGTATGAATTGTGGAGAGACAAAGGCCTCCAAGTTTTAATCCACATGTCGAATTGACATATTATTCAATAAAAACTTAGATTCTATCATTTTCCTTTTGTTCAGTTATCGTTCACAATATTAATTGTTCCAAATTTAATTATGTAGCATTTGTATATTGCTACTACTTAAATACATTACTCCAATAAGTCAGTGTAATTTGATAATGCTATATAGTTCGTAATTATGTTAGGAAATTACAAAATCGTTTCATGTATCATAGAGTCTATGACAATTCTAGATCATGGTGGCACAATCTAACTGTTTTACAGCTTGGCTTTATTGGTTGAAATTCGGCAATACAATTTTTGGCTAGAAACATGTTTTTTTTGTTGTTTGAAATGTTTTCTTGAATGCATAAATTGATTTAACACTCTAAAAACCCCTTGGAGCACTTGGATAATACAGATTTCACAACTTAAAGTTATGATTCCAACAAATCCCTAACCAAATTTGGACAAAATTAACAAAAAAATATGCTATAAAAAGACCAAAACATAGAAAAGTTAGAGTACAACATTCCTAATTTCCTAAAATAACCAACTTCAATTTTTACTTTCTCTGCGAATCTTTGTGACCTTGACTTCAACTTTTACACTTTCTTGGCCAATCTCGGTGACCTTGACTTCAACTTTTATACTTTCTTTGCCAATCTCAGTGGCCTTGAATCCTGCAAGTAGTTGTTACATGCAAAATCTAGCATGCTTGAAAAGAATTCTTATATCCACATTCAACACATGCTATAAACCTTTTAATATGATAGATACTTCAACCTGTTTGTTGGCATGTTGTTGTTAACGCAGTCATTTCTAGCAAAACAGCCTAAATGTTATATAACATAGTCTTATAGAGTCTTATTCTATTCTTTTGTGATTAAGAATCAAAAATGTTGAAAAGATATGAAGTTAACTTATAATTTGTTAAGGTTAGTTGATTGAATAAGGTGATGACTATAATATTATGCTCTAAGTTAGCATCATAAGTAAGTTATATATAGCAAACAATACTAAATCATGAGATAGGATCATCTAAATATTTTAATTTCTTCTTCTACCTAAGGGTTTCTATTAGCAGTGACCCTTCTCTTTTTCGATCTTTGCTTAATGACAGGGTTTCGTGTTTTAGGAGTTTTCTTAGGTGTCTGCTTCATTTTTAAAATCCTAATGGTTTGCCTAAGTTGCTCAATCAACTTATGAAGCTTTTTCCTTTCTCTGCGAAGCTTCTCTACTTCCGTTGTTCTCTTCTTCTTTCTTAAGGGGACAACAGTTTGCTCATCTGACCCTAATTGCTCAGCAGGGATTTGAGCCATGCCCTCAGTGAAATCTTCTTGCACCTCTTCTTGGGGTTCTTGTTCCATAGTCTCATGCTTTTGATTAGATTCCTCAGGAATCATTTGCTCAGTTAACTCTGCAGTTTCCTGGGGGTTTCCAGATCGAAATGTTGGCTCAGCATGTGCATTCTCTTGTTTGTGCATCTCAGTAGAAGCAACCCTAGCTTCGCTAGGGTTTGCTGTTTCATCAGTTACACCCCTATCAAAGGCAGAGCATTCTGGAATTTGATTAATGTCACTGTTGGGGTCCAGAGACCGTGCGTAATTGCTCATGTTGGCCAAAATATGGGCTAATTGGTCTTCCTGCAGAGGGCTCGTGTTGACATTTTCGACAGGCTCTGTTTCATCCTCTTTGCTGCTATTTGCATCACAGGTGTGATAACTACCTTCCTCATCCGAATACCGTATTTCACCTTTGATTTCTTCTTCCTCTGAATCTCCTTCGATATCTTCTTCGTCCGAATAACGTATTTCTTCCTCCTCTGATTTCTTTTCGCCATCAGTATGGTAACTTGCCTCTTCCTCATTCGAATAACGAACTTCTTCCTCTGTACCGGGTTGTTTTTCACTATGGTAACTTGCCTCTTCCTCATCCGAATAACGAACTTCTTCCTCTGTACCAGGTTGTTTTTCACTAATGGTATGGTGACTCACTTCCTCCTCATCTGAGTACCGAATTTGTCCCTCCAATTCCTCTACTTCCTCAGAACGAGGACTTGCTCCCTCCAATTGTGGAGGTCGTTCCTCTTCATCTGAGCTATTTAATTGATGGGGTTGAGTACTGCTGCCTGGGAGTTCCTCTATTAATTTCTTGCTTTGTTTTAATCGGAAGGATTGTCTATAAGTGGAGGGCCCGGCTATTGAGCCGGCCATCCTTTTCCGTCTCGGAGTGGGTAAAGCCATCCCTCCTTCAATAGAAAAAATTAGCTCTTCCCAGTTGGTTTGCTGCTGGGCGAGGCTGTAACTTACTATTAGCTGAATCAAGAAATGGTGGCTAAACACCATGTGTGCATGCTGTGCTTTTCTAATTCCACGAGCAATATCATGCAATAAAGAGTTTAAGAATGTAGGTAAATTGATAGTGCATTTTTGTTTTAGCACAACTAACAGCTTAAGATGGCGAGGTCTTACCACGTCTTTTCTACCGTCGCATGTTATGTAAGCCTGCACGATCCTGGCTAATTCTGTCCATGGTTCGCCTAGCGACGCTAGGTGTACTCCTCTCCCTTTGACTATTAGCCTCTGTCCTTCATCTTGAAATATTTGCATGGCCTCCCGAATTCTGATTTTCTTCTGAGTCCAGACAGTTCCCTGTGCGGGGATGCTGGATACTTCTGCAATTATCTCATCGGTCACTGCTATCTGCTTTCCTCTGACTGTGGAGGAACCTTCCTGCAGATTTAATAAGAATTCAGTAGCCACTGCTTCATTGGGTTGCTGCATTCTCATAAAGTATGTAATCCATTCCAGTTTGTCTAATATTGCCTGTGCAGCATCAGAGACAACCAACGTCTGAGGTTCGCTACGAATTGGACGTCCGCCCATTTCTGTTCTTCGTTAATTGTTCTCAGCACACAGTAACCTTAATGGAACAGCACAGTGCACAGTTCGCTAAAATTCGTTATTTTCTGAAAATGCAAGGGTTTTAATTCATAAAAATCTATTGCAGAGATACAGGTGAAGAAATTTTGGGTATCTGATCTGCATGCAGATATTTCCGCCCCCCAAACGAATGAAAGGTCGACCTCGACCATCGATTAAGGTGGCATGTGTGGAACAGCAATAGGACGGCAGTGAAAAACAGGCGCAATCATGATAAATTCAATCAAATTAAGTAATTACTGAAATCGATGCGTACGTAATAATGAGGGAATCGCGTTGTGATAATTCAAGTATGAGGTGAAGGGACAACAAAAGATTAATGTAATTGCGCTATTTACCACATTAAAGTAATATGACCGATTTATAATATTTTTCATGTGTGATGGTTCGGGGATAGAACTTAAGGAATTTTATGCATTTCGTTTGATATTCACAGCAAAGTTAATCTGCGAAACTGCTGTTCCTTTCAAAAGGAACAGCAAGGAAATGCTCTGCGAATATGCTGTTCCGTTTGAAAGGAACAGCAAAAACACTGCGCGAAACTGCTGTTCCATTCGAAAGGAACGGGAGAAAAATATCCTACGAAGATGCTGTTCCATTGGAAAGGAACAACAAAAACACTCTGCAAACTGTTGTTCCTTTTAAAAGGAACAACAGAAGTGTTGTTTCGTTAGAAAGGAACAACAACGCGAAAAAAACACAGAATTTTTATTATTTTTCGTTTATAAAGAAACTAAATTCAAACGAAATAAAGAAGTATTAATAAGGAAACGAATTTCAAAAACAGAAACCAAAAACAGAAAAAAAGAATGCATTATGTACAAAAATTAAAAAAACCAATTTATCAAACTGGCGCGGGAGAGGATTCTCCCCTTCAGCAAGAATTTCAATGGTGGAGTCTTCCCTTAACTGCTGGCAAAAGGATTCACGGGTAAGCGGCTTACGATATAATCGAACTCGATGGCCATTAAACTTAAAGGAATGCCCAGATTCGTCAATGGTGACTAGTGTGAGAGTTTTTTTGGAATCTAAGCTTCTGTGATCCATAATATAAATTAGTAGAAATTCTTTCGGTAATAATCACATGCAAAAGAACGAGGTCGACGCGTTTTGAACCAACCAGTGTGGTTCATCATAAGGAATATGTGAGAGATCAGATCCAGACATTACGTATAAATAGATGTAGAGATGACTCAACTAGCCGTTAGGATAACAGCTAGTTTGACTTTGAAAAAGTAAATATTCCATTATTTATTTATTTATTTAATTTATTTAATTTTATTTATTATTATTATTTTATTTATTTATAAAGCCTTTAATATATTAATATAATGGTAAGTAATTTAACAAATCGTGGTGTATATATGTAAATTTTTGTAAATTTTTGATTAAATTATATAATAATTAATTATTATTATTAATTAATAAATATAATTAATTCTTATTCATATGATTTAATTATAACAAACCATCTATCAAATAGTTAAACAAAGAGTCAAAATAAATAAATAAATAAAAATAATAAAAATAATAAATAATAAATAAATAAAAACAAAAATATAAATTAATAAATAATAAAAATAAATAAAAATATTTTATTAATTAATTAATTAAATAATTATTATTATTATTATTATTATTTATTATTTATTTATACAAATTCCTGGTTCAATTTCTACAACCTTAGTATTATTCACAGAGGTAGTAGGTATTGCTTGATCATGGATGTCTTTAAAAGGATCTTCTTCTTCTTTATTGTCAAATGCTGCATCAATCATGTGACATTGCAAGTGAGATGCAGTTTGTGATTTATTAATGAAATTACTAATGACATCATCCTCTATTTGATCTTTAAAATCCAAAGCTTCTTCTATCGTTAGAGGTGACCTCATGTTTTCCACAAAATATGATGCAGGTGGTTGCCTTGTTTTAATTATTGATAGACTTGGTTGGGTTGGGGAATATAAGGCTAAGTTATTGACATAATTTCCCCTTGTTATGGTCATGTTGCCTTGTCGGCATCCAATGTAGGCATCAACAGTTGCCAACCAAGGTCTTCCTAAAATTAAAGGGTGTCCATCTAGCCGGTTCTTTGGATTAATAACTAGGAAATCAGCAGGGTACTCCCAAGAATCTACAGATACCATGACATCTTGTAAGGTGCCTTCTAGTTTAACTACTGATCGATCAGCCAATTCCAACAAGGTTGTTGTTGGTTCAAGTGATGTAATGCCAAGTTTCTGACAGGTAGTGGTTATTAAAATGTTGATTGCTGCTCCTAGATCAACTAAAGCGTTAGGAAATGATTGGCCATTGATCTGAAATGTTACTATAGGGTTTCCTGGATCTTCATACTTGATAGGTGTTTCCATTCCTGATAATAAATCAGATAAGGTACTGACTATTTGAACAGTGGGATTGGTTGTTACTCTCCTCTTTGGTTTTTTTATGCATAATTCCTTAATGGTTTTTGTGTATATAGGAATATCTTGAATGGATTGGAGGAGAGGGATTCTGATACATAAATTTTTTAACTCTCCCAGAAGATCAAAATTAGGCTGTTCTAATGGGCGGGGGATGATCAATCGTTTTGGGAATGGTGGAGAGGAAGTTATTCCTTGTTGTTGTTGATTCTGTTGTTGATCTTGATGTTGATTCTGTTGTTGAACTTCACTCTCATTGTATTCTGTTTGTTCTACCAGTAACGGATTTTCAATATTCTCATCATTATTTCTCCCCGTTTCAACTATACGCCCAGACCTTAATTGAAGATCGTTACACTCCGTTAGTTCAGTTTCTACTTCAGGAGGTTCTGTTATTTGAACAGACTGAACTGGTCTATTTTTTGGGTTCGGGTTGGGTTGGGCTGGGAGTTGAGGTCTTAAATTAGTCTGGGGGTTTGGGTAAGGCGCTGGCAGTGTAGGTTGAGAGGGAGGGATTGATCCTGCTGGCTGATTTGAAGGTTTTTGCCAGTTTGACTGCCAGGCCTGATTCTGAGAAGTAGAAGGGGACCATTGTGTAGGCCAAAATGGTGGGCAAAAAGGAAAGCTAGGCCAGTTATTCTGATTTGTTTGATTGGGCCAAGATGTAGGAGGGAACCGCTGTTGTGACCAATTAGGAAATGGTGATTGATTCTGCCACATTCCGCTATACTGTTGAGCATTATATTGAGGTTGAAAAGAAAATGGATCATTTGACATACCTGATGGTCATGGCTGCCACTGTCGGCGCTGGTTAAGCAGACACACCACCTCTGATTCCTCTTCTGCCTCTTTATAAACTACTTTTAAGCCAGGAAGCGACAGGCATCCTTCTGTAGGGTGATCTCTTGTACAAATGGCACAGACTTTAACCACATCCAATGGGCATTCTTTGTGGCTATGTTTCTTTCTACACCTGGGACAGAATATTGCAAGATTCTGCTCTGCTTCTGCCTGCTTCTGCTTGGCTTGCATGATATCAAACTATGTTGTTAACGTCCCCAATATGTCTGTCTTAAATCTTCTAACAGATTTCCGATCTTTGCACGAGTCACACCTTCATTAGAGGGCTTATTCTCCCTTGTAACTATGTCACATTCAGCTAATTTCAATCTTGTATTACCCCTCGAGCACCTGATGCACAAATCAACAATGTCAGAATAGCTTTCTTGATATATATCACCCTTTCCCATAAGATTTAATGTCTCAACCCACTGATATTTCATTCCCCTAATTAATGCAGTTTTCAAAACATTATCAGGTAAGGGTGAAGACGCATAGGGTGATCTTTGAAGATTGTACTGAAATCGTTCCACATATTCTTCCAAGGTCTCACTGGGTTTGGCTGTCATCTGAAATATCTCATCTTTTAATTCTCGTGACCTGCAATAGTCTTGATATTTCTTTAAAAATGCAGTCTTCATATGGTCCCAATCTGTTATGACACCTCCACATAATCCCATAAACCATCTTAGTGTTGCTCCTTTTAACGTAGAAGGGAACAACTTTAGTTTTTGGGGGTCGGTGGTATAATCGTATCCTCTACACAGCACATCAAATTCAAACAGAAACACATCTGGATCTTCTGATGTTAGACCATGAAAGGTAGGAATATGTTGGAGAGGGATAGTTTTCATGGGTGCATTAACTACAGTGTCTACTATAGGGTATTGCAGCGTAGAGGTTTGCTGCTAGTTCAGGTTTTGGTTCTGGGCCATTTGATCAAAAATATACCAATACCCTTCTGGGATCTCCAAGGAATTTCTAGGTTGGCGAACAGGGGTGGAAATGATTTTTACAGCACTTCCTCTGTCTGGAATGGGTATTCCCTGTTGTCCTATTGTTTGAGGTGACTCAAATCCTTGGTTTTGAATAGGTTGAACAGCACTTCCCCTATTTGGGCTGTTTATTGTCTGAGTAATTTTAATAGGTGATTTTGTGTTTTCTCCTCTTTCCCCTTCTCCTTCCTGGAGGTTGCTGTCGTTCCCTTCTTACAGGAAACTTATGCAAGGATTCTCAATTTCTTGGGAATCTTGCTTAATTCCCTCAGTTGGACTGTATATCTCAGCGAAGGCCTTAGATGGTGATTTTGTAGCCAGAAGGGAACTGGTAGGCTATCTAGAAGTAGTTCTGTTAAATCCTACGGATGGCTGAGACTCATTTTTCTTCAATATTTCATCAATAAAGGTCGTGCGCCCAAGGGTCACCGGCCCCTTAGGTTTTTCGGCTTTGGGAGGGTTCTTGTTTCGCTTAATTGGTTTATTCATTCAAAAGAAACAATTCTTCATTCCTACCCAAAAGAAAAGCTTATTTACCTCTGCTGTGAAGCGAGCTGCGAGCAAGTATGTTTCTTGCCCAGTGCGCAGGTTCTTACCTTCCGTCTTTAATACCCAACTCTCCACGGGCAGAAGGAAATCAACTATGCATTACTCCTGTAAAATGGCATACACTCTCCCCGGCAACGGCGCCAAAATGTTGAGCTGTAAAAAGGTATCTTTTAAACACCTAATTACCCCACATTAATCACAATCCGGGAGCGTCTTTTTATTCCAAGAGTGTACTCTGTCTGAGGCTGCAATTGTCTAAGAGCAATGCTTGTGAAGATGTAGCATAAAAATGCATAAATAATAAACGTTGTGAAAGGAAATCTAATTACGAATGACAGGAATGTAAAGACTACACTACAGTGATCTTGCTGAACATCGATCGAGGATGCAGTAGCAATAACTCTTTCCCCTAGAAATCGATGCGAGATGACCAAGTCTGGGGGACCTAGAATGATTAGCTCTGCCCTCTACAGTTTAGATATCTCTAAGCAAGTGGAAACAACTCAAAGGAAATGAAATCCAAAAGGAACAACAACATAAAAGAAACAGCAATTACAATTCTTCAAAAGAAACAACAACTACGATTCAATCGCAATTCGAACAACTGGATATTCTAAACCTGTCGACAGTCCAATTTTAATCTAATAGAAATCCATAAATGAATGGAACAGCAACTCACTGTAATTACAGAACAGCACCGCTGATAAATAATAATAAGTTTGATAAATGAAACAGCAATGGATCAGCGTTTACTTCAATCAATTAATGAAACAACTCTGTAATGCAAATAAATCTTAAAAACACATTGCGCATTAACAAACCAAGATTAATAATACAGCAGCATAGTGAAGTACCGCTGGGTCTACCTCAGAATTCTAAAGGATAGATGAAACTGGTGATTTTATATTAATCAAAAGAACATTACAGACAACGTTCTCTCACGACAGAGAGTCGAGAATTTAATTGCAAAGGAAATATATAAGTCTTTTACAAAAAAAGTTCACCGTCGTCTATCACTAAAGATCGACGCCTTTATATTCGATCCTTGGATGGAAAAATCAAGAAAGACGATCAGTTTATGCAGCGATCCCTCAGGATCTTCTGATACTGAGGGATTCGCACCTCCTTTGTTTTATCACAGTTCTGTTTTCTTTGTTTAGAGCCGAGCTGTCTCTTGCCCTTTTCGGGCAATCCGTTCAGATCTTCTTGGCTTCAGTTGACTATGGTTCATCGCAAATGGAGTAGGAGTCAGACTTTTTTTAGCCACGCCTTTGATACAACTGCTCACCTCTTCGAATTCCTGATTTGACAATAAAAACAATCTTTAGTTATCCTTTTTAGTCTCAATGTAAACCTTTCCAAATTAATTACAATAATCATGCTATATTACCTTTTCAAGACAAACTGAAGTATGTTTATGGTGAAAGAATGAACAAATACATAAGAATTTCATACCTCTTTCAATGCCCAACAACAAGTAGTTAACTGTTGTATTTGTTCAATTGTTATTGATTTATTAGTTGTGAATTAATTAACTTTAATTCACTAAACTCTCACTACTGTATCTTTCAGTTAGACTAGATACAAGTAGCTCAATTGAGTTTAACTCACTTAACTGAGTTAAACTAAATAACAACTCCCATAACTACTCTTCCAACTCTGTCATAACTTTGCCACTTCATTTCTAACTGAGTCCTCCATGCATGAGCCACCAATAACTCTAGGAATTGTGTAATTCCTTTAGCCCACTGATTTTCCAAATCTATTCACTGAAATAAAGTTCTCCAAGAGAATAAGTTGATATTTATTGTCGGATTATTATTAAGGGCTAATAATAATCGACATGCATCTATTTTTAGATTGAAGTTCTATAAATAGACTTCGCCCAATATTCTAAAAATAGAATTTGATCTATTTTTCACATTTGACCAACCATCTACAAATAACATCCTGTAACTTATAGAATATGCTCACAATGTCTAAAAATAGAAATACACGTAAAAATAGCCTGTGGGCCACACTTAGTGAAGGTGCTTACTTTTCACTAAGCTCATCATCTTGTTGAATCTCAACACTCCCTCTCAAAAAGATAGGGATTATCCTTCAACCCGATCTTGTCTCTCTGGTATTTGAATTTTCTCCTGTTGAGCACCTTCGTCAAAATATCTGCATCCTAATCTTCTGTAGGAATGTATTGAAGCAACATGATCTTCCGCTGCACACAATATCTGATATGATGATACCAGATATCAATATGTTTAGATCTTTCATGAAACACAGGATTAATCAAGAGTTTAATGCAACTCTGATTATCACAATGTATCACTGTAGGATCTAAATTTGAACTGAACAAACCAACCTAGATCTTCCTCATCCATATAGCCTCACATGTAGCTTGACTTGCTGCCATGTATTCTGCTTCGGCTAAACTGAGTGCCACAGATCTTTGTTTCCTGTTGTACCAAGAAACTGTTGTAGATCCAATACTGAAAACCCCTCCTGATGTGCTCTTTCTATCGGTTGGGCTGCCTGCCCAATCTGCATCTGTGAAGCCATGCAACTTCACCTCATCCGTCTGTCTATACCATAAGCCATACTCAGATGTGCCCTTGAGATACCTTAGGACATGCTTTCCTGCCTTCCAAAAGAGCTTGGTAGGCTTAACCATCGCTTGACTAAGTTGGTTCACCGCATAGCATATGTCCGGTCTTGTATTAGCTAAATACATGAGCGAACCCACCAACCATTGATAAACAATGGCATCCACTACCTCTGCTGATGTAGCATCCTCTTTCCTCCAATTTCCTGGAAGAGGAGTATCCATGGGCTTGTAGTCCTCCATGTGAAACTTACCAAGTATCTCTCGAGCATACTTGCCTTGAGTCAAAAACATTTCACCTTCTCGCTGCCATATTTCCAATCCAAGGAAATAATGAAGGAGGCCCAAATCCTTCATCTCAAACTCCTTTTCAAGATCTTCCTTGCATGAGTGTATCAACTCCTCATCACCCGTTAGTATTAAATCATCAACATAAAGAAAAATGATTAAAAGCTTACCCTCCACCACAACTTGGTATAGGTTTGCATCCGCCTCACTCTTGGTGAAGCCAAGTCCGGTGAAATAGTTGTCAATCCATGTGTAACAATCACGTGGTGCTTTCTTCAGCACATACAACGCTCTTTGGAGTCTACACACATGTGAATCACTGCTGAAGATCTAAAATCCTTCAGGCTTCTTAATGTACACCTCTTCCTCAATGATCCCATTAAGGAACGCAATCTTCACATCCATCTGGTGAATGTGCCAACCCATATGCTCTGAGAGAGTAAGGATGGTCCTTATGGAAGAATACCATGTGACAGGTGCAAAGGTTTCTTCATAATCAATCCCCTCGATCTGTGAGAAGCCCCGGGCAACAAATCTTGCCTTATACTTTTTGACGCTCCCATCAGCAGCTTGCTTTACCTTGTAGATCCGTCTTGATCCTATAATTGATTTACCCACCGGCCTTGGAAAAATCTCCCAAGCACTGTTTCTGACAATGTAGTCATACTCCTCCACCATGGCATCTGCCCATGTAGGCTCCTGAACTACTTCTTCAAAATAAGATGGCTTTATCATGATGGGTCAAATCGCGAAGTTGGGAAACAGTTTTTGGCGGATGGTTAGAATTCGGGAGAAATTTTTAATTTCTCGGCCGAGAAAAAAGTCAACTAAATTTCTCGACCGAGAGTTTTCAAAATTCTCATCCGAGAGATTTTAAATATTTCGAACGAGAGTTTGGTCGGGTTTAACATGAGTTAAAATTCTCTCGGACGATAGTTATGCATTTTCTCGTCCGAGAGTTGTGGTCACAAAACTCTCGGGAAAACTTTTCGGACGAGAGTTGGAGAAACTCTCGGACAAGAGTTGGAAAAACTCTCGTCCGAAAGTTTCTCCAACTCTCGTCCGAGAGTTTTTCCAACTCTCGTCCGAGAGCCATTTAACTTTTAAAAACCCGTCGTTTTAAATATCGCGCCACGTCGTTTTTAAAGACCCGTCGTTTGAATTTGAATGGGATATTGGGGGGCTGGGTCCGCATTGGGCAGCCTGCCCCTGTATTTCCGTTGGCGGCACCGTGGTCCTGGCAACACGTAATGGTGGATTGGAACATACGTTGGAATTCATTTAAGGGGATACGTAACCGTTGTAACCATGCCCACCATGACATATAGTTTAATATAGTCATTTGCCTTTTTTAACCATGTCATATGGTTTGTTTATATGTTTAAAACATATGTGTTTAAATATGGGTGGGAGCGTATCATCTCTTTGATACGTTTTGGTTTAACTAAATCATCTCTTAAAATAACATTCAAATGATACGTTTTGGTTCATAACCATATTTTATTTAGTATGGCATAGTTTTATTTATTGTGATTATAATATATTTTTTTAATAATTCATTATTAAAACTTAAATAAATTAATTATATATATATGTATATAATAATAATAATAAATATATACCAATTTAGGATTTAAGATTTATTTTTTATTTTTTATTTTTAATGTAATGTTTTGATCAGTTTTAAATCTCTTTTAATGTTCTTAAAATGAATTTACTATGAAAACATTTGATGATATTTGGACACAATATGCTTAAATTACAACCCAATACCAAAAAAGATGGTTACCTCTTTAAGATACAAGTTGAAATACTCACTTTATATTAAAAATGACATTCAAAATAGAAATCTCCACTTTCTGAGTGAGAGTTGGATGGAGTTTCTATCTCTATCGGATTGTCTAAAGACCAGGGCCATGTCATCCCACAGAGAGCAAGCCGTGGGACAAGGTGTTGAGGATGTGATTGAGAGTTTCTGGACCATTCTCACAGAGCATACATCGTGAAGGGCCTACGAAGCCTCGTTTCTGCAAATTGTCCCATGTAAGTGCCTTGTTATGCATGACCAGCCAGGAGAATAGTGTGATTTTTGGCCATGTTCCTCTGTTCCAAAGGGCTTGCCATTTGTGATCTGGTTGCGGATCCGAGGAGGCAGCCAAGATATGATATGCTTCTTTGAGGTTGAACGTTCCTTTGGGATTTCTTCCCCATCTCAAGATGTCCTCTTTATTAGACTTTAGGATTCTTCTTTTGTCCAAGTCTTGTAGAAGATGGTCTACATTCATTGGGCCTGCTTGGGTATGCCATTGTTCTCTGGATAACCATTTTTGCCATGTGGTTGCCTCGCTCACAGGTTGCTAGTAGTCTGCTACTGTGACCTTGCCTTCCTCCTGCATAGCTCTTTTAAGAGTGTTCCAATCTGGGTGTGCCAAGGGTGGGAGCTGCTGCCAAGCATCTTCCCAGAATAGGGCAGTGTTGCCTTGGTGCACTTCCCAGAAGCTATGCTGCTGAATAATATGTCGATTTTCCCATGCTTTATTCCAGATGGGGGATCCTTGAGTGCAGGTGCCTATAAGCCTGATGAGGTCTTTGTCCCTGATTTTATTTGTATACTTCGCTTTCCACAAGGTGCCCCAGAGGGAGATAGGATTTTCTACCCATCTCCACCAGATTTTTGCTACTACGACCTTGCTTAATATCTTGGGGTCTCTTAGGCCCAAACCTCCCTCCATTTTTGGTTTGCAGATGTCTGTCCACTTGAGGAGGGCCCATTTGGATTCCTTAGAGGCTTCATTCCAGATAAAGGATCGTTGGATGCTTCATATGGATTTATAAACCACCTTAGGGGCTGCAAGTGCTGAAAACATATATGCTGGCATGGTTTGAAGGACGGACTTGACCAATATCAGTCTGCTGGCCATGTTTAAGGCCCGGTGGGTCCAGATGCTTAACCTGGCTCTCATTTTGTTGAGGAGGGCTTCCCAGTTGGCCGATTTGTAGGCATATTCCGAGAGTGGTATACCAAGGTATTTGGTTGGAAGGGAGTTCGTTTGAATATTCAGAATTTTGTTGAGATTTATATGCACAGGAATGGATGTGTTGAAGAAAAATAGTTTGGATTTTGTGAGATTGATTTCCATACCTGAGGCCTCCGAGAAAGTCTTTAGCACTTTGCTGATGGTTCGAACTTCCTGCACTGTGGGGGCGCCCATGAGCATTGTATCATCTACGAATTGTTGATGCCTTTGAGTTGATTCTGCTATTTTTCCTTGGCTAAGGATCTTCCTAGCCCTTCTGCCATAATGACAAAGAGAAACGGAGACAGGGGATCTCCTTTCCTTATACCTCTGGACGGAATGAAGGGTTGAAGGGGTCCTCCATTCAGTAGCATTGAAAAGAAAGCACCTGAGACCAGTTCCATTATCCAATTTTTCCATTGCTGACTAAATCCATAAGCCTGGAGGATTGCTCTCATATAGTGCCAGTTGATTTTATCAAAGGCCTTTGAAAGGTCAAGCTGGATAAGCATACCCGGAGTCCTTTTTGTTTTGAGAGAATGCAACACTTCCTGAGTGAGGATTATGCTGTCAGTGATCTGCCTACCTTCAACGTAGCCAGTTTGTTCCTAAGAAATGATTGAGGGGAGGACAGATTTAAGTCTGCTAGCAATCAGTTTGGAAAGGATTTTGTAAAGGACATTACAAAGGGCTATGGGACGAAACTTGTCGGGGGAGTCAGCCTGGTCTGATTTGGGAATTAAGGTGAGGAATGTGGCATTGATGGCAGGCAAAACTTTCTTGGCTATGTGAAAGTTCCTTACTAGGTTGAGAAGGTCAGCCTTAATAATGGGCCAGCAAGCTTTAAAGAATTTGATTGTAAAGCTGTCTGGTCTGGGAGCCTTGTTCGAGGCCATGTTGAAGATTGTTTCTTCAATCTCCTGCTCACTGAATTCTCTTAGAAGGAGGGAGTTTTGCTCCTCTGTAACTAAGTTGGGAATGGCATCGATAATTTCATTGACGGCTTGGGTTCTATCTTGAATGGGATCGCTGAGAAGAGAAGTGAAAAAAGAGTTGAGTTCAGATCCTATATGCTCCCTTTTATAAACTTGATCGCCATCATCTTTTTTGAGGGAGAGGATGCGATTATGTGCTCTATGCTGGATGGTTGACTTATGGAAGAAACTAGTGTTGCGTTCTCCCTGTTTTAACCATTGCACCCTCGACTTCTGCCTCCATAGCAGCTCTTCTTTTTTTAACCGTTCTTCCCATTGCCTTTGCAGATTTGATTCTTGAGCTATTCTTTCATCATTGGGCCCTTCTTTGATCAAAGATTGCTGGAGGTTCGCCATTTTTTCCTCGAGTTCTTTTTTGGCTTGAAATATGTCGCCAAAGGTGTTTTTTTTCCAGCGTTTGAGGTTGATTTTTATTGTTTTGAGCTTCTGCTGGAATATGTACATGATATTGTCGCTCCTTATGGTGGCTTGAGTCCACCAACGTTGTATGTTTTTCATGAATGATGGGTGCTCTGTCCAGAAGGCTTCAAATATGAATTGTCTATTGTGGGGCTTATCTAAATTGGTGAAGTGAATCTGCATTGGCCAGTGATCAGATCCTCTGATAGGTAGAATGCTGGCCTCCATGTCGATATTTTGCAGCAGAATGGATTCTGACATGAGGAACCTATCGAGCCTTGATGCTATCTGCCTGTTTCCTCCTTGCTTATTATTCCAGGTATGCAGACCATTGACTGTGGAGATGTCAATGAGTTTGGATTCAACAATAAAGGTGTTGAATGCTTCCGAGTCCTTATCCAATCTTCGTAAGCCTCCCTTTTTTTCTGCTAGATTGGTGATCATGTTGTATTCTCCGCCTAAAATCCAGTGGTTTGCCCCATGGTGTTGTCTGACTTCGTCCAGGTCTAGCAGCATCTTCAGCTTTTCCTGGATTCGTTGGGGTCCATACACGTTGGTGATGCAGATCGATTGCCCTGAGTCTGGCATGTTGAAAATGATCGATAACGAGTGCTTGGTGGACAGAGCATTCTACAAGAAGAATTTTATTTTGTTCCAGAACGTGAGTAACCCTCCTGCTTTCCCGATAGCATCTATGCTTATGCAGTGATGACTGTTGGAAACAAGTTTTTTGAGTGTCTCTGTGCCTTTGGGAGAGAATTTTGATTCTTGAAGAAGTATGATGTCTGGGTGTAGCGAGAATAAGCGGTTTTTCAAGATCCTTCTTTTGGTGGTGCCGTTGAGCCCCCTGATGTTCCAGGTTGTGATTTTCATTGAGCTACCTTTGGAGCAGATAGGACCAAGGCCCTGATTTTTCCTTCATTGATTAGGCATCTGCCTGGTTCTTGTATTTGGTGTCTTGTGGATTTGCGCCCTCTTTTTCTTCCTCGTCCTTGTGGCTTGTATTGATCCAAATCTAGGTTGGCTTGAATGCCCGTTTGGTTGCTATTTCCCCATTGCCTTTTGGCTGCATTTTGGTTGATGTATTCCAGCTGCAGGTATGCCATTTCTATCTTCTCCAAGTGTTCTTGGCGAATGGCATCGACTCCCAGTTTGGACCATTGCTCATTGACCTTTTGGAGATCTAGATCGCCTAGGATCTCCTCCAGAGCATTGTTTGAAGTCGTTGAGGATGGCTGGTCTGTTTGCATTTCTATGCATTGAGGGGTTTGCAGTGAGGTGTGGCTGGTATTAATCTGAATGGGAGAGGATTTTGGTTTGTGTTGCGGTGCCTGGGCGTGGATTGAATCCGAGGTTGTGCTTGGGGCGTTGGTTGTAATCAAAGATTGACTTAATAATGACGGATCTTGATCAGTGGGGGCCTGGGAGACTATAGGGTGCTCCAATGAGTCAAGATTGCTCAAAAATTCAAAGTTGTTTTGCTGGGTCGAGGCAGTATTGGTGGGGGTTGTATTGGTGGAGGGTTTCGGAGGCTTTTTTCCTTTCTCCCCTTTGTTCTTTCTTGAGATGGAGGTGAAACCAAGTGTCGACAGGCTTGCACAATGGAATACATTTCTTTGTCATAGGGTGATGAACTTGGTCTGATGTGACCTTTCTGCAACAACTCCTGAATCTGCCTCTTGATTTCATCATTCTCCAGAACAGAGCGCCGATAGATCGGTCCATTGGGTAGCGATGCACTTGGGGTCAGATCAATCGGGTGCTTGACCTGACAGTGCAGAGGAACCCCCGTGGGTGAGGTGAAGATGTCCCCGTACTCCTCCACAACCTTATCCATTTGTTGTTGTTGTGCAGAGGAGCCCTGTCTGGAGGTCGTGGAATTATCTTAAAGCTATTCTTGAGGTGTTTGGATTTGGTTTAAGATGGATCTATTGGATAATGCCTTTTATTTCTTCTCCTAATTACTTTATTCTTCTTAACGGAGTTCCTTCAACTCCCTTTAATGCTACCTGGGGTTTAAGACAAGGGGATCCACTTTCCCCCTTCCTTTTCATGATTGCAGCAGAAGGCCTTGGTTGACATATTAAAAGTAAGATCCAGGGAGGTCAACTTAAAGGCCTTAATCTTTGGGGGGCAGGTTTAAAACTTTCGCACCAACAATTTGTAGATGACATTATGCTCTTCTGTCAAGCCACTCTAAAAGAATCTAAGGAAATTCTATCCATTCTTAAAGATTTCATGGAAGCCTCTGGAACTCTTATCAATAATGACAAATAAAATGTGTTTATATTTAATACTAATATTCTCTCCCAAAGATTCCTATTACCTACCTTGGGATTCAACATCGGATCCTTCCCTGTGAAATATTTAGGAATCCCTCTCAATCTAAATTCTCTTTGGGTCTCTGGGTGGAAATATCTCATTAATCGCACATAAGCTCGACTTCAAAATTGGGCATTTCAGGTGCTTAATGCTCTGAGTCGAGTTGTTATGTTAAGAACAGTCTTACAATCCATTCCCATCTATCAACTCTCTGGATTGGAAACGCCTAAAATCTGTTGTAATGATATGGCTAAGACGTTTAAAAACATCCTATGACAAGGATCTCAACAAGCCTATAAATGGGCTCTCCTTTCATGGGATAAGCTTACGAAAATAAAAAGGACCGGAGGCTTGGGGTTAAGAGATCCATATTTGCTAAATCAAGTTATGGGAGCTAATCTCTGGTAAATATGGATACAATGGGGTAGAGATTTGTGGAAAATAATCTCAGAATAAAAGAATGAAATTTCCTTAACTATTGTAAGGAAATTAAAAGTTCAAATGACCCCTAAAGGATCCATTATTTGAAACTTGATAGCACTAAATAGATATCTCATCCGAGAACACAATTTTTGGGAAATTAGAGGAGGCAACATTGCCCAGTTTTGGGAGGAATCATGACAACAACAGGAGAAAATATTCAGTGAAATTGATTTAGGGGAGATTTTCCTATTCACTAACAGGCCGAATATTAAGACAATAGCACAATTTTTGGATGAAGGGACAGAGCTTCAATGGCGAAAATGGAAGCTAAAAGACCAGTGGAAGAATGCTCCAGAAACTTGTCAATGGGAAAACTATGTGAAAGAACTTAAATCTAGAAAACTAACAATAGCAACACGAGAGGATATACTCATATGGGGGTATTGCACGAAAGGCATGTTCACAATACAAGAAGGCCATTACATAAAATCAAATAACATTCATAATGTAGTTGTACCACTTTGGAAAAAAAATATGGTCGAAAAAACAATGGACGAAAATTGAATACTTTTTGTGGCTACTTAGTCATGGAAAGATTCTTACCTAGGATCAGCTGCAGAAGAAAGGAATGCATGGCCGACTAACATATACTATGTGTAAGAAGAATATAGAAACATTGGAACACCTATTGAATAAATTCTTTGTCGCTGAGACCTTGTGGAAAAACATTTCCTCCCTCTTTCAATAAACAGATAGGGACAACAAGAGCCCCAGGCATACAATTGAAGTCTGGAGAAAAGGAGGGTATAAAAGCCTTGTTCTTAACATAGTGTGGGGACTCTTTATGGGATTTCTCATATGGGTCGCCTGGAAAGAAAGAAATTGGAGAACATTCAGATATGAGTATCGACAAATTGAAGAGATATGGAAAGTCGTTCTCGAGAATATCAGAGAAACTGTCCTCACCGAGAAATGGCATGAAGATGACTGGAAAGCTAATGGGCATGAGGATAGGATTTTAGCTATGCTTAACTTGAAACCCCAAATGCTCGCCCCAGCCTCATGGAAACAAAAACCTTTGGGAAGAAATCCGCACGATCCCAAGATTCCTTTGGGAAGCTTGGAATCTCCACCCGATTACACCATAAGAATCCAAAGCCCATAATGCCTCCACATGAAATCAGGTAGGAATCCAGAGTGCACTACACTTCCACCTAATAAATTTCATGGGAATCCAAATTCCACCCAAAGGATCTCCACCTTTGAAAACCAAGAGAAGTTCTAGAGTAACCAACATCTCCACTTGTGCAGGAATCAACAAATCACCCTACCTTATTAACGTGGTTGTTTTTACTTTTTGCAATGTTTCCAGACTAGTTGCGAATGTGCACTAACAATGCTTCCACACACTCTTAATGCATATTTGTCATCAATACGATGTGATTATTATGTCATTGACTTCCCTTTTCTACGAATAATGCTTGAATGCATCAATCATTGAATGAATCCCCTTGAGAGAGTGTGTGCTCTCATCTCCCAACTGTGTTGACTAGCGTCTACCATTCCACATGACCGGATTTTCCTTTATTTCTCTATTCCCATACAACATCGTCAATTCTTATTACAATGTGGAAATGATGTGGGTGACCGAATTTTCCTTTATTTCTCTATTTCCCATACATCATCATCAATTATGAGTACAACGTGAAAAGGACTTGGGTGGGAATAATTGCAACATTCAATACTTTCCCTACTTCCCCAAGCCATTCTATACTTTCCCTACTTGCCTAAGCCATTCTGAAGGAGCTTCCTCCTAGAGCTATAAATCTTTGTCCTTTCTCACAATCTAGTCATTTCATTTTATCACATTCAATTGCAATTACCTATGAAAATATTTAGATGAGGGAGCAACTAAAAAGTGTTCACACATCCATAAAATATTTTAATATTTAGGATTAAATAATATTAACAAATATTTAAAAATATTTTAATGCAAAAAAAATAACAAAAAGCATTTTAATATCTAAAATGTAGTGCATAAATAAAATAAATTAATATACATATTATGCATTTTATTTTAATGTTAAATATATATTATTTCCAAAATAAATTATATATGTACTAAATGAATTTGATGCTCAATTTCTAACTTGCAATACACACAAATGCATGTATATGAATATGAACACACAAATACATGTATATGAAGTCAACCGTCAAAAGAATGCAAATCCCATAAACTAGAGGTTAACCTAATTCAGAAAATGAGCAATGAGAATAAGTGAGGTTGATGTTCTTAGAAAGAGGCCCATCCCTTTCCGTGCAAGATCTACACAATCCCGTAGGAATAGAAAATCCAATATCAATCTAACCGGTGACCCTTGAGTTTATCGATTCCTCCAAAAGGATGTTGATGCCACTTGTTAAATATGAAGCCTTCTTAATGAAAGAGAAAGCTGAGCTTGTTGTAGTCGTGATTTCTTCATAACTGACCACCGCTCGCTTTTACAAATCCCCAAAGAGAATTATGGTGCCTTTTTATTTTATATTACCGTAGGAGAATATCAAGATCGAGCAATCAATTTGAGGACTTTCACAAAGCAACAATGCATATCAATAGTGGGTAACACAAGTTTCATTAATAGCCATACAAATCACGTTATAATCGGATTTGACAAGTGTCAATTTTTTTCATTTTATCATGCTTAGGTTGTTGCATGCGTGCATAATAATTTGTTTAGTTTTGTTCCCTCTTACCTCTTCAATGAGAATACTAATCACATTCTAGACTCTCGGCCGAGAGTTTAGAAAAATCTTGGCCGAGAGTATAGAAAACTCTCGGCCGAGAGTTTTCTAAACTCTCGGAATGCAAAATCTCGGGGTGCAAACTCTCGTCCGAGAGTTTTTAAACTTTCAGCTGAGAGTTTTCCCGCGCGGTAAAATCTAACTCTAGGCGGGTTAAACTAGTTTTAAATTTCTCGGTCGAGAGTTTGAGAAATTTCTCGTCTGAGACATTATCTCGGCCAAGAGTTTCTGGTCAACGAAAAACTCAAACAATTCTGCAGTTTTAAGAAACTTGTAACTTTGGAGGGACAGAACACCTAAAAAAACAAAATGTTTTATGTCGGACCAAGTACCATTAGATTCATCTCTAAATCTAGTTTTTGATGATGTAAGATTTATGGAGTTTCATTAAAAAATTCAATTTTTTATTTATTTTTTACTAAACTGTGTCACTATGGAATTTCATTGTTCGAAAAATTGCACTGAATGAAAATTCAATAACTTTCAGATGAGGACACCAAAAAATTCAAAAAAATCATACTGCACTTCCTCTCCCTGTCTACTTCAAAAGGGTACTCTCATTTTTCTTATTGACGATCACATTGAAAATAAAATCAAAGGATTATAAAATGTACTGAAACATCACTGTTTTTTTGTCTTCGTCCATTTCAAAAAATAATAAAAAATAGTGATTTAATCTGAAAATTACCGAAAAATAGTCTGTGCACTAGTGCAATTTATGCAGATTATGATGCTATGGTTTTTTTCCAAAAAATGAATAACCTTCCCTAAAAAAAGTAAAGGATTATAAAGTGACTATTTATGTTTGCCTGAAAATTTCAAGTATATGCAGTTAGTAAACAGGAAATTTACCCCTCTATATGTCAATATTTGTTTTAAAAAAAAATATGGGTATGGAGGTAAGACAATTCTCTACTATTCTTGTTTTTATGTCAAAGCATAATTTACAATAAAAATATGAGTTTAGTGGAGTTGAAGTTGAAAAACATAGAAAATTACAATTTTCAACGTCAAAAAAGGGCAAAAAGTGTTTCCCAACTTCACATGTTCACCCTTTTATTTATAACGTCTTTAGAAACTAGTTTTTTTCCTTTTAGCTCACCTTTACAAATAGAAATCCAAGCGGAGTTAGAAACTTGGTTTATCAAAATACAAATTTATTTTAAAAATGTGTTTTTAATGTGTTGAAAAGTCACCAGACATGTGCAACCATTCCCATTGTGCAATTTTTTGATACAAAAAGCGACTGATAACATCACTAGGTCGACTTGATCCAAAGAAAAATGTTGAGAAGTTCAGTTCTTCAGATAATTTGTCTTGAAAAATACTCAGGAGATGAAATCCTTTAGAAGGTGCAATCTGTATTATCCTTGTATCAAGATCATGGATAAGTCGGGCCTCTAAATAACCATGTACAAGTGTTTCAGTTTCTAGCTCTAGATCATCATATGCATTTGGTGAGTCCAGTTCCTTCATTTCTGGACTATCTGTCTGATGATCTCACCTACTTTGATCAAAATGTTTTTTCCATTCATAGTTAATTACTATATGCTCACTCTTGTATATAGATATGTTGCAAAAATCATGTAATGCAGACATCACTCTTTTCGGTCGAATATTTCCAGACAAATAGAAATTCTTGTATTCCAATTTTCTTTTTATCATAATCCCCAGTATCATATTGTCATCAATATCTCTAGGTGAATATATTTGAATTCTATCTAGACTAGAAGGAACATTTATAATTGTTCCTATTAATCTAATTTGTGATCTTTTATAACCAAGTTGTCTTATTTGTGCAAAATCTATTCTTGGTGCCACTAATCTCTCTTCCAGATATGTCAATTGTGCAATGGAAATCAAATTTTCCCTTCGTCAAATATGAAGAGGTGATGCAAATGTAGGCACTTTCTCATTGACTATTGCATTATTACAAAACTTGCATTTTTTTTCATTGAGTTTAATGACTTTTAAGTTTAAAGGAGGAATCAGATAACAAATAGTTGATAATATGTCCTTGTCAATATATTACATGTCCTTCCCATAGGATAATCTTTCGCAAATACAACATGCATATGTAGGTGTGTCTTGGATTGATTGCAAATATGCCTCAATTTATTTATTCAACTTTACATGTTATTTTCTGCTTTTTGTATTACAACACCTTGTGCTTGTATTCCAAATTTCAATTGATGTAAATGAGTGCACCGTTTACTATATGCATCGAAGAAATAAATACAAACTTATTTGTTATTTTGTATCTTCATTGAAAAAGGAATATTTTTTTCATTTGATAATGTGAAATACTTTCACACTTCATTTTCTTTTAATATTGTATTCTCATTTAACAAATGCTTTAACTCAGTAGAACATCTAGTAAACCTAGATTATTTTCTAACAAGATAACTACGAGGTACCCTTCATAGAAGTTGCCATCTTCTCTCTCCGATATCTTTTGGAGTATTTGTGGTGTCTTTTCATTGCCAATAATATATTCAACACCCTTAACTTGCAACGTTGCATGGAAATGTGAAAGCGTTGTAGATATTGGTATATGCATAAGGTAAAATACTTTGGAACAAGTTTTTTTTTAATAGAATAGAAAATAAATATCTTTTGTTTCTATATTCCAAATATATATGTTGACACCAAGGAGTTCACATATCCAATGTATTGCAAAACCTTTACCTTCTATATATCCATTTGCATATGGCATTGATAAGTTTATAATGTAAGCTTGTCAATGTTTTCAACATTGTTCTTGTTCAATATTTCTAGCATTTAGGGATTGTTGTAAATAATTCAAACCTCTATCTTCATTTCAAATGAAACAATTGTAAAAATTCTGTGTAATTTTTTTTCTCATATTAGACATATCAAACCACAGTGCAAGTGTGCAAATAGACTCAAACAAAGAGTCATGGCAGACATTGAAATTTTTTCGATAGATCAATATGCCTGGTTCACATAACATTCGCTCAATTGATTGTATGTTAAATTGTCCAACTGAGGATTGATATGGACAAATTCATAGGCTAATAGGCCTATCTATTGAACCTACATTATCTACTATCCTATGTAACAAGAGTGGTTCAAATTTTCCACATGCAGGATTTTGATTATGTAGAAAAATATTATATTGATAACCATCAATGTCGGAATTGAACCATATATATATGCTTGACCATTTATATAAACAAACGTTCATTGTAACTGACAACCACTTGGAGAACCACTTGATACAAAATGCATCCTCCCATAAGATAATTGTAGATGAAGCACAAATAAAATAAGGTGTAGACAATCCATCCAAGTACACTTCATGATCATTAACATGATGGATATCCTGAAGGTATTTCGGGGACATTTTTGTATGCAATGAATGCAAAAAAACATTGTGTCCATGATATGATCAACGTCGAAAGTTCTTTACAATACTTGTCGTATTTTAGCTGAACTGTAGCGAAAGTGAGGAAGAACACCAAATGAGTCAAATAGATAGTCATTGGAATAATAGAAGAAATTATATAATCTATGTAAGTTGAATCTAGATAACTTGTGATCAATTTATTGCAATTTTGTACCTTTCAACACAAAACTATTTTCCATTTCCATAAAGTATTTTAACACAATGTGACAATGATTTATAGTAATAAGAGCATACAATGTGTTCAATGTTCAATCACCACACACGATACTAAAAAAAGTATACACCTCATATATTATCTAGTCTATATTGGCTTTGTCACTATCATATTTCCTTATTTTTTGTTTTACAGTACTTCGAAAATCAATACCTACCACTGCGACAAAGGAGTAGACAAAATGGAAATAAGCAACCTTGAAGATTGCAATTTGAAATTGAAGCATAATTTAAAACTAAAGGCATTTCTACAATTTAAATAATAGCAAAAAAAAAAAATATTATCATTTTAACAAAATTCAAAACAAAAATATTTAATTTGAAAATTTTCAAAAAAAAAATTCACCAGTTAATGTAAATTATTTCCATCATATATAAATCAAATAGAATCCAAATATATATATATATATATATATATATATATATATATATATATATATATATATATATATATATATATATATTAAACAACTTTAATTTAAAATAACGAGCATAAAGCTACTTAAAACAATAATCATATTCAATAGTTTACTAAAATAATAATCATATCCAATAGTTTATTGAAATAATAAACATATACAAATGTTTATTACTATAAAAATATAATTTGCACCACATCTAAGTTAATAAACTATTCTTGCATTATAAAGACAACCTGCCATCAAATAAGATGTAAAGTATTTGAGTTCCTAACATAATGCAGTATTTGTTTTTTTTAAGGTTTCCTGCAAGTGGATATAGTTCGAAGTAATTAAAGATAACTATGCTTAACAAACTAACATTACACTCTTTTCACATATGCACATGAAATAAACTGAACAAAGTCTCATGGCTAACGTGTCGATATGCAGGAAAAAAATCCAAACATAATTGGTGACCAAACAAATAATGCATAGAGTCAATGGAAAAAATGAAACCTAGAAAAAAATAAAAACTGAAGTTTCTATGTAGCAAGAAGCACCAAAGAAAAAATTGCAAGTGTTTTGATCAATAAAACACAACACATTTTCTTGTTTTTTCACAAAAAAACCTACGCAATTTATTTTTCCATTAAAATTATAGTTTCTTTGTTGCATCTATGATTTTATAATACTTCAATAAAATTGTCTCCCTATGATTCATGACACAATAAAACAAATAACATTAGTTCTATATATTTTGTTTTTATGTGTTTCCTATACATAGTTCAAAATGTATTTGTGATCATACATTGATCATTAAGAAATTGATATACTTAGAGCCAAACTACATGAGAACCATCAACAATTTATGCAATATAGAATAGTATTTATAGTACCATAGAAATGAGTTTATGAAAAATACACAACACTTGTGTACAAATACAAAATAACATTCATTCTATGATATTAGAGCAATAAACACACACACACACAAATACATAATCGACTTTGTGTTAATAACAATGACCAAAAAATGGTTCATGTGATTTTGTATACTATTGTTTATTAGCCATTGAAACATTACCTACTATGTTATAAGTAAAGCACATCATTCTAGTCACATTTAGGAAAAAAAAACACCAATAAAGAAAAAATAATTGGCTAATTGTAACCATAGGACTATAATTAGATCAAATTGGAAATCAAAGTGACTAACAAAACTTTGTATCATATTGTTTGATATCCACTGAAAGCATTATTTACCATGTCATTACATGCAAAATGTGATTCTAGCAACACATGACTACAGAAAGTGCAAATAAAAACCATTGCTCAATCCTAATCATAGTTCTATTAAGTATATCAAATTGTTATTATGCATCAAAGAAATGTTTCAATTTGATAAAAGAGGACAAAATCAAAAATTTTTCAAAAATGTTAATTTAAGTTATATATACCCATCTTGAATAAATATTCCAAGTACGTACAAACAACATAAAACATTTAGATATGTTTAATAACTAATAATTCTAGCATTATAATATACCAAATTATTTTCTCATATATATAGTGTAACTAAAATGCGTTACCACGTTTAATGGACAAAAAAATTAAGGAATATTTCCCTTTAACAATCATCCAATTGCTCAGTATTTAACAAGATATTGCAGAAACAACAACACAGAAGACTGGACCATTTAAACGACAACTAATCCACTTTCCATGGAAATTGCATCCAAACCATTCATTGTTTTTCCTCTTTTGTGTTTTATTTTCAAAATCCAATATTTGATCACCAGTATCCTCCTCCTTTATAACTTGTTGCAACAACTTTGACAATTGCACAACTACACAATCCATGACTCAAAATCACTCACAATTTCATAGCTTATTTTGGAACAAATTTCATCCAAACTAGCAAACATTGCCTGAAATTGATATATCATCAGAACAAATATTGATTAAACAATCTAAATAATGATGCTCTCTAAAAAAAATTAGTATCAACCGCAATAAATAATATCAGGTAAAAGTGTTCTAAAAACTAATTTTCATAGTTGCAAATGTTCAAATGTAAAAAAATTAGAAACTAAACTTCAAATGAAACAAAACATTGAATGCCAAAGAAAGTCAAATCTACGTATCTTACTTTTAAAAAAACTTATGATTGTCTTCAACTATTCAGATAGTAAATGCTCCTAAATTCCACCATTGCAATCGTTTTGATCAATAAAACACAACACATTTTATTGTTTTTTCACAAAAAAACCTACGCAATTTATTTTTCCATTAAAATTATAGTTTCTTTGTTGCATCTATGATTTTATAATACTTCAATAAAATTGTCTCCCTATGATTCATGACACAATAAAACAAATAACATTAGTTCTATATATTTTGTTTTTATGTGTTTCCTATACATAGTTCTAAATGTATTTGTGATCATACATTGATCATTAAGAAATCGATATGCTTAGAGCCAAACTACATGAGAACCATCAACAATTTATGCAATCTAGAATAGTATTTATAGTATCATAGAAATGAGTTTATGAAAACTACACAAAACTTGTGTATAAATACAAAATAACATTTCATTCAATGATATTAGAGCAATAAACACACACACACACAAATACATAGTCGACTTTGTGTTAATAACAATGACCAAAAAATGGTTCATGTGATTTTGTATACTATTGTTTATTAGCCATTGAAAACATTACCCACTATGTTATAAGTAAAGCACATCATTCTAGTCACATTTGGGAAAAAAAACACCAATAAAGAAAAAATAATTGGCCAATTGTAATCATAGGACTATAATTAGATCAAATTGGAAATCAAAGTGACTAACAAAACTTTGTATCATATTGTTTGATATCCACTGAAAGCATTATTTACCATGTCATTTATAACGCAAAACATTCTAGGCGCACATGACTAAAGAAAGTGCAAATAAAAACCATTGCTCAATCCTAATCATAGTTCTATAACTATATCAAATTAAATATGCACTTCAGTAAATGTTTCAATTTGAGTAAAATATATTGCACCAAAATTGTCTAAAAATGCAATAATTTAAGCTTATATAGTCACCCATCTTGGAATAAACATTCCAAGTATGCATAAACAACATAAAAAAATGAGACTTAGAGATAAGTTTAATAACTAATAATTCTAGCATTATAATATACCAAAATTATTTCTCACATGAGACATAGGTAATCGAAAAATGTATCATTTAATGCACACAAAAAAATTGTTGAATATTTCCCTTTAACAATCATCCACTGTTCTTCATATTTGAACAAAGATATTGCACACAACAACACAGACATTTGGACCATTTAAAACGACAACTAATCCACTTTCCACGGAAATTGCATCCAAACCATTCATTGTTTTTCCTCTTTTGTGTTTTATTTTCAAAATCCAATATTTGATCACCAGTATCCTCCTCCTTTATAACTTGTTGCAACAACTTTGAAAATTGCACAACTACACAATCCATGACTCAAAATCACTCACAATTTCATAGCTTATTTTGGAACAAATTTCATCCAAACTAGCAAACATTGCCTGAAATCAATATATCATCAAAACAAATATTAATTAAACAATCTAAATAATGATGCTCTCTAAAAAAACTTAGTATCAACCGCAATAAATAATATCAGGTAAAAGTGTTCTAAAAACTAATTTTCGTAGTTGCAAATGTTCAAATGTAAAAAAATTAGAAACTAAACTTCAAATGAAACCAAACATTGAATGCCAAAGAAAGTCAAATCTACGTATCTTACTTTTAAAAAAACTTATGATTGTCTTCAACTATTCAGATAGTAAATGCTCCTAAATTCCACCATTGCAAATAACAAAGGTTATAAGTTTCTTTAGTTCCTTCTACTTCTCATTTTTCTGTTATTGCTTCTCATTTTTCACTTAGCAATTTGTATCCATGAATTAATATTTTCATTTCTCAAATCAATTATATCTTCTTCTTTTTTCAAAAACGTTTGTTCATTGAATATCAAGCAATGCATCATGATTAAAAAAAAATGCTGATAAAAATTATATATATATATATATATATATATATATATATATATATATATATATATATATATATATATATATATATATATATATATATATATATATATATATCATTAAATTATATTAATATTAATATATGAGTAAAAAATATAAACATATATAATACACACATATATTAGCAATGCTATATATATATATATATACACACACACACACATTGCTATAATATAATACAACTAAATGTATTTTTTAACCACGAGAATATTGTAATTTTTTTGTTTATTTACATTTCTTTATTTATTTAATTTTTTTCTTTCCTTAAATACAATATAGATGAAACAACATAACAATGATGTCTAAGAATACTAGTTGAATAAGAAATTGTATCATTCATGGAATTTAAAATAAGCAAATATAAAACACCTTTATATAATAATTTAATATTTTATTTATCTGTATATAAAAACAATATATTTTGATAGTAAAGTGGTTTAGCATTATGTATAAAACTAAAAAAAACACAACATTAATTTTAAATTTAATTATTTTTTCAATATTCCAAATAATTAATATACAAAATTAAATTTAAATTCAAATAAGCTTTAAATTTACATTCACATCATTTTAAACTAAGTCCCTTTTACTTTTATAAAGTGTAATTAGAACAATTAAAGCACTAATTGAAACTTTAATTTATTTTGCAATCTTCCACAACCTTAACTTATGTTCAATTCATCAATACTCGTGTCATCTTGCATGTGTTATTGTAGTTGGATCCCATTTGTTCAGGTACTGTCAATGGTCGTGAGTGTCCAGGGACACCACACAAACAACAATGCCAACTTCCAACCTTATAGCCACGCCCGGCTTCTGACTTTATTTCAATAAAGAGCACAAAACAAATATGTGCATATAGTTGGGTTGGGCTTGTTTACAGAGCCACATAGGTCGCGAAGTCTCATAACACAATTCAAAAGGCAATCCTGACCTTTGATTTGATAGCCATGTCGACCTCACACTTGCTTCTCGCATGGTCCACAAAACAATCATATATGTATAATTGGCATTTTTTATATTTTATTATTTTGGTTTTTCATATAACATATTATTTAATAAAATTAATTTCAAAGATCTTATTTTTTGGAGTTGTCTACTGACGCAACCAAGTAGCCCATACAACAGTTTTTTTGTCGTAATCCGGTAAATAAAAAATAAAAAAATCAAGTAGTTGGAGTGTTTGAATTGTATTTTTTATGGTGAAAATGGATTCAGCACCATCAAAAACCTCTGGGGCACCCAAAATCCTGATGTTTGATAGCTATAACCCTAATTTTCAAAATTTATGTGGAAATTTTTCATAATGTGACCGGAATTTTTGAGTTATTTTTTGGGGGTTTTTTAGACTGTGCGTTATTTTTTTATCAAAAAAAAAAATCAATAAATTATTCATATAATATTAAATGTTTAAAAGACTTAAACTCTTTATCCCTTCTTTGAAGAAAAAATATAATTTGAATATGGTTATTTCTATTTACTTCTTCCAATGATACAAATCAATCAACAATAAAAAATATAAATTATTATAAAAACTATTTCCAAAACTTTATATTTCTTATTTATAATGAACAACAAAAATAAATTAGTAACACAAAAGTATAATCTCAACTAATATCAACATTAATGTATACATCAATATTTTGATAAAAATAATATTTAAATCAAACAAATATTGTAGCCTGTGTTGAATTTTCCTGACCTCAGACTAGCTCACATGAAGCATTGAAGATTGAGCCAAATGGGCCGAGGAGTATCAGTAGTCGAGAGTTTCTAGAGACACAACTCAAACTACAATGTCAACCCCCGACCTTACAGTTGGGTCGACCTCCGACTTCCTTCTAGTACTAGCCACAAAATAAGTATGATTGTATAGCCATACATGCTTACAACCGCAACCTCCAACCTCATAGCCAGGACAACCTCCGACTTGCCCATACGGAGGCCCACATAAGAAACATGTGTGTCTATAATATATTATTTTGTTTTTCCATTTAACATATTATTTAATAAATTTAATTTAAAACACTCTATCTTTTTTATCAACAAAAAAATAACTTTAACATTATTTTTATAAGACAAATTCATTTAAATCAGTTCTGCTGAAAATATTATTATTATTATTTCTATCTAAAATTTTAACATAGTAAACCAAAAACCACATAAAATGTAAAACAAATTAGTATTAAAATGTTTAAAAGAAATCAAACCCTATCTCTTGTCCAAAGAAAAAAATAATATGAATATGGTTCATAAATTACAGTAGTCCAAATTCAACACTGCCCCAAGACCAACATTTTTCAAGAAATATGAGAGGTTGGCCTTTTCCTTATGATTATTTTCCCCATACATGCCGACTGCCTGACCACGAACTTGAGGCCGACCTCAACTATGAATTTCCTATGAATCGAAAGAAACCCAAAAAAACTGAGATGTAGACCGATGATCTTACTCCAAATTTATTTTTTTTAAATGCACTCTTACAACCATGACTCAAGCATGTTCATCTATACACAATATTTAACAAGAACGTACATTAGAAAATCCCACCGATGGAAACTTATAATACTGGAACCATTGGTCTCAAAAGTTCTCCAATACCCTTGAAATTTCAATTTTGAGTTTATGCCCTTGTTTTCCTTGTTCACAATTATCTCAGATTAAACTGCAACTTCTATTCCAACAAATTTAGCATTTTGAAAAACAAATTAATAGCACCAAATATGCCCTATAACAATGGGATGAACGTAAAAGCCATCGAAAAACTCGCATACCTAGATTAAAGTTTTGAAATGCATTTTAAACAATCTAACATAGCTCATCTATCTATTTTTTCATATATTTATTACTCAAGGGCCTTGTTAAAATGCAAAAATCGCTCAACTTCCGACACCTAAAAATATGGAAACTTAAAACGATTTGTTTATGCATTGGGCCCAACTCAAGCTGACATTATTTATTTCGCCACTTAGATATTCATAGATGCCCGACTGCTTGACCACGAACTTGAGGCGGACCTTGACTATGGATTTCCTCTGAATCCAAAGAAACCAAAAAAAATTGGAATGGAAACCGATGCTCTTACTCCAAATTTGATTTTTTTTAAACGTACTCTTACAACCACGACTCAAGCATGTTCATATATACACAATATTTAGCAAGAACGTACATTAGAAAATCCCACCATTGGAAACTTAGAATACTGGTACCATTGGTCTCAAAAGTTCTCCAATACCCTTGAAAGTTCAATTTTTCTGTCAATTCTTTTATGCCCTAAACTACAACTTCTATTCCAACAAATATAGTGTTTTGAAAAACAAATTAATAGCACCAAATGTGTCCTATGACAACGGGTTGAACATAAAATCCATTAGAAAACTAACATATGCAGAACATAGTTCTAAATTGAAAAATAAACAATCTAAGAAAACTTATCTATTTATTTATTCATATGTTTATTGCTCAAGGGCCTTGTCAAAATGCAAAAATCGCTAAACTTACAACATCTCAAAATCTAAAAACTTAAAATGGTTTGTCTATGCGTTGGGCCCGACTCAAGCCGGCATTATTTAGTTTTCCACTTAGATATTCATGCCAATAGACATCTCACTCCTCGATTGTTCAAAACACCGCAATATCAAGTCTCCATCGACACCTTGTCCATGAGTCTCTGAAAACAGAAACATGCACCAACTTTTGACATTGGAAATTTCAGAAACTTAATAATTAATATATCCTTGCGATTATATGTTGCATCCCACCGAGCTCGGAGTTAGTTTCTTCCAAAGCCATGTGTTTACATCAACAGAAACCCAATACCCTGACCATGTAAAACAACATGATAAGAACTTTGAGCCACCACCTTGCTCACAACTCTTTTGAAAATCCAAACATTCCTATACCCTTGACTTCGCAACACTCAGAATAGATTACGTGAAAACTTTGTCATAACAGCTATGGGAAACCATGAAATAGTTCCCACCAGACAATTTAAAACTAGGCCACATGCATGTGGATTCATACCTCTGGCTCACAGGACTTCCACAAACGCAAAGATAGGTTGCCCTCCGACCTACTCGTCCTCAGTTACTATTGTTTTTATTCCTACAACATTGCATCCAAACCATCAAAACTCTACCCTGCAATGTATTTAACACTTTTGTAAACAAGTAAAATCACCCATTAAACCATAGTTTACTCGAAGGAAGAAGTCAAAACTCACCAGGTTTCTGTTGCGAGAATCCAGCAACCGGCTTGCCCGAATAATTCTTACACTCTAAATTCTAAAGTCCAACCTGAAAATTTTACGAAACACTGCACCATTAGAACTCGAAACTATGCACCATGACAATTAAACCACAAAACAAATTCCAATCATTTACCTGTCAAATGCTTGTCGAGAAGGTTTGCAATCCTACCTCTTAAAAGTTCATTTTTCCAGCGTTCCACACACAATGTCCACTACTTCAATGAAACCCATGACAAATAATTATTCAAGCGAAATTACAATCTCAGATAACCGCACCACCAGAGCTAAACACAACCCATATTAACTCCCAAATACAACGTCAACGAACACCCGAGCAACCTTTGAACACCAAAAGCAACTAAACACGTTTATCGATAATCAATGAACCAAAATAAATTTTCCATCTACACCTTCAATACGAAATTTACACCACAAGAGCTCAACACAACCCACACACAACCCAAGTTAATTCCTAGCCGCACGAACAATTTCTCTTTCTTGTACTTCCAATTTACAATTAAATTGACAACCGTCTATCATGCATACCAGAATCACATCACACCTCGAACTCCGAAACCAGACATATGGCAGCGCACTTACGTCATAAGAAAATGTCCCCAAAATCCCAATATTAAATATAAGAAATTAAAAATTTTACAACGAACTAATAGCTTCCAACCAATAATACAATTATATATGTCACTCCGTGAAACATAACCTAATACTATTTAAAAAAATTAATAGTTATCTTCTATTCAAATATAAAACATAAAAAACATAACAATAATATGATATTCATTCTAATTATAAAAAATAAAGAATCCTTTTAAAACGGACATTACGTACGCAACTGATGATATTATTGTTCAATTTTTACTATTCATTGTAATTATATATTATGCTGCATTCCAAGCAATGACTCAGTGCGGCTTCAAACTATTTAATCAAAATGATATGTATTTGCCTTATTTAAAATATAAAAATTATATTATTTATTAAAGTAAATAAAGTTATATTATATTCTTAAAATAGTAACATGGCACGATGCAGCAATCATTAGATATATAATTATTTGACTCATTTAAATCAGATTGTATTGTTTTAATAATTTATTTTCTCATAAAAGTATTCAATACTGTTTAAATTTAAAACGTGTATTTAATTATAAAATCGGAGTTGCTTTAATGAATTTAAAATATGAATTTCAGTTTATCATTAAAATTTAAAATGAGTATTAATTTAAGTTGAGTTTATTTTTAAGTATTTAAATTTAAATTTTGTTTTTTAATTAATATTTTATAATTATTTAATAAAGCCAAATAATTATTTTTTTCTATATTTATTTTTTATAAATTTAGATATGGATGAAAATGATGAGATGCTGATTCAAAGCATATAAGAATATAGTGACATAAAAGATTAACAATTTTTTTTTTTTTAATAATAAGTGTATAATAATGATATAAAATTGTTAAATAATATAAAAAATCATTAAAAAAATAAATATAAAAGTATTTTGAATAAATATAAAAATATTTTAAATAAATGTAAAATAATAATTAAAGATTTTTTGTTTATGGAAACAATTTATTTAGTGATTGTTGAAAAAATGTTTTCGGATTAATCACAATGTTAGAATTAGGTCATAAACAAAAAATGCTTTAGATTTAACAATAGTGATTGTTGTTATAAGTATTATATAAATTAGGAAATTCAAGACTTCAAATATTTTATAGATTAAACTAATTCAATAATAATAATAAAAGTAAATTTAAAATATATATATATATATAAATTTAGAAAATTTTAATATTTTTTAAATTTATTTTATTTGAATTTTAAAAAACAATTGTTAAAATTATATTTGTAATTTTTATAACTTAAATGTTTTTAAAGTTTTTAAGATCTAAATTTATATATATATATATATATATATATATATATATATATATATATATAAAACCACAATTTCATATTAAAAATAAATAAAAAATAAGAAAAAAACATCAGGTCATTATTATTTTGTATGGATTGTAGTGGCAAATAATAAATATCCTGCATTGTAAATTTGAATGCACTACCATAAGATCTTAATATTTCAACCTATTGCTCCCAAAGCCGGCGTTTGTGAAAAGTAGTGAGAGTAGCTACGGAGGATCCACAGTCGGCCGCTCTAATGTGCCAACTTTTATTTATTTATTAAATTTATATTTCATAATATAAGTTATTACATTCACAATTTTTAAAAGATTAAAGTTTTTTTTTTTTTTTTTTCCGCAGAAAAAATCGGTAACCTTTTATTTATAAAAATGAAAAGTTACACATAGCATATGCATTGAAGCATTTTCAGAAGTTGCCCATTGGGCTCATGTGCTTTTGCACACAATGCGACGTAGCGAGGCTACCTTGCATTCAGAAAGAATGAAAGAAAAAAGAGAAAAGGGAAGAAAGAAAGAGACAGAAAAAACTGGAAGCTAGTGGGAAAAGAGTCCCACAAATCACGTTTTTCTCCCTTTCTTCTTCTCAACCTTGCGCCATTCACCTTGGGATGGCTCACAAGTGACAAGGACTATCTGATTTTCTGCATTTGGACCTCCTGGATCCTTGTCCGAATCTGATGTTTCTGATGTATGGTGTCTTTTGATTCCTTCGCTGCCCAAGTCCACGACATTCCTATCTGTTTGTTTCGTCAGAAGGTGCGGATCCATGAGGACAGTCGTATCCGCTGTTTGCACCTCGGGTTCCTGCGTGGGTTGTTTGCTTTCTGGTGGAGCTGATTCCTCTTCTTCTTCTGACTCATCCTCCTCTGAGTCGGGAGGGGGAAACTGCCAACCTTTCCTTTGCTTCCTATTCGGTTTCTTTTTGTTGTTTGCTCTCTTAATCTCTGGGCATGTATTTTGTATATGACCTGTCATCCTACAATTCCTGCATCTAAATGCAGTGTTCTCGTAATCAAGAGATTGCAACCAATTTTGTTGCTTGTAAATCAGCATGATGTTCTCCGGTAATCCTTTGCTTAAGTCTACTTCTACGCAAATCCGGGCAAAGGTGAAGATTCTTTGTTCTAACCTTTCCAAGTCGGTTTTAAGATACCGCCCAACGTTGTTCCCTATGCTTTCGAGAACCTGTTCGTTCCAGAAGTGAAGGGGTAGGTTGTGAAGTCTCACCCATACTGTTAATCTGGAAACTGTCATAGTGTTGGGGTCAAAATCTGGAAACCATGGGGTGATAAACAACCCCGTGGACCCCCAGAACCAAGGCCCTTCTCTGATTATAATATCCCTTTCCTCCGAGGTTTGAAATTTAACAATAAAAAACCCCTTGGAACAGAGATGTATTTCACATTCCAAAGACCATTGGGTGAAAATCCAGTGAAAAAGATCCATGGGTTTAGGCCAGAAACAGTTGAAGCGGCATATTAATGCCTGGGCTTCATATGTCTTTATGTGCTCTTCTGTTGCTGTACTATTGATTTTGAGTGCTGGGGTTTGATCCTGTTGTTCTACTATGTAGGGCCTCGGATCATTTCCAACCTGTTCTGGAGATGAGCCTACGGTTTTTTTCCCCTATAGGATATTTTTGTAGGAGGAGCCTCCATTTGTTTGCTGTTGGCTGTTTAACGTTTTTCCTTTGTCTCCCCCTGCAGATCTTGGCATGCTTTGGTTTACAGCACCTCCTTGCAGGCGTAGATTTAGGGTAATGGTCATATCTGCTTTTATGGAGTAATCCTTTAGGAGCTTGCAGTCCTGGAGAGAGCTGTACCCATTGACCAGATGTTGAAATGGTACTGGGTACCCCATCAATCCCCAGATTTTGTGCTTGAGATGGTGAATAGAGGTATCATCGTTTACCTAGACTAAACGAGACTTACCCACAGGAGGCCTGATAAATATTTGAAAAGGAGACGAGTTCAGCAAAGAAGGATTCTTACCTATTGACTATTCAGAAAAAAGCGCTCCCTGCTTTTGCCGATCCCTTCTTGTCTCTGCCTCTCCCTTCTTCTGATCCGGCGGTGGGCTCTTGCAGATCTGGCATTCCTGAGCGTAGCTGTTCTTTTTGTTAAGGTTAATTTCAGCCCTTAGCAGGGGCTCATTTTTGCTGAAGGGATCAGAGGCTGGAGGGTCTCTGGTGTACCAATCGCCATCTCTCTGTGTCTCTGGTTCTAGATCTGCCTTTGAGAGCGATGCATGACTGTCAGGGAGCCAGACTTCACCCTTCCAGGTACTGTCATAAGGATCAGACCCCATAGAGTGGGCATGCATGCACGGCGGCGGCGATAAGGGTAAAGAGTTCCCATGGCCTTTGGGGCGGAGATGCAGCACAGGGGCGGCCGGCTGACGAAAAGCAGGAACCCTAGAGCTGAAGTGGACAGCAGCCAGTTCCGGATCGAAGGCGTCGACTGCAAAGGGGGCTGTGTCGAGAGCCGAATCTGGGCAAATCTCTCGGATTAAGGCCGCCCCAGCTTTTTCCATGTGGTCGGAAAGCTCAATAGCACGAGCAATGGTAACTCCATCATTCGCCACCATCGGCCTTCCAAAACCGTCCAATACATCATTTCGCCCTCTGGGCCCCAATGTAACGCCCACGGCATCCGCCAATTTATCAATGCCCCTCTGCACCGCTGCATGCGAATCCTGGTCGAACAATATATCCTTGGCCAACGCCCTCACCAGGGCTCTGCTCTTGCTCCTTGTTTGATGTTTCACCCTAAATTGTCGAGGAGCTATCGGCCTTTGACAGAATGCTGTCTTTCTGCTCCTCAAACCATCCGGTTGAGCTGTGTGCTGAAATAAGTTCAGTGTCCCCGCGAAGGTGAAGACCGCGTTGGTTGCCATAGTAGAGTCGTTCTCTCCGTCAAGTGCAAGTCTTTGTGGAAAAGATTAAAGTTATAAAATTAAATTATATAATTAATAAACTGATAAATGATTATGTTTAGAATCTGTAGGGGACTCTGAAGTAAACTTACCTACTAAGCTGTAGGCCAATAAAAGATTTTTCATTAATGGAAAATAGTGTTTAAGTACATCAGAAATAGAAATGGAAACAAGAAGTTTCTAGCTTTTGATAGTTTATATTTGGTTGCAAAAAAAATTGAATCTTATTGAGCTTTTAGGCTTTCTTATTTATACAAAAGTGAATAAGGGGAATCCTTCTTGGAAAGAGGGTTGCTTCTCTAAAAAATTCCTAAAAGGTGGATCTAGCTCCATGAGAGCCTTGCAATCCTTGAGTGCATTGGTTACTAGCAGATCTTCCAACTGTGAGTGAGTGATTTTAGGGAGCAAGTCTGATGCAAGGGCATTGCAGTTTAGCCAGTAATGTGAAAGATTGTTCACATGTTGTGGCTAGATGGGTTTAAAAATTCATTTACTGGTGGGTCAAAGTCAGTTTTTACTGAGAGGGTTGGATCCCTCAGCAATTTGTTATAATCTAGGTTGTAATAAATTAGAAGGTTGAACAGTTTTGATTTGTTTCGGCTTATTTAGCCTTAGTTGATGAAATCTAGGAAGATATGATGTAATTAAGAGTTTGTTTAAACTAGAATAATTTGATCCTCAGAAAGAGGTCGGTTGCATTGTAATTTTTTTTATAAAAACGTAACCTCTACAACAGAGGAATGGGGAGTTGGCCATAGAAGAATTGTTGTGAGGACTTGGCCTCTGTGTTAATAAATTTGCAGCAATTGTTTAAAATTGTGGTTACACTTGGAAATCCCAAAAGGAGTCATTCCTTCGAATGCATGCATTTCTGTGTAGAGATAAAAAATAATCGATCTCTGTGTGAAGAATGGTTTCTATCCCTTCGAAACCCCTGAGTTATATATGTTATGCATTCAATTGAATGCCAATTAAGTGTTTATTACCCCTGCATAATTCGAACGTAATTAAGAGTTTGGCTTTCCTTTGATTTGATCGAACTTCACGGGGTTCTGTTTAACCTGTTTGAATATCGGTAGTAATCATAGACCTATGTCTATTGGTTATGCAGTGAAAATGGAGGTTCCAAGCGGGATTGACATTAAATCTGAAATCCGGTGAAAGTCCGACTTCAAACGTGGGCGGAATTGAAGAATTGCAGTTGAGTGGTTTAGAGAAACGAAACCACTGGTCTCGCACAACATTGGATCTGTGAGTGGTTTTAACCTTTTGGAACGTGATCCAGTTAAGATTTGACATGTCACAGCTATGAAACCACCAGTCTCGCATGAATTTTGATTTTTAAAGCATGGAGGTCGATTGAATGCGACTATCGTTCGATTTGGGATCATAGAAATCTGAGGGTGTTTGTATGGATAAGTGCACGGGGTTTAACAAAGGTATGAATCAATGTTTTATTATAACAGAGTTATGTAAAATGTTTTAAAAGTCTAGGCCCACTCCTAAAAAGATTTCAATCTTTGTTTAAAAGGAATCTAAACATTTCCGGCAGTTCTGATAATTGTTTCGAAAGTCATTAACATCGTTTGAATGCATCAAATATATAAGGGAACCGAAGGGTATTAAAACAATTGGTTAAGTGGATTATTTATATTCTCGAAAGGTTTTTCAAAGAGACAGTTTAAGTGCTTTATGATTGGAATATGGCTTTAAAAGCACTTTATTAAAATCAAGGATCATATTGTTTGAAGTTCTAAAAAAAAGCCTTGGATTAATGTTCATTTCATTAATAGAATTTCATAAATTTGATGAATGAAAATAAAAAAAAGGAACTAGAACAGATCCCTTCAGAGTTAGAAAATATTGTTAGCAAGTTTGAACAGCTCTCCTTAATGCCTGCACCCACACTGCCATCATTTGTGGTATCAGAGCAGACTTTAGATCATTTATCAGATATTAAGCACGCTTCTAAAAGTCAGAAGAAGAAATCTAGCATGGTTGTCCACATTGGTAGAGGTGTTGCTAGTAGAAGAAGAGGTAGGCCAATTTCTAATGCTGAAGTACTGGAAATTATGTAGCAGATCCAAGCCAGATTGGAAGCAATTGAAGTAGGACATCCGAGAGATACTGAAGATGTCAGTGAACCAGAAGCTGAAAAAGAAGAAGAAAATATTGAGCTTGTTGAAAATGCAGCAAGATGATGGAGCTTAGTGAAATGAAGTCGCCTTCACTAAGTGGGCCCGAAGGCAAATTCTGGCGCAAAATCTATTTTTAGACTATGTCTATTTTTAGACATATGGAGCATGGTTCGGGGATTCCAGATTCTTGAAGTATGTGTCATGTTGGTAAAAATATATGAGACTCTATTTTTGAGGTACACCAATGGTGTCGAAGTTCTTATTTTAACGCTCTCCTTAAATGTGGAAGCTAAACAACAGCCACTAATAATATTTAATTTTAAACAATAGCTTACTTCTTGGAGCACTTCCGTCTTGTTGGCCAAGTGGCTCATGTATCCGACAAGAGGAATTCAATGGCTCCCACATAGTGTGTTAGTGCGTGTGGTTTGATGGCGACTATGCATGGTTGACTTCAGTTAGGACTTCATATAAGTTTGGGAGGAGTTAATGGAGTATTGATAGTGTGGAGTTGTGTTCTGTTTATTTTAGTTGAACCGATTGAGATTAGTTTAACTAGCTAATAAATTAGTTATGAGTGGAGTGAATTAAATATTATTTAATTCATTAATTAGTAACTCATTATTCAACTCAAGAACACATCAGTTCACTACAGTGTATGATCAGTTCAGTGGAGACCAGTGAAAGAGGTAGATGAAAGGGTGGATTTAGCTATCAGTTGTGACTATACTGTTGCTATTTGCAACACACAGATAGGTGGAGTAAGCCCATGAGGATTGCGCAGTTCAGGCTGGTGGTTTATCTATATAAAGAGGCTATCCCATAGCATTGAAACACGCAATAGAGGCAAGGCAATTGGCGGTGAGTTTTGAACCAGTAACCTGTTCAAAACTGAGCTAGATTGTGAGTAACTTTATGAGAAAGTACTGAGTACTTGTGAGGAGTATTGTACTGATTTTGTTACTTGATTTATCCATTATAATATAAAAAATAGCTGCGGGGTTTTCAGATATAAGCTTTCCCCATACATACTGTGTTAATGTGTATGATGATTTGATGTGTTATCGCTTGATTTTATTTCCTCATGTGTGATGATCTGAGTTGATCTGAGTTGAGTTGAGTGGAAGAGATTATGTGTTGTGTATTAAGTTCAAATAGTATGTGACCAGGATAGTCTCGGTGGATAATTAATCATTATTCAGCAAATTTCTACAGAGCTTACCCCTGATATGAGATTCTTTAAATCAGTTTTAGGCTCTACATCTAGGCCTAGACTTGAAGTATCATCTTTTGTAGGAGGATTGAATCCAGAGGAATTGATAGACTAGATCAATGAGATGAATAAATGCTTTGATTATGAAGATATGGGTGAAGACAAGAGAGTTAAATTTGCAGTAACAAGGTTGAAAGGACATGCAACACTTTGGTGGGATGGAGTGCAAGCATAGAGAAGGAGAGCTGGTAAAAAACCAATCAAGAATCGGAACAGAATGGTGGCAAAGCTAAGAGGTAAGTTTTTGCCTAGTGATTATCAGCTTTCATTATTTAGAAAAATGCAGAATCTTAGACAGAAATTAATGACAGTGAAAGAATACACATAAGAATTTTACAAAGTGAGTATAAGAACAGGACAAATCCAAGACACAGCAGAGAAGATTGCCACGTACATTAATGGTCTCAGAATGGAGATCCAAGATGAGATAAGTATATTGTCTCCTAAGGCAGTAGAAGAGGCTTATCAGATGGCCTTAAAAGCTGAAGAAAAACTCCTAAGAAAGTAGTCTGCCAAAGGAAGAGGTACTTTCCGAGGAAAGGGAAGTCAAGGTGGTAGAGGAAGATCTACAGCACCAAGAGATGGAGCTAGTAGCAGCTCACCTCAGCATGCACACACAGAAGGTGATGCAAGTGGCAAAAGGACTTCCTATAGAGGAAGAGAAGGCAGAAGCAGAGGAAGAGAAGTGAGATGTTACGAATGTAACAAATTGGGACATAGAGCCTATGAATGCCCATAGAAAGAGAATGTGGGTACAAGTCAGAGAAATGAAATTGTTGCCCAGACTGGAGAAGAGGCAGCAAATTTTCCTAAAACAGAGAAAGAAATTATGCCAGAGAAGGGAGAACCTTTAGTGGTTAACCAGGTTTTTCTGAAACAAACAAAGGAAGTTGCTGAGCCAGCACAAAGGAAAACTTTGTTCAGAAGTGTATGCAAAGTTCAAGGGAAATGTTGTCAATTGGTCATTGATAGTGGTAGTACAAACAATTTGGTCTCTACAGAGGTGATAGAGGAATTAAAATTGAAGAGAAGGGAACATCCAACACCCTATAAAGTGTCATGGCTTCAAAAGGGACATCAGCTGATTGTAAAGGAAAAATGTGAAATAGAATTGCAGATGGGCAGCTACAAGGATAAAATCATATGTGATGTGATGCCTATGGATGTGTGTCACATACTGTTGGGTAGACCTTGGCAGTATGACAAAGCAACAATACACGATGGTAAGAGGAACACCTACAAGTTTTTCAAGGATGGTATGAATCAAACATTGTTACCTATGGAAGAAGGAGATGCATCAAGAAAAAAGTCTGATCCAAAGACTTTATTGCTGAGTGGGAAAGAATACTTGCAGCAGATTGAAGATGAAGAGGTAAATTTTGCTTTAGTTTGCAAACCTAAGGTAGTATTTACTTCTACTAGAATTTCAAATTTGCCAATTGAAATTCAAGAAATGTTGGAGAGTTATTGTGATATTATTGTGGATGATTTGCCTGATGAATTACCACCTGTAAGAAGAATTAGCCATCAAATAGATTTGATTCCAGGATCAAATCTGCCTAACAAAGCAGCTTACAGAATGACTCCTACAGAAAATGAAGAAATCAGAAAGCAAGTGCAGGAATTGGTTGACAAAGGTTTGATTAGAGAAAGCTTGAGTCCTTGTGCAATACCTATAGTGTTGAGTCCAAAGAAAGATGGAGGTTGGAGAATGTGCACTGATTCAAGAGCAATCAACAAGATAATAATGAGGTATAGATTTCCTTTACCCAGAATTAAAGATTTGATGGACTGTTTGAGTGGAGCAAGATATTTTTGAAAACTAGATTTGAAAAGTGGGTATCATCAGATTAGGATAAGGGAAGTTGATGAATGGAAAATAGCCTTTAAAACAAATGAGGGATTATATGAGTGGATGTTAATGCCTTGTGGTTTATCAAATTCACCTAGTACTTTTATGAGGCTCATGTATGAAGTATAAAAAGAATTTATTGGTAAATTTGCAATAGTATATCTGGATGATATATTAATTTACAACAAAACAAAGGAAGAACACATGAGACATCTTAATTATGTCTTAAGAAAATTACATCAAGAGAAGTTGCTGGTTAATTTAAAGAAATGTTCATTCATGAAAGAAGAATTGGTATATCTAGGTTTTGTTGTTTCTGCTAAAGGGTTAAAGATGGATCCAGAAAAGATAAAGGCAATTGTGGAGTGGCCTTCACCAAAAAGTGTTTTTGAGGTAAGAAGTTTCCATGGACTTGCTAGTTTTTATAGAAAATTCAGAAGGAATTTTAGCAAGATTAATGCACCTATCATTGAAACCATAAAGAAGGACAAACAACCATTCAAATGGACTACTGAAGCTGAAAGAAATTTTCAGTTTTTGAAACAAAAGATAATTAAGAAACCTGTCTTAGTTTTATCTGATTTTAATAAACCATTTCAAGTGAAGTGTGATGCCAGTGGAGAATCTATTGGAGTTGTATTGAGTCAAGAAGATAAGCCTATAGCATATTTCAGTGAGAAGCTAAATGAGACGAGAAGAAAGTACTCTTCTTATGACAAAGAGTTTTATGCAATTGTACAGTCATTGAAGAAGTGGAGACATTATTTAATGTCTAAATAATTTGTGCTATATTCAGATAATCATGATTTATAGTATATTATGTAGCAGCCTAAATTGAATAAAAAAAATGCTAAATGGGTTGAATATCTTCAAAGTTTTAACTTTGTTTTGAAGCATATAAGTGGTCAAGCAAATAAGGTAGATGATGCCTTGAGTAGGAAAAACATCCTTGTTCAAGAAAGTCAAATTGAAGTGGTAGGTTTTGATTTTCTCAAGGAACTCTATAAAACAGATTTGGATTTCAAACAAGCATTTGAAGCATGCTGTAATCCTATTTTGATAGACAATAGTTAGTGGTTAGATTATTTCTTGCAAGAGGGTTTATTGTTCAAAAGAAATCAGTTGTGCATACCAAATTGTTCCATGAGAGAGAAATTAATCAGAGAGAAGCATAGTGGTGGACTTGCTGGACATTTTGTTATTGATAAAACTTATGAGCAGCTGAGTCATTTTTATTTTTGGCCAAAGATGAGATCTGAAGTGGAAAAGTATGTGAAGAATTGTAAAATTTGTCAGTGTGCAAAGGGAAGAAGCCATAATGCAGGTTTGTACATTCCATTGCCTATTCCAGACAGACCTTGGGATATGCTAAGTATGGATTTTGTTTTAGGATTGCCTAAAACACAGAGAGGGAATGACGCAATTTTGTTGTAGTTAACAGATTTTCAAAAATGGCACATTTTATTCCATGTTATAAAACCAGTGATGCTACTCATGTTGCCAATTTTTTTTTCAAGGAGATTGTTAGATTACATGGGTTACCTAAAAGTATTTTTTTTGATAGAGATACCAGGTTTTTTGGTCATTTTTGGAGGACATTGTGGAAGAAGCTTGGTACTAAATTGAGTTTCAGCTCAGCTTATCACCCTCAGACTAAGGGCAGACTAAAGTAGTGAACAAAAGTTTGGGTAATCTTTTGAGAAGTATTGCAAGAGAACATCCTAAGTAGTGGGATCATATTTTACCACATGCATAATATGCATACAATGATTCACCTAACAGAAGTACATGACAGAGTCCATTCCATATAGTTTATGGGATGCACCTAAGAGGAGTATCTGAATTGAGAAACTTGGGAAAAGAAGATATGAGGAGTATTGATGGAGAAGAGTTTGCTTCAGAGATTCAAGCAATACATGAGCAGGTAAAGCAACAACTACAGGACAGCAGCATCAAGTACAAGAACATAGCAGATTTGAGCAGAAGAGAAGATAATTTTGAAGTTGGTGATTTGGTTTTGGCACACTTTAGGAAAGAAAAATTTCCAAAGAGACAGTATAACAAATTGAAATTAAAAAAATATAGGACCATGCAGGATATTGAGAAAATTTTCTGCAAATGCCTATGAAATTGAATTACCATCTGACATTGCAATATCTCCAATATTCGATGTTGTTGATTTGTACAGGTATGAAGATGGTGGCACAGATGCAAGACAAGAAGACAGAGAACATATTGACTAGGTAAAATAGTTACCTGCAGCAAAGTTATTACAAACAAAGAGGATCTTAGACAATAAAGTGTTCAAGAAAACTAGAGGACAGGACTATTTCCAATATTTGATCAAATGGAAGGATCAGCCAATTGAGGATGCTACTTGGGTGACAGAAATTATGTTGCAGAAACTGGGCAGTTCTGTGGAGGAGCTCATGGACAGGAGCCCATGAATATTTTTGTCCTTAGGAGTCTGATGCAAGGGCATTGGAGTTTAGCCAGCAATGTGAAAGATTGTTCACATGTTGTGGCTAGATGGGTTTAAAAATTCATTTACTGGTGGGTCAAAGTCAGTTTTTACTGAGAGGGTTGGATCCCTCAAAAATTGTTATAATATATTTTTTAATAAATTAGAAGGTTGAACAGTTTTGATTTGTTTCATCTTATTTAGCATGAAATCTAGGAAGATATGATGTAATTAGGAGATTGTTTAAACTAGAATAATTCGATCCTCAGAAAGAGGTCGGTTGCATTGTAAAAAAAGATTATAAAAATGTAACCTCTGCAAGAGAGGAAGGGGGAGTTGGAAGTAGAAGAATTGTTGTGAGGACTTGGCCTCTGTGTTAATAAATTTGCAACAATTGTTTAAAATTGTGGTTACACTTGGCAATCCCCGAAGTAGTCATTCCTTCGAATGCATGCATTTCTGTGTAGAGATCAGAAATAATCGATCTATGTGTGAAGAATGGTTTCTATCCCTTTGAAATCCCTGATTTATATATGTTTTGCGTTCAACTGAACGCCAATTAAGTGTTTATTACCCCTGCATAATTCAGACGTAATTAAGAGTTCGACTTTCCTTTGATTTGATCAAACTTCACGGGGTTCTGTTTAACCTGTTTGAATATCAGTAGTAATAATAGACCTATGTCTATTGGTTATGCAGTGAAAATGGAGGTTCCAAGCGGGATTGACATTAAATCTGAAATCCTGTGAAAGTCTAACTTCAAACGTGGGCGGAATTGAAGAATTGCAGTTGAGCGGTTTAGAGAAACGAAACCACTGGTCTTGCGCAAAATTGGAACCGAGGGTGGTTTTAACTTTTTGGAACGCGATCCAGTTAATATTTGACACGTCACGGCTATGAAACCACCGGTCTCGCATGACTTTTGATTGTTAAAGCACGGAGGTCGATTGAATGTGACTACCATTCGATTTGGGATTGTAGAAATCCGAGGGTGTTCGCATGGATAAGTGCACGGGGTTTAACAAAGGTATGAATCAATGTTTTATTATAAAAGAGTTGTGTAAAATGTTTTAAAAGTTCGGACCCACTCCTAAAAATATTTCAATCTTTTTTTAAAAGGAATCTAAAAATTTCCAACAGTTATGATAGTTGTTCCGAAAGTCATTAACATCGTTTGAATGCATCAAAGATATAAGGGAACCGAAGGGTATTAAAACAATTGGTTAAGTGGATTATTTATATTCTCGAAAGGTTTTTCAAAGAGATGGTTTAAGTGCTTTATGATTGGAATATGGTTTTAAAAGCACTTTATTAAAATCAAGGAGAATATTGTTTGAATTTCTAAAAAAAAAACCTTGGATTAATGTTCATTTCATTAATCATATTTCATAAATTTGAAGAATGAAAATAAAAACAAGGAACTGGCAGATCCCTTTGGAGTTAGAAAATATTATTAGCAAGTTTGAACAGCTCTCCTTAACGCCTGCACCCACACTGCCATCAAATTCCAGTTGTTGGTGATTAAATGTAGGGGACATGCCTCCTACATCTTCTCTAAGTACATGACAGAGTCCATTCCATATAGTTTATGGGATGCACCCAAGAGGAGTATCTGAATTGAGGAACTTGGGAAAAGAAGATATGAGGAGTGTTGATGGAGAAGATTTTTCTTCAGAGATTCAAGCAATACATGAGCAGGTAAAGCAGCAGCTACAGGACAACAGCATCAAGTACAAGAACAGAGCAGATTTGAGCAGAAGAGAAGCTAATTTTGAAGTTGGTGATTTGGTTTTGGCACACTTGAGGAAAGAAATATTTCCAAAGAGACAGTATAACAGATTGAAATTCAAAAAGATAGGACCATGCAGGATATTGAGAAAATTTTCTGCAAATGCCTATGAAATTGAATTACCATCTGACATTGGAATATCTCCAATATTCAATGTTGCTAATTTGTACAGGTATGAAGATGGTGGCATAGATGCAAGACCAGAAGACAGAGAACAGATTGACTGGGGAAAACAGTTACCTACAACAAATCCATTATAGCCAAAGAGGATCTTAGACATGAAAGTGTTCAAGAAAACTAGAGGACAAGACTATTTCCAATATTTGATCAAATGGAAGGATCAGCCAATTGAGGATGCTACTTGGGTGACATAAATTATGTTGCAGAAACTAGGCAGTTCTGTGGAGGAGCTCATGGACAGGAGCCCATGAATATTTTTGTCCTCAGGAGTCTGGTGCAAGGGCATTGGAGTTTAGCCAACAATGTGAAAGATTGTTCACATGTTGTGGCTAGATGGGTTTAAAAAATCATTTACTGGTGGGTCAAAGTCAGTTTTTACTGAGAGGGTTGGATCCCTCAATAATTTTTTATAATCTATTTTTTAATAAATTAGAAGGTTGAACAGTTTTGATTTGTTTTGGCGTATTTATCCTTAGTTGATGAAATCTAGGAAGATATGATGTAATTAGGAGTTTGTTTAAACTAGAATAATTTGATCCTCAGAAAGAGGTCAGTTGCATTGTAAAAAAAGATTATAAAAATGTAACCTCTGCAACAGAGGAAGGGGGAGTTGGCCGTAGAAGAATTTTTGTGAGGACTTGGCCTCTGTGTTAATAAATTTACAGAAATTGTTTAAAATTGTGGTTACACTTGGCAATCCCCGAAGGATTCAATCCTTCGAATGCATCCATTTATGTTTAGAGATCAGAAATAATTGATCTCTGTGTGAAGAATGTTTTCCATCCCTTCAAAATCCCTGAGTTATATATGTTCTGCGTTCAATTGAACACCAATTAAGTGTTTATTGCCCCTACATAATTCAGACGTAATTAAGAGTTCGGCTTTCCTTTGATTTGATCGAACTTCACGGGGTTCTGTTTAACCTGTTTGAATATCAATAGTAATAATAGACCTATGTCTATTGGTTATGCAGTGAAAATGGAAGTTCCAAGGGGGATTGACATTAAATCTGAAATCCGGTGAAAGTCCGACTTCATACGTGGGCGGAATTGAAGAATTGCAGTTGAGCAGTTTAGAGAAATGAAACCACTGGTCTCACGAAACATTGGAACCGAGAGTGGTTTTAACCTTTTGTAACATGATCCAGTTAAGATTTGACACGTCACAGCTATGAAACCACCGGTCTCGCATGTATTTTTATTGTTAAAGCACGGAGGTCGATTGAATGCGACTACCGTTCGATTTGGGATCGTAGAAATCCGAAGGTGTTCGCATGGATAAGTTCACGGGGCTTAACAAAGGTATGAATCAATGTTTTATTATAACAGAGTTATGTAAAACGTTTTAAAAGTCCAGACCCACTCCTAAAAATATTTCAATCTTTGTTTAAAAGGAATCTAAACATTTCTGACAGTTCTGATAGTTGTTCCGAAAGTCATTAACATCGTTTGAATGCATCAAATATATAAGGGAACCGAAGGGTATTAAAACAATTGATTAAGTGTATTATTTATATTCCCGAAAGGTTTTTCAAAGAGATGGTTTAAGTGCTTTATGATTGGAATATGGTTTTAAAGGCACTTTATTAAAATCAAGGATCATATTGTTTAAAGTTATAAAAAAAAAACCTTGGATTAATGTTCATTTCATTAATCAAATTTCATAAATTTGATGAATGAAAATAAAAACAAGGAACTGGAACAGATCCCTCCGGAGTTAGAAAATATTGTTAGCAATTTTGAACAATTCTCCTTAACGCCTGCACCCACACTGCCATCAAAGTCCAGTTGTTGGTGATTAAATGTAGGGGACATGCCTCCTACATCTTCTCTAAATGCCTCTAACTTATATCTACATAGTAAATGCACTCGAATGCACTCTTCTCCCACAAATTAATCACATTAGGCCACGAATATGAAAATCATCCTCTAGTCTTCCTAAGAAACACATACTAGTAAAAAAGGTGTCATTAAATGTGAGGAAAGAGTTAAATATAGGCCGAAGGAAGGCCAAATGAGCCCTATTATTTATCTATTAATGGAGCCCATTAGTTATTGGTAGATGTTTAACATAATCCTACTCTTCAAAAAATTATTCCTTCAAAGTTGATGAGATATGGATGTTTTTTCATAAAAAACTTATCTTCACAAGTCATATATTTTGTTGGTTTTTCCATATGATGAGAAACCTAGTGATCACGCATAGTCCTTAATTTATCAATCCATGTTTCAATTACTATTTGAAGCTCTAATATGACTTTTATGTTGACATTAAGCTTTGGAAAAATAGTTTAAATAAAGATATTGACACCAATTACCTTTTTTTAACATAAGCATGGAAGATTAGATGCACCATGAAGAAGGAGGTAGCTCCAATTTGTAATACAAATCGGCGACACTCAATAAAATCTTAGATGAGCCATAGTACTTGCATGCAAAATTATTTTCCTTCATTTTTTTCTTGGGGGATGTTAGATTTTATCATTGAAACCTCATAGATAGTCAATCCCCACTTCAAAGTTCCTTTCACTATAATGTTGAATTTCTTTTTGTTTCATCATATTTTTTATGATATCCAAGTTATCCTTCAGCAATTGCGGAACCACATGTTACTGCGATGCAATCCTCCAATTCCTAAACCTTAGCTTTCCCTCATAAACATGATGTTATCAATACACACAAATGATATCTATAGAGTTCTATAAATAGGTAAATTGTTAGGGTTCTAACCTCTCTAAACCCACAAGTAGATATGTATATTACTATGTATTTCTATGTATGGAAGTCAATTTTAGTAAATAAGGCTTTTAGTAGTGTGAAAGTAACAAATATTAGAATAATTACAACAAGGTCCCACCTACTAGAAAATTCCTTCTACAAAATGTTTCTAAAGTTAGAATGTTCCGCCCTCATCCCCCTAAATAAGCAAGTGAACTTTTCTTCCATATCTATAAAGGTATAATATCTTGGTTCATAATTGTCTATTGCACTTATAGATTTGTTTATCTATGATTTATACTTTGAATAATTATAATTTGCATGTCACAAGTGTGACAAGAGCATATTTTTAGGGGTTTTTCTATTTTTCGAGATAGAGACATGTTATGCCATCTACAAATAACAATGATATGCCATTTAGAAATTAAACTTATGGTTGATGAAAAAGACATGCAAAAAATATATAAGAGGTTTCACTTTGTTGGAAACCCTTGTATCCCATATTAGTACCCATTCGAGTGGTACCAATAAGACAACACTTTTATAAAAAGTTTTACTTCCACGTAACCTCAAATATATTAGAATTCTTGTAAGCATCATTAAAATAGCTTTAGATTAGCCAATCAACTACCTCACTACTATAGTGGCATTAAGAACAACAATTGGGAATATTATTCTCTAGTAGTTGATTAGTTTGATAGTACAAGCAAGGGTATGATTGAACCTCCTTACATAGAGACCTAAGATATTTAGTCAAGTAATACTATTGGACCTCACACTTATATCAAAGAACTATAACATAGGGCACTCCATTTTCCTTAGGACCTTTTAGTCCCAACTCATTGCTTCTAGTCTAGAAAACTCATAAAAGGAGGGGTTGTGTTAATATTTGAACATTTAATCACTGGAAATCATGCTTCTTGAAAATAGTGAATGAAATTGATATAAATTTTACTATATAAAACATTATATCATTTTTTTAGTGCAATTTTATTTAGGGGGTAATATAACATCGCAAATTTAACAAAGAAAAGGTGGTCTCTTCAACACCCTTATTCCAGACATATCTCAATAGACTCTTTGCATTGCACTAATTGTTGCAGTACCACTCTCCCATAATCTTTATTTTTGTGTACCCACTCTCCCATAATCCTTTATTTTTTTTCACCCATTCTCCCATAATCCAGTCTGAGTAGCCTGGAAAGTAGAAACTTCGCATTGTTGCCGCTATCTGGTAAGCATTTGTTTTTTTGGACCCACTTGCCGCACTACCTTGTACTTATCTCACTAGGAACAATAAAAAGCATGATCACATTACTACCATACTCAAGTTTAACATTTTATTAACCCTATCCCAATGGCTACCCAAAACCATAGTTTTGGATCCTATGTCGCATGTGTGGAAATAATACGTTATAAATTGGAAAGGAAATTAAATTATGCAAAATCTACTACAAAGGAAAATTTTCAATAATTAATGTCAAGCTTAAGAAATTAGATCCAAACCCTTAGCACTAGGCTTCACTTGGGGATAAATACCATACCACACGGGTTCATATTGGGGGATATATATAGAGGAAAAAATGACATAATATATTTAACATATAATAGGGGGTAAAGGGTTTTAATATTGGAAGGTACAAAAAAATGGAGCTCAAAGTTAATGAAAAGATATAAAGGGATATTAAATGTTAATATTAAAATGGATACCTTCAATATCTAGTTAAAGTAGGGGTTTTTTAAATTGGGAAGTGATCCGGAGATCAGAATTTTTCTCGAAAATGAAAGTGCCCAGAATATTTCGAAAATGGCTTCAAGTCATAGTGTTCATCGTATGGATTCCAACAACACTTGAATCTCCTCAATCCGATGTCGTATGAAAAAGTTATGATGTTCTAAAGTTTTTGGTGGACAAAAAAAAAATTGCAAGTAGGATGACTGGGTTGTTGACTGGGAAGTTCATACTCCTTATGTTATGATGACATCAGCATGCCAACTGGGTGTACAGAACCAATCACAACTCGCCACTTTTTTTTGTTGTACAGTTGCATTTTGTCCAAATTTAATTGGTTGTAGTTTGTTTGGTGGCCTAATGGGAGACATCCATGTGGCCCAATCATAGGACGCCATGTGGCACCTCCACAGTGGATAAAATTTTGTTTATGGGCTCGACAACCTCGGTGACAATCGAACCAGTGACCTTCCACTTACAATCCCAATGCTCTACCAACTAGCCTACAAGTGGTGCTTAACCATAGTGGGTGATGCTTGTATTTAAGGTTTAGGTGAAGGCGCATTGGGAGTAGGGGCAGCGCGGTGAGCCCCGGCCCTTGATCATGTGTTACCCTCCATATGACCTTAGTAAAAACTGACATATGGAGTAAATAAATGGGGACTAACCCCTAGTCGTATCAACCCACAGGACCAAAAATGGACAGGGAGAGGACTCGGGGAGCAGCCCCTGACCCCGGGTCATGAGATAACCCACAAGACTGAGTGAGAAAGCTTGAGGGAGATCGGAGGGAGGGAGTAGGGTTGTAGGCCCTAGCCCTGGGTCCCATTTCCATTCATGTGACTATGCATGAAGGAGATAAGGATTTAAGCGAAGGGGGCAGGGTTTTAGGCCCTGGTCTAGGGTTCTATGGAGATTCCATACGACCATGCTGAGGTGTTATGTCAAAGGGTGCGGTTGGTTAGCCCAGGCCCTTGGTTCTCAGCTCTCGATGTGACCACCAACAGGAGCTCCAGTGGTGGGGGCAAGAGGTTAGCCCTGGCCCCTGGCCATATCAGCTACCATGCGACCAAAAACCTGATGAATTAGGCGCCAAGGATGGTGGGGGCAGACCGTTGGCCCAATCCCTGGCCTTATGGTGCGCTACATGATTATGTTTTTGCACCTAAAGGGTTATTGGTAATTTAAAATAAGCGACAATTTGCACCAGATGCAGGCAAATTTATCTCCTCCCGAGAGGATTAAAGGGTAAAAATGCCACTCTCTTTGCGAGTTCATCCAATTTGGAGGACGAATAGCAGATCAAACTTGGGAGAGCCATAGCTTGATATTTGTTTGGCCTTTTGGAGCCCAAGAATAGCTCAAAAAGGGGGTTTTGGACATTCTAAATCCAATGGAAGCCTCTGTTTACTGATTCGAGCACTTCTGGAAGGACTTTTCGCATGTTTGATTCTATGGGTGATAGGATCAATCAGTGGGTTCAAGTAGTTTTTGAAAAATTTTGAGCATGAAGAGGACCTTGTTGGGGTTTTCCATCCTTCATATGTTATCTGTAGCAGTTATGACATCTATGGTGCAACTCATGTTTCTCTTTTCTCATTATGTTTTTGAGAAAATCTCTCTTTTAGTACTTCAATTTGGAATTTTTGTACTTGTTATGCACATTTTCAGATGGAGTACAAGGTCTTGATGTGAGATCCCTTTTATTGTTGATTGTTTAATGGATCACTGTAGGTTGTCATGCTTTTTAGATTGAAAATTATTTTCATGAAAATGTTTCCTTGAAGGGGAAACTAGCCACTCATTTTTCAACACATTTCATGTCCTATTTTACCACTAGAATCTATGGAACAGTCTAGCTGTGTTAGCAGGCTCAGAGATATAACCCATGAGGGGTGTACTCTGTAACCAATTTTGGTTTTGTCTCTCTTCTTGATTACCTTTATTATTTAAATGATGACTTGTTTCTTGTTTAAAGTTCACATGAAAACTAACTCATTATCCTTGAAGATACCATAAAATTTTTTGATATAATAAGACACATTTTTACTTGCAAAGCATCAGAGGACTGTCATTTTTTTAAACAGAAGATGTTCTCCTCCAATTCCATATCAATTGGTATTAGAACTAGTTCTGACCAAGTGGTAGGAATTGGAAAGAATATTGAAATCCAAGATCTATAGGATATGAACTTGTCTCTTCGAATGGAGAATGTTGAGTTGAGGAGAATGCCTGAAATTGTTGAAGAGGAGAAGAGGCATATGTGCCTTCAGTTGCAACATGCGCTTGAGGAACAATTTGGTGAAATTTCCACTCTAGAAGAAGAAAATAATACCTTCAAACTGAAGCCAAATTGTGGGCATGGTCCAAAAACAAGTTATGGAACCTATGTGGAGAATGATGCTTGTGGGTTTTGTCAACATCTCAAAGATTCCCATTATGTGCCTATCGGTAAAAATGGATGGCTCGAGTCATCTTCAAATTCTTCATTAACATCCAAAGCAAAAAACATGGGTGGAAAATATGAGGTAATCAACATCTCTAGTTCAAATCCTTTAGTTTATGTTAATAACACATATTTTGCGACCTTTGAACAACATACTAAAGGCATATGTATGAAGCTTCTAGCTTGAATGGGTTATGAAGAGGGAGGCCTTCGAATAAATGGCCAAGGAATCACTAATCATATCATGGTGAAAGAGAGACCAAGATGTCATAAAGAGTTTGGAGAGTGTTCTAAAATATTGGAGGAAAAATAAATAATCAAATGATGATATGTCAAACCAATATGGTAGTGACAATGGAAATTTGACTCCCAGGAGGCAATTTTGGTTTTTCCATAACTAAGGCAATTTTCGACCAATTTTGCCTCAGAAAGAGTCATTCTTGGTAGATTTTGATGTTTTGGATCCATTGGAGTAGGTTTCATAGGCAACATGAGAGTGTAAACAACACTTTTGCACAATTTAATCTAATACAAAGGCCCATGCCATGGAAGCTGGACGAAGGATATGTAGCCCAGGATAGGTGAAATCCTTCATAAAAACCATGTGTATTTGATTCATTTGTCTGTGTTTGTTGTGTTTTTATATGTTGTTGTTTAGCATTTAGTTTCCATGCTTTTATGTTCATGAAATACACTTAATCTCATCAAGTTTATTGAAATGTCAATCATAAGCACATGTATAAACCCTTGTATAAGAATAAAACCAAAGCACCTTTGTGTTAAATTTGAAATTGACATTAGCACAGCATTAAATAAAAATCAATTTTAGATCACCTCCTATCCATGACAGGAATTTTCTTAAACATGTCACAAACATTACATCTACAGGTGTAAACAATAGAATTAAACATAGGGGTCTCATACTTATCTGAGAATCGCTAAGAAGTTTTTCCCCCTTACATCATAAACTGAAATATAGTTCATTTGACCATAGATACATAATACATTGTGTATCCATTTACAGGTAAAAACATGGATAGAGCCATACATCATCATTAATCGAATACATGCTTATAACCAGCACAATAAGAACAGTTATACAATGGATATAACAACAATAAAATCCATACATAAACCATTACATTTGCATACCAAATACCAAAGGAATGAGCTTTTCATTAATGTATGTAAAAACCAAACGGATATGGGACTACCATGTTCCATCCAACCATAGATTGGCTAAGCCAAACCTCTCTTCATCCAATCACCCCTGTGCCATATTCCAAGCATGAATGTGGGACAACCAACCAAAAAGAACCAAAAAGGCATGAATGCTACTGGATTTCTCCACCTACACCTTGAGTAATTTGAGTGCCTCCTAGTCCCTCAAGTCTTACCATAACCCTACACCAAGACCATCTCTCCAGTTCCTGTAATGGGTATCTCCACATTTCCAATAGAAATAATAGCATGTGAAGATGAAACTGAAGAGAAATCAACATTGTTTACCTCAACTGTTGATTTTGAAATAGGTGATGATGGCTTCTTTAAGCCTTCGTTGTGCTTCAATTCCTCCAAAGCCTCTTGTGAAACTCGCAACTGAAGTTGCAATATCTTCTTATCATCTTTCTCTTCTCGTAGTAGCCTACTTAATTCAGCATTCTCTTCTCGTAGTAGCCTACTTAATTCAACATTCTCTTCTCAAATACTCTGGTTTATATCCTCATTTGAATGATGAGAAGCTGATGAAGGCAACGAAGAAGATGCATAAGAACTAGAATATGTGGACAAAGCATCATTCTCTGATCTTTCTTTCTCCTCTTCCGCTATTCTCTTCTCATAAGCGTCATGCATTATGTCCACCAATTTGGACATCCTGAGCATGGCCTCATACATGTATTTTTCATCCCCCAGTGTTGCATGTTCAATCATTGTTTACACTCACAATTCACATCAGCAAGAAGACTGCTCTGATACCACTTGATCCGGGTCCATCAGCTACCAAATTTACCTATGATATTTTACTTATGTGATGTGGTTAGAATTAAACTAAAAAGAACATTAAATAACACATATGCATGCTTTAATCAAGAGGAAACAAGACAACAATCAACAACATAAGAACAAGGGACATTGATAACGGAGTTCACCCAGTGTGGGCTATGTCTTCAGGCCCGATGTCAAAATTTGGTAGATGGCTTCATATATTGCTGGAAATGGTGATAATGTGCATGGACTATGTTTTCTGTCATACAAGGATATATGCCCTCAACATGAGTAGCTTGTCTCTCCACGAGACGTTCCACTACAGGAACTCTCACTCACAATAGGCCTCCTATCAATATGACATAATCTCACACAAGCTGACGATGAGGATCCCTTCAACAAGGTTACATAGGGATCATAACAATCCATGGCGAATACATCTCACATGAAGTAGAAACCTAGATCCCGCAACATACATCAAGAAAGGATCTAAACATAATATTACATCTAAAAAAAAATGATAAAAGAGGCACATTATATCAATACTGCATATACCTCACCCCCTGAAGTTGGCTAAAGAAGTGGATGCTCAGCTACTGAATCTGGCTGCGCCATCGAATTCGTGGTGTCAAGAGGCATAAAATCGACTGTCCACACTTTATAATCTAACATAATCACTCCAATCTAGAAAATGGCCAAAAAATGGGAAGATTTTCTACTAAAAAATACATCACCATTGGATTCCTATCGCTGAGAGGTGTAAAATCGATATAAAATTTGTCAAATTCTGACTCTGGCATGTTCAGGACCTCAAGGAATATTTTTTATGCCCCTCAAGATTCCTTGGGCAAGGTTCCAGCCATCTGGAAGAGCATGGTTTCGTACTTGCAATAAAAAAAATATAATTCATTGAAGAACACACCGGTCTGCTCCACGTTCTTCCTCCACTTTTCTCACGGCTCCATTGGCCTCCCTGTGCCCTCATCTCACATGTATTCTCCATCATTCTCAATGGTTTCCTTGAACCATTTGAATGAAATTTTATTACAAAGTGTGAGGGTGAATAAGACAAAGTGCGAGGTTGGCACATTGGTTGGCATAATCATATTAAGATACTTGTTGTTGGGAGGTTTTTAGTTCAAATACCATTGACTCTCAATATTGTTTTAAAGCCCGATTTTAGTTTTAATATATTTTTTCCAAACTATATAATATATGGAACTCGTATGTCCATATTGTAATGACTCCCAAAAACATGAGAATAAGACAAAATATGGAGGTTGCACCATCCAAGGCCACTTGGGCCTAATTTTAGGTGCCATTTGGCACCATGTGATTGGGCCATGTGGCAAGTCCTCATTGGTCCACATCATATGCCACCTCTACCACCTACTTGCCATGTGTCAACTCGTGGTGATGCCACATCACCTTTTTGCAGGTCCACCTACTTTGTTGACTAGGCCGCCACATTATATTTTTAGGACCCACTAGGCCTACTACATGTCATCCATATGGCATGCCACGTGGCAGAATGTTGACTTTGACTTGTTTTTTGTTGTTGTTTGGTACAAACTTCAAACTGCAATAACTTTCTCATACATACTCGGATTTGAGTGTTGTTCGCACCATTGGAATCAGGGCAACGAGCACTAAAATAATTTCCTAGTTCAAAATCATTCTGACCACTTTTATTTTTGACCATTTCTGGCCCTCTTGGTCTCCTGACGGTGTCTAGAACCACCTGGATCAATCCTCCTCACTGAGGCTCTTTTGGTCCACCAAAAGCATGAAAAAAATCTGCAGTTTCTTTGTATCTCGTATGCACGACAAGTGTTCTGAAAGGTCACCCTTCATTCTCCTTCACCTTTGTTCTTCGGAGCCATAAGCGATGAGCCGACACTTGCATCCTTTGCAAAATTGTAGTGCATTATTCTTACAAATTGCATGCTCAATTACATGACCAACTATGACCCAAGCATCCCATACTTGCCACAATTTTATAACTCATACTTTGTGGTCAAGTTTACATTAAAATGGAATCAATGCCCCAGTTATCAATACAAGGCTAAAACATCATTGTTTCTTCACAAGAAATGGAAAACACATCATCAATTTTGCATTTTAAATTGTAACACATGATTTACAAAATAAGGCCAAAACACACTACCACACCTAGAAAAACCATCTCTCACTTATTAAAGTGAATGGGTCATCCCTATGTGGCACATTGGCTTGTCGAACAATTGTTTTAAGTGGTTCCTGCACTGAAATTTTGTCCTTTAGGCGCTACTTTGGATGGAACCTCTGACACGTGGCTCTTTGATAGCCACTTTTTTTGTAATGAATGCAATGTATCTTCTTCCTTCAAACCTGCTTTACATTCTTCTTTTCCTGCGATGGAGAAGGCCTTTCACGACTCATCTTATTTCGTGTTTCCATTCTCTTCCAACACTCAACAAATACATGGTTATGTAATCCAAAAAAACTACATTTTTTTCAATGCCATGATTTATGTTCATTGTTTTTTTTTTTGGTAAATTAGGCTACTCTATATTAATTTGAAAAGAGAAACATTACATATGCTATAGGCAGGGTTGGTAAGCTACTCTTAACCAATCCCAGCCATAGTTGCTTGATTTCAGGGCTACCTCTGTGGAGGAAAACAACACGGAAAATACTTGAGACAAGAAATTACAAAATGTGCAGCAGTGCTGATGTATCCAGATATTACAAAATGTGCAAAAGCATAAGTATAGATTGATATTCCATGGTAGTAGCATGCATGAAAAAATCCAAGGAAGAACTGAGTAGTTTCGCAGTCCTTAGTCTTCAGCTTCATCATTATTCTTGGGTACTTCCTCCTCTATGGGGAAGGTGTACACTTGCGCAGCCGCTTCCTCTAAATCTGCTACTAGACACGTAGGTTTGGGGACCAGTGCACAAAGGATGGGGAACACCAAATACTCAGCGTCAGGGACGTGTGTCTAAGTGCCTTCAGAATCCATAATTCATACATCTGATTCATCATCCTCATCCTCCTGAGCTGGAAAAGGATCAACCTTGCGAGGCAGAGGGTGTGTTTGGTGCACAATGGTAGACTTCCGGGGATCGCATCTACCTCTCTCCGCAGCTTTCACAGGGGCTTATTCCTCCTTCTCAAGATTAGGGATCTGTCTAGCATATTTACCGGAGGAGGAGCCTTCAACAGACTCCAAATGGTTGTCTATTCCACGGTGGAAACGTCTAGGGAGAGCCCCTCTCTGTCTGCCACGGATGGTTCTTTGCTGCAATCTGGAAACCATTTCCTGCTGAAGTAGAGGAATGGCTTCAATGGAAGGATGCGCGACAGGAGGACAGACAATCTCAGAGAGTAGAGGAGCAGAAGCGGTAGGGCTAAGATGTGCAGGCTGGATAGTCGCATCCCAGAGGGGTATGCGCAGCGCGGCTCTAGGAATAGGGCTACACGGCGAACTGGTGGTGTAGGTGTTAGGAAAAATAATGAGAGGGGGGCTGAATCAGTATTTAGAGCTGACTGAAAACTTTTTATCAGAAATCATATTTATTCATTTAATTCTTTACATAAATTATTGCATCATTCATTCATCAGAAGATTAGTAGGTCGTAAGCATGTGCAGTAATAACAGAATGAACCATCACATATAAGCAACACACATGAACACCAGTATTTAAGGTGGAAACCCAATTTGGGAGAAAACCACCGCTGTTGTCGTCTCTGTCTTAAATATTTATTATAAAGAAAACTTCTTACAATTTTAGTGCTGGCGCAGACTTATACCAGCAAGCAGGCACCCACCTGCAGAAGGCTACAACCTTCTCTCATTCTCCAGTCACTGCTGGAAGGGAGCTCCAACCCCCTGATTTTAACAACAGCTTATACTGGTAGAAAGCTTCCACTTCAATCCTCAGATCCACCACATTTCTTCAATTTCTTCATCAGAATTGTGTCAGGTCTTCATTATTTCTTTGCAGATCTTCCTAGAGATTCATCATTTTCTCGATCAACTCCATAGGTGCATCATAGATTCAGATTTTTCAGAAAAACAGAGTTCAATCATGCAGATATCTCTTAAAGAGATTTATTCATTAACTTTCCTTATGCATGCACACCATGAACCATAATACACTTCTCCTTATATAGTTTTGCCTTTATTAATACCATGAGTCAATACCACCCAACCGGTGATGGTATTCCTGGACGGGATCAATTAGATAATCCAGCGGGGTCTACCCAAGCCCCTAAACAATTTCTCATTGTTTTATTTCCTTGGTTTTGGCAATTTAATCTAAGGCTTTTTAATATCTCAATCTGAGATTGAGATATTAATCCAAATTTCTCCTTTAGTAATGAAAAACCCTTAGCATACTTCGTAGACCTTCATATGTCCACCCCGAGGTTTATACGTTCCACCAAATTTGGAGTAAAAATGATGGCCCAATCGCTTTTCGTCATAATTTATATTTAATTTAAACAAACTTGGTTAAACTCGCAAATATTAATTTGAAAAGGCCCAATTAATATAATTTAAGTTGGGCCCACATATATGATCAGCGACCCAGTCAAATTCTCGCTCCGTACTTTGGTTAATCTTCGCACATCTTCATCAAGCGATCACCGTCTAATGACTCCTTCCCAAATCAACGACGCTCAACAATTTCGCTGGGCATCCTGGGTCGAACAATAACGCGCGATGGCACGCAGTGACAAGCGATTTTGTGGAGTCGTACAGGGACGCGTGTCGCCCGTTCTATGGAATCGCTCCCCAACTCGAAGAAACCACTTATCTCCGAAAGGCAGTGCGATATGGGCAATCCGGCTTTGTAAACCCGCTCGCGGTTTCAGAATAGTGTTCTATCGGAATTCAACCATATTTCAAATATAGTTCATTGATCCATCGGGTCCGGATTTTCCTCGCAATCGCAAGTCTTTTAAAAAACACTCCGCTGCACAGTTTTTCTCCGATGCGTTTAAAACTGGAACTCAAACACTTATTAATACTGGTTTATACGCCCATCGGGTCCGGGCTTCAATCGCACTCGCATCCTGTTGTTAACTTGTTCTGCTGACCTTATATGCTCTGATGCGATAAGGGTCTTTGGCCTGGGTTACGATTCCCGGAATGTACTTATTTAGTGTATCAACCAGCTGGGGTAGTAAACCTCGGAATAACGCCTCAACCTCTGCCTCTGCTGCTCGATGCAATTCCTTCTATGCTGCCTTGCTACCTCTCTTTACTGCCTCTGTGCCTCTACTACAATACATTGCTTCCTCTGCTCCTTGACTGATGCGATAGTTGCCATCAAGGACAATCAATTCAATATGATAAGATTTAAGAGGCATATTGCTAACAATCTCCCCCTTTGGACATGATGGCAACCATGACCAGAAATACATTTAGACAACAACATTCTCCCCCTTTGACATCAAGGGCAAAGGGTAGATCAAAAACCTTTATACCGACAAAACCATGCTCCCCCTGAGATCATGCTGCTTCTTCAAACATAATATAACAAAAATGACTTATACAAACAAGATAAAAAATTCTCAAGCATGAGATCAGACTACAAAAAATAATTATAATGCCAACAATGCATTCTTTCCACATGACCAACGCTCCCCCTTAATGCGGTTGTCCTACAGAAAATCCACATCTTCTTTATTTAAGTAGATCTGATCTTTTGCATGGCAGAGACTACTCCCAGCTTTTGTCTGAGATATTCGAACACTTCCCTGGGTAAAGGTTTGGTAAATATATCAGCAACTTGTTCTTTGGAGGGAACATATTCCAACTTCACCTTTTTTTCAAGCACTTGTTCTCGTAAGAAGTGATACTTGATGGGAATGTGCTTGGTCTTGGAATGCATAATAGGATTCTTTGAAATACTGATGGCACTTGTATTATCACACATAATGGAGATAGGAGGTGAACATTTTATTTGAATGTCTTGTAAGGTTTGCATCATCCAAAGAAGTTGAGTGCAACATGATGCAGCAGCCACATATTCTGCTTCTATTGTAGATAAGGCAATAGAGCTTTGCTTCTTGCTGAACCAAGATACTAACCGGGGCCCCATATAGAATGCACCACCACTAGTGCTTTTCCGATCATCAAAATTTCCAGCCCAATCTGCATCAGTGTAAGCATGAAGAGTAAGATCAACATTCTTTGGATACCATAGTCCAAAGTCTTGAGTTCCTTGTAGATATTTGAATATTCTTTTCACAACCTGAAGGTGAGACTCTTTTGGATTAGCTTGGAATCGTCCAACAATCCCAACGGCATGCATAATGTCTGGTCTTGTCCCAGTGAGATAAAGTAGACTTCCTATCATAGATCTGTATTCTGGTTGATTCACCGTGGGGGAATCATCATTAGAACTGAGATTACATCCAGTTATCATTGGTGTACTTACAGGTTTGAAATCTTCCATGCCATACTTTTTCAAGATTTTCTTAAGATATTTTTCTTGTGATAAGAATATTCCATCTGTTGTTTGTTGCACTTGCAAGCCAAGAAAGAATGTTAGTTCCCCAAGTAAAGACATTTCAAATTCTTGGTGCATATCAGAAGCAAATTTCTGACTCATAGACTCTTCATTACTTCCAAAAATGATATCATCAACATATACAACCGCAATCAGTAGTTTATTATTTTCAGTCTTTATGTATAAGTTGCTATCAGCAGACCCCTTAGAAAATCCTTGTTGATGGAGATATTTGTCAAGAAGATAGTACCATTCCCTTGGAGCTTGTTTGAGACCATATAGAGCCTTTTTAAGTCTACAAACAAGATTTTCATCATTTCCCAAAATGAATCCTTCAGGTTGTTCTATATAGACTTCTTCTTCTAGATCACCATTGAGAAAAGCAGATTTAACATCCATTTGATAAAATTTGATTTGTTGGAAGCTTGAAAAAGAAGGAAACATTCTTATGGCTTCAAGTCTAGCTACAGTGGCAAAAGTTTCTTCAAAGTCTATACCTTCTTGTTGAGCATACCCCTTGCAAACATGTCTAGCTTTATTTCTTATAACATCCCCATTATCATTTAACTTATTTTTGAATATCCATTTAGTTCCAATGACATTTTTATCATGAGGTCTTGGTACTAATTCCCAAGTGTGATTCTTTTCAATTTGATCGAGTTCTTCATTCATGGCTTGAATCCAACATTCTTCTTTGCTGGCTTGATTGACATTTTTTGGTTCAATAGTGGATAGAAATGCCAGGTAACTAGAAGATCTGACAAGAGTCCTTTTTTTTTGTACACCTGCTCCCTTTTCTCCCAAAATTCGAGATTCTGGATGATTCTTTTGAACATATCTGGATGGAGCCTTTTCAGATAAATCATCTTCGGGTTCTTCATTGGGTTCACTATCTATATCATTCCTATTTGATGTAGAAGGATATATGTCATCATCATCGTCTCCATTTGTTGTTTGTTTTTCTTCTTTTGGAGCTGCAGGAGACTCATCAATAACAACATCTATACATCCAACAATCTTCCGAAGTCTTTTATTGTAACATTTATATGCCCTACTCCTAGAGGAGTAACCAAGAAATATTCCTTCATCTGCTCTGGGTTCAAACTTGCCAAGTTTTTCATCATTATTTTTGATAAAGAATTTTCTCCCAAAAAATCTAAAGTGCTTCACAGTGGGAGGATTGCCATACCATAGTTCATATGGAGTTTTATCAGTATTTACACGAACATGTGCCTTGTTGAGAATATTTACCGTTGTATGTGCTGCTTCTCCCCAAAATGTGTCAGGTGTTCCGGAATCATCAAGCATAGCTCTAGACATTTGTTGAACTGTTCTATTCATTCTTTCTGCTACGCCATTTTGTTCTGGAGTGCCAGCTACAAAAACAATGTCTTTTTATGCCATGTTGTTCACAAAATTCAAGGAATTCATCTGATGTATATTCTCCTCCTCAGTCAGATCTAAGACACTTGATTTTTAGATCTAATCATTTTCAACCATTGCTTTGAAGATCTGAAATTTCTCAAATGCTTCATCTTTGTGTTTAATCAACCCAATCCAACACATTCTAGAGAAATCATCAATAAATAAGATATAGTATTGTTCACCACGTGGTGAATTTTTCTTCATATGTCCACATATGTCAGTATGAATGAGTTCAAGAGGCTTACTTGATGATCCTTCCTTGGCATTAAATTGCACTCTGGTTTGCTTACCGAATTGGCAAGATTTTCATATGATACTTTCAGGTAGAGAAATATTGGGAAGATCACGAACTGCTTTGAGTCTACTTGATTTGTTGATTTGAGAGAAGCTCAGATGCCCCAACCTTCTATGCCATAGCTAGTTTTCTGAAGATTTACTCAAGTGACATTGTTCTTTGCAGTTCTTCAATACATACAGGTTGCTTGGAGTTCGGTTTCCTTTTATAAGTGTTTTACCTGTATCAAGATCACGCACCACACATTCTTTTGAACTAAAGACAACTTCAGTTCCTTTATCACACATCTGACTTACACTTAAAATTTTATGCTTTAATCCATCCACATACATGACATTATTAGCTTTCACTTTTTCTTTTAGAAAAACAGGCCCTTTTCCCTTAATGACAGCAGGAGTATCATTTCCAAATGTAACATTCTTTTCCTTTTCTAGAGCACTATATGCAAGAAGTTTATCTTTGTCACCTGTCATGTGTTTTGAGCATCCACTATCAATGTACCATTGATTTTCTTCACCTTCTACAAATAAATCTATGCCACAATTTTCAACCTGTAATTCCTTCTTTTTCCACACTTTGGAGCTTGAAGGAAAATGCTCTTTTGGCTAGACTTTGCTCCTGCATTCAGATTCTTCATGGCCAAAGTTATTGCAATAAGCACATTCAAATTCATTTTGAAGAGGAGAAAAGTTGTTATAGGTATTCTTCTTTGTTCCAATATCCATCCTTTTCTTTCTTGCTTCTCTTGTCATGATGGTTTTATATGCAACACATTGAACAGCTTTATGACCAAAATTGTGACATGAGAAACATTGTCCATTGAAGAAGAAATTTCTGCGATCATGAAATATTCTACTTGAATTTACCTGTTGATTAGTGTTTCTTTGAAAGTTACTCCTGTTAGTGTTCTTTGAATTGAGATGGTCATGCATTATCTGTAGAGATTCTTTACTCTCTTGCTAAGGGGCAGAATGTTGTGTATTGGTTGTAGCTGCTTTTAGATAATTTGGTGCTGAAGCTTGAGAAGATTCTCCGATATATCCAAGACCTGTCTTTAGAAGAGGAGAACGTTGTATCTTGATAATCTCATCTAAGGTTTCAGATATTTAGCAAATCTAAGATTCAAAGTCTTTACTTTCTCAATTTCTTTTCTTAGACTTACTATTTCACATTCTAATTTCTCATTATGTTTCTCCTTTTCTTGAAGCTGGTTTTTCAGAGTCTCTATGGTTATTTTACTTTCTTCTAAGCATATTTTGAGTTGATTTATTTCATCAAAAAAATCATTGTCCTCTAAATCATCCATAAAAGTATCCTTTTCTTCTCTAGACTCCTTTTCAAATGCCATGAGAAGTCTAAGATCTTGTTCACATTCTTCCTCACTGTCTGATAACCCATCACTGTCTTCATGAGTATAGTAACTTTTTCTAGTGTTAAAACAATTCTTATTCCTTGTTGCTATGTTATTTACTTTTTCATGTGTTTCTTTGTGAGGACACTTAGCAGCATAATGACCAACTCTTCCACAAGCAAAACATTTGAAAGGAAGCTTTCCTCTGAATCGTCCTATACCAAGTTGGAGTTTCTTTACAAAATTTACCTCATCTTCTTCTGAGATATACCCTAATCCTTCTGTCTCTTGTACTTCCTTCCCTTTTGTAGAATCTCTAAAGACGGCTTCTTTGACTTCATATGGTCCTCCGCTTCTCATTTCATATGCAGTTAGTATGCCATGAAGTTGCACCACAGTAAGATTTTGAAGATCCTGCTTTTATTCAAGAGCAGAAACTTTTGACTCAAATTTTTTTGTTAGTGATCTTAAAACTTTCTCAACCAAATTTGATTCGGTTATTGTTTCTCCCAGATTTCTCATACAATTTACGATATCATCAATACGTAAAAATAAATTGGCAATGCTCTCCTCATTATGCATTTTTAGATTCTCATATTGAATTCTGAGAGTTTGTAGTTTAGCACTTTTTACCTTTGCATCACCTTCATAACTTAGAATGATTTTTTCCTATATTTCCTTTGATGTATCTAGCTGCATGACTTTGACAAATTCTGATTCAGTTAAACTTCCCAATAGAGCATTGACAACCTTTTCATTTGTTTCATAATTCTTTCTTTCCGTTGAATCTATTGATACTGCGGCTGGATATTGATATACTTTTTCAATAATAGCCCATACATCTTCTCCCAGAGACTGTAGATAAGATCTCATCCTTGTTTTCCAGAAGAGCAAAGGCCTGATAGAAGTTGTTCCATCTTGATTGCTCATCTTGTTTGATCTTCCTTCTAGTGGTTAAGCCTTTTCAGAAGGACCTTATTTGATACCAATTGTTAGGAAAAATAATGAGAGGGGGGGTGAATCAGTATTTAGAGCTGACTGAAAACTTTTTATCAGAAATATTTTTATGCATTTAATTCTTTACATAAATTATTGAATCATTCATTCATCAGAAGATTAGTAGGCCATAAGCATGTGCAGTAATAACAGGATGAACCATAACACATAAGAAACACACATGAACACCAATATTTAAGGTGGAAACCCAATTTGGGAGAAAACCACCGCTGTTGTCGTCTCTGTCTTGAATATTTATTATAAAGAAAACTTCTTACAATTTTAGTGCTGGCGCAGACTTATACCAACAAATAGGCACGCACCTGCAGAAGGCTACAACCTTCTCTCGTTCTCCAATAACTACTGGAAGGGAGCTCCAACCCCCTGATTTTAACACCAGCTTATACTGGCAGAAAGCTTCCACTTCAATCCTCAGATCCACCACATTTCTTCAAGTTCTTCATCAGACTTGTGTCAGGTCTTCATTATTTCTTTGCAGATCTTCCTAGAGATTCATCATTTTCTCGATCAACTCCATAGGTGCATCATAGATTCAACTTTTTCATAAAACAGAGTTCAATCATGCAGATATCTCTTAAAGATATTTATTAATTAACAACCCTTATGCATGCACACCATGAACCATAATACACTTCTCCTTATATAGTTTTTCCTTTATTAATACCATGAGTCAATACCACCCAAACGCTGATGGTATTCCTGGACGGGATCAATTAGATAATCCAGCGGGGTCTACCCAAGCCCCCAAACAATTTCTCATTGTTTTATTTCCTTGGTTTTGGAAATTTAATCTAAGTCTTTTTAATATCTCAATCTGAGATTGAGATATTAATCCAAATTTCTCCTTTAGTAATGAAAAACCCTCATCATACTTCGTAGACCTTCATATGTCGACCCCCAGGTTTATACGTTCCACCAACTTTGGAGTAAAAATGATGGCCCAATCACTTTTCGTCATAATTTATATTTAATTTAAACAACCTTGGTTAAACCCGAAAATATTAATTTGAAAAGGCCCAATTAATATAATGTAAACTGGGCCCACATATATGATCAGCGACCCAATCAAATTCCCGCTCTGTACTTTGGTTAATCTTCGCACATCTTCATCAAGCGATCATCGTCCGATGACTCCTTCCCAGATCAACAGCGCTCAACAATTTCGCTGGGCATCCTGGGTCGAACAATAACGCGCGATGGCACGTAGTGACAACCGGTTTTGTGGAGTCGTACAGGGACGCATGTCGCCCATTCTATGGAATTGCTCCCCAACTCGAAGAAACCACTTATCTCCGAAAGGCGGTGCAATATGGGAAATTCGGCTTTGTAAACCCACTCGCGGTTTCAGAACAGTGTTCTATCGGAATTCAACCATATTTAAAATATAGTTCATTGATCCATCGGGTCCGGATTTTCCTCGCAATCACAAGTCTTTTAATAAACACTCCGCTGCACAGTTTTTCTCCGATGCAATTAAAACTGGAAATCAAACAATTATTAATCCTGGTTTATACGCCCATTGGGTCTGGGCTTCAACCGCACTCGCATCCTCTTGTTAACTTGTTCTGCTGGCCTTATATGCTCTGATGCGATAAGGGTCTCTGGCCTGGGTTACGATTCCCGGAATGTACTTATTTAGTGTATCAACCAGCTTGGGTAGTAAACCTTGGAATAATGCCTTAGCCTCTGCCTCTGCTGCTCGATGCAATTCCTTCTATGCTGCCTTGCTACCTCTCTTTACTGCCTCTGTTCCTCTGCTACAATACATTTCTTCCTCTGCTCCTTGACTGATGCGATAGTTGCCATCAAGGACAATCAATTCAATATGATAAGATTTAAGAGACATATTGCTAACAGTAGGAGGGACAAAACATAATCAAAAGGAAATACTGAAGGAACTTACTGTGAGTCTCTTTGTGCTGAGGGTCCATCCTTTTATAAGGTCTGGGACACATGCGAGGGGTAATTTCATGAGTGAGCCTCGCACACAGGTGTGTGCCATATCCAATTTCCTAAAAAGGCTCGAGGGAAGAGTTATGGTTGATTTTCATATCAATCCTGTTAATCATTTATGATGATTGCTACAAAGGGGTACCCTGGAGGGGCTAACATTGTACAAACGTCTCTTCATAATGCCTTATCCCATTCATCTCGTGCGAATGGTTAAATTTTTGAGGATCTGCATCAGTGAGGCCCTGCACGGTAGATCTCCATCCTCAAGGGCGTGGGAGAGATGATTGGCATTCATGCCACTTTTGTCACCCACATCCGGGTATCTATATTAATTGTTAGCTACATGCTTGTAATCAAAATGAACACTAGAATAATGAGGCTTGTTATACCTTTCTTGTTGGTCTATGGTGAAATCATGGTGATAAGAGCTTGCTTCAGCTCTTTCTCTGCAATGTGTGTTGTCATAGGATGATGGTGAAGTGTTCCCATCATTCTCTTTCCCCAATGGTTTCAACCATGTATTGGAATATTCTGACACCTTTGAGCACTATCCTTCAGTGTATCCCAAACCTGTGAATCGAGTTCTCTACACAACCTCCAACGGCTGACTTATGCCTTGGCCATTCACACCAAGTCCTCCTCCTTTGTACCCCATTTTCGTAAGGAGTCTCATTCCAGTTCATGTAATGGGTATCTCCACATTTCCAACAGAAATAATAGCATGTGAAGATGAAACTAAAGAGAAATCAACATTGTTTACCTCAACTATTGATTCAAAAACAGGTGATGATGGCTTCTTTAAGCCTTCATTGCAATTCAATTCCTCCAAAGCCTTTGTTGCAATCTCTGCATCTCCTCTTTCTCTTCTCGTAGTAGCCTCATTAATTCAACATTCTCTTCCTAACGACTCTGGTTGATCTCCTCATTCGAATGATGAGAAGACAATGAAGGCGACGAAGAATATGCATAAGCACTAGAAGATGTGGACGAAGTATCGTTCTCCCATCTTTCTTTATCCTCTTTCGATGTTCTCTTTTCATAAGCGTCGTACATTGTATCCGCCAATTTGTATATCCTGAGCATGGCCTCATACATGTATTTCTTATCCTCCATTGTTGCATGTTCAATCTTTATTTACGTTGAAACTTAGAATCAGCAAGAAGACCGCTCTGATGCCACTTGATCCGGGTCCATCAGCTACCAAATTTACCCATGATATTTTACTTCTGTGATGTGGTTATAATTTCACTGAAAAGAACATTAAATAACACATATGCATGATTTAATCAAGAGGAAACAAGACAAAAATCAGTAACATAAGAACATGAAACCTTGATAACGGAGTTCACCTAGTGTGGGCTATGTCTTCGGGCTCGATGTAAACATTGGGTAGGCCGCTTCATATAGTGTTGGAAATGGTGATGATGTGCATGGACTATGTTTTCTTTCATACAAGGATATATGCCCTCAACATGAGTGGCTTGTCTCTCCACAAGAGGTTCCACTATAGGAACTCTCACTCACAATAAGCCTCCTATCAACATGACATAATCTCACACAAGGTGACGATTAGGATCCCTTAAACAAGGTTACATAGGGCTCATAACGATTCATGGAAAATACATCTCACATGAAGTATAAACCTAGATCTTGCAACATACATCAAGCAAGGATCTAAACAACATATTACATCTCACAACAAATGATAAAATAAGCACATGATATCAATACTGCATATACCTCACCCCCTGAAGTTGGCTAAAGAAGTGGATGCTCAATTATTGAATCTGGCTGCACCATCGAATTTGTGGCATCGAGAGGCATAAAATTGACTGTCCACACTTAAGAATCTGACACTGTCACTCCAATCTGGAAAATGGCCAAAAATGGGAAGCTCTGCTGCTGAAACGAACATCGTCATTGGATTCCTGTACTCGAAGGGTGTAAAATCGACATAAAATTTGTCAAATTCTGACTCTGGCAAGTTCGGGACCTCATGGAATCTTTTCGATGCCCCTCAAGATTCCCTGGGCAAGGTTTCGCCCCTCTAGCCGCTCATGGTTTCACACTTGCAATAATAAAAATATTATTCATTGAAGAACACGTCAGTATGCTCCACATTTTGCCTCCACTTTGCTCACAGCTCCATTGGCCTCCCTATGCCCTCATCTCTCATGGATTCTCCATCATTCTCCATGGTTTCCTTGAACCATTTGAATGGAATTTTATAACAAAGTGTGAGGTTGGCACTTTGGTTGGCATAATCATATAAAGATACTTGTTGTTGGGAGGTTTTGGGTTCAAATCACATTGACTCCCAATATTGTTTTAAAGCTAAATTTTAGTTTTAATATAGTTTTTTCAAACTATATAATATATGGAATTCATATGTCCATATTGTAACGACTCCCAAAAACATGAGAATAAGGCAAAAAATGGAGGTTGCACCATCCAAGGCCACTTGGGCCTAATTTCAGGTGCCACTTCGTACCATGTGATTTGGCCATGTGGCAAGCCCTCATTGTTCCACATTGTATGCCACCTCTAGTACCTACTTGCCATGTGTCGACTTGTGGTGCTGCCACATCACCTTTTTGTGGGTCCACATGTTTTGTTGACTAGGTTGCCACATTAGCTTTGTGGGTCCCACTAGGCCTACCACATGTCATCCATACAGCCTACCACATGGTAGAATGTTGACTTCGACTTGTTTTTGTTATTGTTTGGTACAAACTTCAAATTGCAATAACTTTATCATACAGATTCAAATTTGAGTGTCTTTTGTGCCATTGGAATCGGGGCGACGAGCACTAGAATATTGTCCTAGTTCGAATCATTCTGACCACTTTGAATTTTGACCATTTATAAGCCCTCGTGGTCTCCTGAGGGTGTTTGGAGCCACCTGGATCATTTTGAAAGATGGATATGTTCTAATCCAACCAGATTTTCCAACATTAGATTTTGGTAAAGCCAACTAGAGACGCTAAGGGATAATTTTGTTTATGAAACATCACTTGCATACGTTACCTCGATGTTGAAATAAGACTCTTTAGTTTGCTTGTCTACAAAGAGTATGATCTATTACTTTTAATGCACTTCGCCATACCTTTTCTATATATTCACATTCCATGAATAGGTGGTGGTATATTTCCAATCAACACATGCATGAAAACACATCTATAAGGACCTTGTAGATCCCCCTTTGCATATATTTTTTACAATAAATTATTTTCCATGCACTAAAATCTAACAAAAACATCTTGGCTTTTAAGATTTTTTCCAAAATTGTTGCACTTGGTGGTAGGGTTTTATATTTTAAATGATACTTATATCCATGTTTTACCATATATATGGAGGTGCCCCATCCCCATTGATTTGGAGTGGCTTGCCACCTTGAAGTATATCCTCTAAGTGAATCTTCAAGATAGCTCATTAGGAATGAGTGAAATAGGAAAGAAATTGTCAGAAAGTGCCAACCTATCCATCACCCAAAGGGTGACCATAAAGAGATGTCATATAATTAAGGGTCACCATAAAGAGATGTCATATAATTTGGTGGGTGGAAAGTCTAATTTGAAATCAAAGGATGTTATCCATTATGTTATCTTGCTAGATGTTGGTTTTGTCCATTACCTAGAATCCAAGTAAGCTTGGGAAAAAGGAGGGTATGAATTGCTTTGAGAAGTTTCCAAATAGGGGATCTTCTTTCTCAATTATGGGATTATCAATAAATTTCTTCTAAAACCCTTCCAAATATTTTTTATGTAGATTTTTCTTCTTCAAATTTTATTTAATTGTGATTAATCGCCAAAACAAATTACCCCCTAATACTAATTTTTTCACCGTTGGATCCTTAATTCTTAATCCTTCATTCGATTTTCGATTTCAAATAGTATCCAAATTAAACAAATAAAATCCTTTTGAGTTTGATTTACCACTTTCTACATAAATTGTCACAATTCTTAAGCTAACTATTATTTTACCCCTTCGGGGTAGCTTAAGTAGAGATTTAGAAAATTGGTAGAGGCAAAGGAAATTATTTGGGTAGGAGTCTTCCCACAAGGTTTAACCATTGAACTCCTGATTGAGTGAACTTAGCTTTGATTCATTAATAAGTATTGATGGCATAAAAGATAATTAACATTATCATTTTTATGTTATTGAGTAAAGAAAAAAAAAGGGTTAAAATCACTAAATCCTAAATTATTTTTGATATTTTTTTAATCAATTAATGAGAGGTTTTTGTTTTTATTAACGATATAGTAAAGATTATGATCATTTATTTATCTTTTTTCGGTTAGTTTTTTCTTTCATTTTTATTTATTTTATTATATTTTTTTTCTTTTGTAAATAAGCATCCTTTTATTAAATTGATACCATATTACATAATATTAAAATCCTTTTGATATGTTCTATACAATTGGAAATCAGCCAAACTACAAAATTTAATGTTTTTTTTGTCCTAAATGTCCACATATACATACAAAAATGCCTGACCAAGACTTCATTATGTAAGACATTATGCCACAATATTTCTAAATTCCAAGCTAAGTTCAGAAATCATAAGTTGACTGGAAAGGACCATCCTTGCTCTATCAACGCAGATGGGTTGGCACATTCATCAGATGGATGTGAAGACTATGTTTCTCAATGGGATCATTGAGGAAGAGGTGTACATAGAGCAGCCTGAAGGATTTGAGATCTTCAACAGTGAGTCACATGTGTGCCAACTCAAACGAGCGATGTATGGACTGAAGCAAGAACCCCTTGCTTGGTATAGTCAGATAAATAGCTATTTCACTGGACTGGGCTTCACCAAAAGTGAATCGAATACAAACCTATACCAAATTGCGGTGGAGGGTAAGATTTTAATCATCGTTCTTTATGTTGATGATTTAATATTGACTAGTGATGAGCAGTTGATATAGTCATGCAAGGAGGATCTTGCAAAGGAGTTCGAGATGAAGGATATGGGCCTCCTTCATTATTTCCTTGGATTGGAAATATGGTAGTGAGATGGTGAAATTTTTGTGTCTCAAGGCAAGTATGCAAGATAGATACTAGGTAAGTTTCACATGGAAGGCTGCAAACCCATGGATACTCCTCTTCTAGGAAATTGGAGGAAAGAGAATGTTACTTATGGAGAGGTAGTGGATGCTACTATCTATTGACAATTAGTGGGTTCTCTAATGTATCTAGTGAACACGAAACCACACATTTTCTATGCGGTTAACCAGCTAAGTCAAGCTATGGTTAAGCCTACCAAGATCTTTTGGAAGGCGAGCAAGCATGTCCTCAGATACCTGAGGGGCACATCAGAGTATGGTTTATGGTATAGGCAGACAGATGAGGTGAATTTGCATGGCTTCATGGAGGCAAATTCGCCAGGCAACCCATCAGACAGAAAGAGCACATCAAGGGGATCTTTAGCATTGGATCTACAACTGTTTCTTGGTACAACAGGAAGCAGATATCTGTGGCACTCAGTTCAATGGAAGTATAATACATGCCAACAAGTCAAGCTGCATGTGAGGCTATTTGGATGAGAAAGATATTGGTTGGTTTGTTTGGTTCTCATTTATATCTGACAGTGATTCATTGTGATAATCAGAGTTGCATTAACATCATAGTGTTTGGAATGACTGGACTCATTGGAGCTGAAATATTTGAATTGTTGCAAGACTTCTCCTCAATGAAAGCTAACTTTTCATGTTATTCCACATGCAAAGGGTTAGTTAACGTTATTATTTTAATATTTTTATTAAATTGAAAAATTATTTTAATATTTTTATTAAATTGAAAAATATTTGAATTGTAGCAACACTACTCCTCAATGCAAGCTAACTTTTCATGTTCTTCCACATCCAAAGTGTTAGTTAACATTATTAATTTAATATTATTATTAAATTGAAAAATTACTCTATAATATTTCCTTAGAAATATAGTTTTAAAATCATTCTTAAGATATTAAAGATTATCACATTATATTTTTCATGTTTCTATTAAATGGAATGTTAAAACTTTCTATGCTATGAAATATTTTCGATTTTTATTTTTATTTTTCAATGACTAGAGGAACTAACAATTAGCTAGGTCTCCTTCTCATCTTTTCCATTATAATTTATAATTCAGGGTTTGTGAGGTTGGAAACCCATAGGGTTTCAAACATTATGTAACATTCAACCATATAGCAGTAAAATAAATAAATAAATTATTTTTACTTTAAGAATTATGCCTACTTAACATTTCAGTTTTTTTTAAAACATATAATTTCTTAGTTTTGATAGACATGATTACAATAGATTCTAACGTGTGCACCATATCCAAATTTCGGTCATTTAATCGTCATCGTAATTTCATTTTTATTAATTGGAAAGCTTTCCCCATTTTTGATAACTTTCACATCTCGAGTAATTAATCATGTCAGTTTTGACATTACTCTGCACCAGATTTTCTGTCCCTCATCATTTATAATGATAGCATGGTGGCGCTATGTCATTTACCACTAGGGTCGATATAAATGTCATATCGTATCACTTGACCTTTATTAGACTTACAACTATCAACTGTCTCACCGTGGATCTTTCTATTAGCAATCCGATGGCCAGGAGGATTAGGGTTTGGCTAATGACTTAGTCATCATAACTGATTTGCTTGGAATTCACTCCTTCTACTCTGAAGAGCTCTAGTTTGCGCCTCCATATGCAAATTTCGGCTCTTTGTTTGCATTACCCTAAAGCTTACATGCGCTCCTTCGCATGAGCTCCATGGAGATGGCGCTTAACCTTAAGGATTCTTCTGTCGATTCAACACTTCGATCCAGCCCTTCCACCAGAGGTATGAATGAATACTATTACTGTAAAAATTTTATTTATAACTGGTTTTAATGCACGGTAGTTTTACCCTTCGCTGCAATAGTTTAATCCCTAATTTTGTTCTAGGTTTGTTCAAGAATGGTCAGTGTGGTAACACAGTTTTCGTGCAAACCCAGTTGAAGAAATTCTTGCTCTCGTCTCCGTCCACAGCTCAAGGAGAAATTACAAGGTAAATCTTTTGCTGCTGCTTTATGGAGTAAAATGAGAAATGGTTTTCTTTCCTGTATCAGTCACGAACTGGGTTTGACAGAATCCTAAGTTTTTTTTCTCCTTCATAAGTTTCTCCAGTTAATAATAATGATTTACTCATGCCTTTTCTTTTTTTTGATGACAGGTAAGGATCTGTCTATATGCTTCCTTTTTAAAATTTCAGGTTCTAGAATTCACACACACCACTGAAAGCGTTTCTCTCGTCCACCTTTAACAGGTACCAATGATTTGAGTTATTTAGTGGGGTTGCCCGACCTTCTTTCGAGTTAACCTCTCGGCATATCTGTCATTGAGCCCTAGTATGTAGGAATTCTAATAATCTTTTCAATGCTTCAGCATGCAAGTTTTATTGTACTAATTTTATTTCGGTCATATTTTCTCTTTCCTTAAAAAAAGATTCATTGTAACATCTCGAGAGTTTGAATTATGGATTTTATCAATACAGTTGAAGTTTTTTGGCTACAAGCCCTTATTTATGTAACAAGATTGTCTATTTTCTTTTCAAATGGCATTCATAGGTATATAGGTTTTGCAACTATTTGAACAGCGAAACTTATCTCGGTGTTTACTTGATATATGTTGTTAACTGTATTATACTTTTCTGCAAAGAACATATATATATATATATATATATATATATATATATATATATATATATATATGTCTGGAATTATGAAAAAGTTGTAGCCACTTCCTGTATGGAACAGTCTTTTCTGTCTTTGATGAAAATTATAAGTTCATTGGTTTTCTGTCTTCTTAATACGTTATAATTCTACCTTCTAGTTAATTTTGCTACTTTTCATTTATTACGAAGAGGGTTCGGAAGTTCTCTACTTTACCTTTACACTCAACCCATTACTACCATGTAGAAATTTTGGTTACTTCCTATAGTTTGTTTGGATACCTTGTATTCCAAGGGTTTCTTGCAGGTTGTAATTTATAATGCATAAAAATTCTCTTATTCAGTTTCCTGAGAAATGAAATCTAACATATATAGTATCTGCTACTGTTTGTGTAAATATCATTTCTTCTTTTACACTGATTCTGTAAAAGGTTGGAAATATTTCATGATTACCTTTCTAATAATTTTTTCTTCTGATTTTTTTCTATATCAATGTATAACGAGAGATGTGTTTCAATAACTTCTTCCTTCGTGTACCATAAATAAACCTGGTTTATATTCAAATTATTTCTGTAGTTAGCATATTTAAGTGGCCGGACCACAACTGTCCGTGTATTATCATAGGCCATAAGGAAAACCAAACCGGTACCTTGGTTAAGGAAACTGGGTTAACAGTCCTTAGTCTACCCATTAACAACAGTACTAAAGTATTCACATATTTGTTATTTTTTGTAGCAGAGTTTTAACATACAACAGAATTATACTTACCTAGTACTCTCACAGATTTTTCTGTAACATATTTCATATTTAAACCACAGAATTAATCAAAAATTGCATCTCTATACATCGTTTAGATTTAACCACACAATTAATCAAAAATTACATCTCTATACATCATTCAGATTTAACCACAGAATTTAATAAAACTAATTATCTGTATTTTTTTATCTAAATGATAATTTTTCCTCCCTTCCACAAGTGAGGCTATTACGTCCTCCAACTCTCCCCTGTGCTCCAAGTCTGAGCTTTCGTTGTTGACAGAACTCTAGAAGAGACCTCGAGACAATCCGGTCTAGTCTCCAATTCTAGTAGCAACAGAAATCTGGATTATTCCACTGGTTGACTCCTGTCCAGGAATTCCTAACCAGAATTTTCCTCTTTCCTCAGTTACCGAACAGAACCCCCAAACCTCCCTGGGATCACACCTTTATCCTCAGAGGTTGGGAAACTATTTGAACTGAATTATTTTCAACCAACTCTCAGATCTTGAAATTACTTTTACCATCAGTCTTTACCTTATGGAACCACTTCCATAATAATTTTTTTTATTTAATCACAAAATTAAATTTCTGTTCATAATACTTTTGTTTTCAACATAACAACAGTAAATGTTTTTTTTTTTAAGAATCCTTAACAATATCTTAACAATTAGTTAATGATTAAGGCAATGGTTACAACTTCCCCCCCTGGAAGTGAACTTCGTCCCTAGTGTTCTCACTCTACTCCAACAAAAAGTTCAAGATAGGCTTCTCGAAGAAAACCTTCATCCTCCCAGGTAACCTCTTCCGGGCCAAAGTGCTTCCATTTCACTTTAACTTGGGTGATGGCTTGTCTCCGGAGCATGATTTCCCTTTGATCGATTATATTGTGAGGCTCAACTAGAAATTCTCCATCCAGTTTGGCCTACAAACAATGAGCTTAAATTAGTTTTACTCATAAATCTTAGCATCTTTAATCAATCTGATCCTCATATTCTACCTAAATATTCTACCAATGGATTATATGCTTTGAATCATGAATGTATCATTTCAATAACGATACATGGAATACATTGTGCACATGTATATGACTGGGAAGAGCCAATTGGCACGCCACAAGTCCTACTCTTTCCAATATTTGGAAAGGGCCACAAAACTTGGGAGATAGCTTGGCACAAGATTCCCATCTCAAAGTAATTTTCTTTGGCTTGATTATTACGTACATGTGGTACCCTACTTCAAATTCACGATAAGTCCTTTTTTGATCTGCATACACTTTTTGCCTATCTTGAGCTGCTTTTAAGTTTTGTCGGATCTTCTTTACTTTTGCCTCCATCTCAGCTAACATGTCTGGTCCAAGCATCAACTTGGTTTCTGGGCTACTCCAGTTAATAGGAGTTATGCACTGTCACCCTTATAAGGCTTCAAACAGACTCATCTTAAGTGACTCCTGATAACCGTTATTGTATGCAAATTCCACTAGGTGCAAATATTCTTCCCACCTAGTCGGATGTTGCATTACATACATACATAACATGTCTTCAAAAACTTGATTTACCCACTCTATCTGTTCATCAGTCTGCGGATGGTAAGCAGTACTAAAGTTAATTTGAGTCTCCAAACCAGTGAACAATTTTTTCCAAAAGGCTGATGTAAATTTTACATCCCTGTCAGAAATGAAACTCTTTGGAATGCCATGCAATCTAAATATTTCTCGCATGAATATATCCGCTATTTGCACCATCTTATAAGTGGACTACACTGGTATAAAATGTGTTGATTTTCTTAACCTATCCACCACCACCATTATAGAGTCATTATGCCTTTTTGACCGCGGTAGTCCAGTAATTAAATCTAACGATATCACCTCCCACTTCCACTCGGGTACCGGTATAGGCTACATCAGCGCAGCTGGATGTCGGTGCTCCACTTTCACTTGCTGACATTCCAAAAATTTGTTTATATATTTTGCTATATCTTTCCTCATAGCAGGCCAACAATAATTCTTCCTTATTGTTGTTAACATCTTCTGATATCTAGGATGTCCCGAGTAATTGGTCCGATGATATTCATTCGACATCAGTGTCTTCAACTCCATTCTATTTGGGATGAAAATTCATTTTTTGAAAATCAGCAAGCCATCCTTATTGATTTCATAATCTGTAGATTTTCCTTGGTCTTTGAACTCTTTTTCTTGCTACCACATAAACTGATATTCAGGATCTTTCTCTGCTTCAACTTTAATTTTCTCTAGTAATCTGCACTCAACCTCATTTTAATACAATTCATAGACACCATGCAGTTTTCTGCTTGATGCATCAGCTACTATGTTCTCCTTACCTTTTACATGCTGCATATCAATATCAAATTCGGTCAAGAAAGCATTCCACCTTGCTTGGCGAGAATTAAGATTAGATTGCTTAAAATAGTTGGTTAAGTTGTTGTGATCTGTTTTGAGCACAAATCTTTTTCCAAGTAAGTAGTGCCTCCATACCCGAAGTGCATGCACTACTGCGGTCAGCTCCAAATCATAAGCTGAGTATCATTGTTCATGTTCTTTTAATTTTCGTGACTCATAGGCAACCACTTTACCTTCTTATGACAAAATCACCCCAACACCTTCTTTGCACGCATCTCTGCAGACTTCGAATTCTTTATTAGGATCAACTACTCTTAAAACTGGAGCTAAAGTCAACAACTTCTTCAGCTTTTCAAAAATTGTCCTGACATTCCTTTGTCCATTTAAATATTTTTCCTTTTCTTTGCAAAGAAGTAATTGGAAAAGCAATTTTATAAAAACCTTCAATAAACCGCCGGTAATAACCAGCGAATCCCATAAAGGATCGGATGTCTGCCACATTTTGAGGTACTTTCCATTCCATAATCGTCCTAATTTTCTCAGGCTCGTTGAAATACCTTCAGCAGAAATCACATGGCCTGGGTACTGGATTTCTTCCTTGAAGAAGTCACACTTGCTGAACTTGGTGTACAACTGATGCTTCCTTAGTAGTTCCAGCACCTTCTGTAGGTGTTCCTTGTGCTCTTCTGCATTTTTAGAATAAAATAAAATATCATCAATAAATATTAACACAAAATTGTCCATGTAGGGATGAAATACATTATGCATTAATCTCATAAAGGTTGTTGGTGCATTAGTCAACCCAAAAGGTAGCACCACAAACTCGTAGTATCTGTCCCTCGTATGAAATGCAGTTTTATGAATGTCTTCGTCTTTTATCCGGATCTGATGATATCCTGACTTTAGATTTATCTTCGAAAACACGGTTGCTCCTTTCACTTGATCAAATAAGTCATCGATTCATGGTAAAGGATATAACAATGTTACCGATGAAATAGGTAACCTCATTGTTACCTAGTTTTTGAAGTATCAAGAAAAACACCTGATTTTGAAAAAGTGGCGATGCAGAATCAAGAAAAAAAAATTTGAGCATGTTTTTGGCACTTTAAGTTTTTTTCATGTTTTTTGAGACTTTTTGGGCTAGAGTTCCCATTTTGAGGTCAGGTTACCAATTTCATCGATACTGATGTTATATCTATTTTTCACTGTCAATTTATTAAGTTGACGGTAATCCATACACATTTGCATGGTTCCATCTTTCTTTTTCACAAATAGCACAGGTGCTCCCCAAGGAGACACACTAGGTCAGATATACCCTTTATCTAATAATTCGTGTAGCTGCATTTTTAGCCCAGCTAATTCAGGTACACTCATTCGATATGATGCCCTCGAAATTGGTGACGCTCCAGGCACCAATTCAATGGTAAAATCTATGTTTCCTTCTTGGCGGTAAGCTGGGTATTTCCTCTAGAAATACATCCATAAATTCCTGTACTATTGGTATATTTTCCATCACAGGAGCCTTCTCTTTCGAATTGGTAAAATCCACCTGTATAGCATACAACTGGCATCCTTTCCTCATGCACTTACCCATTTGAGATGCTGTGATTGGACGCAATTGTAGAGGTTTCTTTATTCCCTGAATTTCCTGGCAGGTGCCATCCTGCGTTCTGTAGTAAATAATCTTTTCTTTGCAGTCTACCAACGTCTAGTGCTTCTCTAACCAGTCCATGCCAAGTAGCACGTCATAAGAACCCATAGGTAATATATTCAAATCCACAGTTAGTTGTTGCTCACTAACATTTAAGGCACAATTTGGTATTTTGGCACTAACCTTCCTCTTAGCCCCAGTGGCTAACTATACTAACCATGGGTTTCTAAATTTCTGGCTTTGTAACTTACAAGTTTCTACTATTTTTGGACTTACATAGCTTAAGCTTGCACCTGGGTCTACCAAAATAGAAACAGGTTGAGATATCAATTTACCTTCCAGTTCGATCATTGTTCGCCGGTAGTCCACCTGTTGATATTCCAATGCTGCATTAATTCTGGGTATGTTACTGGCAACATCACCCACTGTTGAGGCTTCCTGTAAATTGGTAATTGCCTCACTTCTCCCTCGTTGTGGGCAATTTCTATAATAGTGTGACTCACCACACCCCCAACACTGTAAAGGTGGCTTCTGGTTCTGGGTTTGTTCCAGTTTACTAGAGGCTTCTATGGGCTTATCCTCTGCTGGCCACCTTATTCTTTGATGGTTCCTTCAGAACTGTTTTCTAACTGCTCCTCTGGTAGCACCTTTAAAATTGTTGGTTCTGTTTCTTTTAAAACCAGCACTTCCCTTATGCTCTTTCCTTGACTTCCAGCTCTTACTTGGTTCACCCTTTGCTTTGGCTTGCTGGTAACACATTGTGGCTTTTCTGATTGCTTCATCCATAGTCTTAGGATTTACAAACTCGATCCGCTCTTTCATGTGAGTAGGTAAACTTCTCAAGAACCTATGCACTTAAGCCTTTTCATCCCTTAGGTAAGGAACATAGTGCAGTAAGGAAGTAAACTTAGTGATGTACTCATCCATTATCATCTGCCCTAGCTTCAAATCATGGAATTCTTGAGACTTTTCATCATAGAAACATTCTGTTAGGTACTTATCCTTAAAATGTTGTTGAAAAGCATCCCAAGTTACATCTTGGTCATCAATACTGTGAACATTTTTTTACTTCTTCCCACCATAAGGTGGCTTTCTCCCTTAGCTGATAAATATCCAACCTGGCTTTAAGTTACTGTTGTATTCATACACTTGGAAATATTTATTCATATTTATCAACCATGCCTCAGCCACTTCCTCCTCTACTCCATCAAATTTAGGAGGCTTTATTTTCTAAAATTCACCTTGCAGCTCTACCTTCTGTCTTTTCACCTCTTTATGTTATGTTACATTATCTGATTCATTTTCATTATAGTTCTTATTTCTGTTAATATGCTAAGACTGACTTCTTTCCATTCTATCAGTATCATGATCTCTAGTTTGATGTTCATTTCTTTCCTAAAACTCTCTATCAGTACTTGGCTTCTCATTTCCTTGATTCTCTTTGTCGAAGAGGCTTTTTAATATCCTTTCCTGCTACTGCATCAACCGTGCATTATCGTCTCGCACCCTCTCAATTTCCTCTTGTAACTTCTGCACAGTGTTTAAGAGAATGCTGGTTTGGTCTTGTTGTTCCTCCAACAGCCTCCTGGTTTGCTGGTGTTGTTCCACACCCAGCTGTACCCACATTTCTTGGTTCATCTCCTGTCGGGGTTGGGGTTCCTCAGCATTCAGAGGTGGCTGTTATATCGGTGCTCTCCTCATTATATCCAGTTAACCTCTTTCTTTCTTTCTTGCTGTGTGCATCAATAATACACAACTTTAAATGTTAGTTGACCCATAGGGTCCCAACGTTTACAACCCAGCTCTGATACCACTTGTAACATTCAACCATATAGCAGTTAAAAAAAAAATTACTTTAAGAATTCTGCCTACTTAACATTCTTGTTTTTTTTTTTAACATATAATTTCTTACTTTTGATAAACATGATTACAATAGATTCTAACGTGTGCACCATATCCAAAGTTCGATCATTTAATCGTCATCGTAATTTCATTTTTATTAATTGGAAAGCTTTCCCCATTTTTGATAACTTCCACATCTGGAGTAATTAATCATGTCAGTTTTGACATTACTCCACACCAGATTTTTTGTCCCTCATAATTTATAACGATAGCACGGTGGCGCTATGGCATTTACCACCAAGGTCGATATGAATGTCATATCTTATCACTTGACCTTTATTAGACTTACACCTGTCAGCTGTCTCACCGTGGATCTTTCTATTAGCAATCCGACGGCCAGGAGGGTTAGGGTTTGGCTAATGACTTAGTCACCATAACTGATTTGCTTGGCATTCACTCTGTCTTCTCTGAAGAGCTCTGGTTTTTGTCTCCGTCTGCAACTTTTGGCTCTTTGTTTGCATTACCCTCAAGATTATGTGCACTCCTTCGCGTGATCTCCATGGAGATGACGCTTAACCTTAAGGATTCTTCTTCCGGTTCAACACTTTGATCCAGTCCTTCCACCAAAGGTATGGATGAATATTATTACTGTGAATTTTTTATTTATAACTGGTTTTAAGCCACGGTAGTTTTACCCTTAGCTACAATAGTTTAATCCCTAGTTTTGTTCTAGGTTTGTTCAAGAATGGTCAGTGTGGTAACATAGTTTTCGTGCAAACCTAGTTGAAGAAATTCTTTCTCTCGTCTCTGTCCACAGCTCAAGGAGAAATTACAAGGTAAATCTTTTGTTGTTGTTGTATGGAGTAAAATGAAAAATGGTTTTCTTTCCTGTTTCAGTCGCGAACTGGGTTTAACAGAATCCTAAGTTTTTTTTCTCCTTCAGAAGTTTCTCCAGTTAATAATAATGGCTTACTCATGCCTTTTTTTTTTTGATGACAGGTAAGGATCTGTCTATACGCTTCCTTTTTAAAAGTTCAAGCTCTAGAATTCACGCACACCACTGAAAATGTTTCTCTCGTCCACCTTTAACAGGTACCAATGCTTCGAGTTATTTAGTGGGGTTGCCCAACCTTCTTTCAGGTTAAACTCTCGGCATGTCTATCGTTGAGCCCCGATATGTAGGAATGTTAATAAGCTTTTCAATGCTTCGGCATGCAAGTTCTCTTGTACTAAGCTTATTTCTGTCATATTTTCTCTTTCCTTAAAGAAAGCTTCATTGTAACATCTGGAAAGTTCAAATTCTGGCTTTTATAAATACATTTGAAGTTTTTTGGCTACAAGCCCTTATTTATGTAGCAAGACAGTCTATTTTTGTTTTCAAATGGCATTCATAGGTATATAGGTTTCGCAACTATTTGTACAGAGAAACTTAACTCGGTGTTTACTTGATATCTGTTGTTAACTGTATTATACTTTTCTGCAAAGAACATATATATATATATATATATATATATGTCTGGAATTATGCAAAAGTTGTAGCAGCTTCCTGTATGGAACAATATTTTCCATCTTTGATGAAAATTATAAGTTCACTGTTTTTTGTCTTCTTAATACGTTATAATTCTACCTTCCAGTTAATTTTGCTGCTTTTCATTTATTACAAAGAGGGTTCAAAAGTTCTCTACTTTACCTTTATGCTCAACCCATTACTACCATGTAGAAATTTTGGTTACTTCCTATAATTTGTTTAGATACCTTGTATTCCAAGGGTTTCTTGCAGGTTGTAATTTATAATGCATAAAAATTCTCTTATTCAGTTTCCTGAGAAATGAAATCTGACATATATAGTATCTGCTACTGTTTGTGTAAATATTATTTCTGCTTTTACACTGATTTTGTAAAAGGTTGGAAATATTTTATGATTACCTTACTAACAATTTTGTCTTCTGATTTTTTTCTATATCATAGTATAACGAGAGATGTGCTTAAATAACTTCTTCCTTCTTGACATATCATAAATAAACCTAGTTTATATTCAAACTATTTTTGTAGTTAGCATATTTAAGTGACTGGACCACAATTGTTCGTGTATTATTATAGGCCATAAGGACAACCAACCGGGTACCTTGGTTAAGGAAACTGGGTTAACAGTCCTCAGTCTACCCATTAATAGCAGTACTAAATTCTTCACATATTTGTTATTTTCTGTAGCATAGTTTTAACATACAACACAATTCTACTTACCTAGTACTCTCACAGATTTTTCTGTAACATATTTCGGATTTAAACCACAGAATTAATCAAAAATTACATCTCTATACATCATTTAGATTTAACCACACAATTAATCAAAAATTACATCTCTATACATCATTCACATTTAACCACAGAATTTAATCAAAATACTTATCTGTATTTTTTTATCTGTCTGATAATTTTGTCTCCCTTCCACTAGTGAGGCTATTACGTCCTCCAACTCTCCCCCGTGCTCAAAGTCTGAGATTTCGTTGTTGACATAACTCTGGAAGAGACCTCGGGACAGTCGAGTCCAGTCTCCAATTCCAATAGCAACAAAAATCTAGATTATTCCACTCGTTGACTCCAGTCCAGGAATTCCTAACCAGAATTTTCCTCTTTCCTCAATTACCGAACAGAACCCCCAAACCTCCCTGGGATCACACCTTTATCCTCAGAGGTTGGGCAACTGTTTGAACTGAATTTTGTTCAACCAACTCTCAGAACTTGAAATTACTTTTACCATTAGTCTTTATCTTATGGAACTAATTCCATAATATTTTATTTTTTATTTAATCACAAAATTAAATTTATGTTCATAATACTTTTGTTTTCAACATAATAAAAGTAAATGTTTTTTTAAGAACCCTTAACAATAGCTTAACAATTAGTTAATGATTAAGGCAGTGGTTACACATTATGCAAGGAGTACCTTAACATTCCACCTACTCTTTTATACAGAATGATCTTTTTGTTTGAATCTTTTAATTAAACTGGGTTTTTCTCTCAATTCTTTTATCTATGAGAAATATTTTTACATTTCATATAAGGAATATATATGTTTCATTCCTCAAACAATTGTTTAGACAAAAAGTCTAAAACCCATTAGAAAAATTAGTTATTATGAATTCAATATCTCACATGTAGAAATGAAACTCAAATAAAAAAAATAATTTCTCTCAAACACTCTAAACTAAATCCAATTAAAAATTTTCCTTTTCGTTAACAATATATATTTAAGATTATTAATATTATTGTTAGATATTTTTTTATTATATTACAAAATTCACATCATTGAATTATAAATAATGTTTTTGAATTTATAAATTTTTTCATAAAATATATAATATAAAAATATTATTTTTTCATTTTAAATATTTCTTTTTAAGTATATCTCCTTTATTTGACAAAAGTGATAATCATTTAAATTAAAATATTCTTATGGTTTAGAAATTGATTCTTACATTAAGGAATATACTATATACATTAATATTGCACAATATTTAGTTGAAAATGTTGAATAAATTTTTGAATAATAAACTTAAAAAAGCATAAAATCATTATAATAGATTATTTCAAATATGATTTTATAATGGAATTTTGATGGAGAAGAATAGCTTAAATTTTAGAGAAGAATCACAAACATTTTTTTCCATATATCATTGGTTTTTTTCAAATAGATATATATATATATATCAAAAAAATATAATATAACAAATCATTATCATTTCCAAATAATATATATATATATATTCCAAAAAAACTAAATAACTAACCTATATATATATTTATTTTCAAGAGAAAAAACGCTGTTTGAATTAACAATACATAGTTGGACAATAAATTCCACCATCAAGACTGATGAAAAATCCTGATTAAAGAAAACAATCCGTCCCATGCACATCTTCTAAGGAAAAACATATATATATATATATATATATATATGAAAAACAAATAGATGACATACACCCCAAACAAAAGATTCAGAATGACTCTTTGTCATTACCCGTTGTCATGTGATATTTGGCTTGTGCATCTGATTTGATTTGAAGGTTACTCTAACTATTTTTTAGTTGGCACGGGATCGAATCTGTACACATGTACCTTTCAGAATTTAATTCAGAGAATCGAATATTGGGACTCATGAGGGCGAACTTCCACTCGATCGCAGCCCAAACTATATAACAAAATTTAATAAAACCTTCCAGCCAAACTTTAAAACAACACGACATAACAAACAAACGGCTGTACAGAACTGGTGATGAATACAAACTAGTTCGCATATATTTCACTGTGATGAATGTTTTCTTGCTCTCCAGAAACCGTGTAATTCTGCCTCGTTTATAATATTTTTGAAACAGTACCATCCGGAGACAAACGACATGGAATCAAAAGCTCAATTTTTCACAACACTCTGAGAAGTCCCATGCCAGAATCTATACCTCGAAAATCACAATGTCGAATAAAATTTAGTGTGGTTTTTAAATTACAATTCATATCTTAATTATAGTTAACTATAATCAATTATGATTATTTTTAGTTAATTATAGTTAATTTAGAATATTTCATGTTTTATCGATTCATAGTCAATTATGATTAGAATGGTTGAACATGATATAACTATGGTTAACCATAATTGTCAATCATAATTTTTATAGTTGAATATGGTCAATAATGATCAAATCTCTTCAACTATAGTCAACCCTCTCAACGATCTCAATCATTATTGTAACATTAATATAAGTTAAACTATGCTTAATCTCATCAACTTTTCTATAGTTGAATATGGTTAATAATGATCAAATTTTTTCAACTATGGTCAATCTTTTCAACAATCTCAACCATTATTGTAACATTAATATAACATTAGCATTAATCCTTGTCAACCATAGTGAATATGGCCAAAAAATACGAATAAAAAAAAAAAAAATTATTGGTTTGATCTGTATTATTTGTTAAAATTGATTCGGTTTTTAGATGAATGCTTAATTAATAAAATATTATTTAATAAATAAAAATTATATAAAATCTTAACAGTTTAGGTGGATTATTTACTCAATTAATGGCAATATTTACATACAAACTGTAAGAAAATGAAAATTATAGTGGAATAAGAAAATTTACTATTTTATAATTTCTCTTTTGCTTTCAAAGACGTAAAAATCTTAGAAATTGGGAAGGGAAAGTAAGAAAATACAAAAGAAAATAGAAAATCATAATGGAGTAAGAAAGTTTATCATTTTCTAATTTTATTTTTGGATTCAAAAACATAAAAAACTTAGAAAATGAGAAAGGTAGAGTAAGAAAATACAAAAGAAAATGGAAAATCATAATGGAATAAGAAAGTTAACCATTTTCTAATTTCATTTTTGCTTTCAAAGGCCTAAAAAACTTAAAAAATGGAAAAGAAAAAAGTTGTATGTGTAAATATGTAATACGTTGCTAATTTTAAGAGTTCCCTTCCCCGATCGGGGTGATGTATCTGGACATGTTGATGAAAATGGAGTTGAGAAAAAAAGTGAAAAATGAAAGGAACTACCAAGCTTACAAAAAAAACAAAATGACTATTTTTAAGATTTTATATATTTTTTAAATATAGTTATATTTATTATGAAGAATTTTAGATACCTAAATTTTTAAATTAAAAAAAAAATTAAATTTAAGTTTAAAAGCTAATATAAGTTTTTGAAGAAAAATAATAAATGTAATTTTTAATTTAAAATAAATTTTGAAAATAGTAAATAAAAAGTATTGTATTCACAAAGTCAACTATAATAAATAAATTTATGTCACATGTTAGCTAAAACTAGCATAACCACATTTAGTAATAAGATTAATATATCTGTATCTAAAACATTTTTGACTTTTTATATCTAAAACATTTTCGACTTTTTATAATCTAATCAACATATAAAATTAAACCAAATATCACCCTTATAGAATCTTTTACCCAATATAAAAATGACACCAAATATCAACCTGAAAATCTTTTACCCATTATAAAAATGACACCAAATATCAAGTTGATATTAGAATCTTTTACCTAATTTCTTGATCATGTTATGAATACCAACCCTTATCCTTATTTAAAACGGACAAAAATCTTAAAATACCAAGGTGCACCCGTGACTTGCAGCACTTTTCGATCAATGCTTCCTATTTTCTGGGCCTCGAGAGAAGTACACGAGTTGATGGGTATTGCATCAACGACTTCGCTCATTATTGGTTGGAAGACATGGGCACAGAATATATGATTCAAGCACTCACACTATTATATATTAAAAAAAAAAAAATTCTGGTCATTCATATCTAGGGTGAAATTGATGCTCTGTAAACAAATTCAATATAGATTTGATGATTATAATTAACTAAAAGAATATATAGATAATATATAGATTTGATGATTATAAATAGTTAGAAAAACTTTGTTTAACTATTATATTGTTCAAGTATTGAGGAGAACTTTGTTTAGCTATTATATTGTTCAAGTATTGAGGAGTTTCTGCACTGCATTATATTAGATATCATTTTTGGGATTCCACTGAGTTAAGTAAGTCATAATAGTCCACTTAACACTCATAGTCGTTGCCACCACATCATCTATGTCCACTGTCTCCACACAAAATCCTCCTCTGGTTCGCACACAAAATCCTCCTCTCGTTCACTAACACCGTCACAATTACTCACTTGAAAATCTTTCAAAACTTTATTTAAATATCAAAACTTATTTTATGTTTCATCAATAACACCACATCCTTTCCATCAAATAATAACAAAGCATAGCATGCTGGGTATATTCCTTCTCCCTAATTTTATCCAAAATCCAAACAGTAACACCACATCCTTTGCCTTATGTTTTTTTCATTGCTACTGCACGTCGCGGTCGTGACCTAGGCGTCAACTCCTCTGTATACTGCTGCTCTTCGCCTTCGACCCCATGGCCCCTCTGGTGGCTACCCCGGAGGCAGCTCCTCCACCACACCATGCTCAGGCCTTCTCGGCTCTGATAAACTCATTGAACCCTCCTCGCCCAAGACCTGCAATATCCAAGTTCGTCAAGAAACTAGAGGGAATTCAGGAAGTTTCCCTTCCTCCCGTGATCCCTCGCATGGCAGCTCTCTTGCTCGCTGAAAAATGACTCATTGGACAGTTTATAGGACTATGGCCATCGCCAAAGACGGTTCAGGAATGGGTCGAACGGAACTGGGAAAACAAGATCAATGGGAAAATCTCAATCAGATTTTGTGGCAGAGGCTTCTTCACATTTCATTTCGAGACCAAAGAAGATAAGGATCTGATATTTAGAAATGGGCCTTAATTCATGGACACCAGAGGACTTTATCTCAACAAATGGACTCCATATTTTGACCCAGAGCTCGACGTCCCCAATGTTGTTCCTGTCTGGGTTCGTCTCCCTCACCTACCCCTGCATTGTTGTGGCGATGACTCAGTACGGGCTATCAAAAATGTAGTAGGAAAGTTCATAGATAGAAGTGAACCGAAGGACAACATGCAAGCATGCACCAGGATTTGTGTAGAAGTGGATCTGGGAAAAGGCTTACTGGAGGCGATCAAGATGAAGGTGGACAACTAGACACACATACAACAGCTAGACTACGAGCAGATTCCCTTCAAGTGCAAGGTATGCCATGAATATGGCCACTTTGCTAATAGATGTACTAAAATCATTGATGTTGAAAGTTCTGAACCAGAAACCCAATGGGAAACAGTAAAAAAAAAAAAAAAAATGTTCTGAATCCTAGAAACCCAGTCATCCATCCTTCACAACCCTCCCAGCCTACTGCACCTCTCATCTCCCCCCTATCCAACCCCTCCTCTTCCTCTTAGCCCTCCTCTCATCCTTCCCCGAATCCCTCTCCCAACCCTCTTTCCTCCCCTAATCTATTTTCTTCCCTCGCCTCTCAAGAGGAGGATCCTCCTCTCCCTTCCATGCCTCTCCTCGATCCTCAGAGCTCCCCTTCCAAATCCTGCCCCCCATATTCCAATGTTGAACCTTCTTCAGCCTGTGTCATCACTAGGAATGCAGCAAAAGAACATGGGGTCACCTTGGAGATCCTCAAAAACCCTGGTCCTGGAAGAAGAACAACCAAAAACCTTCAAGATGAGGCAGCCCAAAAGGACATTTCTCTTGGCATTCAACATCCTATAGAATCCTACATTGGAGGAAAAATCAATAGAGAAGCAAGTCAGAATGAATCTGGAGGGAAGACAGGTCCTCAACCTGCACTCCTAAAATGATGAAAGCCCTCACCTTGAATTGTAGGGGACTTGGGCACCCCTCCAAAAATTCAGCGCTAAAAGATCTTCTCAGTCAAGAAAAACCTGACATTATTCTCCTTCAGGAAACTAAACAAGGAGAACGAGACATGGGAGCTCTTATTAATAAAATGAAGAACTACATGGGCACCGTGGTGAAATCCAGAGGAGCCTCTGGAGGAATAGCCACCATTTGGAATCAAAATACCTGGAAACAGATTGCAACTGTTAAGAATCAAAACTGGATCAAAGTCAATCTTCAAAGTACTCAAGAGAACATTGTGCTCACAATATACAATATATATGGGCCAAATCACTACAAGGATAAAGAACTCTGTTGGAACACTATGCAAGCAGATATAGATAGTGAAAGTAATCAGTATGTCATCATAGGAGGAGACCTAAACCTGATCCTGCATGCTAACGAAAAAAGAGGTGTTAGTTTCAATTCTGATCCATCAAGGGATCAGCTTGAATCTGTAATCCAATTCCATGAATTGGTCAACATTATATCCAAGAATCGAAAGTTCACATGGAGCAGTCAAAGAATTGGCTCTAGAAACATTATGGAACGTCTTTATCATTTTATTGTGGATGTTCCCCTTATCTCTCATTTCTCTGTAGCCTCCTCCAATATTATATCCTTCTCCGCATCTGATCACTACCCGATAACCCTTTCCTCGAAGATCAGTCCTCCTTGGGACCTCTCCCTTTTAGATTCAACCCTCTGTGGAACAACTATCAGGAGGTCAGACAGATCGTGCTTTGTTCATGGAAGCAGCATGTTGAAGGATCCCCCATGCATATTTGGGAAACAAAACTCAAACAAGTTCATATAACACTTAAAGAATGGGCTAAGCTCCATTATAAGGAACCTGACAAAGTAAGAAACAAAATCAAAAGAGATTTAGAAGAAACTCATAGTGACATTGATACTAATGGAGCAAATCAAGACAAGTAAGACAAGGAAAATTGCCTATACTGGAATCTATACAGAGCCAACAGAAACGAGGAGGAGAAATGGAGACTAAAATCAATAAATCTTTGGCTTAAGGCTGGTGACAAAAATACCTCTTTCTTCCAAAAACAGGCCACAGTAAGAAAGACAAGGAACAACATTTCTTTTATCATTGATGATGAAGGTGAAGTATACAATGACCAAGAAGGTATCAAGGCTGCCGCATACAATCACTATAAAAATCTGCTCACTGAAATAACAGTCTCGGAGGACTACTCTAATCTTCTCAAATTCATGCCAAGCTCATTACAGAAGAGATCAACAACTCTCTTACAAAAAGCACTGAGGAGACCAAAATTTACCAGGAAATCGGGTCCCTGCATCCAGACAAGTCTCGGGGGCCGGATGGCTTCTCCATCAACTTCTTCCGAACCTTTTGGGAAATCATCAAAAAAGGCCTTCTCAAAATGATTCAGTGGGTTCAAAGAAAGAAGAAGATCGGTGGCTTCACCAACTCCACTTTCCTCGCCCTTATTCCCAAAGAGAACCACCCCTCCTCTTTCTCCAGATTTAGACCCATTTCTCTCTGCAATTCATCTAATAAAATCATAACCAAAATTCTTGCAACCTGCCTCAAGCCTCACCTCCCTTCCCTCATATTTGAAAATCAAGGGGGGTTCATCTCTCAAATACAAATCTCTAACTCCATCCTCTTAGTTCAAGAAGCCATTCACTCTAGCATTTCTAGGTGTTAAAAAGGCTTTATCTTAAAACTTGACCTTGCTAATGCCTTTAATAGAGTTAGGCACTCCTTCCTTCTTGTTGTCCTCCAAACTATGGGATTTGACCATGATTTCATAACTCTCATTAATGCCTGCATATCTAACCCTTAGATCTCCCCCTTAGTCAATGGAAGGACGAGAAAATTCTTTCAATCCTCTAGAGGCCTAAGACAAGGTTGCCCCCTCTCTCCTTTCCCCTTTATCCTCGTGATTGAATCCTTTAGCAGGGCTTTGGATCACAAGCGTAGGGTCGGCCTCATCACTGGAATCAAGTTCAGCAACAGTGTTAAGAACATGAATCATTCCCAATTTGATGACGATACCCTCTTGATGGGTGGAGAAACTTCCATCATTGCTCAGATATTCAAAACCATTTGTGACAAGTTCGTGATTTTTTTAAGAGGGTTGATCAACCACCACAAAAGTTGCATTTATGGGTGGAATGCCATGAATAGTACTATGCACAACATTTCTCAAATTTTTGGAGTCCAACACAAGACAAACTAGACTTATTTCAACTACCTTGGGATCCTAATCAGTTATGGTCCTCTCAAAGCTAAGATTTGGAACATCACCATTGATAAACTTAAAAAGAAAGTCCAGCAATGGGGTTCCTCCTGGCTTAATTTGGTCGGGCGCACTGTTCTTCTCAAATCTGTTCTAACTGCCCTGCCTCTGTACCACTTCTCCTTGCTTCATGCTCCCTCTAGCATCCACCACAAAATTGAAGTTGTTACAAGGCACTTCTTATGGCAGGGAGGGAAAAATGACAAAAATAAATTCAATTTAATAAAATGGAGACAAATCACTCAAAATTATGAGCATGGTGGATTAGGCATTCGAATTCCTCATCTTTTGACCAACGCCTTTGGAGGTAAGATTGTGTGGTGCTTCATAACTGGCCAACACTCTTGGTGGAAGAAATTTCTTCAAAACAAATACCTCATCTCTGATCAGCACAACATCCTTGATTAGGCAACCCCAATCAGATCTTGTTCAATAATTTGGACTGCCTGCAAAAAAACTATCCCTTTTCTCAGCAGAAACATCTCTAAAGTTCCTCAAGGAGGAAACAACATCAACATCTGGGAGGACAAAATCATGGGTCAGTCCCCTCTCACTGACAATCAGAACATCCACCACATCCAGCACTTTCTCAGGAGTCAAAATATTAATACCATGGATCAGATCTCCAAGTGCGATGAGAATACCAGCTCATGAAATGGATAGGTTTTTCCAATTCCTCCTCCACATCTTGAGGTTGAACTAAAAAATCTAAAAGCACTGCTGCATGGAGCAGCTCCTCCAACCAAGACAGTTATCGATGGGATCCCTCTGCCTCGACATACTCAATAAAAGTGGCTTATGAAACACTTCTTAAAGATCAGCTCCCTGCTCCTTAGTGGCCCATATGGAAGCTCATTTGGAAAACTGAAGCTCTTCCTAAGGTAAAAATTTTTGTTTGGATTCTCCTCAAAGGAAAAAATTTAACTGTAGACAACTTAAAAAGAAGAGGCATCATCGGTCCCTCTAGATGCCCGTTGTGTCAAAACGAAGATGACACTGCTCTCCACCTCTTTGTGAGATGCCCTTTTTCCAAGAAATGTTGGAATGATCTTACAAACCGCTTCAAAATCGATCTCACAGCTATCAATTCAATCTTAGATTTGTTAACCAACTGGAAAAAAGGATATCCCTGGGGTAAAAAGAGCAAAACCATAACCAAGAGGGTCTGGGACACCCTCTCGCATGTTCTTCTATGGAGTATTTGGTTGGAGAGGAATAAAATGATCTTCCAAGATAAACAACCTTGCCCAAGAATCTCCCAAAGCAAGACCTGGAGCCTCACTCTGGAGACAATTTTATCCAAAAACAACAGCCACTTTAAATTCACTAATATTCCAACTGAAGAACGAACCTTTCTGGGGAGAGTGTTTGATAATCCTGGGTACAACATCACCCCAAGCAAGAAACCTTCTCAAAAAGAGCAACGGAAGATAAGGCTCAAGGAGAAATAATTCATTGAATCACTGAAAGAGCGAAAGCGACCTGCCCTTTTCTTCGATGGTGCATCAAAGGCCAACCCTGGCATCGCTGAAGCAGGAGTCATAATTGATGAGTGCGACAATGCTATTTCATTTTTCAAACAGGGACTCGGCTCACTCTCAAACAATAAAGTCGAAGTCTATGCACTGCTAAAAGGACTTAAATTGATAAAAAGCCTCAATCTAGCTAACACTATGATCTTTGGAGACTCTGCCATCATCATGAACATAATGACAAGTTCAAATCAAATATCCAATATAGATCTTTGCAGACTCGTCAGTAGATGCCATATCATGATAAAGGATTTGAAGGACTTCTCCTTCTACCATATCCTCCGCGCAAATAACAAGCAAGCAGATACTTTAGCTAATAAAGCCTATAGAAGACCAGAAGTTCAATTGTTCGGTCAAGGTGGTGTCTCTTTCTCGCCTCTGCCATGATCCTCACTCTACCCTCATATCTTTCTCGTAATATCTCCTGCGAGATTGTGTCTGAAATGATCAAAACATCTCATCACTCCAAAAATTCCCATCTTGTTATCTTATCCCCTCGTAATCTCTACCATGACACCCCTCTCCAATCCGTCAGCTCTATTTATCCACACCCCCTCACTACATTTTCACTCCACCTCTCTCCCAGCAGAACTTCCCTTCTGTCTTAGATTATTTACTGGACCCTCCTTCCTCCTGAGTGGCAGCACGACCTTCCTATTTGCTCCCTACCCCTCTTCTATAGAATATCCCTCCACTACAGGGCCAACACTAAGCATTCAAATCTTTCCCATTCTATCCGCCCACTCTCTTCCTGGGATATGTGAGCTTCAGCTCAACATAGTCGCAACACAATGAGAAATGAAAACCACTTTCACTGTGTAGACCTGCAGTCCTAAATGACATTAATCCGAGGTCAGCTGAAGATCATGGAGGAAAAACAGAAATGAGCTCAGTCTCTTCAGAACCAACTTCTGGAAACAACAAATTGGTGCTTTCATCTGGAAGAGTCTCTTCAGATCCTAAAATACATGCTAGACAAATGATCATCTCCCAGCTCCAGCTCAAATAATGTAAGAAATGTCGGTCAAGATGAAAACACTGATGCCTCAACTGCTCGACCTATCAGCATCGACTAATCCTCATTCCTCCTCTTTCTTTGTTGCTTATGTTTTTTAAAGTAGCTCTTTTGCTTTCACAGTTTGTCAAAATCTATCTAGGTTCGGTAATGCAACATAGTGTGAAGAGTCGACACTTTGGAGACACGACATTTTGTCTAAGCCCTCCTCATAGCTTGTCCTCTGCACCTTCAGATTGTATCAAGAAATATTCTCCTTTATTTTCAAATATAATATAGAAACCAACTTTGTAAAAAAAAAAAAAACAACATCCTTTACATAAAGTAATAAAAAAACATACCTTGCTATGTATATTCCTCCTCCCTAATTTTAATCCAAACTGAGTATGTGAAATTTTATCCAAAATCCAAACGGTGTAGGTGAGTAATGTCGGGGAGAGGATAAAGTATTGTTCACCACAATATCATTGCTAATTTTTTCTTTTCTTCTCTATTTATCCTTTATCGATACCCTCAATTCAAGAATAACCTCTATTATATCGTATTTAAATTAAATATATTCTATAATAAGTATTCACAATGTTTTCATTAAATTAAATTAGTGTTTTTGCTCGATGAAGTTGTAACACATTATATATATTTATGATATATTAAAGAATACTATAATATTCCCAATTCGCGATAGCTAATTGGAAATATTAATTTTGATTAATTTTGCCTTATATAGTTAAAATATAAATAAAGTGGGTAAAAGGAGAATGTGACTCACTTAGGATAAAACGCACTCCCTAAAGTCACCTAGGAGACATAACATTGTGGTCAAGGTGGGGCCAAGGGGGCCAAGTGACAACGAAGGGGGGTGACACACTTAGACAGCGTGGGCCCAGTCAGCGCAGATGAGTTGGCAACGTGGGCCAAAGAGGGGCAGCGTAAGCATGGTGGGGCCAAGGAGAGAGGGAGGCTCACCAAAGATAAATAGAGGGGAGGCTACCTCATTTCTCTCATTTATGATTATGCATTTTGGAGATTGTCTCTAGACATTGAGCACGCTCGCTGTTTAGCTAGTCTGCACGTACTGTTCAGTACACCGGGTGTCTCCGTGCGGAGATCCCAACCTCAACCCCGGGAGACTTCGAGTGCTTTCTCGGGTGAGGAGTCCTACCATATTTTGCAAGGGGATATCAAAGCTTCAGTCATTGAGGAGCATTCCTTGGAGGGAAAGTGCAGTCTTGCAGAGGGAGGACGCAGTTCCAGTTGGGAGAGGTTCTGGATTGAGGTTATTTGGGTGGATTCAGGCCGGAGAATTAGGGTTGATCATTTTGTAGAAGGAGAGGCTCTATTTTGCAGTGTTTCCTTCAGGGTCATTGCTTTCCCTTGAGGGATAGCATAGTGCCTCAAAGGAGGTATTTTTCGGGGTCAGTCATTCTTGAAACACTCTCTGGGCTTTTCTGGGTATTGGGAGAGGAGGCCATTCCCATATTTTCAGCATTTTCCGAGTTGGGGAGAAGCCCCAAAGACTCATTTCATTCTAGTAGTTGCAGTAGCACGGCAGCATTTTCCAGCAGCTTGGAGATTACGCAATTGATAGAGGGACCAACCATTCCACACATTGTCCTGAGAGTATTCCTACACTTGCCGAGGTGCCATCATTCTGATCACCTTTGTACTTTCTTTATTTCTCAGTATTAATAAAATGGCTTAGCGTTCTCCATATTGTGTATTTTGTCTCGTGGTTTGTCTCTAGTTGTTGTGTACCTTGTTTGTGTGCTTTATATTACTATTTATTTCCCTTCGGGATATTACAATGGTATCGGAGCTCATAGACTTGGCTCAGCCTGTGGAGCAAGCTGTCTATGACACCGGGAGAGAAGCCATATATTTGCTACAGGGGCAGGAGGTACCATGACCGAGAGCGTAGGTTGCAAATCACCTACGGAGAGGGTGACTACGCTCTAGTAGTGGACGCAGAGCAAGAGGAACCGATGGCAGAGGAGAGAGATGCCACGAGGGAGTTTGGGGACATGCTCATCAACTCAGTACAAGATCTATCTAGGTGGATAGAGGAGATGGGGCAGAGATTCATAGCAGCAGATTCCAGACAGCGTAAAACCCCGAGGGGTTTCCACATTAGAGAGGGATCAGGTACATCCCATCATTTGCAGGGGAACTACACGGCACATCATGTGGCATCCCATACACCCCCATGCTCCACGATGCCCACTTTTCTGGCAGTAGATACAGGGGTGGGAGTACAGCAGGAGTAGGAGCCAGCTCACATGGGTGATTACTTTGCTGAGTACCAGGCCTATGGACAGGAGTTCAGAGGTGCACTCACATTTCACGATTTTGTCTTGCTCAAGCGAGACATTAGACCTCGCCATCATCACAGGGGGAACAGACATTCTCAGGACGGAGATATGCATCATACTGTGGGTAGGTTTCACTTGCAACCTTTTGACGGTTCGTCAAATAGTTCGGCAAAGGCATGGGTAGAGAATCTGGATATATATTTCCAGCTCAACCAGATGGTGGAGACAGAGGCCATCAAGGTGGCAGCGCTGCATCTAGATGGCGAGGCCCAGGATTGGTGGTTTCACGGGATGGTTACACTCGGGCACTCGACAGTGACAGCTTATGCTGAGTTCACTTGGAGGGTGATAGAGAGGTTTGATCAGAGGGATCCATAGGAGAATTTTGTTGAGTTGATGAAGCTCAAGCAGACTGGGAGTCTGGACACATACATCTCAGATTTCCTGAGACTCTCAGTTATGGTGCTAGATTTATCTGCAGCACTGATTATCTACATGTTTATCGACAGGTTAGCAGAGCCTCTTTGGGGATTGGTCCAGTCCACTAGGCCAACCACACTTCATGATGCAGTTGGCAGGACCCGAGATTTATAGGATGCTTTACCCCAGACCAGAGCGCCTTACCCTCAGAGAACGGCTTTCCAGCCCAAGGGGAAGGACGTGAGGGTTCCGGCAGAGGACCAATAGATGATGAGACCAGGAGGGATCTGAGGAGGAAGAGATTGTGTTTCACCTGCCAGGAGCCATGGGCACCAGGACACCATTGTGCCGCAGGAAAGGCACAATATATTGAGGTATTCTCCGAGAGCAATGGAGAAGAAGATTAGTATGATGACATAGGTGCAGGGGGGAGCCATGCAACGCAGAGGGAGGATCATCTGTCGCCTCCACCACCAGGAGTAGGAGGTGCATCTTTCGCACCTACCAGAGGAGCCTTTGCAGCCTTGCGAGGAGTTCCCAAGTATTTGACACTACGTGTCCGAGGTACAGTGTGAGGGCAACGAGTGTCAGTACTAGTAGACAGTGGGGCAACCCACAACTTCATTGATACATAGTTGGTAGAGCGGAGAGGCATTCCGACGGAGAGTTTTGACGGGTTTTCAGTGTTGGTTCTAGGGGACCAAACCATGCAGTGTGCCAGATACGTTCCAGCATTGGCAATGAAGATGGGCACTTACACACTGACTGAACACTTCTTCGTGGTGAACATTCCAGACACCAACGTGATATTGGGAGTGCAGTGGCTGATCACTCTAGGAAAGGTCACCACAGACTAGGAGGCCTTGGAGATGGAGTGGGATGATAAGAAGACAGGGAAGCATGAGAAGATACGGGGCATGCATAATTATCCACCTCAGACAATCTCAGCTCACCGGATGGAGGCAGACTTCTGGAAGGGATATATAGAGTGGGCAGTAGAGCTGCGTGCTTCAGAGGCAGGATCTATAGGACAGGCCGTGCACCCAGAGGTGCAGACCCTTCTTGATAGGTATGCTATGGTATTTGGGGAGATACCGCCAAGACAGCCACCAGATCGGGGATTTGAGCACACTATCGAGTTGGAGCAGGGCATACAGGTTGTCATCACCACACCCTATAGGCACCCCAAGGCCTATCAGGACGAGATTGAGCGAGCTATCCATGAGTTGCTGGCTCTTGGACACATTCGGCCTAGCACCAGTCCTTTCGCTTCTTTAGTAGTATTGGTGAAGAAGAAGGATGGCAGATTGAGGATGTGCATTGACTACAGGGCCTTGAACAAGAAAACAATGAAGAATAGGTACCCTCTCCCACGGATTGACGAGCTGATGGATGAGTTGACGGGGGCACAGTTCTTCTCAAAGATTGACTTGAGATCCGGGTACCACCATATTTGCATGAGGGAGCAGGACATTCACAAGACCGCTTTCAGATGTCACTATGGTCATTTCGAGTTTTTGGTGATGCCCTTTGGGCTAACCAATGCACCGGCCACCTTCCAGTCATGTATGAACCACATTTTCCGCAGTCATATGAGAAAGTGTGTACTGGTGTTCTTTGACGACATATTGATATACAACCGAACATGAGAGGAGCATCTCCAGCACATAGAGGCAGTATTGTATTTTGGAGGAGCAACAGTTCTATGCTAAGCTCTACAAGTGCGAGTTCGGGTTGATAGAGATGCTCTATTTGGGGCACATCATCGGGGTGGACGGAGTGAGGGTCCACGAGGAGAAGATCAGGGCCATCAGGGATTGGCCAAAGCCGAAGAACGTGACGGAACTTCGAGGGTTTGTGGGTATCTGCACCTACTACAGGAATTTCGTCAAGGGATTTTCCCAACTTGCTACACCCCTTACAGATCTGACCAAAAAGGGGGCATTCAGTTGGACGGATACAGCGCAGGGGGCTTTTGACAGACTCAAGGAGGTGATGAGCAGTTGTCCAGTGTTAGCATTTCCAGACTTCACACATCCCTTTGTTTTGGAGTGTTATGCATCGGGATAGGTGCGGTTTTGATGCAGGGAGGCCACCCCATAGCTTTTGAGAGCCGGAAGCTCCTACCACATGAGCGGTTGTATGCCATATATGACAAGGAGATCTTGGCCATTAGGCATGCATTGGCCAAATTCCGGCAGTACCTGGTGGGCAACAGGTTCAGGGTGAGGACAGACCACAACAACCTCATATTTTTCTTAGAGCAGAAGCAGCTGTAGGAGAGGCAGCAAAAGTGGGTCAGTAAGATCCAGGCTTACGATTTTGACAGCGAGTATGTAAAAGGGAAGAACAATGTGGTAGCTGATGCGCTCTCACGCAGACCAGTAGTGTTGTCCCTAATGATCTTAGACACAGATTGGAGGGCTCGATTGTTGGTGGAGTACTCCAAGGACCGTTTTGCCTGTGAGATTTTGGATGGGCAGGTGATGGATGACAAGTACAGGGTGACGGATGAGATCATCTATTACAGGGACATGATCTTCTTGACTAAGGGCTCTCAGCTCAAGAATAAGATATTGCAGGCTTCTCACGATTCACCACTATCAGGCCATCAGGGGTTTACCAAAACCTACAGGGCCATCAGGGAGAGCTTCTCTTGGAAGGGCCTCAAGGAGGACGTACTCCAGCGTGTCAGGGAGTGCGAGGTTTTCTAGTGCAACAAAGGGGAGATGAACCATCCGGAAGGTTTATTGTAGCCCTTTCCCATACCAGAGGGGAAATGGGAGAGAATTTTGATGGACTTTGTCACAGGGTTTCCCATGGTGCAGGGCAAGGACTGCATATTTGTAGTCGTTGATCGACTGACAAAGTATGCTCACTTCTTTGCTATATCCGCACATTACGCAGCAGCACAGGTGGTGGAGCTATTCTTTCGGGACATTTTCAGGTTGCATGGTCTCCCAAGGACCATCGTCAGTGACACGGATAGCCGCTTCATGGGCGGATTTTGGCAGGAGCTTTTCCGTTTGGTGGGCACAGAGTTGACACCGAGCACTAGCTACCATCCTCAGATAGACGAACAGATCGAGATAGTGAACAAGTGGTTGGAGGGCTACTTGCGCAACTATGTCAGTGGGCAGCAGTGGGCTTGGTTGAAGTGGCTACACTTAGGGGAGTACTGTTACAACAACACTCATCACATGTCTATCGGTATGTCTCCATTTTATGCATTGTATGGATATCATGCTTTATCTTTTGTTGACATGATTTTTGGTGCTAGCAAGGCTCCTAGAGCCAAGGATTGGATCCAAGAGATTTAGGACATCCTCCAAGCTCTCAAGGACAACATGGCTACAGCACAGAACCAGTAGAAGTTATATGCAGACAGGGGTCGGGTAGAGAGGCATTTTGAGGTAGGAGATTTGGTCTACCTTTGCTTACAGTCGTACCAACAATCCACGCTGAAGCAGAAGGGGGCTGAGAAGCTCAAACCACGCTTCTACGGTCCATACAGGGTGATATGCAGAGTAGGACAGGTTGCTTATGAGTTGGAGCTACCCTAGGGCAACAAGATTCATAATATTTTTCACGTATCATGCCTGAAGAAGGAATTGGGATAGCAGGTGACGGTGACAGAGGAGCTCCTACCTATAGATGATGAGGGGCACTTGGTGTTACAATTGGAGGCCTTTATTGACACCAGGGAGAGACATCTACAAAGCAAGATAGTCCGGGAGTTCCTAGTGAGGTGGAGGAATTTGCCGGATGAGGATGCCACTAGGGAGAGTGAGCAGATCTTACAGCATCCATCATTACAGTTGCTTGAGGACAAGCAACATTTTGCTGGGGGAGACTGTAATATTCCCAATTAGCAATAGCTAATTGGAAATATTAATTTTGATTAATTTTTCCTTCTATAGTTAAAATATAAATAAAGTGGGTAAAAGGAGAATGTGACACACTTAGGATAAAACGCACTCCCTAAAGTCACCTAGGAGACATAACGTTGTGGTCAAGGTGGGGCCAAGGGGTCCAAGTGACAACGAAGGGGGATGACACACTTAGACATCGTGGGCCTAGCCAGCGCAGATGAGTTGGTAGCGTGGGCCAAAGAGGGGCAGCGTAAGCATGGTGGGGCCAAGGAGAGAGGGAGGCTCACCAAAGATAACTAGAGGGGAGGCTACCTCATTTCTCTCATTTATGATTATGCATTTTGGAGATTGTCTCTAGACATTGAGCACGCTTGTTGTTTAGCTAGTCTGCACGTACTGTTCAATACACCGGGTGTCTCCGTGCGGAGATCCCAACCTCAGCCCCGGGAGACTTCGAGTGCTTTCTCAGGTGAGGAGTCCTACCATATTTTGCAGGGGGGGATCAGAGCTTCAGTCATTGAAGAGCATTCCTTGGAGGGACAGCACAGTCTTACAAAGGGAGGACGCAGTTCCAGTTGGGGGAGGTTCTGGATTGAGGTTATTTGGGTGGATTCAGACTGGAGGATTAGGGCCGGGATCAGCCCTTACCTATTGGAGACATTTTGTAGAGGGAGAGGCTATGTTTTGCAGTGTTTCTTTCAGGGTTAGCGCTTTCCCTTGAGGGATAGCATAGTGCCTAGAAGGAGGTATTTTCCGGGGTCAGCCATTCTTGAAACACTCTCTGGGCTATTCTGGGTATTGGGAGAGGAGGCCATTCCCAGAGTTTTAGCATTTTCCGAGTTGGGGAGCAGCCCCAAAGACTCATTTAATTCTAGCAGTTGCAACAGCATGGTAGCATTTTCCAGCAGCTTGGAGATTACGCAGTTGATAGAGGGACCAGCCATTCCACACATTTTCCTAAGAGTATTCCTACACTTGTCGAGGTGCCATCATTCTGATCCCCATTGTACTTTCTTTATTTCTCAGTATTAATAAAATGGCTCAGCTTTCTCCATATTGTGTATTTTGTCTTGTGGTTTGTCTCTAGTTGTTGTGTACCTTGTTTGTGTGCTTTATATTACTGTTTATTTCCCTTTGGGATATTACAAATACTTTTAATTTTATTTTTACTATTTTAATGTTTCATCAATAACACTATATTGTTTGTATAAAGTAATAATAAAACATATCATATATATTTTTTTCCTTAATTTGATTCAAAATCTAAATCGTAATGTTAGAGAATGGAAAATGTCTGGTTCACCACAATATCATTGTTAATTTTAATTTTTTTTCTCTATTTTATTATTTATGGATAATTTCAATTCAATAATAAAATCTATTATGTGACATTTAGACTGAATATACCATTTAAAAGTATATGAGAAGTACTCATAATGTTTTCATTCAATAAATTAGTGTTTTTGATTGACGAACTTGTAATATATCACATGTATTTATGAGATATTAAAGAATATTTCTAATTTCACTAGATATTAATAAATATTTTAAAAAATCATTTTCTTAAATATTTTAGAATACATTTTTATGGAATAAAATGCTTCTTATTCATTGGAGGAAATTTGAGGTTGAAAATGAGCCTCAAAGAAAAAAATATACTAACAAAAGCAATTTTAAAAGAACCAACAAGATTAAAAATGAGAATGTCATCCCTAGGAGTAAATTGTTTTGGAGGGAAAAGAAGAAATCCACTTTTTTTAATTTTATTTTTGTCATATCCTCTTATATGTTTATTCAAACATTGAATGCAAAGTGTTGAGTAAACCTATAAGGAACTAAACGAAAAGATACAATTAAAAAATAGTTTTATTTCTCTCTTTAAAAATTTATATATCTTATTTTATTATTTTAACTAGTTATTTTGTTATTTTCTTTAAGAGGCTCATTGTAGACCTCAAAATTATGCAATTGGATAACCCTTCTAGCCTCTCTAATACTTATAAAACCTTTAGCACCTAATGCCCACATACCTACAATATATTCACTTTATTTTTCATAATTTTAAAACCTTATTATGAATAAAAGTGATTATTGCTCAATATGGTGAAGCCCTTATGGAGTACTACTATTGCTTTTTATATAAATAGAACATTTAAGTGACATAAAAAAAAAAAAATTTTGATTTTTTTTTGTACTTTCAACTTCTATTTTTACTTCAAATTATACTTACCAAAATTGAAGGTTCCAAGCATAAAATATGTCTCGTTCTCTATCACTTCAAAGTGCTAGATAGAATGGGAGTGTATTTAATGCACCAAAAAAATACTATAACTCTCTAACACACTACAAAACTAGATTGACACTATTATAGCATGAAAACTATGGAAGTGGATTACTAAACCAATGGTAGTAAGCAAATGCTACGTAGCTAAATATGATAGAATTAACAATGTAAATAACAGGAACAGGAAAAAATAGACAGATTCTAACTCCTTATTGGAGAATAGGTCAATTTAACCAATGGATTACAATTTGGAGGTCTAAGTCTCTCCATGATTCACATTATTCATAGCAATGCAATCAGAATGGTAGACAATCTCAGGATTCCCTAGGCACAACATGATATTCACTCTTCTCTTCTTTATGTAGATGCAGAGTTGAACCATCTCTTCTTTTGTTCCAAACTGCTTTTGGACTATTCCATTCACATGGTAGTGCAACAATCTTTGTAACTCTTTACCTCCTCCTAAGCTTTATCTATGAATGCAAAGGGTAGCTTGTGGTGTTAACCATTGTAATTTTGTTTTTAAATATATATATCTTTTAGCATTCCTGTAACATTTGTCAATTCTATAGTCTCTTTATTTATCGTACTAAGCTAAGTACTAAATAATATGAAACACAACAATATTTGATATCAATTTGATCTAGATTGGATTTTTATATTATTTTTCATCTATTTTAATGCTTTTAAAGTGGAAAAATTAGAAGAATTAGTTTGCAGGGTCATTTTAAACAACATGTCGTTCGAAACCTTTCAAAGGAATTTTGATTCATTAAACAATGTTTTTTTTTGGGTGGGGGTGGGGGTGGGGGTTGTTAGCTCCCCGTAATAAGCAACATTGGAAAAAGTCCGACCGTGGGGAGAAACATCGTTTCAACCACTTTGGGATTCTAGGATCTAGCCCTCCTGAATCCGGAGAGTGATCTCTCGAATAAGTTGCAAAGATGGGTATGTCTTTGGAAGTTTATGGTAATGATGTTAGGCTAGTTATGAATGCCAAGGGTTTTGTTTGTTTTTGGATGGTTGAGCATGATTATTATTTGAGGTGGAAAGTCGTAAATGCAAAGAGTTTCAAAGGTGAGAAGTTGCAAGCAATCAGAACAAGCTTTGGCCAAAAAGATAGATAATTGCAGGTTTTAGTCCATTGGGCTATGGAGTCATAATAGGGTTTAATTGAAACAACAAGAGGCAAGAGTGGTCCATGGGGAAAGTCATATATTTCTAAGGATCTCTCTAAAGTTTGATTTATGGAATGAAATGGTACAACAAGAAGGGGAATTTAAACAAATGAAGAACAAAGAGCAGCCCAGGATCTAGTAAGTACTTTGAAACTAGTCAGCCTTTGACAAACACTTAAGAAAGACATAAAATAAATCCAGGATCTGGTAAGTACTTCGAAACTAGCCAGCCTTTGATACACTTTCAATAGAAAACACTTAACAGGGGGGAAATTTAAAGGCCACTGTTGGAGTAGAAACTAGCGGGTCGGGCTCACCACAAATCCTCTCCTAGCTCTGATTTACTTGGTAACTTTCAATACAAACACAAAGATAACAAAGAATGGTCTAAGATCTGGTAAGTACTTCGAAACTAGCCAGTTTTTAACACATTCCAAGGGAAACTTTCAGACAGTCGTTTGGGATAAAACTAGGACCAGGGCACACCATATCTTCCTTAGTTCATCTCTACTTGACATGAAATGAAAATAACATTCAAGAACAATATTTAGCTAAGACAAGAGGACGAGGGAATGCCAACATTCCTACTGCTTAAACTAAATTAAATCATTCCTAAATAACACAATTTGGAAGAAAACATACAGATAAATATTTTCAGTCAGAGAAGGGTACTGATATACGGTAGGTCCTAACTCTATGCATGTTGTTCTTTATAAGAGAAGATGAAAAAAGTGAAAACAAAAGTAAAATAAAATTCACAATAAGAAATAACATCACCGTCGACATAGACCAGGATCCCATAAATCCGCTTGTATTGATGCTCCAAACCAGTTACAGCTTTAAGTCCAATGCTTTAGTTTAGCAATCATCTACACTTCCCAGACTAACTTATCTATCACAAGCAGAGCTCCAAGAGCCAGTGAACACTATTTACAAGTAGAAGTCTCAAGCTCAAGTATATTTCAAAGTTCAGCAACCAAAATTTTCTCATCCTCTACAGAAGCATTTATAGAAGAATGAGGAGGTGGGATCTAATAAAATATCTCCCAAGTTTAATTAATACAGATTAATGACTTCTCAGCGTTTGAGGGGCTCGGTGGAGAAGTTTACAGGTGTTGGTATGTATTAATGTTTTACATTTTAAGATTTAAGCTTGGTGGGAGATTTTATTGACTTTTGAGGCTCTGTGTCGAGCTATAGTAACTCTGTTGATATTTTGTCATTAAGTTCTTTGGCATAATTAACTCTCTGGTTGCGCTGAGGCAAATATTTACTTTTGATAAATAACTTCGGCCTCTGTTTGAATGCTTGTGGCTACAGGTGGCACTATGGTAGCTGAGAGGAATCAATTTGCCTCTGTTGAGGCGGTGGAGGCCTTTCTGTCTGATAAACACTTATGATTTTCTTTAATTGTGTTTTAATTTGGAGGATTAGGCTTTTGATAATCAATCTTAGCCGTAATCTCCAAATTGTCTTCAATCTTCTGTTCTGTTGTGTTCTGTCTTCGACACTGATACTCTTCTAATTTATTTAACTCTGTGTCTTGTTGATGTGCAGTGCTGCACAGGGCTCATATGGCATCAATGCCCATGAAGCATCGATGAGACGTGGAATAGAGTCCTCGTAGTTATTTCCCTTTGATAATGAAAGGCCAGAGGATCGTCACCCTCGGCTTTCTTTTTCTTTATATTATAATGGGAAAAACCTTTGAAACCTGAAAAACACAAACAATATTTAAGAAATCCTGCGTTTTTGGGTTTTACTGCTGTAGAGGGTGAGGGGAGGAGCATAGCCGTTGGATGGCATCATCCAACGGTCGGGATTCATTAGAGGTGGTCAAAAGGAGAGCGGAGGAGGAGAATAAATCAGATTCGTCGATTGCGCAGAGATCAATGGTTGGGAATAGACGGAAGGATCATAATGCAAATGGTCACATTATGAAAAATAGAAGACAAATGCGAGGAAAATGGGGTTAAAAACTTAATCGGCAATGAAAAAGGCTTAGGAGGAAAATTGGGGTTCCGGGGTGATCGTGGGTCGTTGGATTAGATCCGGCCACGCGATCAACGGTGGAGATTTGTGGTAAAAACTCTAACGAGGGTGGAGGGCGATGGTGTATGGCGGATTAGATCCAACTGTTGATCTGCAGAGATCAACGGTGGAGGACGCGCGCGATAACATATAAATGAAAAGAGGGAAAGACGGTTTCGGGATGCAAAACAATGGTTTTTGCGCGGAAAAAGGGCGGGGAGGCGGTATTAGCTTTTGGAACGCGATATGCGTCCGGAGGCGACACGTGGATTTCCAAAACCGCCTAAATCGCATAATTTTTGAGAATTATCATCCGCGCTTAAATTTGCGCGACTTGCGATGCGGGCCGTCAGATCTGGGGTCTCAGATCTAACGGTGGAGAACGAGCGCGAAATTAGAAAGATGTGCGGGTGGAAGCAAGGGGAGCGGTTTTAATTTGGGCCATTTGATCAAGGATAAACAGTCGAGATCAAAAGTGGGAGGAGGCAGGACCCACAGGGGTCGGGCCCGGCGGGATTGACATAAGCCGTTGGATTGAAAAGATGAACGGTCAGGATTTATTCTGGGGGTTGAAATGAAATAATGCAATGGCGGAGGAAGGGTTAACGAGGGTCGTTGATCTACAGAGATCAACGGTCGGGATTTGGTTCAAAACATTTAGAACACGGGGTGCGTAAATATAACCAAAGTCAGGGGGATTTGATCTGGGCCGTCGGATTTTGACACGTGGACGGCCTGGATGTAATCGGAGCTTTTGCGATCGGCGGGGCAAAGAACTTGGAGGCACCGATGCGATTGAGTATAGACTGTCGATCTGCAGATCAGATCGACGGTGGAGAGCTCATCGGGCGTGGAGAAACATTTGATGTGATACATCGCTGGCCCTCGGATTGGCCAACGATCAACAAAGGAGATGGGTTCGGCCAATAGACGAGCGAGCCCCCTTATATTTATATGAAAACCCAAAAATAAAATAATAAAAAAAGTTTTATGGTATGGGCAGGGTATATATATGATATGGTTAGGCGCCCGTCTGCAGGGCCTTCGGATGTATGGAGAGATAATAGGCTCGGGACTTATGAAACAGAGGGCTAATCGCATCGGAAAACTTGTGAGGCAAAAAGACTTGCGCGCTGCGTATTGTTCCGATGCGATAAGTGCTGAAAGGCTCTAGCACCTAGTTCTAGGGTGCGGGCACATGGAGGGGAAGTGGTTTAGGCTTAGCCTAAGGGGCTTAAGCCTTTATACAAAAAATATGTATTTTTTATGAAAATTTTCAAGTTTCTCAATGGATTTGGGGGTTTCGGTATAGTTTAAAAATGAGTTTTAAACTATGTAAAAATGATTTTCATGAATGGAAGAAGGGGAATCATGAAAAATAGAGGAATTTTATGGAGAAAAAGGGGGGAAAATGAAGGTTAGTTTTGAGTGGAGGAAGGGGAAAAATGATGATTTTGCAGCAGTCTTTTCTCATGAAATCAACATAATTTCTGAGTATAAAAAGGGAACAGCAGCGAAGATTTGGACAGAGGCATGAGGCCTTCAAGAGTCTTCAAGAGATAACATTTTTTATCAATAAAACTTGTTTCTTGAATACTCCAAAAATGTTTTAGCCAACATTTGATATAACAAATTTTATAGCTAGCTAACAGTGGCTCCACTTGGGGATGGTGCCTTCTTGAAGGCATCAAGAACTTCAGACTTGCATTCTCTGGGAGGCTGATCTGTGCCTTATCCATTGGGCTACCCTTCCTTTGCTGGGATGATCTTGCTCTGAAAACATATTAGCAGCCATAAAAACAATGGATCTTTCATCAACAAGCTTTCTACCTACCCAATCCTACTGATCTAACATTTTTTCTTCATTAGAGTGCACTTGGATTGGAAAACTCTTTTACAATATTTTATTCTTTTGAAAGCATAAAATTAATCTAATTCTACTCTTTATCTCTCCATGAACTCAGATTAAACAGTTGAGTCCATATGCTTCTCTACCTAATCTACCATTTGTTGGGATTAAACTGTCCAACAGATTTTATTCACTAATTTCTAAAATAGAAATTCAAAAGCATACAAGTCAGGATTGAACAGTCTAACTTGTTGCTGATCTATGGCATAAAAAACAAGCTGCACATAGATCTTATTTTGCAGAAAATTAAAACAAAATGGAAGGCTTAGGATCTGAAAGTTTAGAGCACTTCCTTCATCTTTTCTTCAGCTCTGTTTTGACTCTTGCTTGAGCTATTTTTCTTTTATCAACTGGTCCAGATTTTGAGCTAATTAGAACCATTTTTATCTCTGTTTTGACTCAGAATTTTAAACAGATTTGAGTCATTCTCTTTGGAAACTTAGGTTCGGATTTTGAGCATGTTTGAACCTTTAATTTCTATCCTAATCTATCTACTGATAAGCCAAGATTAAATAGTTTGGCAAATCGAATTCACTATCCTATCAGCAGAAAATTTAAAGCTAATTAGTCAAGATTAGGTTGTATTACTAATTAGAAGTGTGTTTTTTCAGAAGTGGCATTTAAGCTTGCACACTTTCAGATTTGTTTCTCTTTTTTGGTATGGGGCTATACCTTTCTTGTTTTTACAATCTGCCCTCTTTTATTTCTTTCACTGTTTTTGTATTTTTGATTTTTCTAACTTTGAATGCAATGGTGGATGAGATATTTATAATGAGAAAAAAGATAAAAAGGCTTTCAGAACATGACATGGATCAAGAGAAGTAATGTTTAAGCATCCTTCCATTGACAGGACCCCCAAACAAATCTACTCCATTCAACTCTTGTAAGAAATAGGCATTGTTACCAGCAGCTGAATGAATAAAGTAAGGGCCAAGCCACAAGTTGTCAAATTTTCCATGCTTGCCCTTGTCTTCCCTCCTTGAGTCCCACTTTAAAACTTTTTCCCCAATTTTGAAATTGCTGGCCTTTTTTCTTCTGTCAAAAAGCTTTTTGATGCTGTCTTGCTTTTGTAATGCTTTGTTATAAACCTCCTCTCTGGTTTGCTGAAGATGAATTGTTTGATTTATTCTTCTGATCTTGTCATTATCTTCAGTTTGCAACTCTTGAATCAACTTCATAACTGGCACACCAAGGCTGGTTGGAAAAATTGCATCAGTGCCATACACAAGTTTGTAGGGTGACATGCCAATAGATTTCTTTAACGTCAATCTGTCAGCCCAAAGTGCATGCACAAGCTTTGTGTGCCAATACTTCTTGTTGTCCTCCAACAGTTTCTTGATTATATTCACTAAACTCTTGTTTGAGGATTCTGCAAGTCCATTACCTTGAGGGTAATAGGTCGTGGAATGCCCCAATGTTATCTGATACTTGTGACAGAACTCAACCATCTTCTTCGATCCAAATGATGCTGCATTATCAGTGATGATCTTTGTTGGTACTATTTTATTGCTACCCTTTTCTATTAAAATTCACCATTTATCTATCATTTTCTCCATAAACTTCCCATAAGTCCATTGAAATTGATTAAGTGAAGCATTATAGTTGTTATTTTGCATTAAATTTAATTTATGAGTTTTTATGTTAAAATTTGGAATTTTTCAACAAAATTACAGGAAGTCACTACATCCTGTAATCAGTTTATGTTGTGACATGTGGCATGACAGGAAAATAAAAATAGAAGGCATGAACGTGATCTAGGATGTACAAAGATGGTAGAAAATCTATTTGCCATCGAATTTGGAGTTCCAGGATATACGGTCAAAGTCGGTCAAACTCAGCCTCTTCAGCAGAAAAATCAGAAGCTATAATGATGTACTTGATCTTTTGCTTAAAGTTAGGAATTTTGAACTAATTCGAACTATGTTGGAATTATTTAAGATGAAGAAGGAACGAATATAGCCTTCTAGTTGTAAATTTTAATAAATAGGAGGATTTTGATTTGAAAGTTTAGCTAATGAAAAAGTTGAAGAAATCAAACTTAAGACTGTAAAGTGTATTCCAGCACTCTGTTTTGAATGTAATCATTTCCAGAACTTAATGAAAAGCAGAATTTCACCAATCACAGTGTTTACGAGTTAAAGGTTTATCATTTGAAGTTATCAAAGTGTGCCATCAGTGCGTGGAAGGGCCCTACGTAAAGATTGGTACACTTTCTTTTACGTTTTATGTTTCATATAGTTTAGTTTTTCAGATCTGAACATCGTATTTCATTTCATTGTTTGTGAGTTCATTCATTGCTTGAGAGTTCATTTATTTAATCAGAAGTTCTTGAAATTTATTGTTAATTTATGGTTCATAGCAATAGGTTGAAGATTCGATTGCAGAATTATTGAAACAGTCCTTGTAAAAGGTGTAATCGAGCATTGGATTTCAAAATATCTCTATGAACTCTGTTTGTTTTTATGAATTTGATTTCTAGAATGCTCAGTGTGTTATTTTAAAGGAGTTTTTGTGAAACATATCTTCGTAAGAGGATTGAAAAGCTCAGATTAGAAACACTCTGTTTTTAAGATCAGTAGATTAAAATTTGATAATATAAGTGTTTAAATTGTGAAAAGGAAACATATTTTAACCTCTTGTAAAGGAGTACTGAAGCCTGTCACAATTAGACATTTATTTAAACATATAGAACAGAACCTTTTAGGTCTAAAAATATTAGATGTGCCTCTAAGACTACTGACCCTGGTCGACATTAAATGAGTCTAATCTAGCATCCTAGATTGGTCGTTACATTTTGGCGCCGTTGCCGGGGAGGCGCAACTAGAGGAGTTCTAAAAAAAAAAAACTCAAAACAAACAAAAACAAACAAAAACATAGATTTAATTTTAATTTTAGAAGTCATGTTTACATATGTCTAGACCTAGGGATGATAAAGGCAGATTTATAAAAAACCCCCATCCAAGAACTAACCCACCATTAGGAGCAGATCCTTTAGAAAGAATTGAACACACAACACCAGCTGGGAAAGTCACTGTACAAGAACTAGAGGAAAAACAAAAATCAGGCCAAAGACTTACACTTATAGAGAGACAAATTCTATTGGCATACGAAACAAAGAAGAAACACTTTCCTGAATCCTCTACAACAAGAGAAGGCATTAAAACAACTCAACAATCTCTCCTTGAACCTACTGTTATTGAACAAATTCAATTAGGAGAAAAACCAACACAACAACTTCTCTTTGAAACAAGTGACACTGAACAAGAACTTAAAACAACAGAGGAACCTATCAAAATGGCTGAGGAAGGAGGAGGATCAGCAAGAGGACCCACTCCTGAACAACTTAGAGAATATGAGAGATAGCAGGAGGAAAGAAGAAGACAACGAGAAATTGAACTGAAACAAAAACAAGATCAAGATCAAAGAGAGGAGGAAGAGTCAACCTTTAAATTTCCTATTCAAGAACCAGAAGAAAATCATGATGAGGAAATCAAAATGAAAAACATACCTCCATGTTTGTGTACTGAAAATCATGATATATTTCATTGTTCTAAAATAAAGATTTTGCAGAATTGTAACTTGGAAGCCAATGCAGATTTGGAAAATATGTATTTCATGGGTGCAAAGAGACCATGGCAACCAAGACCTCCACCTCCAGTTATGTTTCCAAATCAGAATTTTCAATTTCCTGCACAAGATCAAATGTATGTTCAGAATTCTTGGAATGTACCCATGCCATGGCAACACCAAAATTACCCTCAACAACAATGGAAACCATTTCAACAATACCCATCATATCCTCAACCATACTCATCATATCCTCAACCATATCAACAGTATAATCAGCCATATCAGCAGTATCCTCAATCATATCAGCAATATCCACAGCAGCAAGTTGTTCATCCACCCCAAAACATTCAACAAACATTGCCTGCTCCTCCACCAATAAATCCACCACAATTACAACTTCCATCTAACCAACCTCCTAGACCCACTCAGCTCAACCTGTATCAAATCCAAATAATAGAGCAGAAAGACCAGCTTACAGTGTAGATGAGGGACCATCATATCCCACATTACCTTTACAAAATATTGAGTTGAGGTCTGGTAAGGTGCTTCAAAAAGAACTTCCCATAGCTGAGAAACAAGAGGAAAACAAAAACATTGAAAATGAAACACCAAATAAAAAGAAACAAAATGAAGACATCAAAGATAAACAAATCCAACCATTGCAATCACCACCTTTTCCGGAAAGATTGATCCAACCAAGGCTTCCCATGTCTTTACCACAATTTGATGCTTTAGATGAGCTGAAGAATGTCTATATAAAAATTCCACTTCTCCAAGCCATAAAAGACATTCCTATATATACTAAAGCAATTAGAGAGTTATGCCTCAAGAAGCCTACAAGAAAAAGACTTGATCCACAAACAATTCACGTTATTGGACACCTAGCTGGCCTTATGTCAAACACTATATCAATGGAAAAGTATGTTGATCCTGGCATTCCCAGAGTCACTACAATCATCAACAACATACCTATTCCAAATACTTTAATTGACTTAGGGGCAGCAATAAATGTGATGACTCTTGACACAATGAAGACACTACAACTGAGAAACTTGCAATACACACCAATTGTTTTAGAACTAGCCGATAGGTCTAAAGTGATTCCTGAAGGAATTTTGGAGGATATAATTGTTTCACTGGACTCTTGGGAGTATCCAGTGGACTTTGTAGTTCTTCAACCAAAATCTAATTTAGGAGGTCACCCTATCATTCTTGGTAGACCATGGTTAGCAACTGTTGATGCATTCATAGGGTGTCGATCAGGTAATATGATCATTTCACGAGGAACTGAAAGGAAGCAACTCACTCTTTACCCATCAACACAAACACCAGCAGTAGCAAACAATTTATGGCTAGATGATAAATACAATGATAAGGAAGAAGTTCAATCTGTTTTTAGCATCAATCAGATCTATGATTTTCATGAAGACAATAATGATGATTTGATAGAATTGTTCCTTTCTGAACCTGAAATGTCTGAAGAAATAAGAAATGAACAATACCATGCTGCAGATGAATTTTTGGCACAAAATTTTCAAGAAATATGCACACTCCATTCTTTGCAATCATCATTTGAAAACACTTTTCCCATTCAATCTATCACAAACACTCAGAGCAAGACTATAGAGATTAGTCCGGGCAAAACATTGAATATTAGCACTCACCTAGACTTGTCTCAGGAAGAAAAACTGATTCAATTATTGAGAAAGTATCAGCAAGCATTTGCTTGGGACTACACCGATATGCACGGAATCCACCCTGAAACATGCACTCACCATATCTACACAGATAATAATATAAAACCAGTGACGCAACTATAGAGAAGAATGAATCCCATTCTTCAAGATATTGTTAGAGAGGAATTGCAAAAACTATTGAAAGTTAATTTTATATATCCTATCTCTGACAGTCAGTGGGTATCACCATTGGTAGTAGTGCCCAAGAAAAATGGCAAGTGGAGGATTTGTGTTGATTATAGGCAATTGAACAAAGCAACCCTCAAATATTATTTTCCACTACCATTCATCGACCAAGTGCTAGACACTTTAGCTGGGAAATCATCATTCTCTTTTCTTGATGGTTTCAGTGGCTATAACCAGATCAGGATAGCTTTAGAGGACCAGGATAAGACCACTTTTACTTGTCCCTGGGGCACTTATGCCTATAATGTTTTACCATTTGGACTTTGTAACGCTCCAGCTACATTTCAGAGAGCTGTTTTAGCTATTTTTGCTGATTTAGTTCATGAATGTGTTGAAGTTTATATGGATGATTTTTTGGTTTATGGTAATTCATTTGAGCATTCATTAGAAAATCTTGAAAAGGTTTTGAAGAGATGTATTGAAGCTAATCTGTCCTTGAGCAATGAAAAGTGTTTTATGATGCTAGATGAAGGGATAGTATTGGGTCACTATATTTCTTCTCAAGGCATTAAAGTTGATCCAGCAAAAATTCAGATCATTGTCAATTTACCAATTCCGAAGACACAAAAAGAGGTAAGAAGTTTTCTTGGGTATGCAAGCTATTATAGACGATTTATTGAACATTTTAGCAAAATGGCTCTACCTTTGTTTAAACTTCTAGCAAAAGATACGCCATTCAACTGGAATGAATATTGTCAGAAAGCTTTTGAAACACTCAAACAAAAACTATCAACCACACCAGTCTTAAAAGGGCCTAACTGGAGTCTACCATTTCACATCTTTTCAGATGCATCTGACACTGCAGTAGGTGCTTCTTTAGGCCAAAAGGAAGAGTCTTTCAATTATGCTATCTATTTTATCAGCAAAAATCTAACACCTGCAGAATTAAATTACACAGTCACTGAAAAAGAAATGTTGGCAATCATACATGCTGTAAATAAATTTCGACACTATATCACTGGTTATGAGGTTTTTGTACATACTGACCATTCAGCCATTAAATATTTAATGAATAAACCAATCACTAATGGCAGAGTTACCAGATGGTTGTTATTACTACAGGAATTTAATATTATAGTGTTAGATAGGCCAGGTAAGGAGAATCAGGTGGCAGATTTTCTTTCTAGACTGCAGAACTCAGGTGATATTGTTCCGGCTGAAGATTCTTTTCCAGATGAAAATCTATTTGCAATTTCAGTAGTAGATCCATGGTATGCTGACTTAGCCAATTATTTGTCCACAGGAAAGACACCTCCACATTTTACTACAAAGGAGAAGAAGAGGCTGATCAAACAAAGTGCTAGATATTCATGGATCAATGGAGATTTATTTTACACCGGTTATGATATGATTATTAGAAGATGTGTAAGAAATGATGAAATAATTGATATTTTAAAATCTTGTCATGACGAACCGTGTGGTGGGCATTTTGCAGCCAAGAGGACATCATTCAAGATTCTTAGCCTTGGCTACTATTGGCCATCTATTTTTAAGGATTCTAAGAGGTATGTGAAGATTTGTGATAGTTGTCAAAGAATGGGTAGACCCACAGCTTCAGATGAAATGCCACTTCAGCCCCAAGTACATTTAGAGCCATTTGAGAAATGGGCTCTAGATTTTGTAGGCCCCATAAATCCACCATCAAAGGGAAAAAAGTACATCCTAGTATGTACTGATTACGTAAAAAAATGGGCAGAAGAAAAAGCATTAGTCCGAGCAACAGAGCAAACAGTGGTAAACTTCCTATTTGAAGAAATTTTTGTAAGGTATGGAGTACCTAGGGAGATAGTCACAGATCAGGGTACTCAGTTCACTTCAAAGTTAGTCCAAGATATCACAGAAAAATATAAGATCAAGCACAGAAAAAGCACACCTTACCATCCACAGGCCAATGGCCAAGTGGAGTCAACAAATAAAACTTTGGAGGGGATTCTTACTAAAACAGTATCAATGAACAGAAATAATTGGGAAGAAAAACTCAAAGATGCACTGTGGGCTTACAGGATTACGTGGAAAGACACTACTAGATTTACACCATATCAGTTGGTGTATGGAAAAGAGGTACTGCTTCCTATCGAATTTCAAATACATACTTATAAGATGGCTGCAGATTTAGGAATTGATCTCAGTGAAGCACAAAAGGAGAGAATTATGCAATTAAACCAGCTAGATGAGATGAGACAACAAGCAGAATAGAGAACAATTCTAATGCAGAGACAGAGGAAGCAGTGGCATGATGCACACATTAAGAAGAAGCAATTTAAAGAGGGAGATTGGGCTTTACTCTTTGACTCTAAATTCAGAGACCATAAAGCCAAATTTACAACACATTGGATGGGCCCATATGAAATAGTTGAAGCATATGACAATGGATCAGTCAAACTTACAACAATTGATGGAGAAGGCAAGACCTTTACTATCAATGGTCACAGGCTGAAACTCTATCATAAGCCCATAAGCAAGGAAGATTTTATTGAAACAATATCTCAGCAAAAGGAGGTTGAGATATCACAGCCTTCAGCTGTGATATCTCTACCTTAGTCATTTCAATTTCTTTTGTTTAAAAAATAAAAAATAAAAAATAAAAACATAAAATTAAAAAAATAAATAAATAAATAAATAATGGTTTAGATGTGAAAACTAGACTCTGGCACACTCTAAACCCGAATTCTTACTTGAAAACCAATCATTTGGCTGGTAAGAATTCTTTGTTCTACTTGTTTATTGTTTTTCATCAATTCAATAATGACTTGAGGACAAGTCAAACACTTAGCGGGGGAGAAGAATTAATGGTTTTTCTCTTTGGTAGAAGAATCAGTGATTTTTCATCTCCTCATTTTTAAAGCTTCAAGGAATCTGTGTCAGTTATTCAGTATTTCAATTCAGTTGTTCAGAATTTCAATAAAGAGCTATTTTTGTTCTAATTAGAAGGACCTGTTTAAGCAATAAGATTTGCAGTGGGAACTGTTTAGAAGACTATGTCAACATTATCAATATCAGAGGGCCCTGTTAAGGACTGCATTAAAGATACATCATCAATAAAGGCTACTTCAGAGGGACCTGTTCTACTTCAACAAAAGATACATTATCAACAAAGGCTACTTCAGAGGGACCTGTTCTACTTCAACAAAATTTTCAAAGGTTGTTTATTACCAGAATTCGAAGGCTACATCAACAACAAGGATAAAAGAAGCTGCATAAAAGATGATTCTTCAGATTTTAAAAGGGACCTGTTACATTCATTTCAAAGGGACCTGTTTTGAAAAATAAAGATAGTTCTTCAGATTTTTAAAAGGGACCTGTTACATTCATTTCAAAGGGACCTGTTTTGAAAGATGAAGATCAGTCATACCTGTACAAACAGATCAGTCACCTGTGCAAGCCAAATCAGCATTCTGTCAGTCAACAAGTGTAAAGTATTGTTGAAATTTTCATTTTTAACATTTAAATTCTTAAATTAGTTTAGTGTTCAAAAATGATAATTATTATTGCTTGATTATCAATTTCAAAAATCCCTATATCCATAATCTTTGCTTCCTATACCTTAGCCTATTATTCTATTTCCTATTTCCATTCATACCTTAGCCTATTATTCTATTCCCATTCATTCATACCTTAGCCTATTATTCTATTCCCATTTATACTTTAGTCTATTCCTTATTTCCTATCCCTATTTCGCTCTTCAAAACCGCTCTTCAAAAACTCATCATTTTTAAATACGCCCTCTGTCAATAAAGGTACCAACAAAGAAGTGGTCTGTATGGACACTCAATGAAGAGTCAGCTCAATGGTAAGACATTTGTAAAACGCATGATTACATTTCATTTCAACTGACGGAGTTATAAAAACGATGCTCTGACCCAAATTCGTTTATGGAGTGGAATGTATCCGTTATCATCACACGAATTATATTATGATTATGCTTTTATAAATCACTACTCCTTTGTATTCATAATCTGAATGCACTGTCCGTCCCTGCAAACAAACTCATGACCAATTTGAATGCGTTGTCCGCAATTTGAATGCGTTGTTTGACCCAAATTCATAACCTTAAGACTCTGTTCTCTGCGTATTGTATGATACCAAGCAAGTTGAGGTCGGTTGTTGAATTTTTAAGTTCATAGAGTGGTTAAAGAGTTAATTTTTAGACTCTGAGTTCTTAAGGAGGGCCGAGATAGCATGTGTGGTTCCATTGAAGAAAATATAGCAGACAAGTTATCCAGGGGTTTTTCTCTACGACCGCCCAGAATTTGAAGAATAGCACAGTGAAGAAGGCCGCCAGAATTTGAAAATAGCACAGTGAAGAAAATTTGAGGAATAGCTCAGGAAATTAAAGAAGGCAACTCAGAAAATTGAGGACGCTAACCAGGTCAGAGAAACGCAGGAGAAGAGGTAACCACTTGAAAACCTTGATAGAATTTTTTGAAGCATAGAAAAGGGGTTAAGAACAGAGAATTTTTTTTTTAAAAACAGAGGAAACAATGACCAACAGAGTGGAGCCCGAAACATTTGATAGACTGAAGTATCACGAGGACTGTGTCAAAATTCTAGAAGAAAAACATTGGTTGCCTTTCCTACAGAAATTTAATGGGAATAATGAAGAGGTCACGAAGCAATTTGCATTTTCCTTCAATGGAGAGAAAGCTCTAGTAGGAAATGTCTCTATTAGAATTTCAGAAGATATAATAGCACAAACCTTGGAAATCAATCCTGAAGGAGAGAAGTACTTCAAAACCAAACAGTTCAAGGAAAAATCATGGACCCAGTTCATGTCCAGGTCAAGGGTTTCTTCAGTTAACTGGAAGAAGGGTGTCCCAAGAAGCTGGTTAGTGCATCCATGGGATGAGATGGTGTATATCATTCAAAAATTCATTACATGTGAAGGTCGTTATAGTATTGTATATCTCTATCACATAAAACTTCTGTTGCATTTGAAAGGCCAATGCATTATCAATCTACCCTATTTCCTTTTGCAGAGTCTGACTAAGATGTCAAAGACTATTCAGAAGCACAAAGGTAATGAAGACAAGAGTTTATATCATTTTGGCTTGATTAAAATAATAATTGAATCTGAGTTGCAGAGAAGAGGAAAAACATGGAAGGAATTCTTAATTGATAATCAAATCAAAGATAGAGAAGAAGAACAGCAGAAGCAAGGAAGCATGGAATTGATGATTGATGTTGATGAAGAAATCCCTGAGCTTAAATCAAGTAATATTCCTCAACCGAGCGGTAGTGTAAGAACAAGAAGGCAAAAGCAAGAAGCTGCTAAGAGAATTGAAAAAGATAAAATCTTCACTACCTATAACAGAAGATCAAGGAAGATGAAAAGGAGTCAAACACAAGATGAGCCACCAAACAGAATGCAAGCATACCAATGGAAATTGAAAGTAGTGAGTCAGTACATGAAGCAGAAATGGAAACTGGAAGAAATGAGAAAGAAAAGGAAGAACCAACACCTACAAATAAGAAGCAGAAAAGGTTAGAAAAACATATTGAAAGGCTGAAAGAAGAATTGATGGAAGCAAACATGTTAGAGAAGGTTATCAAGAAAGAAAATGAACGCTGAGAGCTCAAAGCAAGAAAATACAACAGAAGAATGAAAAACTGAAGAAAAAGATCAAGGAACTGAAGATTGGTCAAACTGAAATAAGTAATTGGGCAATAAAATGTTATACTCAGAAAAAGAGTCTCAAGGAAAAATATAAGAAGTTAAAACATCAGTCTCAAGTTCAGAAGAATGCCAGAGTTCAGAGGAATGTGGATATATTGTTACAGGCATAAACAGAGTTTAAGGGGAGCACATCAGGATTAGCATGAGGACATGCTAAACCATTGAGTTTGGGGGAGATGTTGGTACTATTTTATTGCTACCCTTTTCTATTAAAATTCACCATTTATCTATCATTTTCTCCATAAACTTCCCATAAGTCCATTGAAATTGATTAAGTGAAGCATTATAGTTTTTATTTTGCATTAAATTTAATTTATGAGTTTTTATGTTAAAATTTGGAATTTTTCAACAAAATTACAGGAAGTCACTACATCCTGTAATAATTTTATGTTGTGGCATGTGGCATGACAGGAAAATCAAAATAGAAGGCATGAACGTGATCTAGGATGTACAAATATGGTAGAAAATCTATTTTCCATCGAATTTGGAGTTCCGGGATATACGGTCAAAGTCAGTCAAACTCAGCCTCTTCAGCAGAAAAATCAGAAGCTATAATGATGTACTTGATCTTTTGCTTAAAGTTAGGAATTTTGAACTAATTCGAACTATGTTGGAATTAGTTAAGATGAAGAAGGAACGAATATAGCCTTCTAGTTGTAAATTTTAATAAATAGGAGGATTTTGATTCGAAAGTTTAGCTAATGAAAACGTTGAAGAAATCAGACTTAAGACTGTAAAAAAGCGTATCCCAGCACTCTGTTTTTTTTTAATGTAATCATTTCCAGAACTTAATGAAAAGCAGAATTTCACCAATCACAGTGTTTACGAGTTAAAGGTTTATCATTTGAAGTTATCAAAGTGTGCCATCAGTGCGTGGAAGGGCCCTACGTAAAGATTGGTACACTTTCTTTTACGTTTTATGTTTCATATAGTTTAGTTTTTCAGATCTGAACATCGTATTTCATTTCATTGTTTGTGAGTTCATTCATTGCTTGAGAGTTCATTTATTTAATCAGAAGTTCTTGAAATTTATTGTTAATTTATGGTTCATAGCAATAGGTTGAAGATTCGATTGCAGAATTATTGAAACAGTCCTTGTAAAAGGTGTAATCGAGCATTGGATTTCAAAATATCTCTATGAACTCTGTTTGTTTTTATGAATTTGATTTCTAGAATGCTCAGTGTGTTATTTTAAAGGAGTTTTTGTGAAACATATCTTCGTAAGAGGATTGAAAAGCTCAGATTAGAAACACTCTGTTTTTAAGATCAGTAGATTAAAATTTGATAATATAAGTGTTTAAATTGTGAAAAGGAAACATATTTTAACCTCTTGTAAAGGAGTACTGAAGCCTGTCACAATTAGACATTTATTTAAACATATAGAACAGAACCTTTTAGGTCTAAAAATATTAGATGTGCCTCTAAGACTATTGACTCTGGTCGACATTAAATGAGTCTAATCTAGAATCCTAGATTGGTCGTTACAATCTTGGTAGGGCAGCCAAATCTAGAGAGAATATTATTCTCTATGAATTTTATAATAACAGAATCATTGGCTTGCCTACAAGGGATGGCTTCTATCCATTTAGTGAAGTAGTCTGTGGCAGTGAGAATCCATCTATGCTGAGCTAAAGATGATGGATAGATTTCACCTATGAATTCAAGTCCCCACTATTGAAAAGGGGCTTCAACAGTGATTGGATGCAGAGGCAGAGGTAGCAGCTTCCTTTTGCCTTCAAAAAGTTGACATTTATGACAGGCAATTAGCATCTTGTATACATCATGAAAAAGAGTAGGCCAATAATAACCAGCCCTCAAGATTTTGTTGGCTGTTGTCTTCCAGTATAAGTGGCCTCCACACTCTCCTTCATGGAACTCGTACTTAACCTTCTCTGCATCAAAATCAGGCAAACATTTAAGAAATATACCACTTGCATTTTTCCAATAAAGACATTTATCTATAATGCAATAGTTTACAACTTTCAACTTTAGGAACCTTGCCTTTGTTTTTTTCAAACCAGGAGGTGTATTCAAATTAAGCAAAACATAAAGAATATCAGCATACCAAGATGAATTCATAAAATGGTCTTCAACAATGGGAGTTGAGATTTCCTCTTGATCATCTAAAGCATTAATCATATTAATATCAAGAACTTCAAAATTGGATTCAGCCGTCAACCTAGCTAGACCTTGGCCTTTGATCAGCTTAGTGGGTTTTATCTCTAAATCATATTCAAGAATAACAACAATCCACTTACCTCTCTTACCATCTGGGTCTTGTGTTAGAATGTCTTTCACAACTGAATTGGGGACAAAGGCAATGATGTGTGAGTGCAATATGTATACTCTGAAGTCTTTTAAAGCCTTAACCAAAGCAAAAGCTTGTTTTTCCATAATTTTATACTTCAAAGGGGCATCTCTCAAAGCCTTGCTAAAGAATGCAATAGGCTACTCTTGTCCTTGTGGATTTTTCTATGAAATGACAGCAGCTATGGTACGTTCTGATGCAAATGAAAAAATATATTTTTTTTTTGAAAAATCAGGACTTATCAGAACCGGTGTTTTGGTTAACGCTTGTTTCACCATCTCAAAGGACTTCTTTGCTTCCAACGTCCATTTTACCCCTTGCTCCTTCTTTAACATGTTTGTTATATTCCTAAGGAGCTCAGCCAAGTTGGGGATGAACCTTCTCAAAAAGTTAATCTTCCCAATGAAAGACTGCAACTCTTTGATGTTTCGAGGATAGGAGATTTGCAATATGGCCTCAATCCTCTTTGTATCTATCTTAATACCCTCTTTAGAAATAATATGCCCAAGAAGTTTACCTTCTTGGAGACCGAATAGTGTCTTCTTAGGGTTCAAAGATATCCCAAACTTTCTGCATTTCTCGAAAACTTTTCTTAAATGTTTTAAGTGCTCTTCATCTGTTTTTGAAAACACAGTGACATCATCAAGGTATATAATGATGAAGTAGCCCAGTTCTTCCGAGAATGCTATGTCCATGGCTCTCTGAAAAGTTGCTCCAGCATTCATTAGACCAAAAGGCATTTTCACATACATGAAAGTGCCCCATGGTGTAGTAAAAGTTGTCTTTAATTGATCAGTAGGGTGAAATAAGATCTGATTATACCCTGAATAGCCATCAAGCAAAGAAATTCTTTTAGACCCTACCACCCTTTGTAAAATATGATCCATTTTTGGTAAAGGGTAGTTGTCTTTCAGTGAAGCTTTGTTTAAGTCTCTAAAGTCTATACAAAGCCCGATCTCTCCAATTTTCTTCCTAACTGACACCAGATTAGACACCCACTCAGAATATCTAATAGGGACAATAATACCAGCTTCATACATCTTTTTAATCTCCTTCTCAACCAAAGGGAGCTGCACAGGGTTTATTCTGCACAGTTTCTGTTTGAATGGTTTTTGGTTTTCCTTGAGAGGGATTTTGTGCTGTATTATTTCAATGTCATAGGATTTAAGATCTTCATAACTCCACGCAAAAACATCAGAAAACTCTTTGAACAGCTCTATGTATTTAAGTTTAATGTGAGCTGGTAAGGTCTTAGACAGTTTGATCATCATTGGTTTAAGTTTACTGCCTATATTGCACTCTTCCACTTCAGTCTCTACAGGTTCCAGTTTGGGCTTCTTGGCCACATCGTTGAAATTGAACAACTCTTCTAAAGGGGCCAGATCCTTTGGCAAACTTTCATCTTTGGACTGCAGGGTTTCTAACTCCTCTGTTTCTAACTCTGTAGTCAGTTCTGTTTTGTTTTCAAGTTTACTAGTCAGTAGATTAATATTAACAAGCTCAGGAGACGGTTCTTCTTCACCAAGAAAATTTTCTTCACTGTAGTCTGTATCATAATCTGAGTCTGAACTGTGTAGTTCGAATTCATTTCTAAATTGCATGAAGTCTTCTATTTGTTTTTCCTCGTCGAACACTTGCCAATATTTCTTGTTATCAGGAATGGCTGGTCTGAATTTTATTTGAGTTGTCCAGTCTTTGGTTTCATATGGCGTTAAGCATGTTCTAGCTACAAAGGCTAAGTTGTGGGCCGCAATATTTCTTTCTCTTGGGACAAAAATTATCTGGTACTCCTAAAAAGTAGTTAAAAGGTCCACGACATCGTTTCGATATGCCCTAAGTCTGGGGTGATAAGCGTTATATTCCCCGTTGACCTGCCTTATAATTAATTCAGAATCCCCATGAACTTTAATTCTCTTGGCTCCTAACTTTTTCAACAAATGTAAGCCTAAAAGTAGGGATTCGTCTTCCACTATGTTATTTGAACACTGGAAGTTTAGTTTGCAGGAAATGCTTTCTGTGTGGTTGTTTTCAGTGTTGCAAATCCAGACACTCGCACCAACATTAGATCTAGTGCACGACCCATCAAAATACATACTCCATAGAGGACTACTTTCAGTTTCATTCGTTTGGTGTTTGTCCTCATCAACTAATGTGCTTTCAGATGTTTCTTGAATATCATCACTTAATTGAAATCGTTTCAACTCCTCAGGTTCTTCACTATTTTGAGGGTTGCTTTGTCGACTATCAAGGTTTAAAAGCAGAGGAAAGATGACTTGCAGCTCAAGACCTGTGTTTGGTTTGCTAAAGTTTCCAAACACAGCAAACCGTTTTGACACTTCTACGTTGTGTTCTTCTTCCTCCCTATCAGCCATTAATTCTGTCAAAGTGACTTGTTCACTAAGTGTTTCATTGTTAAACAGAATAAAAGAATCAAGGCATGTATTTACAGAGTACAGAGGAGAGTTTTGTGGTCTGTCTTGACTTGTAACCGTGTATTGCAAATGGGACTCCCTATAAAGTCTTCTAGTCTGATTGAAAATAGGGATGGTCACATAGGTCATGTCCATTTGCATAGTCCCTTGTAACTTAGCCCCCCAAGACCTAGATAATAACATTCCATACTTTGGGGGTACATCAGCCACAAAAATATCCATGACCAAACATTTGGCTGGAATCTGGGCTAAGTTAACGCAAAGGTCTTTAATTAAACCCAAACATTTTACTTTGCTAGAGTCAAAGGAGTAAAGGTCTTTATAAGGTCTGGTGATTTCTAGACCCAGGCTCTCCATTACATCTTTTGGCATTAAATTATGAGAAGCCCCTGAGTCGTGCAAAGCGTTATGTAAATTTTTTTCATGAACGTTTAGACTTACATAAAAGGGAGGAACTGGTCCCTCTTGATATCTACCTTCAATATTTGGACCAAAAATAAGCTCTGGCTGGTCATCGTTAAGATTGACTATGTCATTATTATCCTCTATGTTTAAAGCCTTCAAAATTTGGGTCCTATATACATTTTGGGCAGCGAACTCGGTTAAGGGAACAAAGATTTTGATCTTTGAAATTTCCTGCTCCAGGCTGAAAGGAATTTGATTCTTTGAAGTACTTGTCTCAGCCTTACTAGCTGCCACCCTATCAGCAACATCAATTTGCTGATTTGTTCTATTTACATTCGACAAAATGGTTTTAATAGGAGTACTAGCTGAAGTGTTAGTACTGCTAAGGTCTGCACTCTGTTTTTTAACGCTTTGAGTGCCTTTCTCTTTACCTTTATCAAAATTTACAGTCACCGTTTTGTCCTTCTGTTTGACAACTTTGGGTTTGTTCACAGTGATGTTTTGTGAAGATTTTTCAGAAGTTTTGGTGTTGGGAGTTTGTTGACTGGTTTTACTTCTAAGGTCATATTCTCTTTGAGGCTCTATGATGACATTTTCCATGTCTTGATAATAATTTTCATCATCATCTCTGTTGTCATCATAAGGTGTATAAAGACCTTGTTTTCTATCATAATGGACTTCAAAGTCGTCATTATCTACTCCCAGCATGTTGATATCATCTTCCTCTATTATCTCATCGGTTTCCTCAACCTCACTTACATAGTTTTGATGAAAGGGAGGAGTGATCTGTTGATCATCTTCCCTAGGTCTGTTTGGAGGTTGGTTCCTTCTAAAATTCTGATTCTGGTTCTGGTTTCTGTTTTAAGGAGCAGTTTGGTTTTGACTTGCTTGTGCTCTCTCAAGGATGCTCATTTTCTTCGTAATCTCCTCCATCATTCTTTCCATCTTTGAGCTAGAAGTAGAAGGTGTGGATTCCTCTCTGAAGGATACTCTCTTCTCATTTTTCATTCTTGCTCTTTTCTCCATCAAGTTAACTTCCACAGCAAGAGCCCCTTTTTGCATATCTTCAAGAGTTTCAGGATCTCTCTCCCTCAGATGATAGGCCATTTCAGGGTCAAACCCTTCAGGAAACTTGTTTAATGTTGAGCCTTGTGGAGGTTTTAGATCTGGGGGAAGTGCATTGTACACACTGTTAAATCTAGTGCAGTAAGCTTGTACACTTTCCCCGGTGTTTCTGTGGAGGTTCTTGTAATCGGAGAGGATTTGGAGAGGATTCTTCTTCACTTCCCATTTATTTAAGAATGTTTGATGGAAGGCTTGGAGATCATTGATACTATGGGGGGTTAAGCCTTTAAACCATTTTCTTACTTCTCCCCCCAAGCTTTGAGAAAATAATCTAAGCTTGACAAAATCATCATCAATTTCATTTCTGTCAAAGTATTCATTCATCTTATCCACGTGTTGTGATGCAGTAGTAGCATTACTAGCATCATATAATGGAATTTTGGACTGATAGTCCTGTGGAAGATTGACTAAGGGAACAGGAAGGACTAAGGGAGCACACCATGCTGCCATGATATGTGGTGGAGGTGGATTTACAAGAGGTGGATTAAAAAAAGGTAAAGAGGGCTGAAGTGGAGTGGTTTGGACAGTGGATGTTTGGTGAAAAGATGTGGATGGAACAACAGTAGATTGCTGAGCTGATCTTGGATGAGAGACACCTAAATTGTGAAGGAAGTGTAAATCAGGTGGTGTTGTTTCTCTACTGCCAAGATGTTCACTTACTTCCGGGGATGAAAGTGAAGACTCAGAATCTAGCTAAATTATATCATCAAATGACCTAGTTCTAAATGGATTTACTAAGTCAGCTTGTGATTATTGTAGAGTCGAAAGATTTTCAAGAACTGAATTAGCTCTCAAGGGTGATCTGAAAACAGTTGAAAATTTTATCTTAGGAGACTTCCTAAGGATAATTTCTAAGTTATCAACTATCGCAGGTGGGTTTGGGTCAGGGTAGGCTCTAGTATGAATCTTTCTAGGAGCCACTATGCTGTGTTTTTAGACCCAACTAAACAAGAAAATTTCAATCGGATATGACAGTCTTTAAGAGGTTAACTAATCTGTTTTACACAAATTTCAATCCTACAGTCCTCTAATTGAGTTTGAATGATATTTCAATGATCAGGGTTCTTCTCAGTGGAGTCTTAAGGTCTGTTTGGATTGTGGAGTCTCCAAGTGGAAGTTTTTAGCTCTTTTGGAGGTCAAAGGTTTTATGGTCCACCACCATTTTTATTGAATACCAATCTGAAATATTTTTGGGTTTTTTGAGTTATTTTTTCAGTCCTATTGGTTGTTTAAGAGTATACTAAATCTTCTTCAAAACTTAGCTACGGTTATGAGACAAAGACAGTGTACTCTAATGGCTAAGCTAGCTGATTTTTCAAGGTTAGATAAACTCTTATGAGAACCCTAGGGTTTGCCTAGTTTTTCACTGATTCAAACAAGTTTTATCATGATTACCACTGCTTGGTAGTGCTTGAAAAGGCTGCTTTTAACTCACGATGTTTTTATGAAATTTTAAAGGGAACCGGAGATTTTGGGTTCGGTCCCCAGCGGAGTCGCCAGAAATGTTAGTTCTGGTGGCTCAGCTGGCTAACAGAACAAATGTCATTAAATCAAGGGGTTTCTGGTATCTTATGATTTCTTTAAACTAAAAATTACTCAGAATTTCCCCAGTGGAGTCGCCATAAATGTTAGCTCCCCGTAATCAGCAATATTGGCAAAAGTCCGACCACGGGGAGAAACATCGTTTCAACCACTTTGGGATTCTAGGATCTAGCCCTCCTGAATCCGGAGAGGGGTCTCTCCAATAAGTTGCAAAGATGGATTTGTCTTTGAAAGTTTATGGTAATAATGTTAGGCTAGTTATGAAGGCCAAGGGTTTTGTTTGTTTTTAGATGGTTGAGCATGATTATTATTTGAGGTGGAAAGTCCTAAATGAAAAGAGTTTCAAAGGTGAGAAGTTGCAAGCAATCGGAAAAAGCTTTGGCCAAAAATATAGATAATTGCAGGTTTTAGTCCATTGGGCTATGGAGTCATAATAGGGTTTAATTGAAACAACAAGAGGCAAGAGTGGTCCATGGGGCAAGTCATCTATGTCTAAGGATCTCTCTGAAGTTTGATTTATGGAATGAAATGGTACAACAAGAAGGGGAATTTAAACAAATGAAGAACAAAGAGCATCCCAGGATCTGGTAAGTACTTTGAAACTAGCCAGCCTTTGAAAAACACTTAAGAAAGACACAAAATCAATCCAGGATCTGGTAAGTACTTTGAAACTAGCCAGCCTTTGATACACTTTCAATAGAAAACACTTAAAAACAAGGGGGAAACTTGAAGGCAACTGTTGGAGTAGAAACTAGCGGGCTAGGCTCACCAGAAATCCTCTCCTAGCTCTACTTTACTTGGTAACTTTCAAGACAAACACAAAGATAACAAAGAATGGTCTAAGATCTGGTAAGTACTTCGAAACTAGCCAGCTTTTAACACATTCCAAGGGAAACTTTCAGATAGTCTTTTGGGATAAAACTAGGACCAGGGCACACCATATCTTCCTTAGTTCATCTCTACTTGACATGAAATGAAAATAACATTCAAGAACAATATTTAGCTAAGACAGGAGGACGAGGGAACGCCAGCATTCCTACTGCTTAAACTGAATTAAATCATTCCTAAATAACACAATTTGGAAGAAAACATACAGATAAATATTTTCAGTCAGAGAAGGGTACTGATATACAGTAGGTCCTAACTCTATGCATGTTGTTCTTTATAAGAGAATATGAACAAAGTGAAAACAGAAGTAAAATAACAATTCACAATAAGAAATAACATCACCGTCGACATAGACCAGGATCCCATAAATCAACTTGTATTGATGCTCCAAACCAGTTACAGCTTTAAGTCCAATGCTTTAGTTTAGTAATCATCTACACTTCCCAGACTAACTTATCTATCACAAGCAGAGCTCCAAGAGCCAGTGAACACTATTTACAAGTAGAAGTCTCAAGCTCAAGTATATTTCAAAGTTCAGCAACCAACATTTTCTCATCCTCTACAAAAGTATTTATAGAAGAATGAGGAGGTGGGATCTAATAAAAGATCTCCCAAGTTTAATTAATACATATTAATGAATTCTTGGCCTTTGAGGGGCTCGGTGGAGAAGTTTACAGGTGTTGGTTTGTATTAATGTTTTACATTTAAGATTTAAGCTCGGTGGGAGATTTTATTGACTTTTGAGGCTCTGTGTCGAGCTATAGTAACTCTGCTGATATTTTGTCATTAAGTTCTTTGGCATAATTAACTCTCTGGTTGCGCTAAGGCAAATATCTATTTTTGATAAATAACTTCGGCCTCTGTTTGAATGCTTGTGGCTACAGGTGGCACTATGGTAGCTGAGAGGAATCAATTTGCCTCTGTTGATGTGGTGGAGGCCTTTCTGTCTGATAAACACTTATGATTTTCTTTAATTGTGTTTTAATTTGGAGGATTAGGCTTTTGATAATCAATCTTAGCCGTAATCCCCAAATTGTCTTCAATCTTCTGTTCTGTTGTGTTCTGTCTTCGACACTGATACTCTTCTAATTTATTTAACTCTGTGTCTTTTTGATGTGTAGTGCTGCACAGGGCTCATATGGCATCAATGCCCATGAAGCATCGATGAGATGTGGAATAGAGCCCTCGTAGTTCTTTCCCTTTGATAACGAAAGGCCAGAGGATCGTCACCCTCGACTTTATTTTTCTTTATATTATAATGGGAAAAATCTTTGAAACCTGCAAAACACAAACAATATTTAAGAAATCCTGCGTTTTTGGGTTTTACTGTTGCAGAGGGTGAGGGGAGGAGCGTAGCTGTTGGATGGCATCATCCAACAGTCGAGATTCATTAGAGGTGGTCAAAAGGAGAGCGGAGGAGGAGAATAAATCAGATTCGTCGATTGCACGGAGATCGACGGTTGGGAATAGACAGAAGGATCATAATGCAAATGGTCACATTATGAAAAATAGAAGACAAATGCGAGGAAAATGGGGTTAAAACCTTAATTGGCAATGAAAAAGGCTTAGGAGGAAAATTGGGGTTCCGGGGTGATCGTGGGTCATTGGATTAGATCTGGCCACGCGATCAATGGTGGAGATCTGTGGTAAAAACTCTGGCGAGGGTGGAGCATGATGGTGTATGGCGGATTAGATCCAACTGTTTATCTGCAGAGATCGACGGTGGAGGACGCGCGCGATAACATATAAATGAAAAGAGGGAAAGACGGTTTTGGGATGCAAAACAGTGGTTTTCACGCAGCAAAAGGGCGGGGAGGCGGTATTAGCTTTTCGAACACGATATGCGTCCGGAGGCGACACGTGGATTTCCAAAACTGCCTACATCCCGTAATTTTTGAGAATTATCATCCGCGCTTAAAGTTGTGCGACTTGCGATGCGGGCCGTCAGATCTGGGATCTCAGATCTAACGGTGGAGAACGAGCACGAAATTAGAAATATGTGCGGGTGGAAGCAAGGGGAGCGGTTTTAATCTAGGCTGTTGGATCAAGGATAAACGGTCGAGATCAAAAGTGGGAGGAGGCAGGACCCACAGGGGTCGGGCCCGACGGGATTGAGATAAGCCGTTGGATTGAAAAGATGAACGGCCAGGATTTATTCTGGGGGTTGAAATGAAATAATGCAATAGCGGAGGAAGGGTTAACGAGGGTCGTTGATCTACAGAGATCAATGGTCGGGATTTGGTTCAAAACATTTAAAACGTGGGGCACATAAATATAACCAAAGTCGGGGGGATTTGATCTGGGCCGTCGGATTTTGACACGCGGACGACCTAGATGTAATCAGAGCTTTGGTGATTGGAGGGGCAAAGAACTTGGAGGCGCCGATGCGATTGAGTATGAACCGTCGATCTGCAGATCAGATCGATGGTGGAGAGCTCATCGGGGGTGGAGAAACATTTGATGCGATACAGCGGTGGCCCTCGGATTGGCCAACAATCAACGGTGGAGATGGGTTCGGCCAATAGACGAGCAAGCCCCCTTATATTTATATGAAAACCAAAAACTAAAATAAAAACAAAAGTTTTATGGTATGGGCGGGGTATATATATGATATGGTTAGGAGCCCATCTGCGGGGCCTTCGGATGTATTGAGAGATAATAGGCCCGGGGCTTATGAAACAGAGGGCTAATCACATCGGAAAACTTGTGAGGCAAAAAGACTTGCACGCTGCGTATTGTTTCGATGCAATAAGCGCTGAAAGGCTCTAGCACCTGGTTCTAGGGTGCGGGCACATGGAGGGGAAGTGGTTTAGGCTTAGCCCAAGGGGCTTAAGCCTTTATACAAAAAATATGTATTTTTTATGAAATTTTTCAAGTTTCTCAATGGATTTGGGGGTTTCGGTATAGTTTAAAAATGAGTTTTAAACTATGTAAAAATGATTTTCATGAATGGAAGAAGGGGAATCATGAAAAATAGAGGAATTTTATGGAGAAAAAGGGGAGAAAATGAAGGTTAGTTTTGAATGGAGGAAGGGGAAAAATGATGATTTTGCAGCAGTCTTTTCTCATGAAATCAACAGAATTTCTGAGTATAAAAAGGGAACAGCAACGAATATTTGGACAGAGGCATGAGGCCTTCAAGAGTCTTCAAGAGATAACATCTTTTATCAATAAAACTTGTTTCTTGAAGACTCCAAAAATGTTTTAGCCAACATTTGATATAACAAATTTTATAGCTGGCTAACAGGGGTGAGGGGGGTCTCACTTTTAGAATAACATTTCACACTATTCTACACTTATAAAGCTTTTCAATGGTGCAAGAATCTCGTCAAATAGAGTTCACATGCAAAATTTATGCCTCCCACAAGTTGACCCGCTATGTTGACCACCATGGTACAAGAGAATGCCACATCAACATCTACTACACATACATATGGAGCTAGCCATGTCTATAATTTTAAGAAGACTCTAGAAGGTCCAAAACGTAACTTTAGTTTAGGGTTGAGGGATTCAAATCTGACCTCTAGTTGGTTATTGGGCTATGTTAAATATCAAGCTGCTAAGAGGAATAAGGGTTCTTCCATTTTGTGCTATTTTATTTTGATCCATAGTTGATCATAGAAAATGGAAGTGGGAAGTTAGAGTGAAAACCAAAGGGGTTTAAGATTTTGTAGCAGCCTTACAAGCCATAGGTCTTAGGTACAACATAGAGAAAACCCTTTTCTTTGTACTTGCACAATTTCTGTACAAGAGAAAAGAGAGTAGAGCAACTTCACATTCTAATTGGGTTTTCTCTAGGGAAAAAAATGTAGAGAGTAGAGAAACCTCACATTCTAATTGGGTTTTCTCCAGGGAAAAAAATGAATCGGATGCATATGGATTTTATATTTCTTACATTTTGATTAATTTATTAATTTAAACATAAAAATAGAAAATAAACAATATGAGATTTGAAATGAATTAAAATTCACAATAAAAATTTCATTAATTTTTCAAATTTCTTATGATGAATTGTTCTAATAGAATATTCACAAAATTTTATAAATCACAAATGCATGAGCTCAAGAATGTTTCTAAATTATTGTTGCAAAATAGATACCATTTAAATTTAATTTTGATCATAAAATATTTTGTTTGAAAATAAAATTGTTGTAAATATGATATGAAAATAAATGCATCTTTTATAAGCTCTTAAATCTATATTTTAGATTTTATATTTTATATTTTACGTTTTAAAATATTTTTGTACACTTGTAAAATCTCTTCTCCCCTCCCCCTCTATATATGGAATTACTATAATAGAGAAACAGAAAAAGCTCGAACCGTAGAATCACTCAAAGCCTATGCAACTGCATCATATGGTCAATGCGCTCTGAAGGTGCTAGAAGAATGAAAAGGTTTGTGTGGGAGATGCATGGTATAGGGATGTGGGGTTGGATCATTACTACCTTGCACTCCCTCTCTCCCCTCATTAATAC